>JAKSZT010053928.1:12282355-12376558 GCA_026826555.1 Tolypeutes matacus
TCACACAAGGTCCAAGGGGCGCCAGGCAGCCAGCTCCCCAGAAAATAAAACTTTTTTCGCCCCGCCCGCGGCTCCAAATGGCCGTTTTATTATTTTTTTCCGTAACCGCGGGGCTCAGCCGCCTGTGCCAACCTCCCCCGGCAGCCTCAAAACTCACGAATCTCCACCGTTCTGTCCACGCTGCCGATCCGCGCAGAGAGATGTCCCAAGCCTCTCACTCCACGCGTGCACAGCACAGACCCCCGGGCAGGACCCCGTCCCCAATCCGCCTTGCTCTGGGAGCTTGCAGTGTGCGCCCTCCTACACCAACGCCATCTTCTCCCTATTCTCTATGTTATATTATTAAAACCAAAGTAAATGAAAACCGAAGTAACTAACACGTGTGCCCCTTATAGCAACAGACTCTAATTTCTTTTGTGCAAATGCCCCCTGAATAAATGTTGGTAATTCTTCCTTAATTCTTCTTATTCTTCTCTCCAATAGTAAAAGTGCTTCCAATCATAAAGCAAGAAAATCTTTGGAGTTTACATTTTCAGGAAATCACATTTTCCCATTGAAGAAATATAATAGAAAATTTAGATCTACAAAGGTAGGAGAAATCTTTAAAACTAACTGGACTGACCCTTTATTTTTGCAGATGAAGCAACTAAGACCAGAGAGATGAAATGTCTCTCCCAAGAACTTTCGGTTTTCTAGAGCTCGATTGTCCAATAGAGTATCTTCTAACAAAGTGTAGCTATTTATATTTAAATTAATTACAATAAAATAAAATTTTAAAACGCAATTTCTCAGTTTCACCAGGAATATTTCAAATGCTCAAGAGTCACGTGTGGCCAGTGGCTGTGTATTTGAGAGGCAGATATGGAACATTTCCATCATTGCAGGAAGCTCTTTTGGACAGTGCTGGGCTAGAGAAACAGAATCAAATGAGGTCTCTTGAGAAGATGAGCCAGAGAAATTGAACCAGAAAGGTGTGATGTCAAGGAGAATAGAAGAGTTTCAAGAAGGAAATAATGCAACATAGGTGTTAGATGGAAATTGAAGAGGCGATTGATTCTGGCATTTAGGAAATAGTCTTCCATAACTTTATACAATGCCTCCCTACTTCTCCGTATTCTAACATAAGATTATGGTTTCGTTGAGGGGAGCAGGGAACTGTTAGAAAATGAGGTGGACTAAATTATCAAACCCAGTACAACACATCAATTGATTAGTATTGAAATGTCAAATTTTGTTTCATAGTATAAACTGCAAAAATTTTGTGAGACTATAAACTGAAGGAATGATAAACGAAAATAACTTATGGAGATAGAAACCACTATCTGTACTTATACTTTCTCTGCAGAGTTGTTGGTTTTTTTTGATAGAAGATGTGCTTATTAGTGACACTGGCAAGAGCATTTTAGTGGAAGAGAGATATTGAAACCAAATCCCAGAGTCGAATAAAAGAACAAGTGGAGAGGAAGCAGAATCATCAAATATGAGCTATTCTTTTAAGTAGGAGGCAGAGAAAAGAAATATGAAGGTAGTCTGAGAAAAACCAGGAGTTTGTTTCACTGTCCTGTCTATTTCAAAATTAATTGAGCTTCAGACAGGTTTGCATATGTTACAAAACTACACGCAAAATTTTCTGGATTTGCGTTTTTGTGTCTTTTTCTGTCAATAGAGTCAACAGTATTCCCAAAGGCTAGGAGAATGGGAGAATTTGAAAATAAAGAAAAATTTTATTTTCTTAACTGAGCAGGATCCCAGGGGGAGCAGGTAAAGAAAGAAATCAGGATGAGAAAGGATAAGTAACTCTTAGGAGAGAGTACTGAAGGCTTGTTTTTCTGACATTACAAGGAAGGATGACAGGAAGGGTAGAGAGACAGTCTTGAATAATCAGATTAAGTCATTTTGCAACACTTCTTGCAGAGTTTCAAATTTTTTCATGGTTGCACTACAGACTTTCTTCAAATATTTTGCCAAATATGCTTACTACATATAAAATTTTATCTGTAAAGTGATATATTGAATTTTGTGGAAGCACAGCTTCTAAACTCATTTATTTAACAAATCTTAATGAAGAACTTACAATAAATTGATTATGCTCAGTTACTATGTTTTTAATATTCTTACGTGTTTACTTGTACTAGAACAGAACTATGCCAAGAAAAGTGATATAACTTCAATATTTTAAAGCATTGGACTTTAATAATTTTAAAACACTTAGTACATTTGGAAATGCTATCATGAATAATTTATTTACTGCCTTTTTCCAGCATATCCAAATTTCTCATTGTGTTTTACAATAAGTAGTCATAGATCCTAGGAAGCCTGTCTACTTACAACATAGTACTAATTCCATTAATCTATCCATATTTATTTTACTGTGAAGTAGATGTTAGTGAATTGCTTTGCTTTTTTTCTATTATTGTTCTTATTGTTCTATAATCATTTAGTCCAATAATTAAAAAATCTAATGTTTATTAAGTATTGCTATGTCAAAGAACTTCATATTCATTATATTATTTAATCATCTTAACGACTTTAAACATACATTATTGTCCTTGTTTTACCAATAGCTCAATATATGCAACAATTCTTGAAGTCTCCAAACTCATAATTTCAGCCATTGACTCGTTCAGTTAACCAAAAACACAACCAAAAACATGTGGAGTCTCTAAGACATTGTTCTAGACAGTGAAGCAGATGCTGAGCTAAAAACCATATTCTCTGACATCATGGGCATTACATTATGTGGGGGAAATAAAAATTGAACGAATAATGACACAATTAATAGCATAATTACATTAAGTAGCATGAAAGCCCATAAATGGGATTGCTAACTTTGTCTCATAGGAAGCTTCAAAGGATTCTCTAAGACTGTAAAAAATGAGGATCAGCAGGGAAAGGGAACATAAAGCAAGAGACAAAATGGCTTGAGATAACTTTGGGCAAGAATCTAACTCACAATTAAATGATGATCATTATTTCTCTTTTTGTATAACACACAGAAGGGAAAAATCAGTTTTATTCTCTGGTTATAAACATTTTAGGATGATGGATATAGAGAATTTCCTATTTACTTCAGCTGATGTTTGCTGTGCAAACTGAGACACTGACGGCAGGACCTGACCCCTCCTGGAACATTTCATTCCAGGTTGACTGTTGGATCACTCAAGTTTTGTTCCCTCCATCAGCTATAATGTTGAGAGCAGTCCTTCTAAAAGACTTATTTGCTCCTGAAAAAAAAACTCTTTTTTGGGAAAGAGTTGCCAACAGAGGAGGGGTTGCTAGGTAGAGTCTACAACTTGTCTGCAGAGCTTCAGTGAATATGAGGTGGAATTTGGAATGATGATGGGGTAAATTTCTCAAGCTATAGTTATAAATACAATATTCTATTAAAAAGAGAACATCCATTTTATGATCTGGTGGTTTTTGGAAATTCCCCTCTTTCCTGGTGAGGTGAAAAGATGGGGATACCATCTCTTTGGGGAGTTTAATAGCTGTTTTGTTAAGTATATTGCTGTGTTTGTTTAGTTCAGGTGAATTAAAAAGAGAAAGAGGCAATCAGGGGGAGAGTTGGAACATCATTATATCTTCACTTTGGTGCAATAACTTCCTGGGAAATTTTGAACTTTCTATTCAATTTATATTTGTTTTATTGATGTAAATCATAAACATAGTTTAAAAAATTAAATGATCCTACAAGACGTATCAAAACCCTCTTCTCTTTGTGAATTCTCTTCTCCACAGGCAACCCTTTAATCCACTTAACTTATTTGTCTAATTTTACACTAAATTCACAAATAATATATTGATACTGCTCTCTTTCAATTCATCAATTTTACATATTGTCTATCAATTTTTTACCTTGGAAAATGAGCATTTTATTTCTCTTTCACCTTGTCCTCATGCAAACATCCTATCAATATAGTTACATGACACTAGATAAAGCCACATTTATTGCTTTCATAATTATAAAAGTCAAGGAGAGTACAATGATTACACTTCCCTTTATGTGTGTTTCTGTTTTGCTTAGAGTTAACACTAGATAATTTTTTAATTGCTTGTTTTTTGTTGTTGTTGTTTGTTTTTGTTTTTGTTTTTAACCTTTTGCTAAGTCTTCTCACACCCTTCAACATTTCTGTAAGATGCCCCATGTTCCTTCACTTCCAGTCAGGACTGGGTGCTCTCAAGACCTGCTGTGGTCTCTCATTCTGGCACATTTGTACACATCATGAGGAAATACCTCTTTGCATTTCTTGTGTGTCAAAACTCTGTTTATTGGTTCTGAGGAACTTTTTTGGATGGCTTGCTTTTTGTGATAGGTCACATTTTCCAATAGCTTCTTAATCAAGAATGCATACATAATGAAAGAGTACATGGACGATAAAATTTTGAGAACTTTATGTAAGAAAATTATTTATTCTTTTCTCATTTTGAATTATGGCTTCACTGTGAGTAGAAATGGAAATCATTTTTCTCCAGAAATTTGAAGGTAGCACTACGTGGTCTTCTGGATTCCAATGCTGTTAATGATAAATCTTATATCATTTACAGTCCAATCCCTTTTGTTTTTTAATATACAGACATTATTAGAATTTTACTAGTTTTCTCGCCAAAGTCCTTTTTCTGGTTCAGGTTCTAATCCAGGTTTTCACATTATATCTGGTTATCATGTCTCCTTAGTCACTTCTAATCTCTGACAAGTCCTCAGTCTTTCTTTGTCTGACACTTTCTTTTGATCCTGATACTTTGCAAAAGAACTGGCCAGGTATTTTGTAGAATTTCATTTGCTTTGACTTTGGATGATGTGCTCTTCTGATTAGATGGAGTTTATGCATACTGGCAAGAAAAATACAGAAGTGATATTGTGGCCTTCTCAGTGCCTATTAAGAGGTGCCTGATGTTTACATGTCCCATTATTGTTGATATTAACTTTTCTCTTTTTGTTACTTGGCATGTCCTGGGTTTCTCCACTGTAAATCTGCTATTTTTCCTTTTGTAATACCTTATGGCTAGATTCTTTGAGACTATGTAAGCATGCTGTTTCTTGTCATACTTTCATTCACTAATTTTATTATTTATCAATGATTCTTGCCTGTACTAATAGTATTCTTTCTTCTTTATAAGAAGCTTTATTTTTAGAGTTATTTTAGATTTACAGAAAAATTGAGGAATAGTATAGAGAGTTCTTATATACCCCTTCACGCAGTTTCCCCTATGATTAACAACTTACATTAGTAAGGTACATTTGCTACAATAATGAACTAATATTGATACATTATTGTTAACTAAAATCAGTATCTTATTCAGATTGTCTTAATTTTTACCTAGTGTCTTTTTCTGCTCCAGGATGACACATTATATTTAGATGTCATCCTATCTTTTTAGGGTCCTTTTGGCTGTCACAACTTCTGTATTTTCCTTGTTTTTGATGTCCTTGACAATTTTGAGGAATACAGATCAGGTATATTGTAAGATGTCCTTCTAACCTTATGTTGAGTGAAGTAAGCCAGTCATTAAAGGACAAATATCGCGTGACCTCACCGATATGAACTAAGGATATTGAGCAGACTCACAGAGGTAGAGTCTGGAAGATAGTTTACCAGGTGATAGAAAGGGAGTAGATAGTGGTGAGCTGATGCTTAATCTGGGTAGAATCTATGATAAGATGGATGGTGGTGGTTTGGCAGTGGACAGAGATGATGGTGGTACAGTGATGTGGGTGGGGTCGATGATGCTGGAGTATGAGTGTGAGTGGGTTGGGGGAGGGGATTGGTTGGGCTATCCATAGAGCTGTGGAGAGGGCTGGAGTAAGGAACAGGTAAACTCTGGGGAGGTTTAGGACTGTGGTTGAGAATTCAATTGTGGGAATGTTCTTTTGGAAAATATGGCAAGGACGGGTTACTGGTTTAGAGTAGCAGTAGTGGGGGATGTGTGGAGGGGTGCACTGTTTTAGGGCGTGCCTCTATGGAATATGAATGTATTCCTGTGGTCATAGGGTGTTATCTCAGTGGGGGGAGACCCACACAATACCAACAAAATATTCAATTTCCATCCTGGGGAGTCCTGCTACCTTCTCAAATAGAATGGTAAGAACCTCTAGAGTACATAGGCAGTGCCTAATAAAAGAAAACAGACCAATATGCCAAGCCTTCAATATTAATACTGCACTTATGAGACTTATTCTTCTAAAATGGAAACTTAGCCTAGAAATATCTATTGCCTAAGAGTTACCTGCTGAAAACCTCCTTGTTACTCAAATGTGGCCTCCCTCTAAGCCAAACTCAGCAAATAAACTCACTACATTCCCCCCAGCATGAGACATGATTCCTATGGATGAGGTCCCTGGCACTGAGAGATTAATGCCAAGAGCCAACCAGCAATGCATTTCAAAAAAGACCTTGACCAAAAGGGGGAAATATTAAATACAAAAGAGTTTTTATGGCTAAGAGATTTTAAAGTGAGTCAGGATGTCATTCCAGAGGTTACGGTTATGCACGTCTCAGGCAGAACTCACGAACTGCAACAGTAAACCACGCCTCAAACAGGGGTGCTCCTGAGGGCTCTAGAGACATCCAGATACTATAGGCAAGACACACAATCCCACAAAATTAGCACCCCTTCTGTGGACTTTACCTTGGAATATATAATAACCTATTTCCCCAATGTATCAGAGTTAGGCTCATTTATAATTTTCATAGGCATGATTCTTTTATCCCTTTTATTTGAACCTATACTTAGCACAATAACCATTAAATATATGTCCCAGAGGCTTAATCTTTGGTCTGTTCATATGCCGGTTGAGCCCTGAATCTCAGCAGAGTTGCATCCAACCCCTACTATCCAGTTCTTCAGACTCACTCAGGACAACTAACAAAATGATGTTGATGAACAACCCCCTTCTCAATAAACAAAGAGTATCTACAACTGCAAAGCAAAACAGTTCCATCCATCTGCCCCATAATATCGAAGCCCCCTCTCAATCTGAGGCAGAGCAGGCATCACCATCCCCAAATCCTCAAGATTGAGGAATGAACAGAAGGCGGGAATGCAACCATGGACCAAAGTACACTTATTATTATTGTAGTAATGTAAGAACTTGTAACATTGATAGTGGTTACCAGAAGTTCTGAGGGGATGGGGAGGGAAGAATAGGTGGAACATAGTACAATTTTAGGGCATTGGAATTGTCCTGCATGACATTGCAATGACAGATACAGGCCATTATACATTTTGTCAAAACCTATAAAATTGTACAGTGTAAAGTGTAAACCATTATGTAAACTATAGACCTTGGTTAGTAGCAATGCTTCAATATTTGTTCATCAATTGTAACAAACTTACCACACTAATGTAAGATGCTATTAATAGGAAATAATGTGAGAGTGGGAAGGGATGAGGTATATGGGAATCCCCTATATTTTTTATGTAACTTTTCTGTAATCCAAAACTTCTTTAAAAATATTAATTATTATATGAAAAAAAAGATGTCCTATTGAAATTTGTCTGATGTTTTTCTCATTATTAGACTAGGCTTAAAGAGTTTTGGGAAGAAAGATCACAGAGGTAAAGTATCATTTTCATCATATTTTATCAAGGGTACATACTGCAAACATGATTTATGAATGTTGATGTTGACCTTGATCACCTGGATGAAGTACAGTTTGTGAGGTTTCTCTACTGTAAAGTTACTCTATATTCCCTCTTTGGAAGGAAGTCTCTATGTACAGCCCACACTTAGTTGGATGGGAAGTTATGCTCTCTCTCCTTTAGGTTGGTGTATTTACATAAATTATTTGGAATACTTCTACACAAGAAATTTGTATTTTCCCCTCATTTATTAATTTATGCAATGATTTATTTCTATCACCATGAAATCATGAATATCTATTTTATACTTTGAGTTATAATCCAACACTCTTTATTTAATTTGTTCCTCAAATTGTTGCAGCTTTGGCCATTCAAAGCACTTTCAGTTGGTTACTGTGTCCCTTTGACATATCAGCATCAGTGTAGGGTTGGAGGTATCTTTACATGTTTGCTCTGTTTTTGAACACTTCTTTACCTTCTGGCTCTACCACATACTCCAGGATCATAATGTATATTTTCTTCCCAGTTCTAGAATCAGTGTTTTCTCCATGTAGCCCTTGTTTCTTTTATTGGAAAACAGTATTAAAAACCAAAATCTGGGCACTAGCTGTGCTTACATCCTTGTTTGTTAACTCATTTTTTCTTTCTTTCTGGAAGCTTTAAAATCTTCTCTTTATCCCCAGGGTTCTAAAATTTCATGATTATTTTTTAAAATTGAGGAACTATTTTAATTTAAATCAACTGGCCCTCTGAATGCCCATTCAATTGGGAGGTTCATATCCTTCAATTTTGAGAAATGTTCTCTTTTTATTTGCTGATTGGGTCCCACTTTTTCTCTGGTTTCTTGGTTTTTGAATTCCTATCTGTTGAATGTTGAACCTGTGCAATTTATCTTCTAATTTTACCTCTCATTTCCCATCGTCCATTTCTTTGTTCCATTTTCCCCCTACAATCTTCATGATTTCCACAATTTTATTATCCAAATCTTTTCTTAATTGAATAAAAGCTATCCTATATTAAGTTTCCAAGAGTGATCTTTCATATACTGTTCCTTAAAAATATCCTCTTATTGGATATTTGTCCATGGATATATCACTTATCACTCTTATTTCCTACATAAGATGTCTTTGAATATTCTTCTATCCCTTGTTTTTTTCTCTATGCCCACGAAGTTTCTTTCTTCAGTAGGTTTCTTTGGTTCCTCTCTACCATGTTGAAGACATTGCTCAAATGTACAGTAATTCTTGTTCAGTGATGATTAAGAAACTGATTGGATACTCTAGGCATTTATGTGGTGTTTGGGCAGTGGGGAGGTAAGACTTGTGAACTAAGAGGATTTATTCTAGGATGCCCCAGTAATTAGTCAACATTTTTGTTGAGGACACCAAAATGCCAGTGTCAGTGGTACAAGTCAGGTTTTCCAGAGTAAGATCCTAGAAGCTCCCTTTTGAAATCTATATTGTGAGTATTAGAATACTGTATGCTGAGTAAAGGAAAGAACCTGGAGGGAATGGGCGAGTATCATCATTTAGTAGTCAGACTACTCATGTTCCTGTTTTCAGCCCAACATTCTTCTTCCTCCTCCTCTGTATTTAATGCCTAAGAGACCAAGCCTCTTTGGCCCAAATGTTCTAGAGAACATGCCTCCCAAATTCATTAGAGGAAAAGGGCAGTTAGGAGGGTGGAATTGAGATGGACTTCTGATGGTGTAAAGCTTTCCAAACAACTTTCTGTTTTCAGCCCTTAACCCTGTCTAGTTGCAAGATAATCAGGTCTCTTCAATTGTTGTGATTTCTAGCTAACTGCAGAGAGAATTAGCTTGATTTTGACCAGTATCACTCTTATCAGGTAATTATATTAGACTTTCTTTGCTTCACTTCACTAAATCATTTGTCTTTCCATCTACATTCCTCTTCCTATATCATATTTTGGTGTGAAAGATATCTCATAGTTTCATTGAATATGGAGTTAGAAATTTCCTTGTCTGGAAAAATTGGGGAGAAGAAAAAGAGTGAGAAAAGTTTTTAGCATCTTCTTATCAAAATCAAAACCAAAATGGTAGATATGAATGAAATAATATAATGGTGAAAACGAATGAAATTGAGGAATATATTAATCTGTTTAATTGGTTATTCTGTGACTTGAATTTCTTTCCTGTTAATTCCAATTTCAGTGGGGAGAAATGTTTACTGCTAAGTTTGGTTATGCCCTTGTGAGTTCTTAAATCTTGAGAAGTCACATTTTTCCAAATTAGCTTTTGGCAGGGGTATCCAGTCACAACAAAATACCAATTGTAGATGCAGATGTTGCATAACAGAAAGTGCTAGTCATCCCCCACTATTCCTTCTTCCTTTTATATACAGTAGCAGGAACTTCAATTTTTAGCTTTCTTCCTAGGCACCCAGAAGAAATATCACATTCTCCAAATTTCCTTGCAACCAGGTGTGGCTATGGGATTATGTTCTGGTCAAAGTGATATGAATTCAGGGATGTGTAAACTTCAGTGAAATGGCCATGAACTCTATTTTCCCAATTCCCATTTCCACTGCCTGGAATATATGCATATTAGTGGGCTATCTTGAATCATGCAAATAAGAGCAGTGCACTAGAGGTTACAAATCAACAAGACTGAAAAGCCTGGTCACTTGACCTATTTTTGTAACCCTAGACTGCTTAGATATGGACAATTATGTTTGAACAAAATAAACATCTGTCAAGATTAAGCCACTATTATTTTAGGTTTGAGTTATAGCAGTTAAATTTAACTTGTTTATGTGATACACATACATTCAAGTATATTCATATACAGGCACACAAATTTCAATGAGATTCACAGAGAAATGAAAAAGAATTACAATTTTGTAATTATCTGTATTTTCTCTTTTTTTCCACTTGAAAAAAATTCTTGGCTTTTGCCAAGCCTGGCTGGGAATTACTTGATAGATGAGATGTTGGACATAAAATTGCACAGTGATATATTGTGGATAGGAACATTTTGAACACAACTCTAGATGTGTCTGTGATTTTTGTAATCAGATTTTTGGGACCAGGGCAATAATATGCAGGAAATATATGCATAAAGTTGGCCTTCTTTTACATATGCATGTCTTTTCCAAATAGCATTTGTGACATATTTTCTTTACTGATTTTTTTAAAAATTTATTTATTTTTTATTGTGGGTAAAAATCAAAATTTTCACAATACATACCAATATTTGTAAAATGATATATAAATATATATGCATATATGTGCATTTGCTTACTTACAAGAATGTTATTTATATATATATATAAATATATTTTAAGAGGTGCTTAGATTACCCAAAATATTACATGGAACCCACTGGGATTCCCATGTTGCCCACCTCCCACACCTCCCACCACATCTTTACTGAGTTTTAATCTTTAAATTGTCTTTTTTCTGATTTTCTTTACTCACTATGCCTGTCTTGGAGATATTATGAAAGAGTTATAAAGGGCAATGTTTGTGTCTCTGTGTGTGTGTGTGTATCCCAGAGGATATGAGAAATTTGATCCAGTATAGGAACTTATCAGTAGATAAATGCTCATAAGTGTTTTTGTCATTTCTTTTCTAGATGAGCCCAATTGATTCGTACTCTCTGTGGCCTGTTCTTTCATTTCCAAGAATCCCTAACAAACAAGCCATTCATGTTGTTCCTCTGTGATAATTAAACCACTCTTTACAGCTTTTTTTTTTTCACTGATGATGTCCAAATTCTTATCATTCTGGAACTTAGGACAGGGTTGAAAACTGTGACAAGGTTTTCTTGGAGCAAATCGAGGAACTCAAACACACAAATAATAAGACTTATAATAGAAAGCTATACACATGAAAACAATCGTAAGAACTGATTCTGGCTTTGCAGCACTGTTTTTACATAGGTGTGTGAGGATGGCAAAACCGAAAGGAAAAGACTGAATTTTTGCAGTCACATTGCCCATGGCACTTGGAAAGTTAACTGGCATTGGCAAAGGAAAATACAAAGTTGTAGGATTCAAGGAATTCAAACAGAGACAGAGATATATTTCCACAATATGATTTATACTTTATTCATCCTTAAAGATATCCAGGCATGGATTTTGACACCAATCTAAAACATATTCTGTATGTGACTTTATTGCTTTATTGTGACCTAAAACTTCTTTGAAGACGAAAATGAAAAAAAGTAAGACACTGGGGAAGAAATGGAAGAAAATGTCACTGTACATACAGGACAACAGATATTACAGTGATGAAAGGCAAAATGTCAAAAATATTTTTTAAAGTATTTTTCATTTGTTTTTTTAATGTCCCAGTTTTTTATTTTAGTTTTAGTTTTTCTAAATTACTAAGTTTTTTATTTCTTATGTTTAAACTTATCATTATTATTTCATTTTCCTATTAATTGTATATGGCGATATTCTTGGCTTCATTTTTGAAGAAGTTTTGGATCACAGAAGGGTAACAACTATGGCAGGGGAGGATCATTGGTGTGGGGTGTCAGTGATGGGGGATACATGGGAGGAAGTTCACCTGGGCATACATATAAGGTATATAAATGTGTTCAAATGTTCATGGGGCATTGTCACAGTGAGTAGAGATTCACACAATAACCGAAAGAATATTGAATTCCCGTCCTGAGGAGCTCTGCCACATTCTCTAATGGAACAGAAACAATCCCCCAAGTACAGGATTGATATTGACGACTATACTTATAAGACTTTGCTCTTGAAATGGCAACTTAGCCATTGTAGGGTGCCTAAGAGTTACCTCCTGAGAGCCTCCATGTTGCTCAAATGTGGCCTCTCTCTAAGCCAAATGCAGCATATAAATGCATTACCTTCTCCCCAGCATGGGACATGACTCCTGGGGATGAGCTTCCCTGGCACCGAGGGATTACTACCAAGCGCCAACTAGCAATGCAACTGGAAAGAGACTTTGAATGAAAGGGGCAAAAGGTAAAGACAAATGAGTTTATATGGCTAAGTGACTTCAAAGTGAGTCGGGAGGTCATCCCAGAGGTAATGCTTATTCACGTCTCAGCAGGATCTCATAGACTGCCAAAGTAGATACTACCTCAAACAGCGGGGCCCCTGAGGGCTCTGGAGACACCCAAGTCCTATGGTCACAGCAGATAGCTCTGAAGTTTGGTGCCTTGCTAGTGGGCCCTACTTTGGAGTTTGTGCTCCCGAGTGTGACAGAGTTGGACTCAGTTGTGACTTCTCTACACACACCTCTTCTGTCCCTTCTATTTGAACCTGTAGTTGGTGCTGGAGTTTGTAGGTGTACATCCAAGAGACTTGAATCTTTGGGCTGTCCATGTGCCAGCTGGGCCCTGATCCTCAGTGGAGTTGCAACACCTACTCTCCAGTTCTTTGGACTCACCAGGACAACTAACAAGGAGGTGAGGATGGACAACCACCATACCAAGGAACTGAGAGAGTCTACAACTGCAAACAAGATAGTCCCATCCATCAGCCATTGGGATTGAAGCCCCCTCGAAAGTGAAGTGGAGTGGGCATCACCATCCCAGAATCCTCAGGATTGGGGAATAAAATATGGACTAGAGTGGACTTACTGGTATTCTACTATAGATTTATTGTGATTCTAGCAATGGAAGAAATTATATCATTGATGTGGAGACAGTGGCCACTGGAGGTGCTGAAGGCAGGGAGAGGGAGAAAGAGGTGTAATATGGGGGCAAACCATTCCGTTCCTCCCTCCCTCCTTCCCTCCCTCCCTCCCTCCCTTCCTTCCTTCCTTTTTCATTGGGGATTGGGTGTGTGTGCAAATGCACAGTCAAAATTGTATAAATTAAATGTGCTAAATATTTACCTCTGCTTTAACAGATAATAAATAAATAAATAAATAGAAAAGTGCTAAATGCAAAAAAAAAAAAAAATGGAAGCATTCTATCTTTCTTTCTGGGTTCTGTAACATTTTAAATGGCAATAAAGTTATGTTACTTAAAAAAATAAAAATATAAATTAACCCAAGGTGGGAGGTCAAGGTACAGATGAGACAAGTTGATAATAGTTGAGGGTGGGTAAATGAAAGTTTATGATACTTTTCTTGTACTTTTATATATATTTTAAATGTTTCATAACAAATGTTTCATAAAAATATATTTTAAACAAGAAAACATGATAATAGTCCCTAATGTGAATTATGAGTGAAACATGTTTTTCCTAACATGGTTTTTACAGAGTTGATGTACTTTAAATCCACTTACAGTTTCTGTTCCATACCTTGAAAAATCAAATTTGAACCTCATCCAAAATGAACGATTTCTTTAATCTTCGTTTTTCTTATCTTTTCTTGATATGCAGTAGAAACTTATTAAAGAAATCTTCATTATTTTAGAACAACGTAGGATTATAATAAAATGAATGTTCTTTGGTGTAGCAAAAATTTCCAAACTCCCTTTGGGAAACAAGGTCTATCAGCACTTCCTTCATCCCCAAACACACTGCAGCACACCAGTTTTCCAAAATACTCATAATACACACACACACAACTGTGTTTCAATTCACCAGAGGTGGGGAAGAATCTACAGTGTGGAGGGTATAGAAGCTCCTGCCAAATCCTGCCTCCACACCTACAAACCTACACACACACATACACACACACACACACACCAGCAACAACAACAACACACTCCTGTCTACAACAGTCCCCACATTGGGATGCTGCGGGATGACAATTACACCTGGCAAAGCTGCGCTAGAGCGGCTAGGCAAGGGGAGAGAGAAAGCAACTGCAGAGAGGAAAAGAGGTAAAGAACACGAGATTGCTGCTTTCCTCGCCTCCTTTCGCTCCTCTTTTCCCTCTCCCTTCCCTGAATCCTTGCTCTTCCTCTCCCATCTGCCTTCCTTCATCTTCTCCAGGTCGTCTCCCCGCTCTCCCCTCCTCACTGGACCCACTCCTCAACCCTGCCCCTCCCTTCTTAGGCAGCTTGTGGTAGAGACACCGCAGCTGCTGCAGTTATTGGCTCAGCAGCCGCTAATGGTCTCTGTTAGAATCACCCCCGCCCACGCACTGAGTGGTGCTGAAGCCCTGCACTGGCCTGAAGATGAAGGCGGGGGAGAGTGACTTGGCTGGGAGAGGAGAGGGAAGAGTGAGAGGGAGACGAAAACAGCTTCCAAGCTGCGGGCGGGGCTCCACTGGACATCTTGGAAGGAGGGGTCTCTGGGTCGGTGGCTGTAGCCGCCCTAGCTACTGGGTTTCTAGCTGGCAATTCAGTGGGGTTGTTTACCGCAGAGCCATCGTGGCCTAGGTGGCATCAGCTGGTGAGGTCAGACGCCGGCCTAGCAACACTTCCTAAGCAACCAGAGCTGAGCTCGGAAGACCAGAGAAATCCGTGAAGAAAGGGGAGCTCAGGAGGGGGAAAGGGCCCTCAAGGGCCCTGTCTCTCGGGATCGGGCCCCGCAGGTGCTGGTGGAGATCTGTCACATGGTAGCAAGTAAGTGCCTGTTTCTCACTGCTGTGTCCAGTGCCAGGATGGTGTTCCTCCCACAACTGCCAGTCTTTTCCAACCCCTCCCCACCTGCTCCTTGCTATTCACACCCTTAGTGTGGCCAACAGGAGGATGAGATTAAAATTCTGGACATGAATTAAGAAGAGCAAAAGAAGACCTTTTCCTATGTAAAGTGCAGGTGTGGTCGGTGGTATTTCCTCTGCACTGGACAAGTGGTTGGTTTTTCATGGCACTGTGGATGCTTCTGAAACCCAGATTCTGTTAGCATTAAAATGTCAAGAAATACTATGTGGTTATGACTTTTATATTACATGATACGATGGTGGTAGGGAAGGAACAAAAGCTTATGCAGGGACGGATTGTACTTCTTCTAAAGACTCCTATCTCTTATGCTAAGTAATTGAGTGGTTTTAACATTGGTGCTTTTCATGAAAGAATTGTTTGTAGAAAATAGAAGCATAAGATGTAATGGAAATGGTGATCCCAATTTGAACAGCTTGGCATTTTGTTTTGTTTGCACTAACAGATTTCTGTAGTGTGTAGCTCTGTAAAATGCATACCTTCTGGTGGTTTTCTTTTAGAAATAATGTTTTCATTGTAACTCTGGTTTTACATTGTCTTCAGTAGTTCAGTTGTTGGTCAAAGCTGGATAAATGATGAATACATGTGGACTAATAAAATAATAGACTCCATACATTAATGAAGATGATGGAGTCACACTTGGATTTTGGCCAGAAGAATCTCTTGAAATAAGAAGGTTTTTGGGTGGTACTTTTAAATGTAGCTGTCTACCCCCTCCGCAAGTCCCCACCAATTATTGCTCCAGAGATAATTTAAGGCAAACAAGAAGGAAACCAGGGCCCTGTAATAAACAGAGTCCATCCTGCTATGCCTAGCCCTACTTAAATGTTCTATAATTCAGCTGCTACTTTTACAAGGGAGGAAGATAAGGCCTAGAAAAATGTAATATGAGGTTACCTGGCTAGACTAATTAAGCTGGAAGTCCAGTGAGAAAAACTTTGGGATTTAGAATGATAAAACATGATTTCCATCTTTGTGAAATAAAGCAAGTCAGTGAACTTGATTAAACTCTGATTTTCTTATTTGCAAATGACACATCAGAAAGTCCAGGTAAGGACTGATGGTAGAGATTACATGAAGAGTTTTGTGACGCTAATATTGTGTGTAACACTTACTTGTATAAGAACATATTCTGTGTTTTTCCCCACTACACTAATTTATCTCTCAATTTAAATCTAGTTCGATGCAGGAATAAAAGAGGATTCAGTAGACCTAACTAGAATGCAAAAGACAAAGTGAAATTCAAATCCAGGTCATGATCATTTGCCACCTGTACAGGCTAAAGCATATTCTAACTTGAAAACCTCCGTACTTGCAAAATTGTGTGCTTTTATTAACCATTCATACTTTAAAAACTTTGAAATATTCTCTAAATATGTTTTACTCTCTTTCCTTTTTAGCATTAGTTTGTGTATTGTGTGTGGTCCTACTCTCTTGTAATTAAACCAATGAGTATATTAGATATTGCTAAATTTATTTGCTCCATTAATTAATATAGAGGAAATTATAATATAGGGATACATAATCTACTTTTGACTGTTGAGATTCATTAAAATCCTGCATTCAGGGAGAAGTACTGTGAGCCCCTTCTTATCCATATGCATGTTTTAAAGCAATAGAAGAAAGATGTGAAGTTGGACCTAGGCTCAGAAAAAGAAGCCAAAACAGCCTAGATGACAGAGTCGGGCTCCTGGACCTGCTACTGGATATCAGTCTCCGTGGGAGGTCTGGAGGCAGAGCCAAGCACTTAGGAACTTGGTATTTGGTCTCCACGGCCTCATTTGGTACAGGCTTAGGTAGGGAAATTGAAATAAACTCTCACTGATTTTTGCCCAGGTAGGTTAAATATAGGTCTAAGGCATACTGGGAGTGGGTACAACTGTGTTCTTAATGCTTCACCAATCCCAGATCTTATTGGCATAGGATTATGCAGAAATTAGTTCAGACAACTGGGATACTCAAGAGACTGACACATGACCCTCTGCCTGGGACCTTGACTTTCTTTTAAGGCTTAAGGTAGAGGCATTAGCATAGAAGGGGCATTTTTGATTCCTAGGAGACTGGTCCCATTATTTCCTCTAACTGATATCAGTATTGGTCAGTTTCTGAGAAGGATATCTGTGGCCATTGCTTACTCCCATCCCCACTAACTATAAGCCACACTCATGGGACTTGCTTGGACAAACTGATCTCCTTTTTTTCTGAGTTGGTCCTCTTCTATTAATATGGGCTAACTTATACCAAGTAAGCCAGGCCTCACCTCTGCAACACTGAAAGAGGAAGCCTCTGAGGGAGCATTTTCATCTGAGAGTTTCTAGGGAGGTTTTTCAGTTGGTCCATGTCTATGTCCCAACGGACACTGTGATTTCCATATATTTGTTCAATCACTACTTTTTATAAACCAGGCTCAATCTGGTTGCACTCCATCCTAATGAGGAAACTCCCATGAGCACGGCAAACAGATATCTCTGTTTTATATGCGGTGTTTCTAACAAGATTGGCTTAGTCTGGTGTTGCCTGGGAATAAGCAGCTCTGTGGACAGCTCTGATTAGTGAGCGCTAACTGCTAGACTGGTGACACCAGCATCAAACAAGAGCTTGATGAAAAGGCTTAAGTAGGGCCCCACACTGAAATTCTCATTTTGAAAGTCTGAGATTAGTATAGGGTTTTGGTTTTAAACAAGAACCAAAATTGAAAATATTATGTTGAGTGGAATATTCCTTCCCTTCTTCCTACATGCCAGAATGAGGCTCAGAACTCACTAGCCTCTTATCTTCTGTGTTTTCCCAGAGGCTGAAAGGTCTATGAACTGACCACAGGCTGTACTTTGGCTTTGGCTCTGACCTCTATCTAGTCTCTTCCTTTGGCCCTGAGCCTGACTTTGGAAGTTTTGTTCCCATCTCAGAGTGAGACAAAAACTAACTCATGACCATTCTAATATATTTCAAGATTCCACTGGTTGTGCCTCAGTTTAAAAAGGGGTTGGTCAGACATCTATATATTTGGTTTTATAATTGAAGGCTCCTGAAGAAATAGGAGAAGAGGCAGATAGCAGGTAAGTCCTAAGAGGCCTCCAGGGTGACAATAAATGTTCCTGTTCTGGATTTAAAAAAAAAATTTTTTTTTTTTTGGTCTTTGTTTTTTGTTTTTCATTGTTAGCCAGTGACATCTTAAATCACAGGCCTAAAGGTCTCAGGGTTGCTAGTGAGTACAAAAGTTTGCAATATTGGCTCTCCTTTGTTTTCCTCTGGGCTCGTTCAATGACACATTGCTCCCTCTTGAACTCTTAAATGGCCTTTGACCACATTCTTCTAGTTAAGGATCTGAAATTCTAGGGTTACAAGAACAATTTATTCTGGAAAGATTTGGCTTATCTCCAACAAGCTGGTTTTGGTGGTCTGGACAAGCACAGCTGGAAATTTTCATCATGTCCAGGGAAACAAGGAATCTTGATAGTGAAGCATGAGGTCGTCAAAGAGAAGTTCAGGTGGACATACTTAAAACAGAGGCAACTTTCCTTCATGTTTCTATAACCATTTCCTGCCTCCTTTGCCTCACCAGTAAGTAATGGCTCACCCTAGTGAAACTTCATCTCCCATAGATACTTACAGCTCTGTGCTTCCTTCCAGGCATTTGAATTTTCATTGAGCATCTCTTGGGCTCATCCTTGTAAGTGAATTTGGGATCTGGTGTTAAGACTTTGTCATATAATATTTTGTCTAGACTTTTGCTCTTCTAGTATAAATTGACTGTGCCACTAAGAATGTACATAACCTGCACTCCGCCTCCCTGGAGAAGAGACATAGCAAAGATCTCAGCTCTTGATTATTTTAATGAACCATCACTAGAATCCATGTTCACCAAAGTTCCTAGGGAATTCAGTTCTCAAAAGGGAATTTTTTTATTTGGACAGAGATGGGACCTGTGTCCTTGAATTTTCTTCGGTTTTCACTTGTTTCTAACACAGTTTCTCTAATGATTAAATCCAGAAGGATGTCTTAATTAAAAATGCTTAATATAATCACGACAAAATGAGTACCTGCTTATGTTTTTGAGAATGTTGCTTATTTTACAATCTTCCCCTGAAATATAACATATCCTAGGAAAATGCTGGCTGAAATGGTCTGAGTGAGGGAGCTGAATATAGAGATAAATGGATATAATGAGGAACACGGCCTAAAGCCAAAGTGGGTTGACCTTAAAGAAAGCACAGCTGCAGGCAGAATCCAGGTCCAGGACCAAAGAGTAGTGGCAATACTCCAAAATGTGTTCATCAATTGCAATGACTGTTGTATCACACTAATGAAAGAAGTTGTTAATGTGGAGAAAAGTGGGAGGTCTGGGGAGTGGGGCATATGGGAATCCCTTATTTTTTTTATGTAACAATTTATGTAATCTAAGTATCTTTTAAAAATAAATAAAAAATATGTTAAAAAAAAAAAAAAGTTAAGGCAAGCTAGATGAACTGTATGCCAGGGATAAGTTAAACAAGTTGGACTCAGATACGCAAAGCCAAAAGGGAAGTAACTAATCAAAATAGAAGAAAAACCCCAAAGCCAAAAACCACATGGGTTAAAGCTAAGTTGAAGTTAGAATACATCTAATCACAACTAGAAAATTCCTGGGCGGTTAGTGCATTTCCAGTCAAGCAGTCCTTTATTCCTAAACCTTCAGTGTGCAAACCTTTCTATTTCTGGACTTTAGTAATAGATATATAGAGTGAGTTACCTTTAAGTACTATAGAAATATTAAAAGGAAGGCAACAGAATCCCTTGGCACCTTTTAAGTTCCTTTCCATATATATAACGGTTTTTTCCTTCCATAAGGGGGGCACATTATACAGTAGGACCTTGTTTTACTCAAACTCACACGCAAATTTGAAAAAAATAAAAGCAGAGAGAGGAATTAAAATTTTTAAAAATTATTTCTATGATAAATTCTATTTACTTATTGTTACTTGTATGTTTATTTGACTAATTTATAAAAATGTGTGATAGATATGTTCATATAAGAAATATTTATTAAATAATAGGATTCACTATTACGTGTACTCTTTATAGTGTTGGGGAGTGGAACAGTGTGGGGCTGGTGCATAAGGTGAAGGGACAGAATGCTGGCCCAGCCAGGGTCTCCAGGCATTGCCAGTCCACCCGCTTGCCCAAGTCAAGTCCTTCCCTGCCTCCCATTGGCAGTTTTTTTCCTTTGGGGGTGGGGCAGACTGCTGGGGAGAGAAAGAAAGAATTAAAATTGTAAAAAATTATTTCTATGATTAATTTTGTTTACTTATTGTTACCAAAATGTTTATTTGTCTTATTAACAAAAATGTGTGGTAGGTATGTTTGTATAAGAAATACTTATTAAATAATGGGGTTCACTATTATGTACGATTTTCAACTTCACGAAGGGTTTTAGAACCTATTGGTCTCATAAAACGAGGTCCTACTGGGTACATACATGAACTAGCATATAAAACCTTTATAACTCATTTTATTCAAAGATAAACACTGCCAGCTGTCCTCAAACTGATTTTTTTCAGTTAACAGTTTATTTTGGGAATCTTTCCATATGCCTACTGACTTACCTGTCTCATTCCTCTTTTTTTATTTTACTCAAAAGTATTCCATGCTAACAAAATACTGGAATTTATATGGTGGAATTTATATGGACACATGGATTGTTTCTAGTGTTTGAAATTAAAAGTATGTTGTGATTAATATTATTGTACACATGATTTGTCAGATTTCAGCAAGAATACTCATACAGCAGTTTAATTGCAAGGCCAAAACCAAATGCAGCTTTATTTTAGAAACAATTCTAAGGTGACCTATAGAAAAACCACACCAATTTACACTCTTGGTATGAGGGTGCCCACTGACTCCATATCCCAGTCTGCCAAAGGTCACATCCATTGAAATGAGTCTCAAGTTGGTCTCTAGAGCTTTACTACTAGAATTATTTTTTGTGGTAAACTTATCCATACCCATCAGAATTTCACAGTTTCAATCATCTTTCCTCATAGCCTTCTGCTTCCCAGAAGACAATGATAAAATTTTTGTATCCTCTCATAAGAAAACACAGTGTGTCTAATATTATTTGAGCTGTAACCCCTGGGAGAAAAATGATTTTAGTCAGAGAGCTCTAAGGGAAAAGGTTCTGCATCTGAGAATTTAGCTGTGAGTCATCATGTAATGTGGGAAAGATGAAATATAAGCCATAATGTGTCTATTAAGTGCAGTGAAGTGGTCCCAGCCAACATAATTGTCAATCTAAATTGCACCCTTTACTAAAACAGATATGGTTCCTGCAGTCTCAACTACACAGATAACAGTTCTGATCACATTCACTCTAGCTCCTTCACTCATGCATTCAGTACCTTCTAGTCCCAAGTTAATTTGTTTGTCGGCCTTGTTGTTATCCCTACTACTTTTTTTTTTTTTTACAGTAACCCGAATATCACTGGTGCAGTAGGCACGATGTGTTCACCATGTCTTATATAGAGCATAGAGCACAATTGTTTCAAACAAGTTTGAAAACCACTAAGTGAGAATCCATTTACCCTTCAATTCCTATTCTATGTTAGAGTGAAATTGGCATTTGGGATAATTTCCTTATACTGTGGATCGTTGTCCTATATGAGTCTTTTACTTCATTTTTCTTAATTTATTTTATCTTTCCCTATTGCCTACATGCTTGTAAGCTAATCTAAATCTTTTTGGAAACATATTAGAAGAATAAATAAATATCTGGTAGAAGTGCAACATTTCACAATTCTCTTTGGCAATGCTAATCTAACATCTGTTTTCTCATCCCCAGGACCAACTCTAGGATCTCAGAAGGCATGGAGATTGATTATTTAGATGCTGTAATTTCAATTCCCTGAGGTGGGAAAAATAAGACAGGGGAGGTTGTGGTGGCCCAGGACATCACCTTTGGCATGTGGAGAGTGCGTCTTCCCTGCCCAGCCAGACTGCATTACTGGCAGGCTCTGTTCTGGGGATCAGACTGAGGGGGCAGGGAAAACAACTGGGAGTGAAAGGAGAGAGGAAAACAGTGACTTCTGGCATTGCCTTCCTTCCCTGTCTTTCATTACCTCTAAGAAAATGCAGCTGCCGTTGCTAATAAGGCACATTTATAAGATGCACAGCCTCGGCCCTGGAAGTTGAGCTACAGAGAGGTTTATACTGGTTGACTGCTTGGGCAAATATGCAAGTCATCATCTAACTCTTTGAAAATGAAAGAGGATGCCAACTATAATTAATCGTCTACAATAGGCATAAACTCAAACCATCCGCAAAAGCTCTCGTGCTACTTATAGGTGAGATTGGGTAGGTTGGAAACAACAGGAAAGAGTGGAAGGGAAAGGACAGAGTCATTACATTGGAGGGAGTGGGAAGGAACAACAGGATAAGGTGGCTGTCCCACTTGCACTTCTCTGATTTCAAACTTTTTTTTGACATCAGCACTTCTGTGGCATGTGTGGCAGTTTCTGATAAGATCATTGCCAAACAGGCACTGGGAGAATGAGGAAAATCTGATAGCTGACAGAGCAGGTGCCCAAAGAGGAGAAAATAATGTGGATTTCAGGAAAGCACCTTTTAGAAGAGATGTTTTTAAGCAAATGCTTGCCTCAGCAACTCCAACTTCTTCATCTCTGATAGATGTCAGACAAGAAAAAACCAAAGAAAATGTAATGATGCTTTTTAATGGTGGTTTGGTGAAGCTTGGCTATGAGCCTAAGGAATCTTTCTGCCTGGCAGGCTGTATCAGATTCATCTCAAGGGACCCCAGTCTAAGATATTCTGAATTAGTCTATCTGGGTCGGGCCACTGGCTCTTAGGTTATCAGTCCTGCCTCAGGGGACTTCTGATATACAGTCAAGAGCTGTTATAGTTCTAATCATCTGTGAGGGTTTTCTTTCCCAATGGCTCTCAGCACCAGAGTGATGCTCAGAAGCCACCAGCCCTCTCATTCTCTTTGTCCTCCCAGAGGGTTCAGGATTCATGAACTACATCTAGTCAGCCTCCCAGGGTCTGGCACATAGGTGAAGGTTTTTGTACCTGTCACAAGCTAATCTAGTGCTAGCCCAGGTGAGAAGGGTTCATGATTGGCATTATGTGAAGACTGATTCAGAATGCCTCTGGCTGATCACAGATTTAGTATTTTGTGTAGATCTATGAGCTTAGTTCCACTGCCGAGAAATTCGGCAACAATGAAGGTTCAAGGAAATATAACAATCTAACTACAGATTAAGGGGAAACTCTAGGAGACCAGTTGG
Organism: Tolypeutes matacus; assembly: GCA_026826555.1. Taxonomy (NCBI): domain Eukaryota; kingdom Metazoa; phylum Chordata; class Mammalia; order Cingulata; family Chlamyphoridae; genus Tolypeutes; species Tolypeutes matacus. The sequence continues at coordinate 12,305,771 of JAKSZT010053928.1, forward strand.
TTCTGAGAAGTCTCCAGAGCTTCAGAGATAGTTCCAGTTATGGGATTTTTTAAAACTGAAATTTAGACCAGGTCTTATATCTCAAGGGTGCCAGTTGTAATAAGAACCTCAGGATTGAGGAATCTGGTTGTGTGACAGTGTCTCCTTTGTATTCCTTTGGGAAATAGCAAAAGGTTCTTTTCTTTCACTTCTTGAGCTCTAATATGGCCATGGGCCTGGATTCTTTGGTCAAGGATCTGAAAGTCATGGTTCACCAGAAATACAATTTTAGGACAATCCTGGCTCCTTTACAACTTGCTCATTTTTGTGGGTTAACAAGGGGCAATTCAGAAATCCTAGACTCTGATTTTGCATAGCATTGGCCAAGTAGGGGACATTGGATGGTTCAGAAGAATGTTGGGTTAGACTACTTTCCCACGGTCACTGGTAGTGACACAAAGACTTTTATTGTCTTGGAGGGTTCAAGTAGGAACATTTAAGGCAGAACCAGCTTCATTTTTGAGCTCCTGACAGGCCTTCCTTTCTCTTGCTTTATCGTTGTCATGGTGGCATCCCTTAGTGAGGTAGGAGACCCTCTTGGTATCTTATCCCCAATGATCTGCATCCCTTCCTGGTGCTTCAGATGCCACTGAGAATTCCTTGTGTTCATTGTCATTAGCAAACTTGAAATTGGATGCAGATATAAAGACTTAGTTATCCTTTTTATGGATTTCTGATCCTTTCATGTATATTGCATGTCATTCTGAATCTTAATGTCCTATGCTTCTCCCTCTCTCAAGAGCAGAGACATTAATTGCTCTCAGATTATTGGACAGTTTGACAATCTGTAGGATCTAAGTTCACTAATGTTTAGGGTGATTTTAATTTTAGTTTCTTTTCCTCTTGAAATTTTAATCATTTTCAGAGATGACTAAGCTAAGCCATGGTATTTACTTGTTTTCAAGTCTGTCTTGTTTTCTTTAAATTTGGAGGCTTTATTTTATGAATATTTCCAGCACTGGTGACTGGAACAGTGTTTGGCACTTCATAATAAGTATATGCTCCACAAATTGTTGCTAAATAAATGAATGTTGAAAACAAGTACTATGGAGTGGGTGTAGCTCAGTGGTTGAGTGCCTGCTTCACATGTATGAGGTCCCAGGTTCAATTCCCAATGCTTCCAAATAAATAAATAAACAAATAAATAAAATGAAAATCAAATATCATGGTTGAACTTATTGCCCTATGTGACATACCAAACTACAAGAACAATCTTTTAAAGAATAATTGGAACTCACTTTATGTTAATATATCTAAAATAAAATGTTAAAATATAGAATTATAAACAAAAATAAGTACATATGATTATATTTTGGAGAGACTTACTTGTTTAAAACTTCTTTCTGCAAAATAACATTTTCCAGCATTATGTTCAAGGAAACTAAGGAAGGTTGCGGTTGAATAATCAAGAAATCTGGAGGCAGCAGAAAGCCCAGATCTAGGACCCAGGCAGGTCAGTCCTAAGTCAGACAGGTATTTTGAGGAACCTTTACCAATACTGGCTGACCTGTGAGTAGAACACTTTTACAGAGAAAATCTAAGTACAAGAGCAATGAATCAAAAATCATTTAAGTCGGGAAAGAGTAAAATAATCTTAGGGGAAAGAAATATAGATGGAATAAGGAAAGTGACAGCTTCATTCAAGAAATCTGATGCAAATCCAGGAAGAATCCAAGAATATAGATTAGTTATCCAACAAATGGTCTGAAGCCTGAGCCAGTATTGGACACTAGACTTTGTTTGTTCAAAGGAATCTATGACTATTTTCTGTGAGATAGCTGCCTTTAAGTGTGTCATCTCATATAGGAATAGTTCTACCCAGGGACTTTGGGTAATTAAATATTAATTGTGACATGTTTTGGGTTGTACTTATAATAAAAAGAAATATTAAAATTTTCTTCTATTCCATTGAATTGTACACTTAAATGAAAAATTCATATCATATACATGTTACCACAATTATTTTTAAAAAACTTCTAAACCTGACTACAATCATGGATTTTATAGATAAGTATGCTCTGCCTTTTTTATACAGAACTCATCATTCTTCAATCATAACCCTTCAAGTTTAAGTCACTACAAGAACATAATAGGGAAGAAAGGAGGCTTATGAACATCCACAACTTTCATGGCATGTTTGATATATTTTATTGGATATACTGGGCTGCCACTCACAGCCTATTATCACGGTGTTCACACACAGCAAGTTAAAGGTATACATATAAGGAAGAACTCCTTTAAGGATTCCATTTAATGCATGTCTGCTGGCAACAAATTCATTTAGTTTTTGTTTATTTGAAAATATCTTTTTGTCCTCACTCTTGAAGGGTATTTTTGTTGCATGTGAATTCTAGTGTTGCAGTTTTTATTCTTTCAAAACTTTAAAGTTATTGTTACACTGTTTTCATGTTTCCAATTTTCTAATGCGAATTAAGTGATCACACCATTATTTCCTAAAAATACTGTCTTTCTTTGGTGGCTTTCAAGATTTTGGCTATGATGTACCTTATTACTGTTTCGCCCACATGACTCCAAGTACTTATTAGCAGTGATATATAACATAATTTGTTTTCTAATTTTTAAAAAATCATCACAAATGTGAAATGATAATGTTTTAGTTTGGTAAGCTGCTCAAAGCAGATACCAAAAAATGAGTTGGCTTTAACTATGAGGATTTATTAGCTTAAAAGCTTACAGTTCTGAAACCATGAAAATGTTCAAATCGGGGCATCCTCAAGACGATGCTTTCTTCCTGAAGACCGGCTGCCAGCGATCCTGGACAACTCTGTCACATGGCAAGGCATGTGGCAGCATCTACTGGTCTCTCTCTTCTCTTCTGGGTTTTGTCACAGAAGCTTCTTGCTTCTGTGGCATTCTTTCTCTTTGTCTGAATTTCGTTCTCTTATAAAGGACTCCAGTAATAGGATTAAGACCCACCCTGGACCACATCTTACTTAAAGTAATCTAATCAAAAGTTCCTACTTATAATAGGTGTACACCTATACAAATGGATTAGCTTTAAGAACATGATTTTCTGGGGTACACACAGTTTCAAACCACTACAGATATGTGGTTGCTTTTTTGGGGGATGTCCTTAAACTCATTATATAAAGAATATCACACCTATGCAAATACATGCAATCCTTGGTTTACTCACTTGATTTCTAGTATCTATATATCCATATAATTATATGGCCATATTCCACCACAATCACGAATACTTTGTACAAAAATAAAGCACAAACACATATACAGTTTAGTTATCTTTCTTAAGCTCCAGGTACATGTTTCCATTTAATGTCTGTAATTTTTTTTTAAGTGTTTAGATTCACCTCAAGCTTAAAACACTCAAAACATTATTCTCCCTTCCCTAATCTCTTTACTAATTCTTCTCCATATTCTATATGCTCCATGCTGGTGAATGACAGTCAGTCATACAAATGAGATTTTACAGACCTCACTGTCATTTCTTTTCTTTTCTTTTTTTTAAAGGAGGTACCAGGGATTGAGCCCAGGACTTCATACATGGGAATCAGGTGCTCAACCACTGAGCTACATCTGCTCTCCAGTGGGAGTTGGGTTTTTTTGTTTGTTTTGTTTGTTTTTAGGAGGTACCGAGAATCAAACCCAGAACCTCATATGTCGGATAGCAGGTGCTCAGCCACTTGAGCTACATCTACTCCCCTCACTGTCATTTCTAACTGTCTATTTCCATAGTTTGAAGTCAAATATTTGTTATTTTAATTCATAAGATATTAAGAGGCATATCAGTACTTATTTAATTCCTGTTTCTATATTTTTTCTTTTTTAATAATTTTTATTTTTTATTTTTAAAGGAGCTTTAGATTACATAAATGTTGCATTGAAAATATAGGGGATTCCTCTATACCCCTCCCACACTTTCATCCATTGACAACATCTTTCATTAGTGCAGTACATTTGTTACAATTGATGAACACATATTGAAGCATTGCTACTAATTGTATACAATAGTTTACATTATAATTTACACTTTGTCCCACACAATTTTATAGGTTATGACAAAATATATCCATCGTTGCAATGGCATGCGGGACAATCCCAATGTCCCCAAATGCCCCGTATTACACCTATTCTTCCCTGTCCCTCCCCTCAGAACCTCTGAGTTCAATGATACAAATTTTTCCATTGCTAGATTAATAATAAGTCTACTTTAGTCCATAGTTACATTCCCCCCTTCTATTTGTTCATTCCTCTATCTTGAGGATTTGGGGATGGTGATGCCCAGTCTGCTTCTGACTGAGAGAGGGCTTAGATCCCATGTGGCAGATGGATGGAACTATCTTGCATGCAGTTGAAGATATTCTCTGCTTTTGGGTTGGGCATTGTCCATCATCATCCTTTTGTTAGTTGTCCTGACAATCATCACTATAATTTATTGGGCTTTTTGGGTTGGGCATTGTCCATCATCATCCTTTTGTTAGTTGTCCTGACAATCATCACTACAATTTATTGGGCTTAAACTACATATCACATACCATCCTGTTTCTATTTTTAAAATAATTCTGGATGTACATACTTTAAAAAATCCTTATGGCACAGAAACATGCACAAAAATAATAGTACTATTATTCTTATGGATATGTCATTATTTATTTTAGCTTCTGTACCTGAGATATACATTGATTGTTTCTATTAACTATAAAATTATACTGCTGTGAACAATTTTGTGCATGTAAATTGGTTTGATGTGTGCACCTACGGGGGTAAGTTCTTATTGCTTAAATTTCTAGGTTAAAGTGTATATATTTTAATGTATTTTAATGTAGAGAACCAGTTCTGGTTTTTCTTCTCTATAAGTTGTACTAATTAACGGTACCTGAAAATATTTATTAGACTGCCTGTTTCCTTATATCCTAGTCAACGCTTTGATTTATTAAACTAGGTCTTCCATTTTCAATCATTATAAATAAATTAACTTATACTTTTTAATATTTTATTATTTGTCTTATTTCATTTTTAATTATTTATTTTGCATTTAAATCATTGCAGCATATTTGACTTTGGCAATTCTTATATAAAGAACATTTCTAAGCAATCCCACATGAATCAATCTGTCAGCAACTCAGTGATACAAGATCATAGTAGGTTCATTGGTTTTTGGACATCTCTAAAGTAGCCATATCAAGGCATCAATTATTTATACTTGCCTAAAAAGTTTACAGCTTGTGCAAACTTCTGTTATATACCTTAAAGAAAACCCAAATTTAGATAGACACACCTGAGTTAACATCCATCCCCACCACCTAACTAAATCTATAATGATAGAGAAGTCATTAGACTTATAAATCTCCATTTCTTCACTGGTAAAATGGTGATCACAAAGATGACATGAGAGAAATTAAGAAAATACAACTAGAAATATCTATCTAGTCCAGTAATTTACACATGGTGTTCACTCAGTCAGTGTGGCCATAATTATGATTGCCATAACTTTTTTGATAAATATTAGTTCTTGCTCAAATGCTTGAGATTTGTTTTAAGAATATTTTGTCCACAAGTATTCACTCCTTGATCCTCTACTTCTGCTGGTTCTGTCTCTTTCAACGGATATGCAAAGAAAATGACTTCACTTTATTCAACAATTTAAAATAGTACAACTGGAACTTGTCAGAATCCAAGCATGAGCTGAATTTGATATAATTCTGCCAAAATCTTACTTTAGCTATTCAATTTTTTAAAAGGCAGTCTAATGCACAGATTAACTATTAATCTCTCTATGTTTTTCAGACTTTAGCACCATTTTAAGATAGCTCACCAGAATGCATAATGCCTGAACCATATTATCTAAATTACCCTCAGAAATGCTTTTACTGGATTATGATTTAATGTTTAATAATTTATGGTCTGCACTCAGCCATCTAGAGGTCTGATGCCAGCCAGTTCCATTTGATAAGTACTTTCATTTCTTTGCAATATAGAAGACAATGCTCACTATCCATTCATTTATTTAGCTAACAACCAGATGAGTTTCATTCAACATCAAAATTACCACTAAAGGAGTCCTATGGGAGAAGTAACTGGCTGAAGGGAGAGAATTAGCAATAATAAAGTCAATACTTCAGTCCAAGCTTTTTGTGTATGGTCTAATTTAATCTTTATAATTTTGCAATATAGATGAGTTATTCCAAATTTTTTACATGTGTGGAAATTGAGATTCAGGGAACATTATTAAAATCTCATAGCTAGTAGGTAGAAGAATGAGGAGTCAGAGATTATTGTACAATGGGGTGGAAGCAGAAAAGAGTGAGTGTGTACTTGGATGATGAAATAAAGAGATTTGCTGGTAATTGAGTCTTAAGATTTCAGTAGAAGGTGTCCAAAAATATTTTCATAAGTGGCAGCACCTTGGTAATAAGTTTGCAACCTCCCTTTGTATCTACTTTTAAGAACAAAATTGTTTATGTACATAAACCTAATGTTTATTAGCAGTCAGAATGGGTCTTTAAAAGATCAAATATAATAAGTACTTTTATTGTAATCTGAGAAGACAGATGCAAAAGTTCTTTTGATTCTATTAATTCTATGCTACATAGGTTTTGTTTAGCTAATATTCTATCCAAATTTTAGATCACGTGATAACATGAAATAACACCAACCTAAATTTTAAGATTAGAAGTTTCAAAACCTAGAAGGTTCTACCCAATCAATATTTGGATCCCATACTAGTTTCAAGTCCATGTTTCCTCATTATTATTTAGAGGAAAGGCCCAATGCTGAAATCAATCTAATCAATCTAGTCCTTTTTTTTTTTTTTTTTTAATGACTATGAAGAAAGCTCTTTGCTATCTTGAGACAAAGCTATTTTTGCTCCATTGCATTGATACTAGTTCATCCTTCTAAAATAATATAGAAGTCTAATTTCTCTGTCACTTGAGAATCATTCAGATATCTGAAAACAATAACATTCCCCCTGAGCTTTTGTGCTTCAACTATATGTCTTCCATTCTTTTAACTGGTCTGTGTTGGGTGTGATTTTTAGTTTGATCAGCATTTTGCTCCCATTTGAAACCCTCCAGTTTTTATATGTGCCTTTTTGATGTGGTGTTCATGGATTATGGCAGAGTAGACAAGTATTGCTTCCTCTATCTCTCTTCACACAGACAAATGATATATTAGCTTTCTTGGCAGACACAAACAAGTATTGATTTGTATTGCAATTACTATTAGATAAAACCCCTTGGCAGCTTTCTCTCTTGCAAAAGTATATCTCTTCTACACTGCACTCATGAGGGTGGGTTGTTTAGATTCAAATTTCAAAGCCTTCCATTTATTCCTTTTATATGTTTTCTCTTAGATATGATCCATTATTCAAGTAAATTCATTTTCATGTTCCATATGTTATGTGCCAATCACTGTACAACGCATTTTCACCCATATTAATTTATTTTATTCTCATTTAACCTACAGATGAAACCCAATTTTATGACTGAGAAGATAGGCTCAAGAATATTAAGTAATTTCACTGACCTCTCTCATAACTTTAGCAAAAGAGTTTAGGTAGGTAGGTCCATCTGATTCCAAAGTTCCTCACTTTATTTGCTTATTTGTTTCTACTATGCCATTTGTCTATTATAATCTAAATTGTTGACATTGAATAAGCTAGTAAGTTACAGAGGACTAGTCATACCCATTGACTAGCGGTTTTGGACAAAGGACTTAGACCCTTATAAATCTATCTTATAAGGTCATCCAGTATGTATTTATTTTCATTTTGTAAGACATTTTATAAACTGACTTACTGAAGTCCAAATATATATTTTATTTCATTTTCCTGATTAAATAATATAGAATTGTGATGAGAAAATAAAGATTAAAAATTAATCATAAGTAAAGGTTGCTTTCAGGTAAAAAGGAAAAGATCACTAAGCAACCAGTAAGTGTCATAAAACCCATGCATTTTTCTTTGGAGAGGAGAAATGACCTTTAGTCTTTCACCTAGAAAATTATGTATAATTGAAGGAGCAGATTAGAAATAGCAAGACAGTATTAAATTACAGCTGACTGCTAAGGTAGAATACAAAAGAACCTTAAAAGCATAATAATGAGATCAACCAGTATTTGCTTTTGGAAGCATCACTATGTTATACTATAATAGAATAATTCCTGTTTATAATGATGCCCTTGAGTCATTAAGAAGATATGTAATATATTTTTAAAAATCTCTTTATAAGGAATATAGTTTTGAAAGGCTCATTATATATGTTAAAGGGGAAATATTTCTTATTTAAGAGAAAATTTCAATTATTTGTGGCTTATACTTGCAAGTTGTATTTATTTATTTATTTATTTATTTATTTATTTATTTATTACTGGGAGGTCCCTGGGATAGAACCCAGGTCCCTCCATATGGGAGACGGATGCTCAACCATTTGAGCCATATCCATCCCCCAAGCAAGTTGTATTTATTCATAGCATCTTGATCTCCTTAAAAGTGTTTGATAAGTGAAATGATACAGTATGGATTATTGTGTGTATGTGAATCTAATGTATATGAAGAATCTTTTTGAACATTTTAATGTGTCAGTTTTATACATTATATTGAGAAAGTTCTTTGAAAAATGAGTATATTTCTATGAGCAATGGTGAGTTTTTTTTTTTTTTTTTTTTTTTTTTTTTGCTTTATTTACTTAGGGTATTTATTTTTCAGTATCTGAAAGGTGAAAGTATTTCTGTCATAACTGTACACAAACATCATAAATGTGTTAAAATATATTCTGCATAGTCTTATTTGCATATCTTTTTTTTTTTTTTTTTTGAAATTTATTTTTATTTTTTTTATATATATATACATATATTTTAAGAGGTCCTTAGATTACCCAAAATATTACACGGTTTTTGGGTAGGGAGGGGATGAGCAGTTGAAATACAGGGGCTTCTTTGGGAGTTGGAGGTTGTCCTGAGTACTGTTGTGGCAATGGATATAGGCCATTTTAAATCAGCACACACCACTCAGAACTGAGTGGGAGAGAGTGTGGTCTACAGTGTGAACTGTGGTCTATGGTTGGTGGCAAGGCTCCAGGATGTGTAAGTTCATTGAGGTTGGTGGGCCACACTATGGGAGATGTTTGTGTTGGATGTGGTGGGAGGTGTGGGAGGTGGGCAGCATGGAAATCCCAGTGGGTTCCGTGTAATGGTGAGTTTTTATACTACTCGTCTAGAGATAGTATCAAAGAGACATATACTGACCTCCCTACTCTATATTTCTCTCTTTAAAATTGCTTCCCAACTAATTCCTGTGAAATCCCTTTAAGGGTATGGGTACAAGCAGTCACAGCTTTTACTAAAATATACTCCTTTCTGGCCACAACTGACTGTACTAAGGGAAATGAATCCATAGGCTAGGCTAAGCTAATCAGAGTCTCTTTTTATTAATTTTTTTGAGATGTAGGTTATATGCACACGGTGGGAACATTAAACTGAAAAATCAAAGTTGAAGCTGGGATGGCATTTTTGGTCTATATACACTCTGATAAATAAGCAAAGGAAACTGTTTTTCAGGTAGAATGCAACAAATATGAAAAGAAAAGCAAAGTACAGGAAACTTGTGATATTATGGAAAACACAAGAAAGTCATCTCAGTACTTGATTTTCCATTTTTATTTCATATGACACAAAAATGTATGTGTGTCCTCTCCTTGGATATCTGAGATTCCTTTTTAAAATACTTAAGGTCCCTTCACCTACCAGTTACTTAAGCCAGCAGTAGGTGCCTGATTCTTTCAATGATTTGTATCCCATTAAGATTAGTTTTTCTTTTTTCTCACTTTCCATTAATAGGCAAATAATGGATTAAACTATTGAAAAACTCAGTTTCATACAACAGTGCAAAATTCTGGAGTGGAATGTGTGTGTGTGTGTGTGTGTGTGTGTGTGGTTTCTTAGAAAAATCTTCAAAGAAAGAACTAGTGCCAGAACTAGGAGAAATAAAATATACATATGCAGAATGACATAAAATCAGTGAAAAATATGTTATTCTTAATTGCAATAATAAAATAACAAAGAGAGTGAGAGAGTTTAAGGGAAAGAATGAAGACAAATCAATCATTTGTCACTGAGTAGGATCACTTGAAGAGTAAATTTTTACAGCAATTTGAGTGGAGGGAATCAGTAAAAGAACAGTTTTTATATGAGAGAAAAGAACAAGGTTCATGAATGGGGGATTGATATATGAAATTACATTTGATGAAGACTATCTTGAGTGACCTATAGGATGACTTCAAATAAGTAAAAATTAGGGGTGAGGAAAATCTTTGAAGACAACTAGAGCAACCCAGGTTTAGAATTACAGAGATAACTACTTTGTAAAAGGTATGTAAGCAATGAATAGTATTTCAGACACATTATGGAGAATAATTGTAAAGTTAGTTTGTTCAGAGGAGTTGATGACAAAAAGAAGTTTCATGAAAATCTACGGTAAAGAGTTTGTGTTTGCATTTTAGGTTTTACAATTTCAATAAGGTTTAAAAAAAGTAATTTCTAGTCATGAGAAAGGCGAAGAATTTTGTTTTTACTTGTTATTCTGTTGCTGCCATTGGTGGGATTGCCACATAGCTGGAGGCAGAGAGTGTTTTGGGAAATGTACTTGGTAAATATCTATATACACAGAGAAATTAAAACTCCATGCTTGCCATGCTTTCACCAAAGGGGTGTATATAATAGAAGAGAAAAGCATAACTTTAAGGGATATCAGAGTTAAAATTTGAGAGTAAGAACTTAGTCAAGGAGAAATAATCACAGATAAAAGAAGAGATCCAAAAGAACAGGACACAGATTTAATGAAGGCTGAGTTTAGGTAAGAAAAGTAGAGTCGATGGTCAAACACATCTGAGAATGAAATATTAGATTTTGCAAGAAAAAGGTCTTTACTGACTTTAGAATTCTTTAATTAGAGTGGAGAAGTTGAAAGGCAGATTTTAGTAAAAGAAACATCTGTCAAGGGATAAGCAATTAAAGCAGAATGAGTTCCTGAAATATATACAAATGTAATCTTATATTAAGTACAGCAAAACCCAGTTATGACAACTCAAATTTCTACAAAACTCAGAAATGAGTTCTATGAACACAGGTATTCAGTTTGCTGTTCTCTTTTCTTTATATCTTAACCTTCTGTAATTTTAAGAATGTTCTTTATATACCCAACTTTTACAAAGAACTGAAGAAAAGTAATTCCTTTCAGGTGAAAATTTGGACATGCTGGATTCCCAAGAAGCTAAGGGCCTTGTGCCCTTCACCAGAGAATCTCTTGAATTTATGAAACAGCACATTGCTAAACAACACAATGAGGAATGTGAAAAAGAAGACTTAAAACCAAGCACTGACTTAGAAGTTGGCAAAGAGCTTCCATTTGCTTATGGAAACCTTTCTCCAGAAATGGTCTCAAAGCCCTTAGAAGATGTGGATCCATACTACAAGAATAAAAATGTGAGGATTACTGAACGTAGTATGACTACATTTTCATTATTTTACTTTTCAAAAATGTAATTGAGATAGACTAAAAGAAAGCATGGAGAATAGATTAAGAAGTAATTTTAAATTATAAAGAATTGTGTTAAGATATTTCATTTTTGAAGCATACATATTTAAGATTTTTATCAAGACTGATTCTTGGTTGATTAGTTTGTGTTCAGTTACTTTACCTTTTAATAGATTGTACTGTCATGTCTTAATGTAAAGGATTTGTTTTATGGGAGTATAGTGATTGAAATTTATGTTTATTAATTTTAAAGTAGCTATACAATGTCCAGAATATACTCTGCAATTTCAAATACTCAACTTGGTGACCTTACTCAGAGATTAGGAAAGTAAAGTTAACCTATATTTTATTTATCACTTTTATTCATGCATGCATTCTTGCATTTACATGCTATCTTATCCTCAAGATGCCTTTAGGTACCTACTAAATATATGAATAGTCCAAAAACAAGCATAAAACACAAAATATAAGAATAATTATGTTTAGAAAAAGCAGAGATCTGTGTGGTAAAAGGTAGAATTTTAAGTTAAAGCTTAAAGAATGTCTTAAGGAAGATGTTCTGTGAAGAGATAAGAGGAGAGTTTTATTCTGGAATGGGGAAAAAACAGTGATGCTTTAACTGAACTCTATAACTGTGTTTCAAGTTGTGGGAACTAATATGAGATAAAAGAAGTGTCAACGTGGATTTAATGTGATGGTCAAAAGAATTAAATGAAGAATGCATATTTTATGAACTTTGAAATTATTTTGGAAAATAATATGGAAAACCCATTTTAATAACCAAATTTATTTCCTTTACCGCCTTTTTTATTTTTTTTCTTTGTATTTAAAATGTAAAGATGGAAAACGATAAAGAAAATTGAGGTCAAAATGTACACAGATTGTATGTTGGGAAAGTGTTTTATTGAGGAAAATTATAACACAATTTGGTTTCCATTTAGAAAATTTATTCATAAAATACTGATGAATACATATTGTATCCACTAATATACATAAATATATATACACAAATATATGCAAATATAAATATCAATATATATTCACTATATATCAATATATATTATAAAATATATAACACCATAGTATATAATACATTATAATCTATTTAATATATTTATAGTATATATTTTATATAACATTATATACTATATGTTATAATATACTGTTTTATAGTATAAAATATAAAATTCACTACATAATATATACACACACCCAAGTACATACATGTCTCAATTTTAGGATATTTCTGCTCTTTCATTTTTAGTTAGAATTTTAATGCTTCTTTATTTCAATATATTAGGTTTACATTATCTAAATTTAGATAAATTTATGTCTATGATATCAAACAAGTAAGGTTTTATCTCAAAGATAATTATTAATGATTAATATAATAATACAGTGAATTGTGTCTCCCTTTCTATTGTAATTCCATATCTGATTGTTTTGAAATCAAATTAACTTTTCTTTGCATTCATTGAATTCTGAGATGTACCACCTCTGGTATTTTTAAATGCATCTGCATGAACCATCAGGATATAGTTTTCTTCCTACAACGTCAACTATGTGGGGAAACCTAGAGATAGGTGTATGGTAAGTGGCTTTCTTGGGTAAATAAAAAAGTGGTAGAAAAGCCTAAATATTAATTAAAATAGTTAAAAAACCTTTCCATTTGATTTAGTCTGGAAATTAATATCAAATATAAGAAAAGTATAGCTGCTAGAATTCAAGACTGCAATGACCATTGGCCATGTGTTCTATAAGTAATGAAATTTTAGTTCTGAGTTCTCATTTCACTTGATGTTCTTTCTTCCTACAGACTTTCATGGTATTAAATAAAAAGAGAACAATCTTCAGATTCAATGCCACTTCTGCCTGGTGTACATTGTCACCCTTCAGTTCTACTAGAGGAACAACCATTAAGGTTTTGGTACACCCATATCCTTTTCTTTTGGTTTGTTGACTAACAATTTAGACTATGCTGAACCCAAAAGCAACTACTCTATTATTCAGATATTGCTGCAGTATTTTTCTTCTTTGAATTGATCTCTCATTTTAAGTCATATTGAGATTTGGATTATAATTGCACTAAGTGTTCCATATTTTAAAATACATTAAAATATATTTTCTAATACACAGAGTAGTAAATATTAGCAAATCTTAATCCTCATTTCTTTTCAATAAGAATGGTATAGTTTTCATATTTAAGAAACTTTTATCTCATATGTGTATATAAATTTAAAAAGATAATAGAAATATATCTTTCAAATATTATTTTTATCTAGTATTCCTTAACTGTAACTACTTTTTTCCAAATGTTAATTTTATTTAGTGTTCTGACTGATTGCATAATTATGACCATGACTAATTTGCCAAAATTGACACCACCATTGGAGTAAGTTATATCATTTTATCATATATAATATCATACATAATTATATATTATATTTAATGTATTGTGATACACTATATACTCTAACATTATGAAATTTAATATTTAACTTTAATATGATATTCTGATATCTAACATATTTATACATACAATGAATTAATTTTCAAAAAATACATATTTCATATATATGCATATATGTACATTATACATATGTATGTAATTTCATATACAATTGATATATATTTATATATCAATTAATTTTAGGATTTTTCTGCCCTTTCATTAATTTTGGTTAGAATTTAAATGTCTCTATTTCCCAACATGTTCAGTTTATATGATACATATTTTTGAGTCTTGAGCTATATGTTTGTGTCTATGGTATCACTCAAGTAGGGTCTTATTTCAAAGATAATTATTAATGATTAATGTAATATTTCTGTGCATCAGGTCTCCTTTATTATTGCAATCCACAAATGATTTTCTTTGAACTCAAATAGCTTCTATTCTTTTCCATTCTTTAAGAAAGTTATTTCTTTCTCTTTCTTTCAATTATACCTCTGTTCTTTTTGCTGGGGAATGTGAACACTTTGACTTGCCTTAGACTACAATAATAGAGGGACCAATTAAATTTTCTAGGTAAGAAGGTTTTCTTGAAGATTTGCCTCCTCAGCCATAACTCTGTCTCTCTTAAAACTCATTGATAGTGGAAGGTAAATATAATGCTGATGCATCGCAAAATTAACTGATATATGCAGTTAATTATTGTGTGATCCTTAAGTGGAGTAAATTTAATATTTGATATTTTCACCATTTACCTAAAAATATATAAAAACTATCACCTCTTTGTTAGGACTTGTTGAAAAAAATTCATAGCTAAAATTCATAGCTAATGTCCTAAGTCATAGCTCTACCCACGGAAGTCCTCTCTAAAGCCCCAAACTAAGAGCAAGGTAAGGGGCACACGGTTTTTTACTGTTGTTAGTTAGTTGGTTTGGGCCTGCCAACCAGACATGGTCTTACCTTTTTGGTGAATTATTCTCAATTACCAGACAGTTTATCATAGACATAGTATTTTAGACCTGATTTTGAATTATTCCCACCTTTAATGTTTATATGAAAATTTTTCCACAGGAATACTTTGCTTGGAATTTACACATTTGAAATAGTTGTAAATCTCATTGCAAGAGGCACCTGGTCAGGTTCTTTTTCTTTCTTTGGTGATCCATGGAAATGGCTGGATTTCAGTGTAACTTTGTTTGAGTGAGTATTTCTTTAAGTTGCAAACATCCTAAAGTTTTTACAGGCAAATGCTTTTCATGAAAAAACATTAAGTTCAACAAACTTTTGGCCTTCAAAAATTTTGTGAATAAAGAATATTTTATAAATCATAGAGTGAATTCTCTCAGGCAGCTTCAAGTAAACCAATCCTCAAAATATACAACGAAAATGAAATGAGTGGGATGGTATCTCTGTTTTCCATCTACAGCAAGAAAGCTAGAGATTTAATTGTAATTTTAAGTGATTATATACAGTTAGCAAAGAATCCCCTGAAGTCTTGGGAAAAGTTGCTAGTATAATTGACTTTCAATCCCCAATCTTCAATATGTTTAATGACATTACTTAACACCAGTAAATATGCCACCAGTTAAAAAAAAAAAAAAAAAAAAAAAAAAAAAAAAAACCAGAGTAAGATGTTTTAAACATATACACACAGACACACACACATTTTCTGGAGTGTTACACTAAATTCAAATGATTTAGGTGTCCATTTATTCTTTTCAATGCCTTGTTTAGAGGTACTTTCTGTTTTATGGCTAAGGAAATGATCATTGGCATCAAACTTTTGCTAAACATAATTTAAAATGACAGTCTATTCCCAGATTTTTGTCAAATTTTTAAAAAGAAACTACCATTATAAAAAGTATAAACAGTGCCTTCCATGTTGTAAACAATAAGAAAATTGGTAGCTAACATCATTGTAATTATTATCATCATTACTACCTCTACTATTAACCCTATCATTTCTAGGTCTCTTCCTGCTATTGCTGGTGTTAACTAACGATGATAAACAGTTAATATGTGTCAGGTGCTCTTCTAAGCCTTTTACAGATATTAACTCATTGAATCCTCTTTAAAAAACATTGATTATGGAAATATTATTATCCCCATTTTATTGTTGAGGAAACTGAGGCAAGAAAGATTAAGTAATTTGTCTATGTCAGACAGCTAGTTAATGGTGCAGCTTAGATTTCTTCATAGGAAGCCTGGACCCAGAGTCTGTGCCCTATACTCACTGTCATCTGCTACCATCACCACCACCACCACCATCACCATCACCAGCAGCAGCAGCAGCAGCAGAAATTTTAGTACTTAAAATGAATATCATTCCTTTAAAAAAAAAAACGCTATTAATTTTTCATAATTTTATCCATCTTTGCAATACTCAGTTTACAAAATATTTATGAACATAAAGAACAATATTTGATAGGAAATTAAGAGTATTCATAGTATCAAAATTTTAAAACCTCTCATAATTAAAATTTTTAGATTAATATTTACCTGGCTACCTTGTACTGTACAACCTTTTGTCTTCTGATCAATAATAAAACTATATGTGAAATGGAATAATGGAAGCAAGAGTAATGGTTGTATATACAGTTTTAAAAATAAGTTTCAAAGAGGAAAAAAAAGTCAAATATAAGTACTTTGATATGAATTCTGAATAACTCTAATTTCATTCCACAGGCTTATAACCAGATATTCACCTCTAAACTTCATTTCAATACTGAATGTTGTAAGAACTTTAAGAATTTTGAAAATTATTCCTTTAAACCAAGGTAAGCAATTTTGATGTATGTGCTCCCATGTATTCATTTGAACTCTCCTGTCTCTGCTCAGAGAAATTGTGGAAATGAACACTGTTTCAGCTTTGAAACCTTTGAGTTATCTGAACTTAAATTTCTTTCACTCACCCCAGGAAAGGCAAGAACAAAAAAATGCATTTGACTGTTTTTGATTTGGGGTGGGTTCAATGCTTATGATATCAAAATGTTGGGATCAATCAAAATATATTATTTTTTTGATTATTTATTCTTACATCTTAAAAATGAACTTATAAAATTGTCCTTAGACTTCTGGGAGAGATAGCAGTCTGGGCAGATGTCTCACCTGCCTCTCTTCCTAATCATAGCAGGAAGCCAGATGAACCCAACAAAGTAATTTAAAAATAACATAAATTCCCCCTTTGCTCTGAACACTTGGGTAGGATGCAGTCCATATGCCACAAAGTTCAAGGAGGTTCTACTAAATAAAATAGAGCTGCGACCACACTGGTGAATATGCTGAAGGCTAATTTACAGCTCCCCTTTCCAAAGATATACTAGCAGATGCCTATCGACACCTTCTAATTTGCTATTTGTGAATGAAGAAGAACAATCAGATGGAAATAACTCCACTCAGAGATTGCTGACTGCTACTAGTCAGAAATATTAACAAGTGGTTGCATACAGAGCCACAAGGGCAAATGTGATAATACCAAAAATAAGATCTACAAACAGCTGCCATGGGCAAGGACATGATGAAGAAGGCCAGAGATCTGCATACTGTGTAGTTGGAGTCCAGGCTGGGCAAAACAGTGATGGGAGATTGTGGTGATGGTTCCATCATCCTGTGAATATACTAAAAAAAAATAAAATAAAAAAACACATTGCATTGTGTACATTAAATGGGTGGATTGTATGCTTTGCAAATTATACCTCAATACAGCTATATATAAAAAATGGTGTCTGGCATGACACTTTCCCCAAATCCAGTAAACAAACCAAGCAGAGAGAGTGAGTTAGCCTGATGGGAGTTTTTACAGCTCTAGCTCCCTTACTACTCCCCTCAAATGACCAGAACCTAAAAATTACATCTCCTGCATCTTCATCTTAGGATCAGAGGCATTGATTATAACAGAAATAAGGTGACTCCAAGTTTATACAAAAATAAAAATAAAAATACAGTCACTATTGCACTAACTTGGGAGAACAACCTCGTAGAGACTACTCTTAAATCATTGGAAAAGAAACTAGACATATGTCAGCAATATTGAGTGTATAAATTTTTTCAAAAGAGAAAGAGAAACATACTATTTAAAAGAAAATAAACCTTTTTTAAAAAAAAAAAAAAACAAAAAACAAATTACATGCTCTCAGAAATAGAAGCAAGCATAAGAAATCATTTAGATTTAGTCCCAACAGAAGTGAAGAAAATCAAGACTCTCTGAAGCAGAAGATGAAATAAAATAGACAAATGAAAAAAGAGTTGGCACCTTTGAGACAAAAATGTGATAAAAGGTATAATATAATAGACTATTAGATGGTAATAGAAGCAGTAAAATATAGTATTATCAATGTATCAAAGAAAAAACATGGATAAGGTAAAACTGGACAAGTTTTATGTTAATACAGTGGAAACATAAATTGGGATGGATCAGTGAAGAGCAGAAAGCTAAGTTCCATCTTATGGATAACATGATCCTGAGAAAAAACAACAGAATAAATGTGATAGATAAATTATTCAAAGATACACTAGAAAATCTTCCTTGAAAATGGAAAGGGTGATCTTGTACTGGACAAAAATAATGAGAAGATGCATTCAGTTATATTACAAAATTTTGTAAGTTGAAAGAATAAAAGTAAATATCAACCCTTGGGAGCAGATGTGGCTCAAGCAGTTGAGTGACCACCTCCCACACAGGAGGTCTTGGGTTCGGTTCTCGGTGCCTCCTAAAGAAGACAAACAAACAGTGAGCAGAAAACGAGCAGACGATGAGCAAAAACAATGAGCAGACAACGAGCAAAAACAAAGGAGCAGGGAGTGGATGTGGCTCAATCAGTTGAGCGCCTATCTCCCACATGGGAGTTCCCGGGTTCGGTTCCCAGCGCCTCCTAAAGAAAAAAACAAGCAGAGAATGATCAGAAAATGAGCAAAAACAACAAGCAGACAACAAGCACAAACAACGAGCAAACTGATGAGGGAGCCATCTTGAGGGGGGTAAGTATTATATAAATCCTATAAAAAAAAAAAAACAGAGAAAGATAGATGACTGAAAAGTCAGCCTTAGACTTTTTTTTAAATAAAAATTTAATTAAGAATACCATTCATACATGAACATATGTAAACAATAAGTGTATAGTAAAAGTTGTGAACTTACAAAACAAATATGCATATCATCACACAGGGCTCCCATACATCACCCCACCACCACCTTGCATTGTTGTGAAACTTTTGTTACAAATTATGAAAGAGCATCATCAAAATATTACTACTTACTATAGCCCATATCTTATATTTGGTGTATTTTCCCCCAAACCACCTGATTATTAACACCTTGTATTAGTATTAAACATTTATTATAGTTCATGAGAGAATGTTTTTATATTTGTCCTACTAACCACAGTCCATCTTCCACCACTAGATTCCCTGATTAAACAGCCCCATGATTTGTACAATCCATTCAAAGTAGACACTCAGTGGCTCTCATTTTCATCACAGAGTTGTGCTGTCATCATCTCAGTCAATTTTTTAAATGTTTTCATTACTCCAAAAGGAAAAAATCCCATACCCCCTTATACCTGCTGTGGCAATTTGATATTATTTATGAGTCCCAAAAAGAGAGATTATGTTTGTAAACTGGTCTGTTCCTCTGGGTGTGACCCCCTTTGAATGCATTAGATTCAGGTGACATGTCTTGATTAAATTACCTGCTAAGATTAGGGCTTTGATTTGACCACATCAGTAGGGCATGACTCAGGGTTGACTGCCCACCTCTTTGGTGAGCTGATATAAATGGACACTCACTCAAGAAGACACACAGAAGAAGAGAGAGAGCTCCATAGACACAGAAGGGGAGAGAACTTGTCATTTCGGTCCTGCCATGTGACAGAAAGGAGAAGGATCAAACAGCTAAAGCCCCAGGAAGAGTGATGAGCCATTTGCCTGATAGCCTATAGCTGAGATTGGGAAGAAGCTATGCCCATGGAGCTGAAGAGGGAGAGGAAGCCCTGAGAAACAAGCCCTATGCCAGCCTGCAGCTGAGAGGAAGGAAGGCCAAAGGGGATGGCTGAACCCTTGCAGAGATTGCCTGCCATCTTGCTTCAACACATGGCAACTGACTTTGGTGAGAAAGCAGCTGTGAGTTGGACCCTTTAAGGCCTTGTAATTGTAAGCCTTTACCCCAAATAAATACCCTTTATAAAAGCCAACAGATTTCTGGTACTTTGCATCAGCACCCCTGTATTAGTCAGCCAAAGGGGTGCTAATGTGAAATACCAAAAATGGGTTGGTCTTTATAAAGGGTATTTATTTGGGGTAGAAGTCCACAGATACCAGGCCATAAAGCATTAAGTTTCTTCTCTCACCACAGTCCATTGCCACGTGTTAGAGCAAGACAGTTGCTGGCGTTTGCCAGGGTTCAGGCTTCTGGGTTCCTCTCTTCCCCGGGCTGCGTTTCTCTCCGGGCTTAGCTCCTGTTTCCTCCACAAGGTCAGCTGTAGACAATCAGGCGAACGGCTTGCTTCTCTTCTCCTGGGGCCTTCTTTCCAACATCAAAACTGCTTCTCAAAAGACTTCTTCAACTGTCCTTTGCCTTGCCTTTTATATTAAATTCCCCACCCACCAAGGGGTGGGGCTCAAAGCCCTAATCCTAACCTAATCATGCCCACATTAACAGATCAGTTTACAAGCATGATTCAATTATATTTTTGGAATTCATACTTACATCAAACTGCCACAACCCCTTTGGGTGACTAATACACCTCCCTATAGTTGTCTCTTAAGATTGATATAATTCATCTTTGTCATTGCTGCAAAATTATTACAATATTACTGTTAACCATCTTCCATAAGTTACATTAGATGTCAGCCTTAGACTTCTTGATAATATTAAATATGAGTAGGCAATGGAGTTTCAGAACTGGGGGTAGGAAGTAGAGGGAGGATGTGGCACAATAATTCTATACCTGCCTGTCATTCACATGTGAAGTCAACAGAAAAATGTTCATAGACATGAAAGAATTCTGAAATTTTAAAACACAGTACCTTATCTGAATATTTCCTGAGAAGAAAAATATTTTAAATGTATAAAAATAAAATATTGAACAATGGGAAGATTTAGTTCCAAAAGTAATTGCCACAGACTCTGAAACTATTTCAAGAGAGAATGATTTCCAAATTGCTGTTGTTAGTAGTATTGCAAAACAGAATTCAAATATTATGCAACAGAAGTAGGAACATGGACATCTGTATTCCATTCTTGAACTAGAGACATAGTTTGTGTTTTAGAAAACTTTGGAAGAGATGCTAACATTATGAAAATCTGGTGATTTTACAAAAAAATATAAAGTCGCTTGGCTTACTTATCAGCATCGTTCTGCCTCCATTACTGCATGTCGATAACCAGAGTTGAGGGTATATTCATCCAAGCCCCCTCCACTCCCTATTTGCATGAATGTAGGTTTCCTGACAAGCCCTTGTAGGAATTTGAATATCGCTCTTTGTAAAGCTAATCTAGGAAAATAAATGCAATTTGGTTGTATTTTTCTGTTAAAAGACTGAGATTTTAATATTAAATCAGAAACAAAATTAAACTCTCTAAAAGACATATGTAAACTAAAACAAAATGGAAGTTTAAAAGTTTAAAAAGGGAGAAACTTATGCCAAGAAATCAAAGTCAAAACTGGCATTTGGATCAGGCCTTTTTAAAGATAATCTGAATGGCAGAATCCAATATGAAAATTACTAAGAATTTTGATACTGTGAAAATTTGATGGGGATATTTTTACCTTCAAAATATCACCACCAAAATTAAAGCTCTACAAAAAACTGTTTTTTTATATATGCAATTAATAATTGCTATTCTTAAAAATAATTCCAATAAAACAATATGAAAAAATAGAAAAATCAACAGAGTATTCATACAGTAGAAATATGCATGTTAAAATTTTTGGAACATAATGGTAATAGAAATTACAGTGAAATAAAGTGAGCCCAATTATTTTTTCTTATAATAAATTGGCAGTGATTTTTTTTTTAATGTCCCAATTTTAGTGAAGGCTTGAAGAAGTATAAATATATATGGTCTTTTGTTTGTAAACATTGGCTCAACATTTCTTAAAAACAACTTAAACATATGTATCAATCCTTAAACATAGGCATGTAATTTGATGCAGAAATTCTAATTCTAATATAACACTTAAAAAAGATTTGCTTATAATTTAAAATTAATGGTATAATTCTAAGTGCCAAAGGTAGGAGATAAACATATATTTCATTTATGCTATCAATTAAAATTGTATATATAATCTATCACACCATTTTTTTAGCCACAGGAATCACTTTAGGCCAAACCTATCCTAATGCCCTCAAGAAATCCAATCATCTGAGCAGGTCATTTAGAAAACAGATTTTCAATTCTCATAAAAATAGAAATCTTAGATAATTTGCTCAATGTCACAGAGCTAATATATTCTCATCCATGTTGGATCTGAGCAGTTAATAGGATTTTACATGCACACAGATCTACAAATAGGAAAAGAACAAGGGAGAAAAGAAGGGAGGAAGGAAAACTGAATGGTTATACACCAAACTGTTAAGAATGGTTTCATCTATGAGGTACAATTGCATGTTATTTTTATTTGTTTTTTCTTCTTGTTTTCTAAGCTTTCAGCATTGAGCATGTGTTGTTTAATAATTAGAAAATAATGTCCTTATAAAAACAGCTTTAAAACTCATTTCTCAAGTAGTCAATATTACAATATAGATAAAGTCAAAATATATCACAGTTATGTAATATTCTCTTTTTTAAGCATTAATTTTTTTTTCCTGTTTTATTTAATCAGGTCCAAAATTTGAAATTATAGAAAGTTAATAAAAGAATAGTATAGAATACTGCTATTTTAAACTATTTCTTGTTTCAATAATATTTACAACCCATTTTGATTTATAACTCTGCACTTTTATTTATGCTTATAAATAGTAGTGGGAGTATGACAAGCAGATGAAAAAGCCTCTTGTTCTTCACGTAGTATAGAGATAAAAACAAATAATGAATTTCAAAATATTATATTTGACTTAGTTTTTCAGATGTTATAAATTTACCATAATACAGAAACCTCAATGTTTGTTTTTTCATATACTTTATTTATTAGGCTCAGATAAAGAGAATTAGATTAACAGACACATTTCAATGGAGCACGCATTTACAATAGGAGAGGTTTGCTAATGCTGCATTAAGGTTATTTTATTTTACTGTAAACAAACCTTTCTCCTTTCAGGTCTGAAGTCTCTTGTAGGGATCCTGATCCATTGTGTGAAGAAACTTACTGGTGTCATTCTCCTAACTCTGCTTTTTCTGAGCATATTTTCTATAATTGGGATGGAGCTCTTCATGGGCAAGCTAAAGCATAAATGTTTTCGGTGGCCCCAAGAAAATGAAAATGAAACACTACAAAACAGAACTGGAAACCCATATTATATTCGAGGTAAGAATCACTTGCCATCCATGTCAGAAAATTAAAGCTCTTTTTAATGGCAGAGAAGTCTTTACAGAAATGTTGAACTCTCAATTTCAGAGCAAACTATGTAAATGCTGTAGTTATTCTCAAGTTTAATATGTATCATTTTCATGTATCAGGATAGTAAAATTCCCAATCATCAGACAGTTAAATCAGAAGAACTTTTTTGGAATTTCTAAATTTTACAAATTTTATCCTTAAAAAAAAAACAATCAAACCAAAGTCTGCAATTTCATCAGAGAGAGCTTACAATAGGCTCTTCAAAATATTACTTATCTACAATAAAATTGTTCATTTAAATTATTTATGTTAGCTTACTCATTAAAAATTTTTGAGATGGCCTTGAAAGTCAAAATAGAGCCTACATGATAAAAATTCTCACTATTGCATTTCAATTACTGCTGCTCTTTTTAAATACTTTGAGTTATATTTAGTTAGATAAAAAATATTTTAGGTTAATAAAAATCAGGTCTAATAAGTATTGTTAAGCTCTTATACACAAGTAATTTTGGATGCTTTATCTCATTTCTTCAACATAATCCCACAGTGAAGGCATAATTAAGCCCTGCTACAAACAAGTGCAAGTTTAGAGAAATTAAGTGAATGGTCCTGGTAATATAACAACTGGATGGTAGAACTAGGATTGTAATCCAGCTCAATCTGGCTCTAATATCTGTAATATTCTCACAATGCCATGCTTTCTTATTGAATCTTCTTTTAATCACCAGGTCCTTTCTGACAGTATTCAGAAAAAAAGCATATTTTCAACTATTAAAAATAAATATTAATAAATCTTATGTAGTCCTTCCACATTCATTTCATTTAAACTTTGTACTTAATAAATTCTAAAACAAACATTAATAAATTTTACTCTTTGATTTATTCCATAATATTATAATGCAAGTAATACAAAATTATTAGATATGAGTGTATTAGTCAGTCAAAGGGGTGCTGATGCAAATTTCCAGAAATCTGTTGGCAGTTATAAAGGGTATTTATTTAGGGTAGAAACTTATAGCTATCAAGCCCTAAAGAGTCCAATTCAAGGTACCATAGAAGTACTTTCTCACCCAAAGTCATTGGAGCAATGTGGAGGGCGATGTCTGCAAGGGTTCAGCCTTCCTCTTCCACTTAAGGCTCCATGGTCCCAGCTTCTTCCAATTTCATCTATAGGCTGGGATAAGTCTCATCTCTTTCCTGGGGCTCATTTCTCTCCAGACCTAGCTGCTCTGCTCTCTTCACAAGGCCAGCTGTAAACTCTCAGGCAAACAGCTCCTCTCTCTTCCCAGGGCCTCTGTCGTGTCTAATGGAGCCTTCTCTCTTTCCTCACCTATCTGCTTTTCTGTGTATTTACTTCCTGGGGTTCCAGCATCAAAACTGCAATTCTCTCCTCTGCCATGTTGTTTTCTATGTGAGTCTCTGCCCACCAAGGGGGCGGGGACTCAATATCCTACTGATGTGGCCAAATCAAAAGCCCCAATCTTAATTTAATCAAGTAAAAGTGAAACCTCTAAATCTAATACAATCTAATATGCCCAGAGGAACAGACCAGTTTACAAACATAATCTGATATCTATTTTTGGAATTCATAAACAATACCAAACTGCTACAATGAGTATGTGAAATGTTTCCTTATTATATATGTCTATGTCATGATCCTAAATCTAATAGTAAGGATGAAAGGAGATAGAGGTTAACTAACTCATATAGTCCACTTGAAATACTCTTCGGTTTCTTTGATGTTATATTGAAAATTTATTGATTACTTTACAAAGTAAACAATTTGTTACTTCACTAACTATTGCTAAGAAAACAGAATCCAGGTCCATTTCATTTTTGTTAAAATACAGTATTATAAGAAATTACTTTTAAAGATTACTATGTTAAAATTTGACCAATTTTACTTATCTCATTTCCCCAAATCATGTTAGGAATTGCTAAAAGTATTATCTTTAAAACCATTATTTAACTTAATTTCCATGCCAAAGTACTTGGAAAATTACTTTTTAGCTGACAAATAAAAGTGATGTTTTTTGAGAGTGAAGTAATTCAACTTTGTATGTTTACATATCTACTCAGGACTGCTCTCTTATGGGTTTGGTGTCTGTGATTTATATTTAGATCTTATAAAACTTATGCTCCTAACATGCATGTCCCCAACCCTGGTAACTGATACATATAAATATACAATTTACATTTTGATTGAAAGAAGATTAGAATACCTGGACAGATTCTATGGGCTGCAACCTAGATTAGGTTGGGTTGTAATTAACATTAGGTGACAGCAGGGCAAATATCTGGCACTGAATGCTCAAGGTAGAAGAATAAGCTTCTAGGTGGCATGAAAATGTAAATCAAACCCAGAGACAGAGGAATCTGGTCTTCTACTCAGGAAAATCAGCAGAAACAAGCCCTGGAAGAAAAGGTCCTCAGTGTTCCGAGTTTAGTCTTAGGAACCTCTCCTTGAGGAGTTCTGGTCATACCTGGATGGTTTTATCCACTTTTCTGAACTCTACTTTGGAACAGGATTTCCCTTGTTTTATGCTGAGCTTTGTCAACTCTGGGGCAGTGAAGCAGCTGGATTCTCAGAGATCTTTTGGTCTGTGTGCTAGAAGCTAGGAAACACCTCTACGGGAGAGAATCCATGACATATGCTCCTTTCTTCTGAGCTGTAGAGAGGAATGTTTACCTATTAAATGGACCTCAGATATGTGGCTTAACTAAAAATCTGCATGTAGATTATTGTTCTTTTCATATTTTTCAGAAACAGAAAACTTTTATTATTTGGAAGGAGAAAGAGATGCTCTTCTCTGTGGCAATGGAACAGATGCTGGGTAAGCCATTATCACCAATCAATAAGTATCTATTAATGATTATTGCTTTTACTGGTTGATTACATTGTCTCATTTCATCATCAAAACCATGCAGTAAACTATACAATACAGAATACTATTAATCCAATTTTACAGACAAAGCAATAGGCAGATTAGTTAAATGACATATTCAAGGTCAATGAGCTAGTAAATGCCAGAGCTTGAACTTAAACAAGGATCTCCTATTTTCACTGTGCCCCAGAACTAGTTGAAATTACCAAGAAAGACATATAAATCTGTTCTTTGGCCAGGAAACTTGAAGAAAAAAATATTAAAGATATGCTATTACTTCATATATTTTATATATTATATCTCTTTTATGATTGTAATTTACAGTAATAAAATTTATTTTTCAGTACTTATAAATAATTCTTCAGTAAGATGACAAAACTCTCATTTCTTATTTTCCTATAGTTTCACAGAGATAATAAAATAGAATTAGAGTGCTTCTCAGTGGTATTATGACTCATGCAATTTCCTATGCTTTCCTTCACTTTCCTCAGCCAGGGTTGACTTGACATCAATCTGTACATTCAGCTCTTTCTTAACCTCTGACAAAAAGGCACATGGAGGAAGAGGAGCATGAGTTTTGTAATTCAGTTAAAAATTCAGATGATTTAGGCACCCTGCTGCTTGTTTGGCATAGATCTTTTACCATCATTTGTTAACGTCCCATTAGTATATGTCCAAAAAACGTCACATGGCCAAAAACCCAGAATAAGGTGGATGTGAATAAGAATAAAAGTATGAATATAGGGAAGCATGATTTATTGGGCCTCTACTGTAACAATTTACTATAACACCCAAGATCTTCAGCAGGTAAAAGTATCAGGACTCCTTGAAAATAAATGGAATAAATACTTAATCTGATTCTTCTGTCCAAATGCAAGTACTGCTTCTAAATTACTGAAGTGGTAAATGTTTTCTCTCCCTTAAATAATGGTACCTAAGGGTTTGAGGTGATATTATTTGAAAAATCAAACCCTCAACTACTACAGTTTTAATTTTATCAGTGTTAGTTTCCACCAGTTGTACTTTCACTGCGATGGTCAGATACTACCACTTTGATATTGGGTAGTAAAGACGTCATTAACAAAAGCTTGGCAAACACCATTTGAGGAGAACTTTTTAATTTAGCTCAATTAATTATTCAATTATATCAACTAAAATCTAACATTTGCAGCTTTTTGGCCAGGAATTGTTTTGGGAGAGGACTTATTATTTCCCGTGGGAGAGGTAGTCCTCTATTACTTATGGGCAGGTGTTCTGTATGTATGGCTTGGCCATAATCTGAAAAGCACCTAACAGAGCAGTTTTTTCTTTTCTTTGTCTCCTTTAGTCGGTGTCCTGAAGGGTATGTTTGTATAAAAACTGGCACAAACCCTGATTGTGGCTACACAAATTTTGATAATTTTGGCTGGGCCTTACTTGCCCTATTTCGGTTAATGACTCAGGACTATCCTGAAGCCCTTTATCACCAGGTAAGGACGGTGAAAATCTGCACTGCACTTAAGAATAGTGCTATGCCCCTCGCTTCTAAAATAATGGTCACAGTATGTGGAAAATAATTTGAATATAAAGAAAAGGAACCCAGAATAATTGAGTGTCAAACACCAGGCTGGTACTTTTATGTGTATATCATTTAATCCTTGAAAAAAATTTAAAAGGTCAGTATAAACCTGTGGTTTTTTCATATGAAGACACTAAAATCCAGAGAGGCTGGGTAACCTTTCCAAAGTTACAACACATGTAAAGACCAGAGCTTACTGTCCTACTGCAAAGCCTGTAGCATTATACCTTTAATATTAACTAAGTGAACAGCATTTCTATGTGCTAATTCTTTAGTCAAAAATTTAAACCTATGACATCACCATGTATTAAACAATTATTTATTAAATACCTAAAAAAATCTATTTCTTTTAAAATCTATTTCTTCTCATTCCACTTTAATATTCCAGCATGATCTAGTATTTGATAACAGAAGGCTTGCCATTATGAGTCTTGAAAACTAAATTCTGATAGACTTTCTTCATAATGGATTTTTTGTGCATGCCATTGCCACATTGAAAGTTAATACTTATCAAAATGGAGATTCAGCCATTATTTTAAGGGGAGCCCCACCATCAGTAGAATATGCAATGTTATTTTAGCAGCAAGTTTATACCAAGGTATGCTAGATAAAATAAACATATTACTCTAAATTCCAATGGCATTTGCAATTAAGAAGCAAATTCTTTTTTTAAACACACACACATCCCATACTTATTTGATTGATTAGGTAAATTGTGTGTGTGTGTGTGTGAGAGAGTGTGTGTGTATACAGGGCCATTAAAATTCATGGGATATAGATGTATTTTTAACACAAAGGTTTGTGATATTTTATTAAATGAAAAATAGACCAAAACAGTACACATAGTACAATTATATTTTTATTTTGTCAGGCAAAGCCAGGGCTAAACAATCTTGTGATTACCTTCAACTTACGACTAAATTACTTTCATAACAAAATATCATTTATCATTTTAAAATACGGGAATACAGGAAGACAAATAACATTTCCCTCTTTTGCCCTGTTTTCCACTTCTCATTAGATCCTTTATGCTTCTGGGAAGACCTACATGATATTTTTTGTTTTGGTAAGTTTTTGGTTTGCCTTTTATATGGCAAGTTTGTTCTTGGGCATATTTGCTATGTCCTATGAAGAAGAAAAGCACACAGCTGCTGAAAAAGCTAAGAAGATTGAACCAAAATTTCAGCAGACTTTAAATGAGCTTCAAGAAGGAAAAGAAGCAGCTAAGGTAAAATTATTTTTTAATGCTTCTTAGAATCACAGATCTAGAAATATCTTCTCAAGGTCTTGGAGAATATTGCCCTCTGATAGATGCTCATGTGCATGGTACATGCACAACATCAAGATTGATTTTGATAAGAGGTGTCCCTTCTGCTACATAACATTCCTTCCTTAATGCACTTTGGTAAGAAAGGCCAACATCTTTAAACTTTTATTTAATATACACAAATTTTTTGTTCCAATAAATATGAATCACTACTGCTAATAAACAATGAATGCATTATATTTTTAGAACTTGACTTCTCTTACAACATATAGTTTATTAATTCAAACACTTTCCAGACAGAATATCAGAATGAGCTTTGGAAATTTTCTGTACTCAATGCAAAAGTGAGAGTCCTTCCATAATTTAATAAATTATGAAATGCTGAAAGAATGGATAAAAGTACAGTATTGAAATTATAAAATGAGATGAAAAATTGATTTTATTGGCTTTCTAGTTCCTTTAAGACAAGGAACTGTGCATTATGATATACTTGTGGGGAATTATTTTATCCATAAAGTTGTTAAATCCATGATTAATAAAACCTAATAAGGTTTTAAGTCCTTGCTATTATGTTTGAATATATCTTAAAGATTTTTAGACACATAGTAAAGATTATGTATATAAATCTAAAAGCTTTGACAGAAGTAGCATTAAGGAAGTTGAGGAAAGATGTCTTTATAATTATCTTTAAACATCACAATTGTCCTGCAAGCTTGCTAAAAGGAACAACTGGATATAGGAAAGCAATAAAAAATAGCTTTCTCATATATCTACAGGACCCGGCAATCTCATACCTCTCCCTTGAACTTAGCTTGTAGTGGTAGGTGGAAAAGGGTCTAGACTGTGGCAGAGTACAAAGGATAGAAAGGAGCCATACCCCAAGACCCTCACATAAAAATAGGATGAAAAGAGGTGGGAAAATCAAGGGTCAAGACTCACCCTGTCACCAAGTAGAAGGTATAATAAGGCTGGCTAAGGGGGGAGGTTATACCAAAGGCCCCTTCTGGGTTAAAAAGAGGGAAATGCTAAATCTCCTACATTTATAATCCTTTTATTAAGACAGCTACAATGGAGAGGCTCTAGAACAGTCATTCAAACAAAAACTGGGGCCTGACCATGAGGTAAGATCATACTGAGTGATAAGATAAGTTATTGATAGGTATTTGTGTCCACAAGGTCCATAACATACATATCATTGAAACAAGAAACAATCAGAGACCATATGAAGAAAACATTATTACAAGAGTATATTGAGTATAGCCATTATATCACCCATGAGTAATCATGGAAAAACAAATTACGAAAGCTTTCTGTCTCTAGTAATAAGCCTAAGGTCCTTCACATTGAATGATTGATGTCTAAATGATATGTTGAATGTGTAATTTGTTCTAAAGTGGCATTTCAGAATTTCAAGGGCTTATGGTTACACTCAAATGCATCCAAGAGCAAAACAATACTTCTATTATCCAAAGATAAGATGCTCTATTAACTCTGCTTATAAAGAACTTGGATTATTTCCCAATTCCCCAATATCTCTATTCATTTTTATGCTTCTGGATCACATAAAGCTTTTCTGATTTTTAATTAAAATCTTTCCATTATAAAGGATTTCTTTTCCTGGAAGAATCTTAGAACATTCTGTGATGTGGAGTTTTCTGGGAAATGAGACTTAAAATAATTTTCATGTGATTTATTTTCTCTTTCTTTACTATTTATAAATAATAAAACAGTGAAAAATGAAGAATTTAAAATAGAACATAATGAGGAACATCTAGGTGACCAATCTGATTTAATACTAGTCAAATTCCAGTGTTAGAATTATAGGATTGGTTAGATGTGTTATCTTCTAATATTATAGGAAAGCAATAGATGATATTGGCTAAAAGCACAAATTTTGCAGTCAGATAAGTGCAGATTTCAGTTCATTTTAACCACTTACTAGATGTAATTGCTTGCTGCCTTAAAATTCAGCTTTCTCATCTGTAAAATATGTATAATTATAGTATCTTCCTCATAGGTTGTAAGGTCCAAATCAAATAAATGTATGTAAAGTACTTAGCACAGTGCCTAGAATACACTAAAAACTGACAAAACGTTATAAAGAGCTACTAGCAAAGTTCTTATATCGATATTATATGTGAAACTAAAGATAGCTTTTACCCAAACTATCACATTCAGCAATCCACATTAAGAACAGGTGATCTGTATAGAAACAAATATTTGTCGTTGAATCAACTTACATTTTAGAAATCATTTATTTATAAATGTAATATTGTATTACATTTGTTGATTATTTACTATGTCCCAGACTCAAAGCTAAATACTTTATATACATTATCACATTCACCCTTTGTGATAAGCCTTTGGAGGTGTAGGAATTATCCCAACATCTCCCATGAAAATACTGAGATTTAGTCTCCAAACTAACATATGTAGAACTAAACATATATTAAAACAGGTACAAGAAGTTTTTATAGTTGTATTTATTCTACAGAAACTTAATTCACCTATTATAAAGATTATAAAGAGTCAATGTCTAATTATAAGTAATACAAGAAAGCACAGCAGTTCATATGGAGAATACTTCATTAAAATAATATGCTTAGGTTTTTTACTATAACATCCTTTTAGGGATAATGAAAATAATAATAATAGCATATAATATTTATTGAGTATTAACTCTGTGCTAGACATAGGATCAGTGCTTTCACGCACTCTCACATTTAATTCTTTTTTTTTTTAAGCAGTTTGTTTTTTCTGTCAGTATAACACTTTGAAATATTATTATTTTTACATTAGAAACATTACATGGTTACAGATAATTGATGGAAAAGTACAATGTTCACATACACTTTGCTATTGTTGATACTTTGTATTTGTGTGGTACTTTATATATATATATATATTTTAAAAGATGCTTAGATTACATAAATGTTATACAAAAATTACGGGGATTCCCATGTTCCCCACCTCCCACACCTCCCATAATATCCCACATAAACATCTTCCATTAGTGTGGCACATCATCTGCAATGGATATACACATCCTGGGGCTTTGCCACTAAACATGGACCATAGTTCACACTGTAGACCACACTCTCTCCCACACTGTTCTGCATGGTATATGCTGATGTAAAATGGCCTATATCTGTCATTGTAATGTCACTCAAAATAGTTCCCAAGTCCTGAAAAAGCCCTTGTATTACAACTGCTTTTCCCTTCCCTGACCCGAAAGCATCCAGTGGCCACTGACTCCACCTCATTGTTATAATTTCTTCCATTGCTTCTCACATTTAATTCTCATTGAAGGATTCCAGTTCAAAATTTGATCCATACTTACTGGTATTGATTTCTTGATACTCAGGGAAAAAAAATACTGTTTACCACTTTACTTATTCTGGGAGTTCAATGCTAAAACAATGTTATTCCATCAATTACAAAGTTTTCACGTAGAAACATTCCTGAATTTTTCCTGAATTGTCAGCTACTGGCAAAACCTTAGGTAGAAAATGAGATATGAGATATCTACAAACAACAAAGTGTTTTCCCTGTCTAACCTGACATCCTTCTAACTAATCTATTTAATTAATTAAAACAGCATTGGCAAATAAAATATGCTAAGCATTATGCTAAACACTAGAGATAAAACTTTTTACATAAGCACAGGTATAGTGTCTATCTTCAAGAAGCTAATGTTCTTATGTGCGAGAGACTACCAAATTATGTAAACACAGCACTGTAACTAACTCTGGGACAACTGGACAGGCTGTAGTTCTTGATGCTTTGAAATAGGAAACACAAGGCATCATCTATGAACTATTTTTGCCAAAATTTGAAGCTAAGTCTAATGAACCTCTGGATCTAATTACCATTTTTATACACAATAGGAGAGACAAGAGTGTGTTAACATACATTAAAAGGACACAATCAGCCAAATCAAAAAGGTGGAAAACTCTGTAATATAAGTGATGTAGCACATTTAAAAATGAGTGTCATAGGAAAAATAAAATTAATTTACAAGAAAATTAAATAGATGTGCCAATTAAATGCAATGGGTAGATCTTGTTTGTATTTCAATTAGAACAAATCAACTATAGCAAGACATTTTTCAGCCATTAAAGAAGTTGAGTATGGGTACTGGATGCTATCAAGGAACTGCTAATTTTGTAGATTGTAACTATGATATTAAGATTACATTGTGTTGTTTTGCAAAAAGTTTTATCTGAAAATTATATGATGTCTGAAATTTGCTTTAAAATATTTCAGGGAAAAAAGTAGGGGTGTGAAACGAGAAGCATATAATGTTAATTGTTGAAGCTGGATATTGGGTACCTAATGGTTCACTGTATTATTGACTATTTTTAAAAAAAACTGTGGTGAGTGTTATGAGACCCTAAAATAAAAGATTTCTCTGGGTTATAAAACGTTTTCTGAGGAACTAACACTTGAGCTGAGAGCTGAAGAATGAATCTATGCTAAATAGAAGAAGGGAGCAGGGTGAGTCAGAGGATCAGAAAGGCTGGTGTGGATGCTGGGTAGAGAACAAGTCTGAATCCAGGATGAACCCTGTAGGTATTCATAGCAAAATGCTAGAAATAAGACTGTGTCTTTCCTTATTCATAACTTCCTTCCAGAGGAAATCTTCCTCTTGAGAGGAAGCTCCTTATCCCCCTTTTCTAGACTAATATTAATGTTGGATTATCTAAAATTCAGGCATATGACCTTGTTAATGCTTCAGCTTCCATGGAGAAGTGTTACTGAATTATAATACTCTCATCTGGCATTGTAAAATAGCTATATCTTTGGTGGTTGAGTATTTTGGGAGCATTTATTCAATATTTATGAAAAGCTCAGTTGAGATAATTATATTCAATAGAGATAAGTATTACTAGACAGATATATGGTCATTCATATTATATTTTAAAATATATCCATAGTTCAAGCAAAATTAATATGGAATTGAGAATTGCCCATATCAACACTATTGCCCACAATCCTCCATGCATAATTATCTTTACTGAATGGCTCTTTGCTGTGATTCTGATAGCATGGTCCCTATCAGAAAGAGTACTGGGCAGTATTTTCTCTATATCAAGAATATATTGGATGGGGGAGTTTAGGGAAGATAGTGTCGGAGTTGATTGGCAGGGCATGCCTCTCTTACAAACACAGTGGAAAAAGGGCAGAAGCTCTCCAAAGCAACTGCTTTGGGGATGTGCAGACCAGAGGAAGCCCACACCCCAAAAGGAAAACTGAGCTACTCGTTCCTGCGGCAGGGAATGGCACCCATCCCTGACCCTTGAGGCTAACAACCTCGGTAAAACCCATGGCTGATTGCTAACTAAGAGGGGAACCGATACTTTCCTCCCTGGGAAGAGGGTGAGTGTGTTGGAGGGCTAAGTGTGCCTTCTCTTTCAGCAAATTTAAAAAGCAGGGCCGGGCTTTGATTCCTGGCTCTAACTTGCCTGGAAACACCAACAGGAGGAGTTTGGAAGAGACACCTCCCTGGAAAGGGTCACCGAAGAGCACCATCTGCTGTCAGACCAGGAAATAAAGGTTTTTGAAGTCTCCTGTCCTTGTCCCCAGAGCCCCTTGATCTGTGCCTCATTAGTGGATTCCTGACCCTGTTTTGATAAATTAAATGGAGCAATTTTAAAGATTTAGAATAAGTTGAACCAAAAATCAATGAAGATCTGTGAAACAATAATATTTAATTGTATAATCCTAGGCAAAAGAGAGAAATTGACCATCAGAATAAACTCACCAACATAATCAGATGCTTAGACATTAGCAAAGATTTACAAGCTATACTAAGAAACAGGAAGATATGGCCCAGCCAAAGGGACAAATAAAAAAATTCTGATGAAACATTGGATTTAAAACAACTAATCAATTATGGTCACACAAATCTCCTGCATTGATTCAAGGAGTTGAAGGAAAATATGACTAAAGAGATAAAAGCTATTAAGAAGACGCTGGGTGAGCATAAAGAAGAATTTGAAAGCTTGCAAAGGAAAGTAACACATCTTATGGGAATGAAAGACACAATGGATGAGATCTTCTCACTAGTTCATTGTACTCACCCAGGACAACTAACAAAAGGTTGATGACGGGCAACACCCATCCCAGGAAGCGGAGAGTGTCTTCAACTGCAAGCAAGACAGTTCCATCCATCTGCCCCATGGGATCTAAGCCCCCTCTCAATCAGAGACAAGGTGGGCATTACTATCCCCAAATTCTTTCAAGATTGGGGAATGAGCAAACATAAGGGGGGAAAGCAGCCATGGACTGAAGTAGACTTATAATTATTCTGTTATAGACTTATTATTATTCTAGCAATGGAAGAACTTATATCATTGATATAAAGGCAGTGGCCACCAGAGGTTCTGCAGGGAAGGGGAGGGAAGAATAGGTACAACATGGGGGCATTTGGGGACATTGGAATTGTTCTCCATTACATTGCAATGATGCATATAGGCCATTATACATTTTGTCAAAACCTGTAAAATTTTGTGGGGCAAAGTATAAACTATAATGTAAACTATAATTCTTGGCTAGTACAATGTTTCAATACATGTTCATTCATTGTAACAAATGTACCACACTAATGAAAGATGTTGTTAATGTGGGAAAGTGTGGGAAGGACAGGAGGTGGGGTATATGGAAATCCGCTATATTTTTGATATAACATATATGTAATAAAAGCTTCTTTAAAAATAAAAAATAAAGAAAAGTTCATTTGAGGACTTGCGGGCTGCGAGGCCTGGGTGGGGTTGGGCTGCCCTGTGCAGGCTGCTCGAACCGGAGGCCGCTGGAGGGCAGATATTCCCAAGGTGCAGGAGCACATCATGACTGTCAGGAAGGCTTTCTGATCTTGGAGAGGTGGTTTGTCCCTGGAGAATTAAACAGCACACCGTACATGTAAAGATTTCTTGGCAGTTTAGCGTGAAAACATTGATCACCTTGCTCGCATTTCTTCCTGTTCTGTGTTGGCAAGGAAGAATGCCCAAATGAGCAAGATATCCCTGCAAACCAGTACTCCAGGAGTGAACGGCATAATTCAGGCCGATTCAGGCACACGCCAGTGGCTTACAGCTGGTTCCTCAGCTGGTGCCTGCTGGCCCTGGTGGAGGAGGCAAAGCTGTGCCTCCAAGCAAGCAGAGCAAAAACAGTTCACCCATGGATCGAAACTGTGATGAGTATCATCAACACAGAGAGAAGAACAACATGGCTGTGAAAAAGAGCCGGTTGAAAAGCAAGCAGAAAGCACAGGATACGTTGTAGAAAGTAAATCATCTCCAAGACGAGAATGAACGGTTAGAAGCAAAAATTAAATTGGGTGGCTGAACATTGTTTTGTTCCATTATTCAAAGATCCATTAAAGGTTGTTTTCTAGGATCAGCACTGAAGAGTTGAATATTTAGTCTTAAATGATATGGAATTTTGGAAGGATAAAAAAACAAAAGTTTGTAAGATATATGGTAAAAAAAAAAAAAAACTTGGACCTTGAAGTAGTTGATAAATCTTGACTTACCAGGAAATCCTTCTTTTTCAGGTGTACAAAAGGAATGGGGAGCTGGAGGTTGTGCAAAAAGTTGAATGCCATCCATATTAATATATTTGTGATTTTCTAAAAACTATATATTAAAAATCTTTAGAGTGAAAGAAACCAATCACTTGGTAATTTGCAGTGATTTTATAGGGGTTATAGCGTAACCCCTATTTTAGCATAATGAGTACTATTTTCTCCAAATATAAGTTGAATTTTAATAGTGATACCATGTTAAGTAAAGAAATTCCATCACATTTTAAAGGCATATGCAGTCAGTTGGCTTAAAAATATAATATTTAGGAAGCAGATAGATTTTGTTTTTTGTTTTTATAAAAGTATAGCCTATTAGAATTATACTTTTGGAGTACCTTTGGATTATTGGATTGACATTGTTTTGTTTCCTGAAAAATATCTCTGTAGGCATTTTGTTGTTTTTTAAGCAGTGCTGAGAGGGAAATTCAAAGCCCTAATGCTTAAGTTAAAAAGAAGAAATCGTAAATATTTATTCTCAAATATGTTGACTTTTTTGTATTTTTGTGTGTGTGCCTGTGTTGGTGATGAAAGACTGACTTACAGCTGGTTAAAATGTTTGTGTTCCTAAGTATCTCATTTGCATATGGTCAATTTTGGCCACATTGCTGTGTCATACCAGGACTTGAGACAATGTAATCAGAATCAGAATATAACTCAGAGCAACTCAAAGTGCACCCTTGGATTAGTGGTAGATTGCTGACAGGGCTATTCTCCTAGGGAGAAGACAATTTAACCTGGCATATCCTATAACTCAGCAAAGCCATTCTTAGGGCCCAGAGCCCCTTCTGAGTGTAAGACATGAGCCAGTTTTGTCCCATAAGAGATGCTGTCTAGGATGGTTAATTCCTATAGATTCAAGAAACAGGATGGGGGTTTCTGTTAGAGTCCAACAGCTTACTTTGGTCAGAGTATCAATCTACTTTAAAGGTTGGTAGACATTTGAATAACTTAATTAGGACACACCCACAGAATCCTACCGAAACTTTAATTGCTCACTGATGTTATATAATGAACCTAATTGGAGATGAAGTCACGTGAATCCTTAAGCAACTATCGTAGGTGTTACAGACATTTTAATCTACGTTTTAATCTCTTTATTTACTAAAAGCTATCTTTTGGGAATTGATGTCCTTATGGGATTTTTGGGTTACCAATGATATAAATCAACTCAACTACCTAAAAAAGGAAGCTTTAGAGAAACTGTCAGGGATGTGTACTCAATATTTCAAATCAGAACCTAAGATTGGATCTTTTTGGAAAAACTGTTTCAAGCTTACCTATTACCTATGCAAATCAAAACTTTAGCATAGTAGACAACCAGCAAGATGGTAGCAAAGTAAAGAGCTTCTAGAATCAGCTCCTGCTGCAGGGCAGTTGAGCTATCTAGAGCACTTGTTTGGGGGCTCCCGGAGACCAGAAGTGCATCCTGCAACAACCTTGAAAGAA
The DNA here is from genome assembly GCA_026826555.1 of Tolypeutes matacus. NCBI lineage: Eukaryota > Metazoa > Chordata > Mammalia > Cingulata > Chlamyphoridae > Tolypeutes > Tolypeutes matacus. Next base: position 12,344,012 of record JAKSZT010053928.1, read on the forward strand.
TGGAAGGATGAGACTGCCCATTTGCAGAGAAGATTTGTAAGTAGAGCACTCCATGCCATGGAGGCCAGTGCCCATCCTCTACTGGAGGCACAAGTCTCCTTGAGAGCTGTTGTTCTGTGGCTGGAATTGGAAGATCCACTTCCCAAAAATGGAGAAGGAAGAGATGGTTGGGCACCAACTTCAGCTACTGATTAGTAAATTCAGCAGGCTAAAGTATAATCCTAAGAACAGCTAAAATTTGATCCTGTTCAAGTAAGAGAGAGGCTGGTAGCCACCCTTTTGACTCCATGCATAACAGGAGGGGAAGCGGGGCTGACTAAAAATCACAGGGCTAGTAGGGACCGGCTTCTTTCCATCTAGATCAGATTGACTCTCTAGCCTAAGCCCCAGGCCCACCTCGGGCAGGGAGGAAGCTGGGGGGAGGTGCACCAGCCTCTCCAGGAAATTACAGGCCACGCCACGGAGGCCAGTGATCGTCCTACTTTGGCGGCTCAAGATACCCCAGGAGCTATTCTGTGGCAGAAATTGGAAGTCCATTTCCCAAAAACAGGGGAGGAAGAGATGGTTGGCCACTGATTTCAGACACTGATTAGTAAATTTGGCTGGCTAAGTATAACCCTAAGAACAGCTAAAGTTGGAGCCTATCGAAGGCAGAAAGAAGCCGGTAGCTGCCATTTTGACTCAGAAGCCAGGATGACTGAAAATCACAGTGACGGTAGAGACCGTTTTTTTTTTTCACCTAGATTGGCCTGCAGCCCTAGCCTAGGCTTCAGCCCCACCTATAGCAGGGAGGAAGCTGACGGGCCCTGCACCAGCCTATCCAGGTAACTGCAGGTAACTTTAACTGGCAAAACTGAATAATCGAAAGTCTACTGGGGCAACTGTGGTCATCTTGGACCTGCACTGCATAGGTTGCTGCCCACACCTGCAGCTCCCTCCCACCCCAGGCAGGGGAGAAAGAGGTGTGAAGCTTCATCAATCTCTCTGGGCAACCACAGTCTAGGCCTTCATAAGTTGGATTATTCCACATAGCTGTGGCTCTGTCCCTACCCCTGGCAAAGGAGAAAGTGGGCAGAAGCTTCATTGGTCCTTGTGACAATGAGGCAGCTTGCGCGTTCACAGATTAGAGCACCAACTACATCTTTGGCTCCTATTACACAACCAGCAAGGGAGAAAGGGCAGGAAGCCCTAAACTAAAGAGAAAAACTGCACCCAGAATAAATACTCTAGTAAGCCAGATGCCAAGACACAAACAAAAAATTACAATCCACACCAAGAAACCAGAAGATATGGCCCAGTTAAAGGAACAAGATAAGCCTCCAGATGACACAAAGGAGTTGAGACACTAATAATAGATGTTCAAACAAATCTCCTTAATAAATTCAATGAGATGGCTAAAGAAATAAAGGATATTAAAAAGATATTGGATGAGCACAGAGAAGAATTTGAAAGCATACATAGAAAAATAGCAGATCTTACGGGAATGAAAGCTTCAATAAATGAAATAAAAATACACTGGAATCATATAATAGCAGATTTGAGGAGGCAGAAGAAAGGATTGGTGAGCTTAAAGAAATGGCCTCTGAAGGTGAACAGATGAAGAAGAGACTGGAAAACTTGAACAAGTTCTCAGGGAACTAAACGACAGCAAAAGATGTGCAAACATATGTGTCATGGGTGTCCCAGAAGGAGAAGAGAAAGGGGAAAAGGGAGAAGGACTATTTGAAGAAATAATGGTAGAAAATTTCCCAACCCTACTGACGAACATAGATATCCATGTCCAAGAAGCACGACATACTCCCATCCAAAAAAATCTGGATAGACCAACTCCGAGACACATACTAATCAGAGTGTCAAAGACAAAGAGAATTTTGAGAGCAGCAAGAGAAAAACAATGCATAACATATAAGAGATACCCAGCAAGATTAAGTGCTGATTTTCTCACCAGAAACCATGGTGACAGGCAAGAAGACAGTGGTATGATATATTTAAGATACTGCAAGAGAAAAATTTTCAACCAATAATCTTATATCTGGCAAGATTGTCTTTCAAAAATAAAGGCAAGTTTAGAATATTCACAGATAAACAGAAACTGAGAGAGTTTGTAACCAAGAGCCCTGCTTTGCAGGAAATACTAAAGGCTGTGCTACAGCCTGAAAAGAAAAGACAGGAGAGAGAGGCCTGGAAGAGAGACTAGAAAGGAAAATTGTATCAATAAAAGTAACTAAAAGTGTCAAAAGAGTGGTAAAAATAAAATATGACAGATAAAACCCAAATATTCAGGAATAAACTTAACCAATGATGTAAAGCATTTGTATTCAGAAAACTACAACTCATTGTTAAAAGAAATTTTTAAAAAGACTAAATGATTGGAAGAACATTCCAGGCTCATGGATTGGAAGAGTAAATATCATTAAGATGTCAATTCTACTAAAATTGCTCTACAGATTCAATTCAATCCTGATAAAAATTCCACCAGCATTTTTTAAATAAATGGAAGAAGTGATTATCAAATTTATTTGGAAGGGTAAGCAGTCCTGAATAAGCAGAAACATCTTAAAAAGGAAAAGTGAAGTTGGAGGACTCTCATTTCCAGACTTTAAGTCATATTACCTTGCTACAGTGATAAAAACAGCATGGTACGGGCATAAAGACAGACACATATAACAATGGAACAGAATTGATGGTTCAGAAATAGACCCTCATATCAATGGTCAAGTGATTTTTGACTAGCTTGTCAAACCCACCCAGCTCAGGCAGAACAGTCCATTCAACAAATGGTGCTGAGAAAACTGGATATCCATAGCAAAAAAAGGAAGGAGAACAGCTATCTCAAACTTATACAAAATTTAACTCAAAATGAACCAAAAAACCTAAATATAAAAGCAAGAACCATAAAGCTTCTAGAAGAAAATATAGAAAAATATCTTCAAGACCTGGTGGTAGGTGGTGAATTCTTAAAAGAGATAGGAGGAGGACTGAGATGGACTACTGATGTTTAATGTATGTAGAAGTTTTAATTAACTTTACTGTAAATGTGTGGAAATGTACAGAGTTGATGGTAATACATTATAGCGAGTAACAGCTTGTTTATAAATGGGAATGTGGCTGAAAAAGGTAGTCTAGGGATGTAAATGCCAATTGACAGAAAATTAGAGAATGATCTAGGGACTGAATATCACAGTTAATCCAGAGGTGTATGAGAATTGTGGTTGATGGTACAGATGCAAGATTTGTCCTTTGTGAGCTAGAGCAGATGTGCCTCACTATTGCAGGGTGGTGGGAATGTGGAGAAGCATGGGAAAAATACAACTGTGGTTAACGGTAATAATGTAATATTCTTGCATCTGTGCAAAAGATGTACTGTGTTGAAAATGAGGGCGTATGGAAAATGTGTGCCAAAGGTATGCTATTGACCTGGTAATAATTGGATGGTATTAACTCATAATCTGTAACAAATGTTCCACCACGGTGTGGTGAGTTGATAGAGGGGTGTTGTTTGGGAATTCTGCACATGTGTATGATTGTTTTGTAAGCTTACAAAAGAAATCTGTAAATATCTCAAGATGAATGAAAATGAGAACACAACATATCAAAACTTATGGTATACAGCAAAGACAGTGCTGAAAGGGAAATTCATAGCCCTAATGCTTACATTAAAAAGAAGAAAGTGCTAAAATTAAAGACTTAACTGCATACCTGGAGAAACTAGAAAGAGAACAGCAAACTAATCCCAAAGCAAGTGGAAGGAAAGAAAGAACAAAAAATTAGAGCAAAAATAAATGAAATTGAAAATCAAAAACAAAACAAAACAAGAGAATCAACAAAACAAAAGTTGGTTCTTTGAGAAGATCAACAAAATTGACAAACCCTTAGCTAGACTGACAAAGGAAAAGACTGAAGATACAAATATATCAGGGAGACATTACCAATGACCCCACAGAAATATAAAAGATCATAAGAGGATACTATGAACAACTATAGGCCAACAAATTAGACAATTTAGAGGAAATGGGTAACTTCCTAGAAACACAAAAACAACCTACACTGACTTTAGAAAAAATAGATTTCAATAAACTAATCTCAAGTAAAGAGATTGAATCAGTCATCAAAAACTTTCCAACAAAGAAAAGCCCAGAACCAGAAGGTTTCACAGGTGAATTCTACCAATCATTTCAAGAAGAATTAATACCAATCTTCTCAAACTCTTCCAAAGAACTGAAGAAGATGGAACTCTACCTAACTCATTCTATGAAGCCAATATCACCCTCATACAAAAGCCAGGTAAAGATACTACAAGAAAACAAAATTACAGGTCAATCTCTCTAATGAATAAAGATGCAAAAATCCTCAACAAAGTGCTTGCAAATTGAACCCAATAGCACATTGAAAGAATTATACATCATAATCAAATGGGTTTATCTCAGATTCAACACAAGAAATCAATTAAAGTAATATATCACATTAACAAATTGAAGGAGAAAACTCACATGATCATCTCTATTGACACAGAAAAGTCATTTGAGAAAATATAGCATCCTTTTTGATAAAAACACTTTTAGAGATAGGAATGGAAGGAAAATTCCTCAACATGATACAGGATATATATGAAAAACCCTCAGCCAAGATTGTACTCAATGCTGAAAAGCTGAAAGCTTTCCCTCTAAGATTAGGAACAAGATAAAGATGCCCACTCTCACCACTGTTATTCAGCATTGTACTAGAAGTTCTAGCTAGAGCAATTAGGCAAGAAAAATAAATAAAAGGATTCTAAATCAGAAAGGATGAGTTTAACGTTCATTATTTTCAGATGACATGATCCTATATTTAGAACACCCCCCCCCAAATCAACAATGTAACTACTAGAGCTAATAAACAAATTCAGCAAAGTGGTGGGATACAAGATCAACATGCAAAAATCAGTAGTGTTTCTATACACTAGAAATGAACAATCTGAGAAAGAAATCAGGAAACAAATTCCATTTACAATAGCAACTAAATTAATCAAGTATCTAGGAATAAATTTAACCAGGGATATAAAACATAGGTACTCAGAAAACTACAATATATTGCTAAAAGAAATTAAAGAAGACCTAAACAAATGGAAGGACATTCCTGTCCATGGATTGGAAGACTAAATATCATTAAGATGTCAATTCTACCCAAACTGGTTTACAGGTTCAATGCAATCCCAATAAAAATTCCAACAGCCTACTTTGCAGAAATGGAGAAGTTAATTAACAAATTTATTTGGAAGGGAAAAGTACCCTGAATATTCAAAAATATCTTTATTAAAGAAGAACAAAGCTGATGGAATCACACTTTCTGACTTTAAAGCATATTACAAAGCTACAGTGGTCAAAACAGCATGTTGTTGACATAAAGATAGACATAAAGATCAATGGAATTGAATTGAGAGTTCAGAAAAAGACCCTCACCTCTACAGCCTACAAAACCCACTCAATTGAGACAGAACAGCCTTTTCAACAAATGGTGTTGGGAGAACTAGATATCCATACCCAAAAGAAAGAAAGAGGACCCCTATTTCACACCTTATACAAAAATTAACTCAAAATGAATAAAGGAGCTCAATATAAAAGCCAGGACCATAAAACTCCTAGAAGTAAATGTAAGAAAGCATCTTCAAGATCTTGTAGTAGGAGGTGGTTTCTTAGAACTTACACCTAAAGCACAAGCAATCCAAAGCGGACCTTTTCAAAATTAAATGCTTTTGTACTTCAAAGAACTTTGTCAAGGTGAAAAGGCAGCTTACTCAATGGGAGAAAATATTTGGAAACCACATATCTGATAAAGGTTTAATATCAGTGATAAATAAATAAATCTTACAACTCAATGATAAAAAGACAAAGGACTCAATTCAAAAATGGGCAAAAGACCTGAATAGATGTTTATCCAAAGAGGAAAGACAAATGGCAAAAAAGCACAAGAAAATTGTTCAACATCCCTAGCTATTAGGGAAATGCAAGTCAAAAGTACAATGAGATATCATTTTATACCTGTTAGAACTGCCACTATTAAAAAACAGAAAATAGCAAGTGTTGGAGAGGATGTGGAGGAATAGGAATACTTATTCACTGTTAGTGGGAGTGTAGAATGGGTTAGCACTGTGGAAGACTGCGGTAAATTAAATATAGAGCTGCCATACAATCCTGCAATCCCATTCCTAGATATATACTTAGAAGAACTGAAAGTAAGGACACAAACAGACATTTGCACACTGATGTTCACAGCAGCATTATTCACAATTGCCAAAAGGTGGAAACAACCCAGGTGTCCATCAACAGATGAATGGATAAATAAAAATGTGATATATGCATACAATGGAATATTATTAAGCTGTAAAAAGAAATGAAGTCATGATGCACATGACAACATGGATGCACCTTGAAGAAATTATATGAAACAAGCCAGACACAAAAAGACAAATATTGCATGATCTCACTAATATGAACTAAATATAATAAGCAAAGTCATGGAGTTAACAGCTAGAAATGTGGTCACCAGAAGATAGAATGAGGACAGAGAATAGAGAGAAGTGGCTAAATTTGTGCAGAACTGGTAATAAGTTTGACTGTAAATGCTTGGAATTGGATAGAGGTGATAATAGCATTTTAGCATGAATGTGTTTAGCAGCACTCTTATGGGGGTATGATTGTGGTTGAAAGGGAAAATTCAGGTTTGTGTATGTCACTAGATAAAAAGCTAAAGGAAAAAAACATGGAACTTTATAGCATAGTGAACCCTATTTGCAGATGATGAGTAAGTGTGTTTAACAGTACAAATTTAAGAATGTTCTTCAATGAAGCAGAACAAGTGTATGTTAATATTATAAAATGTTAATAATGGGGTGATATCTAAGCTAAAATGCATCTAAAGCAAACTATGGACTCTAAACAATAGTAATATATTAATATTTTTTCATCAATTGTAAAAAGAAAGAGAGAATGACTATAAATGACAGAAACCAGACACAAAGTACTACATATTGTTTGACTCAAATTATATAAAATAAAATTTATATTTATAAATTAATATTTATAAAATGTAAATAAATAAATTTATAGAGATTGAATTAGATTAGTGGCTATGTATGGTAGGAGATAGACAGAGGGTTTGAAAAGTAAGTGGTGCTGGGGTTTTCTTTTTGGACTAATGAAAATGCTATAATATTGATTGTGGTGATGAATGCACGACTATTTGTGTATACCAAAACCCACTGAATGCACACTTTGGATGGATTTTATGGTATATGAATATATCTCAGTAAAATTGCAACCAAAAAAAAAAAAAAAAAAAGAGAGAGAGAGATACCATCTTCCTCTAGCCATGGGGGCTTAGCCTCTAAGTACCTGTGTGCAAATTAGAAAATGGTGCCCCCTTCTGGGCAGATGCCAACCTGTGATGGGTGACTGAGGGGTATTCTGGATTTCAGTACTACTTGTCCCAGCAATGGCCATTTACAAACAGATTCAGACTCCTTGGCGCCACATTAAAAAGGTTGCGAATACAAGGTGTTTAGAAGAATGTAGAAAAACGAACACTCTGCCATTTCTCAGATAACTTTTTCTTGTTCTAACTGTGGGGTTAACACCATAATTCTAAGCGATGTGTTTACTCCCCTAAGTCTTACTTTATCAACTTGAAACTATATTATCTCCATCACTATGAAAGAAGTGGGATTTACTTCAGCCTCACTACACTGCCTTTCCCTTTTCCCTACCCCAGCTTTGTATAATATTGTTTTTAGTTTATTCCTTCAGTTAGCTAATAAACATTTATTAGGTACTCAGAAAACTACAATACATTGCTAAAAGAAATTAAAGACTACAATACATTGCTAAAAGAATACAATAACTTGCTAAAAGAATTAAAAAAGAACATTGTTGATGGTATTATTCACTACATCACTAAGTAGCATCTTTATGAAGATAAACCTAAAATTCCCTGTCAAATCTAAATAACAAAAAAATTATACTTTTTCTGGTTTTTATCTCATAGAAATTTGGAATTGCATACATTTTAACATTTTCTATGTAATTTTGTAGTCCACTGTAATACACTTAATATATAAATATAATATATACTATATTTCTGGAATAAGCAAGGTTTAAATAAATAAACTAACCTCACTACCGGACTTTTTGCTTACTTTTTTATTAAAATAGAAGTAAAGGGAAAGGAGATCTGTAGACTTGCAGAATTTGTCATTTTCCTATAGAGCCACTACAATTGGTTCTAACCTCCCCAACTCCAGTATTTATGAAATAAGAAGGGACTTGATTGATATTGTATGACATAAATGCATTACTTCTCTTGATTTCTATTCTATCACTTTAGATATACCACAGCAGAGCTTCCCAACCAGAGTAGACTGGTATGGGTTATAGGTGAGGCTCAGCCACTGATTCCCTCAGTGCTAAGTCAGCTGTACTCCCCAAGCCAGTTTCCTCTATCCAACAGCATCCTCAGCTATTTACCATAAATTGGCATACATATAAATATTATCATTCACTATGTGTGCCAAATATAGTGGTGGGAACCACTATATGGTGTAAAGTCCTCCCGTTGTCAGTTTTCTAGAGTTTCAGTTGGAACACAAACTTAACACATGGTCACTGGGTGCAACTGTACTTACACATGTGATAGTTGTGAATATACAGAACTTGTAACATCTGCCTCAAAACTTAGGAGTTTTGAATGTCTTTCAAATGCAATGATTCCCTTAAGTCCTTTGTAACCAGATCAGCAAAACAGAGGGTCTCTTAAAACCTTTACTGGAGAGACCTGCAAGACAGAAAGAATTTTTTCCTTTATGGGCCTACTTCTATTTTAGACATCTAGCATGATATATGCTCTATCTAAGGCGAACCTTTTAAATCCATTCCATTATTACCTGATATTCTTCAAGACTTCTTTCAACATCACAGAAGCAAATCATTTTTATTTTACCAAGGAAACTTGCAGGGTTATGCAATTAACATGTCCTCACGGAAGAAAAATGAAGGTACTAGAAAAAGACTGTGTTGTTATTCAGTAGCAAGGTTGCCATCTGACACTTCATAATAATCCTTGACTATCCGCTGCATTCTTTGTCAAATATAGATAATTCTACTAATAAACCCAGAATAGGACCTGTAGGTTATAATCATCATTTTAACAGGTTATAGCTGTTATAGTAATAGACTCATCAAATTTCTCTTCAGACCAAGACCATACAAATAGAATTGAAGAAAAGACTATCAATTTCTATGGGCACATGTGTGGATATGTTGGATGATGCTACTCTCAGACATAAAACAGGTGAAGTAAAAAAATACTTAGACTCTAAGGAATGTATTAACATTAATAAGATTCACTTTTAAAGAAATCCTGAAGTTTTTTTCAGAATTTCAGATGATGGTAACAAAAATTTAAGGAATAACCTGAGAATATTATGATGAACAATACCTAAGTGCTTGCAAATATTGGAAAGGATCACCAAAGGAATTTCCTTTGCAAACATTAAAACAGTTTAGAAGTATTAACTCATTACTTCAAATAGAGGTTGGAATATATAACATTAATATCTCAAGGTCCTCTCTAAACTTGCCTCTGCCTTTTTACCAACAAAAATTATCATGAAAATTATTGAAGGGAATTATTATTTTTAAGTTTATAAACCAAGAAATTATAAAGTATCGTATTTCCAACTGTATTCCATGTTTGTTTTCTTGAAATATATCCTATATTTTGCTTCCAATCCACAGTTTGCCTTATTTTCACTTGTATGACTCAGCAAACATGAACCAAATAGAGGAAATTTATTCAATTATGTGTTTTATTAGTATAGCATTTTTCAGTTTGCTAATACTAAATCACAAGTCTAGTTTCAAAGCTCCCTTTGCATTTCTATTAGTTATGAACTAAAAAAACAATTTGCTGACATTTAAGTTTTCCATTCTTTCCTTTCAGAACTTAAAGAATCGAGAAAGAAATGCCCATTGTGTTGGTATAAATTTGCTAACACTTTCTTGATCTGGAATTGTTCTCCATGTTGGTTAAAATTTAAAGAATTTGTCCATATGATCATAATGGACCCATTTGCTGATCTAGTTATTACCATATGCATAATTTTAAACATAATATTTTTGGCCTTGGAACATTATCCAATGAGTGAAGAAATCAGCCATCTTCTTGACATTGGAAACCTGGTAAGACTCTCATTGTATAGTATTTTATTTGCAGTTTTGACTTTATTCATTATTATCCCTATTGTTTTATTTTATAAATCTAACATTTTGCAAATGCTTCTCCCTATCCCCATTGTAAATGTTCTTATCACTGAATGGTTTTATAGATGGACTTGACAATTCTGCCACTTAAATTTGGGGTGCTCACTAGCTGCTTGGCAGTCAAGTTAGGTGGAAATTATTTATTGCCCTCTCCTTTCCCAAGTATACACTGCAGTGATACCATGGCTCCAGAGATCAGAATGGGGTAGAGGTGAAATAACCAGCACAAGTTCTACAAGGACACCTGAATTCTGAACCTGACTACAACAGCACCTGGCCCTGTCTTCCCTAGCCTCCTGTCTTTGACTTAGATTGGAACTTATCATTTTGACAAGATGTTTTTGAAATTCACCTATCCTTTTTTCATATATAGTGCAAGAGACAAAACAGATTTCAGTGAGTTTAAAAACAAGCCACATTCAAATAAATGTTTATAGTTTAAATTTCTTTGATTTTATTGTTGTTTCATGGCTTGAAACTAATGCAAACAATCAAACTGCTGTCAGTTTTGAATTATACATTTACATGATACCAAAACAATAACTTAGTTATTCCTGACATTACAGTTTATAAAAGACAATTTCCTTAGGTTTACTCTTTTTTTCCAGGTTGAATATATACTTTTAAAAAAATTCTCTCACAGTTAGAAAAATTAAATAATTTAACGTGTATTCCATATCTCAAAAGGAACTATCAAAATGGAAAGATTTTCACCTTCAAATATTCTTTTGTTTTCTTCTTATTAAAATAATTTAAAATCCTGTAGATAGCATTTAACATTAGATTCTTAAATGAAATACATGAATCTTTGCCATAATACAGCTTCCAAAAAGAATCAGATCTTGGCAGAGGAGCAGTGAAGAATGCTATAAAGAGTTACTACTTCTCTGTAAGTGGATTGTGATAGAGCTTGGAGATCATGTTTTCACCCATGTGTTTTGTTTTCATTTAGGTTATTATTGGAATTTTCACGGCAGAAATGATTTTAAAAATAATTGCCATGCATCCATATGGGTATTTCCAAGTAGGTTGGAACATTTTTGATAGCTTAATTGTGTTCCTTGGTTTAACAGAACTTTTTCTAGCAAATGTCGAGGGCATGGCTGCTGTTCAATCACTCAGACTGGTAAGTAGAATCTCAGACATACTTTTCATTTTATGAAAAATTTATCTCAGTTTCCTTAGACATAAAATGGGAACAATAGTAATGCCTAACCCACAAAAATATTTGGAGGATTAAATTAATCAATTCATATATAGACCTTAGAAAGTGCTACAGAAAAGAATAAGCAGCCTCTATTGTTATTTGGCCAAGCAATTAAAGAAAATAAGGCTATATATGTTCTAGGAAGCAGATCAGGGTTACTGGACAGTTAAGAGTCCCAGAAGCTGAAGGCCAATGTGTTACAAGGAAACTGGAATCAGGTAAGTATTTCTAAGTGAAGGGTAGGAGACTTTATAAAGGAAGATCATTCAGGCCAGCACAATGTAAATCATTATGAAACTAATTAGGTCAGAATCAGTTTATGTCTTTAATGAGGGAAGGTATTGACATACAAAACCTAGGCAAATAAACAATGTTATTAGAATGGTATTTATGGAAAAGTTAAGCATTTGATAGGTGATAATATTGCAACATTTGGTTACAAGTTGAAAAATATAGCAGGAATCAAGAATAGTTAAATAAATTTATCATATACAAATGATTACCTCTTAAAGGATGACCTGTTCAGAGCCCTGTCTTATGTCCTTATCCATAAACTTTTCTGAATAATAGAAATATATATAAGATGTAGTCATCAAATTTATGGAAACTGGAAAATACAGAAATTATGATAAATACCTGTATCAAATACCTGAAAGGCTAGTCAGGGACTGAATCTAAGATCATTATGTTTTATTAGAGTAAATGTAAAATCAAACTCTTGAGTCCAGAAGACCAATTTTATATATTAGGAAAAACCTGATGAAGATGTCCACATATAAAAGTGAACTGTGAATTTTAGTTAACAGTAGGTTCAGTGTGATACAATGGCCAAAAATGTTAAGGTTATTTTGTGCTATATAAATTGAAATTTTAAAAATCTAGTGCAAAGAAAGGGGGTATTCAGATTAAACCTGGAATGTGGTGGTTGGTCTTTGATATGATTCTTTGGAAGGGAAATACCCATAGGACTTCAAAAGAATTCAGTGAAATTCAGATGGAACCTACTTTTCCGTATCATCTAATGTAAAAATGAGGAAAAACAGGTAACATGTTGTAAAAAAAAAAAAAAAAAAGATCGGATAGTTGCCCTACCAGATATCTGTAGAACACTAAAGTAGCTATAATAGTACACTATTGGAATACGGATTGACAAATAGATTACTAGAAGATAATGAATTTAGTGTATATAATTATAGAATATTGAAAATTAATTGTCCATAAAATAACTGTGTGTGTACAATGCTGATAAAAAATTTTAAAATATATATCATAATAAATACTAACGATCTTTTTGTTGTTTCTTGTTCTTTTTGTTTTTCTGTACACTGTCCTGTTAGTTGAGGATTTTCAAATTGGTTAAATATTGGCCAACTTTTAAGATTCTGATGCTGACTCTGAATAATTCATTAACGGCCCTGAAAAATGTGGTCCTGCTGTTGTTCACTTTCGTCTTCTTTTCTGCTGTACTCGGCATGAAGCTGTTTGGAGTAAGTTACAAAGAACACGTCTGCCACATAAATAAAGACTGTCTGCTCCCACGCTGGCATATGCATGACTTCTTCCACTCCTACCTGAATGTGTTCCGAATTCTTTGTGGAGAGTGGATAGAGACCTTGTGGGACTGCTTGGAGGTGGCAGACCGTTTCAGGTGTATTGCTTTTTATATGATGGTCATTTTAATTGGAAACTTATTGGTAAGTAATCATTGGCTTTACATTTTCAATTTAAAAAGTGACCTATTTGGTCTTTTCATGATGTGGATTGATAGGATCCAATGATCTATTCCTGTGCTCTCAAATACACATACAATTCCTGTGCTGTGCACACAAGGCTACTGAGCATTTGAAATATGGCTCTTCCAAATTGATATTTGCTGTAAGTGTAAAATACACACTGGACTTGAAGACTTACTACCCCCAAAAAAAGAATGGAAATTGTTTCATAAACAATTTTTATATTGAATACATTTTTAAATGATAATATTTTGGATCCATTTGCTTAAATAAGATGCATTAATAAAATTAATTTCACCCTGTTTTTGTTTACTCTTTTAATATGGCTACTGGAAAATTGAAAATTACAAATTTGGCCCGCAACATTTTTCTATTGGATAGCACTGGTTTATAACCTAATACTCAAAGTAGCATTGGAACCACCTGAGAGTTTGTTAGAACTATAGATTCTCAGATTCTATTCCAGTCCTATGGAAACAAAATCTGCATTTTATCAATATCCTCAGGTTACTTGTATGCACAATAAATTTAAGAAGCACTTAAATGTGGAGAAGTAATAAAAATGTATCTTGGATTTATTCTCAGAGATTCGGATTTTATCAGTATGTGGAGATGGCTTGGACATCAGGGGTTTATTGTATTTTTTTCAATACTCAGTTGATTCAGTTGTGCAGCAAAGTTTGTAAACCCTTAGTCTATGAAAATATTGTGCATTAACTAAGAAGGAAAGCTTTCACTTTAAAATTTTTAATAATTGAAGTGGCATTACATTAATTAAGTAGCTTTCACTTCTTTGAAAAAGGTATCCTTTAGAAAAGAAAAATGTTCTTACAGAAAAAAAAGACCAAATATTTGCTTTTGACTCATGAGTCATAGAGATCACAAACATGTCCCAAAAGACATAAAAAAAAATGGTGGGTTAGACATAATTACATCTGTGCCCTTCCTCATTGCTTCTATTTAATCCAGGCATATCTCTGTCATACACTTATCACATGGACATTGCATTTAATTGTTGATGTACTTGTTTATCTTCTTTATTAAAATGTAAGTTCCATGAAGGAACTATGACTCTTCTCTATATCATCAAATCCTAAAACAGTACCAATATGTAAAAATATGTCAATAAATGTGTATCAAATTAATGTGAAAAATGCATCTCTGCCTTTGTAGCCATTAGGATTCTTCCAATTCCCAGTGACTTAAAACTCCTGTTCTAACTGGCTGGACCAAAAATAGGAATTTATCAGTATACATAACTCAAAATATCAGGGGTAGATATTGCTTTAGTTGTGGTGCGACATAGAGGTTCAAACGGCATCATTAGAACCAGGTCTTTGTATATCTCAGTTCTGCCTTCTCTATGCTCCTTCCTGGCTCATATCTTCTGTGGTATCAAGAGGCTACTGCAGTCTAAAGTCTCCACATCTTCATATCACATCAAATCTAAGAGAAAATAGAATTTCTTTTCTAGAGCCACAGCAAACTTCTATTACCTCATTAGTTCTAATTGAGTTATATGCCCATTTCTGAACAGATTTCTTTTCCAGATTACGGAATACATTGGTTATGTTAAGCCACTAGCCCTTGGATCTAGAGCTGGAGTCAATCCAAAACAAAGCATAAGACAAATAGTGGTAGAAAATTTATTTTCCCAATAAAATGCAGGTTTTTATTCCCAAAAAGAAGAGCTATAGTTGAGGGAAACAACACATATACATATAATTGCCTCAGCATTTCTGTTTCTTTGCTTTTGCACTCCACCTTATATCTAATTTTCTCTTATTCCAACTGATCAGAAACTCCAAGTTCAAGGTGGAGGAGTTATTTTCAGGATAGAAAGTTTTTACCTGAACCTCCATTTCCAATTGATTGACCACCATGCTGTTGGGCTTACTGAATCCTTTTAGCTTCATTCCTCTCAGCAGACGTACAGTTCTAGGGCATCATAAAAATAGCACAAAAATAAATACAAGGAAAAGAAATTCAAGGAAAGACTGTGAGGTTGTAGATCATTTACCCTTCATACTTCTAACTCACATTGGTATAAATGGAAGGTATTCTGCATATTTTAAATTTAATTTTGTATTATACCTGGCAATAAAATTCCAACAGTATTCTGAATCTTAGGTGGGAATGTTAAAAAAATCATGTGCAAGCACAAGTATTTTTAAGTAGCTTTTAAATAACTCAATGCAATGTTGGTTTGTAGTTAAGTACAGAATTCAGATGCAAGCAAACTTAGATTCAAATTCCAGCTCTAATATTTACTAATTAGGTAAGTTTGTGAATATTACACAACCTCTATCAATCTGACTATATTTATTTTAGAATGATGATAATAATAATAATAATATATATATATATGCCTTACAGGGGTTTCATAATTTAAAAAAAATATCATCTAGCATTATATAAACCCTTCATAAATGTTTGTTTTCACTCCTTTATACTCTAGAAAATTATAATCCCACACCTATAGATTCTTGTTGATTATTTACTTTATTTAGAAGTTTCAGTTATGTAAACCTTATAGAGGTTATTTCTTTCTCAGCATTTTTCTTGAAAGCTAGCTAGTTTCCACCAAGAGCATTGTGGTATCTGGTTATATGGTATCTGGAACATAAAATTTAATACATAATCTAGTTGATTTTTAAAATAAAAATTGCTCATAAATGTGTGTGTTAATCCATATGTATGTATATATTAATAAACTAAATGTTAAGAAATAATATAAACAATATTAAAATAGAGGCACCTTGATAGAAGTTAAACTCCTTGTTTAATAATAGAAATATAATTACTTAAGTAAATCTTAATATTTATTTCTCTTCCATACTGCCTTTTTTTAATTTGAGCTGCCCAATCCTCAACCAATAAGTAGCTATCTTTGATGTGAGAGAGATTCTCAGGGAAGACTTTTAAATGTTTTCTTTTATATACATTATTTCTTCTTTCTCTCCTAATTAAAAAAAAAAACAATAAATTTGTGTTTTGAGCCTGGTTAAAACACTGAAAGAAAACTACTCTAAGTTGATATAATTCCTCTATTTCCCCTTCTTTATTTATGCTCAAATTAGAAGAGGTAATCGATTCTCTGTAGCATTGGCCATTTACACAGAATTTTTTTTTTCTTTTTAATCCTTTAAGAGACCAGGCACTTTTAAATTTAAAGCACAGTTGAATACAGCAGGACCATCCCATAAAGTTCTTTCTTTCTGCGACAAGTCATTTTGAATTTTTAAGACTATCTTCATTTTCAGCCTTTTAACATTTTTACTATATATGTATTTGTAGTTTGAGATATAAGAAGTCTTAGATTGTAAACTCTTAAAATATAATTGGCGTAGCATAATTTTTCCTTGCCCAAATCTTGGCACAAATCAATTCTTTCATTGATTCTGTAACTTATAAATGTTTTCAACACATATTTATCATATACTTTAGGCCCAGCACTATGCTGATTATCTATTCAGAAGAAACATCATGTCAAGTCTACAGTCATGAAACTTTTTCCAAACACCTTCTCCTTGTTTTCCACTCTGTCTAATGCTTAACCAACCAAAGAATAGAAAAGAAACAACTAAACTGCCTTAAATTACATTTAGTCTTGCCCTCTTATATCAGAAATCCACTGCCTTTGAGAATGATAGAGATGCAAATAGCATGGCTCCTGTAAGATTTTGCTAGCATAGGCCATGAGCCCAAGCCCAGATTATTTGTTAGCAAACCTCATTGTCAAATGAGACATTAGTGGGAGAATAGTTGTACTAATATCTGTATTGGTCTTCAATCTTTTTTTCTTCTTTCTCTTCTCTGAGATTCTGTCATTACAGGTTATAAAAGGTATCTATCAGTTATTCACATGATTTTACCAGTAAGAAATTTCCAATGTTGAGCCTTCTTGTACCCAACATTTTATTGCTACTTAAATCTATTAAGATTAATATTAGTTATTTGGGGACTTTTATATGCAATAATATTTAAATAATATTTAAAATATATATATGAGTCCTATCTGAACTTTCTCTATTCCTAAGAGATATGAAGACCTAGGTATAGAGAAGTTCAAGTAATCTATTAAGACTTAACATTATTTGTTGTGAAGTTCATATTAGCTCAGGTGGTTATATACATGAAAAAGAAAGTATTGATCAGGGCATTTGAGGTCTTCGTCTCCTCACACATATCCAAACTTTGGAAAGATGTTTTAGCATATGAGTGTTTGCTTATCTTCATATTATTAATTATTTTATTTTATGTACATATAAACTGTCAATATAATTATTTTAAAAAGAAGTTCCCAATATGTGAAGAAATCAGAAGCACAAGCAGGAAAAATACGTGTTTATATATGTATTCTTAAACATAATGTAGGTCATATGAACTTTTCCCTTTAAAAATAACATGTAAAACATAAAGTAGGTGATGTCTTCAAAAGCTCAAAGTCTGAAGGAGGGGAGGAAAGCTTCCAGAATAGGTAAAATGCCCAAATTATTACTTTGTCTAAAAGAGGAATAAATATGAATCAGTAACACCTGAATTCAAAAATACAATCTATACTATAAAATTATAAATAAAATTAAAATCTGACTCTCTGGAAATTGAACATGCCATAATTATATTTCTCAGTGACAGTAATGTTCAAAATATAGTCTATTCTTGGGTCCAAAAATGGCTTACAAATATTAGGAATAATTCTAATTATTCCCCCTCCTTGTTTCGCCAATTTTATTTTTACAATACAAAGCTAACCTACCATAACATCTGTGCTTTTATATATCTTAGGACCCATTAGAGGTAGACTATAGTTCCATGGATAGCTCTCTTATTTGTTCCTCGTGAATTTGCAAAAATCATTACATCTCTTTCTGTGATAGGGCCGAAGTGAAGTCAGTGCCCCCGACCCCCAGAGTAGGAATTCATTTTCTCAGCTTTGCCTACCTCAGTGAAAGAAAACAAGCTTTGCAATAAGACAAACTTGATTCCAAACCTGTGTGAAGTTCTTTAACATTTGGCATCTATAAGCCTTTTCATCTGTAAAATAAGAACGAATCATATTCGTTAGGCTGTTGTGAGCATGCAGTGATGTCTGGCTGTACAAACCCCCAGCATAGCATCTGTGAATGCTATTGGAGATTTTCGTAAAGTTCATACGTTCAATTTTCAAACCTCAGGTTAGCTTGGTTTTAGGAAATTTTATATTGTATAAAAGAAAAAACAAACAAAAAGAGATACATTTAACCTCCTTTTACATCCTCATTTAGATATTTTACCTGTTTCTGGCTTTGGTGCGCTCATTTAGTTCATATGAGGCTGCAGCAACTGAAGAGCATGACGAAGCAAAAAATCTCCAGCTTGCAATAACAAGGATCAAGAAAGGAATAAACCATGTGTTTTTAAAAACACTATGTAAAAACCAGAATATTCCTAAGGAGACAAAGGACAAAGTAAATGATATACATGTTAAAGAGAATATTTCTGACCATACCCTTTCTGAATTGAGCAACACCCAAGATTTCCTCAATGATAAGGAAAAATTCAGTGGCATGGAGAAAAATGCAATGACTGAAAATGAGAGTCAATCACTTATTCCCAGTCCTAGTGTTTCAGAAACAGTACCAATTGCTTCAGGAGAATCTGATATAGAAAACCTGGATAATAAGGAGATTCAAAGCAAGTCAGGTGATGGAAGCAGCAAAGAGGTAAAATGTTTTAATATCCTGATTGCTTAGTGTTGATTTATAGCATCTGTGATAAGGAAGTCCGTCAGTATGAAGTTCCAGTCAGATTACCCATTCAATCCTCACTCCACCACTTCTAGCTCCTGATTGTATTACCCTAAGCAAGTTACTTAACCTCTCTAAGATTCAGTTTTCTCATCTGTAAATGAAGATAAAAGTAACATCTAACTCTTAGAGTATGAAGATTAAGTAAAATAGTTCGATAACTGCATAGAACAATGCCTAGTAAACAGTAAGTACTGAATAAACATTAGGTGATGTAATTATTATTATTATATAAACTAAGCAGGAAGTGTGGTGTGATGAAAAGTGCACTGAAGAAACCTAAATTTTCACACCCACTGTGTATGATTGGAAAAAATAACTAAACTTCTCTGGGCTTTATCATCTTTAAAATGTAAGATTGGACTAGAAGAATGCTAAGATTCTTTGTTGCTAAATTTCTAAAACTTTACTCAGTTCGTTTCTGTAACAGATAATCATAAACTAAATAACTGATTTGCACTAGAAGAATAAAGAAAAGCCACAAATTTGAATTGTGAATGTTTTGTGGCTTTATAAACTCCTTGCAAAAAAAAAAAAAAAAAGGAAGGGTCACATTCAAAGAAGGGTAGATGTTGTAGCTCGCTTAGTTTCTAAAAGGTATAGCCTACTGGGTATGGTCTTACAATTTCTTTGGTAAACAGCATAATGGTTTATGCTTTAACAGAAAGCTGCATCTACAGAGATTAGATTTGCACTGGGGGCTCCCTCACGGGAATGCTCAGGAGGATCCTTTCAGATCACTCGCAGGCACACTGGGGAGGGGCAGGGAAAATCCTTCCTGGCCCCCAAAGGCTCACACCATCTTGTCTCCCAGCTTCTTCTGGCTTGGTAGTTGTTGGCTCTGGAGTAACTGCTCAAATCGGCCTTCTAGGAGGAGCTGCGTTTCAGTTACTCAAGGTCCTTCCAGCTCCTGCAGAAGGAATTTTGGTTTTAGTTAGAGACACATTTTCACCCTTTCGTATACCCAAGATTGTCAAATGTATTTTCCTTTAAACAATAACATTACTAGAAAACAAGAGGAAAATATTACTATTCAGCACACCTCTGTATCTTCATTTAAAACTTTGACTATTATCCATTTCTGGGTAAAAATGCTATTTATCACAGCACATGATGTTAGGATGTTCTGGAAAGCTGCTTGATAATCTCATTAGAAAGTTTGGGGTATGAGAATGTATAGGAAATATGGAACTTAATACACCTGTAAATGTTGAGGCTTTAGAAGTTGTCATTTATGCTGCATAATTATGAGTTGCTTAAGATTGCTTGTGTACTCACAGATTTATTCATTTATTTATACATCTAGTTTTGTATTTTGTTTAGTGAGTCAGGTACTTCTAGATTATGTAGTCTACAAGTCCTTAGGATGTTGATTTACCAAAAAAACAAAGATAAGCTATAAAAATCACATGAATACAATAATCCAGAGATACTCTTATTCCTTTGGTGTTTGCCCTTCCAGCTTTTTTTTTTTTAATATTACAAATAAATAGCTATATTCATCTTAAAAAAATAGTATCAAATTATATATCAAATTTTGTATCTTTCTTTTTTATAATCTTGTAAATATAACATGGTCACTTTCTCATGCCATTAAATAATCTTCTACCAAAAAATGACTTATAATTCTGAATCTTTATTGATTTACTTGTTAAATTAGAATGATACCTACTCATTAAGTTTGTAGAAGAATCATATCAGATAATTTATGTGCAAGGTTTATAAAACTCAAAGGATATAAGTGTAAGGTATATAATTTTCACTTATTGAGTGCCCATACATTATATAATATTCACTTATTCTTTTTCTACACCCAAATCAATGTATTTACACAGCTTTTATTTCATTAGAAAGAAACAAAATAAAAAGGGCCTAGAAATAATTAAAATATCTGTTTATTTAAGTAATATTCTACTGTATACTTCATTTCTTTCAATTGGTATACCATAATGTTTTACTGAAAATTGACCATGTAAGGCCTAAAGCAAACAAAGCTTCCTAATTATATTTCCTTGACTCATTGTCCATTAGACAAAGAGTTAGAACAAAATATTTAATTCTCCTTTTTTACATACTCTACCTAGATCTTTCATTAATCTCTAAGAAATAAGACTGGCATTCTATCAAATACTTTAATAGGTGTAACTTAATTATTAATTTTAAAATATTAATTATATAATATTAATTTTAGATCTTGGTGATTTCAAATGTCAATATGTAGTATATTCATTTTAAATAAAGCATTGTGAGAAAATCATTACAAGTGAAAGCAATGTGTCATTTGTATTATTACCACACGTACAAAGCAAAGATCAGCTTGCCTTTGCTATTCTTGAGCCTCAATGAAGAGCAGAGCAGAAAAGAAGGGAGGGGAGATCAACCCCTACAACCATCCCCTCCCCTACAGCTGATGCCACTTTCCCAATCTGTCCTTCGCCCAATTCCTTGTGCCATTCCCTCATATCACTTCAGGATAACCTCACATCAATTCCATCCTATGATGACACATATAAGAATGTCTGGGATGGTTTTTACAATAAAAAACTAAGTGTACCATTGACTACACTTCTTTAACATCAAGGGGTGATTTATTTTTATGCTTCTTTATTTAAAGTAAAATGGCAAATATGGGAATGTTGTGAATAGCTTCAAGGAAACTTTGGAACTCCAATCCTTTCATAAACTGGAGACAGCATCCACGCCTTTTAGGATGACAGTGTTATTAACTGAATGTTAGTTTTAATCTAAAAACATTTTGTCTTAAGTATTTTAAAATAATTTTTAAAACTTCAACTCATACCAGTATGTATGCATTTTAATGTCAATCATGAGATTGTCTTAGTCTTTTAATCCTGGTAATTTTTTTCCTGCATATCACTTTTCTTACTTGTGAAATTGAAATAAACTTTAATTACAATGAGTAAATGAAACTTTAATTGCAAAATGTTTATGGAACTTTACTTTCAGAAAGTTAAGCAATCTAGTTCATCAGAATGCAGTACAGTTGATATTGCTATCTCTGAAGAAGAAGTGGTCCATGGACGTGAAAAGCCAAAGCGTCTTAAGAATGGTAAAAGAAAAATAAGTTCCTTTTGTCTTGAAATTAGACTAAATTTCTCTTAACCTAAATACTATGGGGTATACTTTTAAGTATTTTTTATTTTTATTTTTAAGAATTTATTAACTTGGTTAAGGTACATACATGAGACCCATCTCCATTGTTTCAATTTTTGCAATATGCCCTGACCCATGCTCTTCACAAACCCCAGGTGTTCCTTATTTTACCCCTTTTAGACCAGAAAGTAGAGTTAAACCCCATATACATGTATCCTACCCCCAAAGTGCTCCATAATCCAAGTTAGGTCCTTATGTAAATCAAAATTCTCATTCCCGTGCCACCTATGGACTGGGATCAAAGGAACTTAGTTGATATCATGCCTCCTAACCTCTCATAAGGCTTTGTATTTTTAAATGAAGATGCTTGTTATGCAAAGTGAATGTTCAGGCATTATACCAAAATAGGACATTCAGAAGAAGGTATGTGTGTGTGTGTGTTTGTAGGCATGGAAGATGGGTTCTATTCTACTCTACTCAGTGGGTAGGAGGCATCACTTCAAGACCATCCCTGCCTTTCATAGCTTCTTTCTTCCTCCTAACAACCCCAAGTTAAGTGTGCCTGTTTCTTTGTTTTCTCAATGATTGAATGGTCCCTACAGCAGGAGTAAAAATCAAGTGTTTCTAAATCAGAGACCACCTATATTAGAATATGTGATGAAACAATTGCTAAAGTGTATGATGGAAAGTTTTATAGGTTTATTTGTTCCTGAGTTTTCTAGACCTTTTTCTCTTAACATTCTTGACAGATTATGGACAGAGGTCTTCACCTGGTCAAATTAGTAGAGATGCCAAGAAAGGAAAAATTTGGCGGAACATAAGGAAAACCTGCTGCAAGATAGTAGAAAACAATTTGTTTAAGTGTTTCATTGGCCTTGTCGCTCTGCTCAGCACAGGTGCTCTGGTAAGTGAGCAAAGGTATAATAATTCTCTTAATTCAGAGAGCTAGTGTGCAGAATGAATTTTCCCCGGAGTATGTATTATAGCACCAAATTTCATAGTCCGTGATTTTAGTTTTGGAAGCCATACACCACAGTTTCTTAGAAAGCCTGTATTTGCATTATGTGATATTAGCAATACAATATCATTTTTAAATATATGAGAAGTAATGGGAAAAGGGAATGCTAATAGATAAACAATACTACTAATTTTAATGAATTTTCACATGTGAGACAAAGTTTAATAATATGGACATGCAAAATAAGGATTTAGAGTGCTAGATATTTTGATACCTCTTCAAAAAGGACCTTTGAACTACAAACGTACTACCCATTGACCCAGCAATCTTAATTCTGGGAATTTATCCCACAAAGATCTACACATGTATGAAATATATTTTCAAAGTTATCCACTGTAGAATTTTTCAATAGCAAAAGATTGGAAAACAAAGAGTCCATCAATAGATGACTAAGTAAACTTTGGTATATTCATCCAATGAAATATTCTGCAGCTGTTAAAAAATGTGAAATTGGTGTGCATACTAATATTGAAAGTTCTCCAAAGTAAGATAGTAAGTTAACACAAGCTAGGCCTAGAATAAAGTGTATGACATGCTACTATGCCATATTTTTGTGTAGGAAAGAACTTACATTTCAAGGAATCAATATGAGTTTTTTGCCAACTACTAAGTATTTCCGTTCCAACTATATAGTCAGGAACAAAGAGAATATCCATTGGTGGCCTGTGGATGCAATATATCCATTGTGAGACAAACTTGTGCCAGGATTCCAGTTATTACCTTAACATTCAATGATACTAGTGCCATCCTCCCCAGCACATCTGTTATCACTGTGTAAGCTATATCCAGTGGGACCTCTCAAAGAACATGCTCAGCCTGAAGCTTTTGATCTAATAGAGTACACTGATCTTAACAAGCCTACTTCTCTCTGTCTTTTGACTCTTTCCTCCATAGTTTAACATGGAAGTTCTGGCAATTCTCTCTTATTTAAGGTGAGCCATACTTTTTGAAGCTTCTACAAACTATCCCAGCAGAGTATTCAAACCATCTACTTGAGCCCTTCCAAGGGCACTGGAGAGTACCCTTATATGAACATATTTTCCCTTTTATCCAGCCTTATTCTAACCCCTTTGATCTTGTCTGTATTAGACTGAATAATGGTGCCTAAAATATGTCCACATCCTAATCTCCAGAACCTGTGAATGTTACTTACATGGCAAAAAGAACTTTGCAGAGGTGATTTTGAGATGGGAAAATTATCCTGGATTATCCAGTGGGCCCACTGTAAATACAAGGGTCCTTGCAAAAGGGATGCAAGAGAAGTCAGAATCAGAGGAGAAGTTGATGTGGGAACAGAAATAGAGATTGGAGCGATGTGCTTTGGAGATAGAAGAAGGTGCCATAAGCATAAACTGAGAGAAGCAATGACATGAACTCACCCCTTAGAGACACCAGATGAACCAGCTCTTCTGACATCTTGACATTTGCCCGGTGAAACTTATTTCAGATTTTTTTTTTGACTTCTGGAATTTTAGGAGAATAAATTTGCTTTGTTGTAAGCCGTCACATTTGTGGTAATTTGTTACACAGCTATAGGAAGCTACTACACAGCCCCCTCAGGACCCACTCCCCAGGCATGCTCTCCCATTTCCTGATACTAAACTTTACCAGTTCCTGCACGTTCTCTGACAAATAATCTTTCTACTCCCTTAGCAGTCTCAGCACTTCCCCAGCCAGGCTCTGATGAGATTTGACTCTATTTTTGCATCTGGTGACCAGGAGGAGAGGTGAAAGCAGATCTTAAACAAGGCTAGCCTTGTCTTTTAAGACATCTCCCTCATTTAAGGCCTCTGCAAGGCCCTCCAACAAGACCAGATTGAGTGGGATCTGGGTGGAAATTTCTGGAGCCCAAATTGTACCACAGAGTTATTTCCACATTGAGTGAAGTAAGAAAGCCAGCTAGTTATATCTCTATATCAGTCAGCCATTGGCTGGAGTATGTCCCTCAAAGAGTGGGAGCATTGCCTCCTAGGGGAGGTGGCTCTTGTTTGGCAGAGGCAGGTCTCCAGTGAGGACCTCAATGCTCATGGTCGCTATTGAATGTGTGGACTTGCCAGTAAAGGGGCTCTCAGTAGGGGCAACACCAGCATCCACTACAATGTTCAATCTGCGCTGGGAAAGCATGTGTCATCTGTTGTTATTTGCAATTATGTCAAGTTTGTTATTTAAATGATTCCTATCTTTTATATGCTTACTGATTTTTGGTCTGTTTTTGTTCCCAACTATAGAAAGAATGCACTAAATTGTCATATGTCTGCTGTATTTTGCCAAATCTCCTTTTAGCATCATTATTTTTCTTTATATATTTTAATGACCTGTTATTTTGTGCATACAGATTTATAATTATGATACTATTTATCACAATATACCCATAATATAACCCTGCCTTGGTTTGCCAGGCTGCTATGACAAATACCACACAATGTGTTGGCTTAAACAACAGTCATTTATTGGCTCCCGGCTTTGAGGCTAGTTCAAAATCAAGATATAAGTAAGGCTTGATTCCCCCTGGGGTCTATAGTGTTCCTGTGCTGGCTGCCCAGCAATCTTCAGCATTCCTTGTCTTGTATTTCTGCCTCCTGTCTCATGTAGAGAATCTCTCCTTTCTGTTTACTGTGACTTCTGTGTTCTCTCTATGAAGCATCCAGTTGTTCACGTTAAGACCCATCCTGATTCATTCAGCCACAACTTAACTAAAAATAACATCTTCGAAAGGTCCTGCTTACCATGAGGACGTGGATAGATTAAGAACATATGTTTGTTGGCGTACTTAATTCAACCTACTGTGACTCTTTTATCATTATGAAATGTTCCATTTTATCTTTAGTTATGCATCTTATCTACTTTGATATTAGCTTGAGTAGAGCAGCTTTCTTTTTATTAGAATTTGCATGATAAATATTTTTGCTCAACATGTATTCCCATCCTTCTCTTTTCTGAAATTAAGACTCTTTTAGTCTTCATCAATTCAGCAATTCTATGATGCTTTAAAAACAGATGCTTTTCTGGTTTTTCTCAGCAAGAGCATGGTCTGTTGCAAATTACTCCATGCAAATTGAAGTGAAGGCATCCATATAACTTTTTATATTATTTTGCATTTTGGACCTATTCAATCAGAAAATAAATATAATAAAATAAAGTCCTTCAAAATCACTTGAGGATATTTATAGTCTGCTTATCATAGACATTTATTCCATAATTGGTTCAATTAAAAGTCAGAAGTTTTACTATTATTTTATATTTACATTTATTATTTTATTTTATTTATATTTACTTTTATTTTACAGTGGATTTTTAAGAATCACACCATTCTTTACATAAAATTATTTTAATCGTTGTATATTTTGTGTCTTTGGTTACATTTCAATACTGAAAGTCTGTCTGAGGTTACTAGTACTTTATTGCCAATTTTCAGTGCAAAAAAATTATAAAATTGCTTTGAATGATGTTATCAGACTTTGTGCATATTCCACAGTAAAATTAAGACTGGCCAGATAGAACTAGAAGCTTTGAAAACACAATAAGCGTTTTATTTCATGTTCATATGCTTCCACTGATTTATCTGGTTATTCCTGCAGCAGAGTGAACTTTATCACTTTTTCTTGTAAGAGCAGTATGGATTTCTAAAGATGCATTCATTTTTTTAAAATTCCTGCTCCTCTTTTAGCAAGTGGCATATACCATGAGTTGGCTACTTGAAATGAGAGAAAACATCCATGTCAGATGTGACTAAAGCTTTCATCACTTATACTGACTTTTTAAAAAATATACTTTTTAATTTTTTAAAAGAAACTTATATTACATAAATGTCACATAAAATATATAGGGATTTCTCATATGCCCCACTCCCTAGCCCTCCCAAATTTTCCCACATCAACAACAACCTTCATTAGTGTGGTACATTTGCCACAATTGATGAACACATCTTGGAGCATTGCCACTAAGCATGGATTATAGTTTACATTGTAGTTTACACTCTCTCCAGCACATTTTTTGTAAGTATATTACAAACTATACAATGGCCTGTATTTGTCATTTCAATGTCATTCAGGACAATTCCCAAATTCCAAAAATGCCCCAAATTATAACTACTTGTCCCTCTCCCTCCCCTCAGAACCTCCAGTGGCCACTGACTCCACATCAATGATAAGACTGCTTCCATTGCTAGGATCACAATAAGTCTATGGTAGAATAACAGTAAGTCTATTCTAGTCCATAGTGCATTCCCCAGTCCTGAGGATTCTGGAACATTGATACCCACCCGGCCTCTAATTGAGAGGGGGTTTAGATCCCTTGGGGCAGATGGATGGGACTATCTTGTTTGCAGTTGCAGACTCTCTCTGTTCCTTAAGATGTTCGTTGTCCATCATCATCTCCTTGTTAATTGTCCTGGGTGAGTCCAATGAACTGGAGAGTAGGTGTTGCAAATCTGTTGAGATTCAGGACCCAGCTGGTACATGGACAGCTCAAAGATTTAAGTCTCTTGGACATACACCTATCAATGCTAGTACTAACTATAAGTTCAAATAGGAGGGGCAGAAAAGCCATGTGTAGGTAAACCACCACTGAGTCCAACTCTGTCACACTGGTGAGTATAAATTCCAAAGTAGGGCCCACTGGTGGGGTGCCAAACTCCTGAGCTGTCTGCCCTGCCTATAGTGTCTGGATGTCTCCAGAGCCCTCAGGAGCCCCACTATTTGAGGGAATATTTACTTTGGCAGTCAATGAGTTCCTGCTGAGACACGCATAAGCATAACCTCTGGAATGACCTCCCGACTCATTTTGAAGTCTCTTAGCCATATACTTATTTATCTTTACCCTTTCCCCCTTTTGGTCAAGGTCTTTCTCCAATTCCATATATTGACTTCTAAAGCCAGGTTCAATCTCTATAGGAAGACGTTCTGGGATCAGTTAATGATGTCTGTTATAGGCATAGGATCAGAAAATGGTACTTATGGATTATGTCAATAATTCTGAACAAAGTGAACCAGCCCATGAGATGTTACCACCTATGGCATTGACCACTATCTGCTTATTGGAGATGGGGCTTCATTCCCCTCTATGCAAAGAGAATTTTTAGAAATTATATTTATACTAATACTTATAATTTTTATCCACAGGCTCTTGAAGATATATATATTGATCAGAGAAAGACTATTAAAATCTTATTAGAATATGCTGACATGATCTTCACTTACATATTCATTCTGGAAATGCTTCTCAAGTGGATGGCTTATGGTTTTAAAGCCTACTTCACTAATGCCTGGCATAGACTGGACTTCATGGTTGTTATTGTATGTATTTTAAAGAAAAATTTAAATGACTATTTTGAATTACTCTTCTCTCTTTACTCTTATTCTTTCACTTACTCTTCCATATTCTTAGATCTTCCATTGCCCTCTTTCCCTGCATTTTCACACACCAATACCGCAACTCACTTCATTCGTAACATTTAACATTTATCCTTTTCTTCTCATTCTGAAATGTGTTAAGTCCAGCACTTCACTTCTAGATTATTGTAATAGTCACCTATGAACCTACTACTAATAGAATATGCTATTTCACAGTATCTTAAAAATATTAACACCCTAAAATCTTTAAATATTTTTGGCTCTACTTTTCAATCATATATCCAAAGTTAGGCTACATATTATAACCTTCACCATGACTAGCCTGATTCAAGCTACCAAAATTTCTCCCTTGTATCAACTGCAATAGATTCCAAACCAGTATCCCTGCTTCTGCCACTGTATGCATACCTCATTCTGTTCTCCACAGAGCACAGTGAATGTTGTAAAATGTAAGGCAGCTTATGTCACCTCTCTTCTTGGAACCCTTCAGTAAACACCCCAAGTGTAAAAGCCCAAGTGTTTGCAATCAAAGCCTACAAGTCTCCACACAACCCAGTAGTATCTCCATATTACTCTCCTTTTCCCCCTCCCTGTCTATGCACTACTCCACCAGGCACTGGCCTCCTTGCCACTCCTTGAACATGCCAGACTACTTCCATTTTATTGCCTTTGCACTTACTCTTCTGCCTACCTGGAATTTTGCTAGCTCACCCCATTTATGTCTTTGCTTAAATGAAACCTTTGAAGTCATGCCTTTCCTTACTACCCTATTTAAAAGTGTAACCACTCCAATATTCTCTTTCCCTTCCTTTCTCTCCATAGCACCTATTGATCTTATAAAAATTTTAATTAATTTTTTTCATTGTCTATCTTTCCCCACTAAGGGAAAAGTTCTATGAGGGCAGAAATTTTTGTCAGTTTGCTTCCCTCCTTTATCCTCAGTACCTAGAACAATTCCTGTACTATAGTTGGTACTCAGTAATTGTTGATGAATGAATGGTTGCTTCCCTATTCTAAAAGTAATGACTGAAGCTCCTCAATCTATAATCAATGACTTAGGCTATTGTTAATCCTTGCAAATTAACCTTCTACTCCAGCCAAACCACACTACTCCTGCAGCCCTCCTTCCTGTTTCTGAGTCATTGTGTTCTGTGTCCACATCCCTCCCTGTTTATGTAAATGATACTTCATTTACTTCAGAGCCCTCTTCAAGACCATCCTTTCAGTACACAGTAAAAAAAAAAAGAATGCACTTTTCATATATGTTGACTTTAAAATAGAAAAAAGTATGAAGATAAAATAAAAGTTGATCATAGCTCTACCACTCTGCTATAGCCTCGTTAAACATTTAGTAACCTTGAATCATTTTTATGCATTAAAAAATCACTCTGACATTGGGTTATAGATTTTCTTTTCAATTTGTACTTTTAAGTTAACATTCATCTTCTCTTGATGCCTCCTCTGAAACTTTTATCATCTTAATTATATTTGTACCTAGATGCATATGTAATATAATCTTCATTTGTTTCTTTATTCAAATGTCATTGCTGCATTGCAAATATTCATGAAACTGATTCTTAATCTTTTTTCAAACCAAAGAACTGGATTAAATATTAATCATAAATCATAATGATTATCAAATATATACATTTTTATTTATCTCAATAACATATATTCATTATTACTAGAAAATATATGTTAATTGTCTTTTCAAGTGATTTAAGTACAAAATAATGTTCTTATACTTTTCTATAATTCATTTTTCAGGAATTTTGAAAGATAATCCAAAATCTTTTGCAGATTTCTTGGTAGACTTTCATTGTGTATCTTCTTTGTAATAAATACAATTTTCATTTTATATATTATTTAGCTTAAAATTAAGTTTATCCACTCTTTTTTTATATAGGTCTTTTGTCTTAGCTTGATAGGAAAATCTCGAGAAAGTCTAAAACCACTAATTTCCATTAAATTCCTTCGTGCACTCAGAGTTCTATCTCAATTTGAAAAAATGAAGGTAAGAGAAAATTTTCTAAAATAATTTATAGGTTTTATTTGGGATTATTAAATTTGCACAAATAACAAGCTTTGTTGTCTTTTCATTTGTATCTTTAACAATATTTATACTACAAAAACCTCCTATCAGGGGACAGATGTGGCTCAAATGGTTGGGCGTTTGTTTCCCATATGGAGGGACCTGGGTTCGATGCACAGGACTTCCCGGTAAAATAAAAGAAGAAAAATATAGAAGGCCCGCAGGCCGCCAGGCCCCCGTAGGATGATGATGTAACAAGAGAGTCACACAGGGGAGAGCCAAGACGCACTGAAGAACCAGGAACTGGGGTGGTGCAGGTCACAGAACACCTCTCTCCCACACTGGAGGTTCGCAGGATCAAATCCTGGTGAAGACAGGAGGAGAAGGATGAAAGGAGAGGGCAGGAAATGGACACAGAGAGTTCCCCAGTGAATGGACACAAAAAACAGCAAAAGCGGGGTGGGGAAGGGAGGCTTTAAAAATGGATAAAAGTAAAGCAAATAAATAAATCTTTACCAAAATAAACACCTCATATCAACTGCTTAAAAATACAGGGGAATAGGTATGTTAGCTCTACATATTACAATTTTAGGTCTTTATTCCTCATAAAATATGAAAATTAATAACGACAAGGAAAAAGCCCTAACAGTTGAGAGAGAAAATATAGTTTAAAAAATAATATTATTTCTACCCATGTCAACATATTATAAATATTAATGAAATTGTCTCCACTTAAATATATAACATCTGAAAATGAAACTGTGATCAGTTAGCTGACTTTTAAAAATTATAATTGTAAACACTAAGTAGTTACTTATTGAATGACAAGATATCTACAAGCTTTAATTTTAAAATAAATCTACTTTCCTCTGCAGAATAGACTTTTGTATACAGATATATTAAGACGATCTCTTTATCTCTGACCTTTGGCTCTGGTGCTTTGCAGCTAAAAGGTCACAATACAGCTTTAATTTGAACTAAAAGAAAACCAATGCATTTCTTTTTAGAGTCACACATTACATACTATGAATTCTTACTAGTTCTCACCCCTTCATCCCCATACCATGTGTGGCAGTTTGAGATTATTTTATGAATCCCAAAAAGAAAAAGAATATGTTGTAAACTAATTTATTCCTCTGGATGTGATACTCTTTGTATTAAATTCAGTGAGGGGCCTCTGATTAAGTTTACTTGATAAAATCAATTTAGGACTTCTGATTGGGCTAAGTTAATAAGGCATAACTCAGGTTGAGTCCCCGCCCCTTGGTGGGCTGATATAAATGGACACTCACTTAAGAAGGCACATGGGAAGAGAGAGAGCTCTGTCATTTTTGATCCTGGGGCCCCAGGGAGAGATGAACCATTTGCCTGATAGCCTACAGCTGAGGTCAGGAAGAAGCTGGGCCCATGGAACCTCAAGAGGAAGAGGAAGCCCAGTGGGGAAGGCTGAAACCCTGCAGAGATTGCCTGCCACTTTGCTTCAACATATGGCAGCTGACTTTTGTTGAGAAAGTACCTCTTATGGTACCTTGAGCTGGACTTTCTACGGCTTTTTAACTGTAAACTTTTATACCAAATAAATATCCTTTATAAAAGCCAACAGATTTCTGGTACTTTGCATCAGCACCCCTTTGCCAGACTAATACACCATGTTAAAGTCTCTTCTGAACAATGTGAGAAGGTTGAATCATATAATATGACCAATGTGCAATCTTTTGGCCCTATAGTGGAAATTCCATAAAATTCAACATATTAGAAAAAAACAGAGTCTATGACCACCACAAATCATGTAAGTACATAGATATACAGTGATCAATTGTGTACAGAAATGGCAGAAAACTCAAATCATATCTTGTTTAAAAACCTTTGCATTTGTCCTGAGTACTGTTGTGGCAACGGATGTAGGCCATTTTAAATCAGCACACACCACTCAGAACTGAGTGGGAGAGAGTGTGGTCTACAGTGTGAACTGTGGTCTATGGTTGGTGGCAAGGCTCCAGGATGTGTAAGT
>JAKSZT010053928.1:12376958-12633815 GCA_026826555.1 Tolypeutes matacus
GTGAGAATTTTGATTTTTACCCATAATAAAAAATATATATATATATTAAAAAAAAAAAAAAACCTTTGCATTTTCTTGCAATTTTGGTTTACACAGATTATTTAACAGTAGCCCACCAATTTTGATTAATATTATTCAATGTTGCATATTCAATGCTTTGGTAGGATCTAATAAGAAAATTGATTTGTTGAAGTTGTATTCTTTTTATAGTTTATACATTGTATGTTACATTTAAAACTGCCATTTGTTAAGAAGCCAAAAATTTAAAATCTCTCCACTTGGTTAAAAAAATGTATACTTGCTTTGACCTCAAAATGAGTGATTATTAGAAATCCAAATGTAAATACATGTAATTTTAAATATGTGTTTTACCCAAAAGATCATTTCAGAAATGTTAATATTATCATTCATATCATATGTGTATATGTTTTTATTCATATATAAGTATGTGTATTGAGTGCACTTGTTATAATATTAATTGATATGCTAATTTCATTATGTTGATAATATTTTTATAATCATATGAATCTGAGGTTAACTGTAACAGAATCAACCTATTACCCAAAGGAATTTAATTTCCTTGTGTTTGAAAATAACTATTTTAATTTGTGGCAATACAGGAAATTCCAGGGAAGCGGCTGTGGCTCAATCAGTAGGGCTCCCGTTTACCATATGGGAGGCCCCGGGTTCGGTTCCTGGGGCCTCCTGGTGAAGGCAGGCCCGCCCGCACGGCGTGGTTAGCTGACCCAGCGAGTGCAAGCAGCAAGGGGGGGATAAATGAATAAATAAATAAAAAAAAAAAAAAAAAAAAAAGGAAATTCCAATTACTTTACACCTAGGAAACAAAAATCCAAAATATTAGTTGTAATTTATATTATAAATTGTGAAACAGAGTTTCCATCCAAAATAAATTGAAAAGGAGGTTATAACTGAAGAGAACTACAAGATTAAGGTTAAATATGAAAAAAAACAAAAAAGCAAAAGCTAAATTTACAGCAAATACAGTTCAGTGGTAAGGAAATTTGATAGAAGATTGTAGGGGCTATAAACTATTAATAGCTTATAAATAAATAAGCTATTGATCAAAAAAAAAACAAAACAAAACAAAACAAAGGGCCACAAACTAGACAAATGAGGTAAAAACACACACATACTCAAACTAGTTAAATGGATATAACTAAACTAAACTTTTCTTTATTGTAAATGTCATTATAGATGAGATATGCTACCAGGTGTATTTTTTTTCCTAATAAGTTTAGATACATAAGGAAGAAAGAGTGCCAAACCCAGCAAATTTTCTGACCCCAGTTTAGAAAAAAACAAGGAGACATTTGCTGGGGAAGCTGCCTCT
This sequence comes from Tolypeutes matacus, assembly GCA_026826555.1. Taxonomy (NCBI): domain Eukaryota; kingdom Metazoa; phylum Chordata; class Mammalia; order Cingulata; family Chlamyphoridae; genus Tolypeutes; species Tolypeutes matacus. The sequence goes on from JAKSZT010053928.1 coordinate 12,378,310, forward strand.
GTTTGTCAGAAATTAAGCACTATAAGATTTGATGCTATTAATTGATTAGAAAGGGAATAGTAACAATGGTCAGGTCAAGGTCAAGTGACTTAGTAACCATGGTTAGATCAAGGTTAGTTTCAGATCTGAAGTGTCATCTGAACCTCTGGAATTTCTGTAGTTGAATTATCCCTAGAGAGGTATTATAGAGCTTATAGAGCATTTAAGGAAGCCACTTGATTACAAAATTAACTTGCTCTTTACTACTCAAATATTTGTGTCAATTATATCCATTTTTTTAATGTTATATATGAGTATTTTTTAATAGGCATCGCATTAGCGGTCCTTTCACAATGTCTAAAATGTCAACAGAGGATCTGTGACCTAGTTTTAGAAATCAAGTGTTATTGAAAGCACAAATGAAAGACAAATAGTTTTAGTTCAAGGACAGAAAACCAAGGAATATAAACAAGAAACTACAGGCAAAAGGATAAGTATCCAGTAAGGATTGAGAGAAGCAATGGTTAGAAAGGTAGAAAAGAGATTAATGCTTTGGGGGGGGGGGAGAAAGTAAGATGGGGGAGGGGAGTTAAAAGTGTAAATGTTAAGAGAAAGAGAAAGAAAGTGAAAATAGAAAATACTATACTGGATATAGCAATTGGTTTACATGTGCCATTCATAGCTTTAGTGGGATGATGAGAATAAAATTCTGACTGTAATATTAAAGTGAAGGTGGTTGAAGAAACAAAAACAGTTATTATAGACTACTACACTTATTCAAGTTTAGTTGGTAGATTAATTTCCCAAACTTTCCACCCTGGAGTGACTCTCCAGAGACTTAGAGTGGCTCAGTGAGGAGGTATCCTGGGGCTTTGAGAGATACAGCTGTCCCTTCAGTATTTCTTGAAACAACCTTGGCTTTATTGATACTACAATCCCTTGATCACCCTCATATTTCCCTGCCACTCCCTTGGCTTTGTTGATACTACCATCTCTTGATCTCCTCCATGTTTCCTTGCCACTCCATCACCTACTACCTTGTAGGCTCATCCTCCCTAAGGTTAGAATCCTTAAGACTTGGTGCTATGCTCTCTAGATAAGCTAAATATAACACACACACATATTTTCAATTATTTTGCCTCTTCCATGCACAGTACAGGAAATCAATAAACAGGTGTTAAAGCAGTGAACAATTATTTTTTCTAGTATTTATACTAATCAGCTCTGTGGGCTTTAATGATTTTTCAAGTACAAAGATTGTGGGAATATTTTCATTTTTCATGTATATTTTTATCTAAACTGAATTGCTGTTTTGGTGATTCAAATACTGGCATTTGGGCTATTAAGTGTTTATGGATGGACTCTTTGATGCTGTTTCAATATGACATTAAATCAACTAATATTTTCAAATTATTGAGAAAAAAAAGTTTCTCATTTCCTACCTAAAATTTGTGTTCGTTTTTTATATTCCAGGTGGTTGTGAGGGCTTTGATAAAAACAACTTTACCTGCTGTGAATGTGTTTCTGGTTTGCCTTCTGATCTGGCTGGTTTTTAGCATCATGGGAGTACACTTATTTGCTGGCAAGTTCTATGAATGCATTGACCCAAGAAATGGAATGAGGTTTCCTATATCTGAAATCATAAATAAAAATCAATGTGAAAGCCTTGAGTTTAATGAATCAATGTCATGGCAGAATGCAAAACTGAACTTTGATAATGTTGGAAATGGTTTCCTTTCACTGCTTCAAGTAGTAAGTATTACCCTACTCATTTATTTTTACCAATTATATATTCATCCATATTGTAAGTGAATGTAAGGGCAAAAAGTGGACTTTAATAATTTGGTTATAAAATATTTTAGGAAATATTAATTAGTGGATAAATATTAAGGGACCTACTATACCAAGTACACTTGGAGAGATAAAAGTGAAATACAATACCTGCCCTGTGGGAGAAGTGAGTGGAGATGAAGGTAAGACTAACAGAAGTGGCAAGAACTGGCAAAATCTATTTCCACCACTACTTGTCAGATAATAGGATTACATTTCTTTGATCTGACTCAGGTTACAACTATTTTTTCCTATTCTGTGCTTTGAGGAATAGTCACTCAGTGAACTAGCATCCAGCAGATGTGAGAGATGAAGCATTCCTCTATTTCCCCTATAGAAAAGTGCATGTGTGGCAGTTACAAGTAACTGTGACAGCTGGGCATCATGTATCTTCCTCCCTCCCTCCCTCTCTCCCTCCCTCCCTCCCTCCCTTTCTTCCTTCCTCCTTCCTCCTTCTTCCCTCCCTCTCTCCCTTCCTCCCTCCTTCCTTCCTTCTTTCCTTCTCCCCTTCTCCTTCTCCTTTTTCTTCTTCTTCTCCTTCTTCTCTCTCTTTCTTTCTTTATATCTTTCTTATCTATCTATTTAAGCAGCATCTATCTCTTATCTATCTGTCTGTCTATCTATCCATCCATGCATACATCCAATCTTAAAGTATTTTATCATAAATGGCAAATAAACTAAGTAGCTTAAAATAGTTGTTAGATGACACCATGTGACTCAGAGGCAGAGACTGAAGGGCTGCAGCAGCAAGTTACTAGAAGCTGAAGAGGCAAGGAAGGACTCCCCCGTGCAGGTTTCAGAGGGAGCTCGGCCCTATCCATTCCTTGATTTTAGACTTCCAGCCTCCAAAACTGTGTAGTTCCTACTGATGATGAGTAGACAACAGGGCTGGACAGGGAAGTCATAATGGCTGCACGGAAAGGACTTGACCCATATAATATACTGCCCCTAAAAGCAGCTGCAAGCACCAAGGAAGACTCTAATTTAGTCCCCTCCATCACCAACAAGCGAATAGTGGGTGGCATCTGCGAAGAGGACAACAGTGCCATCATTTGGTTCTGGCTGCACAAAGGCAAGGCCCAGCAATGCCCTAACTGTGGAACCCATTACAAGCTGGTGACTCACTAGTTGAGCCACTGATGAGCCCCTGTATCAACTCACTCAAAATGCGCTGTAAAGTTTTCTTCATTTGAACAAAGACTAGCCATTGCATTAGCTTCTTATACCATAAAAAATTAGTTATTAGATTAAATAAATATAATGATGACAATGTTAAAGCCATCTCAATTACACAGTATATTGAAGTGTGGCAAGCCTTTACTAATCAACTATTTTAGAGTGATTAATAACAGTTTTACCTTCTATTTTTCATGAACCCTGAGGTTTCCATAAGAATTAAATGCATGTCATTTTTACAGGCAACATTTAATGGGTGGATCACTATTATGGATTCAGCAGTTGATTCTGTTGCTGTAAGTACAATATACTCTAAGGGCCATTCCTAAGGTTCAAGCAAAGTCATTTTTGCAATTCAAGCACAGTGCACTGGCATTAATTAAACAGTTAATGTGGTAAAAAATTTTTTAAAAAAGCAAATGTTTATGCTAGATGTAAATTAAATACATTTCAGATTGAGCATTTCATGAACAATGAAATCCTTAAAGAATTAGTAAAATGTTGAGGCAACATAGGTCCATTTGAAGGATTACTAGACTTTGTAACGATTAAACCATGCAATAAACTTTAATATCCAAATAAACAAAGCAATGATATTCTTTCACCAGACAGCAAAGAGAAAATATTGACTCAAGTAGTACTGTTGGATCTTCTTGTCATAAATTGTTTTATAAATCTTGTGGCTTAAAAAAAAGTCGATATCAATAGTTTCCTTATTTTTCCCCTATTTTTAAAATAACTTTTAGGTAAATATGCAGCCTAAGTTTGAAGACAACATCTACATGTATTGTTACTTTATCAACTTTATTATCCTTGGATTATTTCTCCCTCTGAGTATGCTGATTGGTGCTATTATTGCTAATTTCAACAAGCATAAAATAAAGATAAGTCTAAATTTTCTTTGTTAATCAATGCCTAAGACTATCAAACATTTCTAAAAATGCACTGCTTTAAATGATGGATTTGTTTTGGCTTCACTTAATGTCATTTTTATTTGATACTTATCTTAAAAAAACAATTGACTGGATATTTCTGCTCAGTTGATGAACATTGTTAAAATTTTCATCTTTACATTGTTTTCTATATTCAAAATATATACAGGCAAGTCTGAAAGTTAAAAATTGTACATAGACTTTGTAAATAATGACTGTTGAATAATAAATAATGTTATTGTCCATATTCACAAACATTTGAAGAGATCAAGGGGAAAAAGCATACCCTGTTACTCTCTGATATAGTCAAAATCCTCAGAGTTATAATCATCATGAACATCTCTATAAGTTAGAGTCCTCCTATCTGATAGAAGTAGAAACAGTCATAAATCCTAACTGGGTGCTCCAAACCAATAAGAGACACCAGAGGCAGCAATGAATAACCACTGTTGTTCAAATACTCCTCGCAGGGCATCCACAAATGCAAAGGCCTCAAAAGACAAATCTAAGTCCGCTTCTTTTAACCACAGGAACCTACTCTCTGTTAGGTGCAGAAAAGCCTTCCAAAAAGGACTCAAGAGAAAAATTAATTTGGAAATTCCATAATCAGCCATTGTCATCTAACTTTAGCCAAGTGCAAATTCTGGTAAACAAGCCACTCCTGACTCTCCACTAATCAGGTGGGAGTAGAGAGACCAGTGATCAAATATGCTTTTGATTTGATGCTCCAGGTTTCTAGGGACTTCAACCCAAGGGGATAACATCCTAGAATTTGCTGCTGGGCTTCAACTTGATAACCCCTGTCAATTTTAAGTGACCTGGTCCTGACTTAGGACAGTAACAACTCATAATTGCTAGACTAACATAATATTAAATGCTTACCTCTTATTCGCTTCACGTATTTTCATAAAATACTGAAATTAGCACTAGAAACACAAAGATGAATAAGCCCTAGATGATGCTGTGAAGAGGTAAGCGCAAGGTGCTTTTGAAATAATAGTGAAAAATATCTTCTGATATTATTTGGGGAAAAAAGCAGCATAAGAACATATGAAAATATATATATGACCAGTTCTATCTCTTCTGCTCATTGTAAGTAAAAAACTTTCCTTACCCTCAGCTACTGAATTTAGCTTGCCTTAATAAATTTTTCCAGATATCCCCAGCACTTTCTTCTTTTTCTCTCTCTAATAAAAGGGAGGCCTCAGTAGACTGAAATGTAAAAATAGGGTTGCCTACCCAAAAGAGAGTCCACCAAAAGATTATTAAATCTCAGTCAATACAAATATATACTTTATATGTAGTTTATATGGATTTTTGTTCAAAAAATAAGTCGCTTTCTAATCACAATTTATTTCATTGCAGTTAAGCCTTTTTTAAAAGGATTGAATCAATAATTTAAAAGTTTCCTAAAATGTGTATTAATATGAGGGGAATTTTGGGTTAAATGTGATTTTTTTTCTTTTGTTTCTTTACCAGGGAGAGTCAAATATCTTTATAACGGTAAAACAGAAGAAACAGTACCGTGGGCTAAAGAAGCTGATGTATGAGGACTCTCAAAGACCCATACCCCGTGCAGGAGTGAGAGAACACCTAGATATTTTTAAAGCTTCAAAAATAGTTTCCTTTACATATTTTATTTTAAAATTTTTTTTTTTTTTGCGGTACCAGGGGCTGGGGATTGAACCTGGGACCTCATATGTGGGAAGCTGGTGCTCAGCCAGCACTTAATCACTGAGCTGCATCAGCTTCCCTGAGTTGGGTTTTTCATTTGTTTTGCTTGTTATTTGTTTTTGTTTTCCCAGGAGGCACCTGGAACTGAACCCAGGGCCTCCTAATGTGGGAGGTAGGAGCTCAGACTCTTGAACCGCATCTGCTCCCAGATTTTTCAAATTCTTAAATGCATTTGACTAAATTTAAAAAATATATTCCTTGACAAAACTTTCAATGGTTATTTTTGTTTGATTACTTACTATAATCATAGCTTTGGTAAAAACTTAGCTCCTCACATATTCTATTTATGTTGGGAGGCATGTTTTAGAATCTAAAGATTGTTTGTGTGTGTGTGTGTGTTTGCACGTGTGTGTATCCTATCCGTAAGGCTATTGCATCTTTTTTCATTACCCACAGAACAAGTTCCAAGGATTCATCTTTGACTTGGTGACAAATCGAGTTTTTAATATCATTATCATGGTTCTTATCTGTCTCCAAGCAGTAACTATTATGATACAAAGTGATCAACTGAGTATACAAACGGAAACTGCTCTCCACTGGATTAACTTCGTTTTTATTTTGCTATATACTGGAGAATGCATACTGAAGCTTATCTCATTCCGTTATTATTATTTCACCATTGGATGGAACGTTCTTGATTTTATGGTGGTTGTTTTATCCATTACAGGTAAGAGTCTGTTTAGTCAGATTTGCATTGGTAGTGGTATTAATTCAAACAAGCTCTTTCAGTAAGCATCTTTTGAAACGTTGTCTCTGAACAAGCAAAAGAGGTAGGGACCTTTTTTTATTTCCAGCATGAATGCTCTACATTTTTGCATTCATACATGCCTGGCAGATATCAGCTATTCAAATATATTTCTTAAATTAATAACACAGACTTTGTTTCACAGAACACCAGGCAAATGCTTAATTACCATCTCAGTATATGTAATAATTAGTTTCTAAGATCATGCTGGAAGGATCTTTATGTCTTAGTATGACATAACCTTTCAGGCATCATCTTATTCCCTTCCCACTAGACCCCTTTATAACTTTCAGAACACTAGAGTTTGAGGCTTTAATGAATTTGTCACCAGTTTTCTCTTACTCTAGAGATCTCAGTCTTTAATTTAACAAATATACATATTTGCTTACCCCCTTTGTGAACAGATAATATGCTATATGCAAATAATTCAGTAATAAATAAGATAGGTGTAATCCTTGCATAGCACATAGTTTACAAACTATTAAGGGATAAACAAACTTAACCTATACATTTCTAACACTGTCATGAAGATTATGGTGGGAAAGCCCAGGGTGCTGTAATAGCACATCAAAGGGTGGGACAGCCAATCCATAACTAGAGTCAAAGAAGAAGTGAAATCTAAATAAAGACCTATTGTTACATAGGTAACCAAACAAAGAATTTAAATAACAGTGTTTACGGCTGAGATGAGTTTGTTTATTTTCTACGTCCCCATAACACATATACTAGTATATAAGCTCCATGAGAGTGGGGAAAATATTTGAGTGTTTATTATGTGTCATGCACTATTCTGTATTTTCAGTAGTGAAAAAAAGCCTCAGTAAATATACTGTCTAGTTTAGAAGCTCCACAGGATTCTCTTCTCTCCCACCTTCTCAATTCGAAATGATTCACAATCTCTCTGGTACTTCAAGAGAATATCCTTTATGTCTTTTTATGGCAATTATAATTTTACCTAGTTTCATAGTTATATCTATGTCATACTCCCATCATTCCCTTGTGCAACCACCACTGCTAGAAAAAAAGTTCCGTGAGGGCAGAGACTCATTTATTCAACTCATATTTAAAGTTCTTAAGGACCCAGATACTATCTATGAAATAAATTGATATAATTTAATTTCAATCCTTTAATTACTGAATGACAATCATTTTTTCTCATTATATTTATCAATTAGATCTTTCTGCCTTGAGTTAAAGTATCTATCTCTAGTTTCCAGATTATAAGGTCCTGAAGGACAGAAACTATATCATCCATCTTTGCCTATTTGCATGACGCTTTTATTAGGCATTGAATAAGGGTTAGATTAAACTAAACTCCTTGATCCAACAAAAGTCAGAAAAAATCACGACTACTATCCTACACTGTGAACTCATGCCATCTATAATTCCAGAAATACTTGATCTTTAATACTCTTAAGATAATGGTACAGAATAATTCCAGTTAGAATTTGATTAACCTAAATTTTCAAAAAATGGTAACTGTTAAAAAAAAAAGGAGGGATTAATAAAATGATCTTAACCTATAGAAACAACAATGAAGTGTAAAATAATTTAAATTCCTCTTAATTAATTTCCTGCTGCTTCATCTTTTCCCACTCTAAGGAATACTTCTAACTGAGATGGTAGGATACTACTTTGTGCCTCCTTCCCTTGTCCAACTGCTAATTTTCTCACGGATCATCCACATCCTGCGCCATGGGAAAGGACCAAAGGTGTTCCATAGTCTGCTGATTCCTTTGATGCTGTCCCTCCCAGCGTTGTTGAACTTCAGTCTTCTCATCTTCCTGGTCATGTTTATCTATGCTATCTTTGGAATGTACAACTTTGCCTATGTTAAACAGGGAGCTGGAATTAATGACGTGTCCAACTTTGAAACTTTTGGCAGCAGTATGCTCTGCCTTTTTCAAGTTACTATATTTGCTGGTTGGGATGGGATGCTCAATGCAATTTTCAACAGTAAATGGTCCGACTGTGATCCTGATAAAATTAACCCTGGCACTCAGGTTAGAGGAGATTGTGGTAACCCCTATGTTGGGATTAGTTATTTTGTCAGTTACATCTTCATATCATGGCTGATCATTGTCAATATGTACATTGTTGTTATCATGGAGGTTTTCAATATTGCTTCTAAAAACAAAGCCAAGACCTTAAGTGAAGATGATTTTAGGAAGTTCTTTCAGGTTTGGAAGAGGTTTGATCCTGATAGGACCCAGTATATAGACTCCAGCAAGCTTTCAGATTTTGCAGCTTCCCTTGATCCTCCTCTTCTCATTATAAAACCAAACAAAGGCCAGCTCATTGCCATGGATCTACCCATGGCTGTTGGGGACCGAATTCATTGCCTTGACATCTTACTTGCTTTTACAAAGCGAGTTTTGGGTAACGATGTAAGAATGGAAAAGCTACTTTCAGAGATAGAATCAGGGTTTGTATTAGCCAACCCTTTTAAGATCACATATGAGCCAATTACCACTACTCTAAAACGAAAACAAGAGGCAGTCTCAGCAACCATCATTCAGCGTGCTTATAAAAGTTACCGCTTGAGACAAAATGACAAAAACACATCAGATGTTCATATAATGGATAGTGACAGAGATGTTCAAGCTATGAAAGAAAATGTCTATTTTGAGGAAAAGTCAACTATTCAAAGCCAGATCTAATCTCACTTACCACCTCTTGATCTTCCTCACATATGTTACTGATGTTAAATGTTTAAAACAGAAATAAAAGGAAAGGTCAGAGAAAGTAACCTTTCTAAAGGTCTACAGAGGAAGCAGACCTTTCTAATGGTCAACTGTTAACAAGCCATGGAAGTTAAACATGTGTTCACAAGGCTGTATGCCAAACTCACTTTTTACATGCATGTATTGTCTAACCAATCTATCAGGAAAGACAACCAACTCCCTTGATACCACTTATACTGAGCTACAGTGGGTTCCAGTTTCCATCTGAGAATTTGATGCTCATTTTCTCTATATAGCTTATAAGGCATGTGCCTTTTCTGGGGAGTGGGAAAGTAATGGGAGAGATTAGCAGCAAGGGGGCTTCCTTGTATATTTTACATTTACTTTTACTTAATGGACCTCAAATCACCATTAACAGGACTTGGTTACAAATAAACAGGCACTCTCTTACTTGTGGGGTGATGCTTAAAAATAGTGAAATGCTACAGGCCATTAAATCATAAACTTTCCTAGAAAAATGTCTGTTTTTAAGGAGGATTCCATAGAAAGTTAGAGCCCTACTTGTATTTTTGTTTTTGTTTCCTTTTCTTTTTTCTACTAAGAATTACTATTGTTTCATCTTCTCTGGTTCCTGGTTTCGTTTCTCTATGGCTAGTTCCACTAAGCTCCAAATCTTTAGTAGGATGGATTCATAGAAAAAGAAGCATAAAGAGAACTACATTTATGGCCTATATTTTTGTGTTTTCTCCTTTACATTTTTAAAAGCATACATTTATAGAAAACTTACAATAGAGAATATGTTAATAGACTCAAGCTTTACCTTATCATAAAACTGATGTATTTCTACCATTTATCAAGAATGTAACATTAAATATGTGAGATCTGGCAAATGCATGTCACAATACCAATTAGAAGAGTGGAAGGCTGCAGTTATATATAAGGCATTTTAGAGTGTCTTGATTCTTAATTGGGAAGCTGTAGCCACTTGAATTTTTACTGTATTTGGTGGTTCTTTATAACTAAGAGAAAGAAAAAGAAATTGCTCAGACTGTGAGAACTATAGCTTAGGAGATAAAAGAGCTAGTTTGTTGATGATGCTGTTGTTTTATAACATTAATGCATACAAGTTTAATCCTCACTTATTCATATTTCCCAGTTTTTTGGTTCTGTTTTGTTTTTAATCTCAGCACATACATAATTTTTCTGGAAAACATTTTATATTTGAAAATCTTTGAAAACACCGAACATTAGATTTCATGACTGAACTTATTTTTTAAAAGATAGGCACAAATGGTTGTGCTGTTGTTGTTTTTTCTTATTCTTAAAAATATTCTCGCTTATATCCATGTAATTTGAGATTCTGACGTTTATTCCATTTGTATCAAGACTGATTTCAATGTCCCCACAAAGTCCTAACAGATCTGAAAAGAAAATATGTATACTGTTGTCTTAAATGTCAAACTCTAAATATGTTGTATGACATTCAATATCATTTATTAAGTATCAATAACGGTATTTTATTATGAATGCATGATTTTGAGCCTTAACTATTATAATCTAACTTTTTCTGCTCCTCAGAAATTTAATAACCAGACCAAGATGCCTTTAGGGGATCCCCTAAGAAAATGTAATTTCAGGGTCCCGTTTCTAAGTGCTCCTTCCTTTGCTCCTCCTGTTCACCATTCTTGTGATGGGCGCCAGTGAGGAATCAGTGTTAACTTGGTGGCATGGTAGCAGCTGGTGCTTTATCTAAGCTTCTCAGTTTTGTATTTCTTGGGAATGCTTTAATGTGGAAACTGCTTCAGATACTAAACTGAGTCATAACTTGCTTCTGCAAATTTCCTAAAGTCCACAAACTAGTTTTAGTTTGAAAATTTTAATTATTACTTGTAAACCATGTTTGCCACTACACATACCAAAACTGTGTTAAAAAGTATTTTTAACAAAGTCTTTAAATGTATTCCACTTTTTAGATACCATATAAAATAATAAATACAAGCTGTTAACCACACTAAGCTTTGTTTTTCTTCTCTGAAAATTCTTGTTGGCAGCTTTGCAGGTGAGAATTTTAAATCATGAGCCTTACACAAAAGCTTATTGATTCAGGCTTGAAATTCTAAACTGAAACTTGTACTGTCTTTAGATCCCTTATTTTTACAAAATAAATATTAAGAAGTATACCAGAGCCTCACACATATTGACAAAATGTAAACGCATTCCTCTTAACAAAATCATAATTATAATTATACTGGATAAATTCCAGTATTATTAGAATTTGCTTTATAGGAAATAATACTGAAATTAAATGTATTGGTTTACTATCAATTTTTTGCTTCTTTAAAAGTGTTGTTTCTATTTCACTAATAAATATAAAATGCAGGCCATTATATATCTTGCCATAACCTACAGAATTGGGTGGGAAGAGTGTAAACTACAATGCAAACTTTAATCCTTGCTTAGTAGCAATGCTCCAAAATGTGTTCATCAATTGCAATGAATGTACCACACTAATGAGGGTTGTTGTTAATGTGGGAAAGTGTGGGAGATGTGGAGAGCAGGGCATGTGTGAATCCCCTATAATTTTTATGTAACACTTATATAATCTAAGGATCTTTAAAAAAATAAAAATTATTAAAAAAATAAATATAAAGCAGTTTGAAATGTTTTTAAAGATAATGGTTATAGTTGCCCTTTACTGAGCATATTGTTATGCCCAGCTTTGTGCTAAGTAATTATCATGCATGATATCAATTAATGTTCACAACAACCCATGAAGCAGAGATTACTCTCATTTTATAAATGAAAAAAGTCAGGCTTATAAAGGTTATGAAAGTTGTCAAGCCCCAGAACATGTAAGGACAAGGTCAGACTCCAAACCAGGCCTGCGTTCAGAAACTTAATGTTCTACCATCTGTACAATAAGTCCAATAAGTATCTAATAATAAATGGGTGGAAACAGAAGGAGTTTAAGATGAGCATGCACGTGCCCTCTTTCCCTTTCTCTCTGAAGGAGGGAATTTTAAAACAGAGATGATCCGTTCAAAAAGAAGTTTCAATGGATAAAACTGTAGAAAAATTTTCATCTGACATTTATTGAACAATAGATACTGAAGGTAAACCCTGAGCCTATCCACATACAAAGATAAATCTGAGCTAAAGTGCTTACTAACTACTGGGAAAATATAACTCTCATAGGTGATTATAATACATGGTAGTTCTTATACTAATGGCATATTGCAATAGGTATTCAGGAAAGAGAGTGATCTGTTCTGACTTGGAAATTAGAGGTTAAGATGGTAAAGTGGGTACCTGAAGAAAGAGAGGATTTTATTAATTAGAGAAAACACAGAGACACATTCAGGGAGAGGAATCCATCATTGAAATGAGACATAGGATTCCAGATTATAGTTCTTATGTCTGGAAGATCAAGAAAGGATGAATCAAGGAAGGACAAATTCCCACTGCAGAGATTAGCTAGAGAATCTAAGCAGAATTACTCTAGGCACCTTGGATCTCTTCCCAGGCCCCTTATTTTTGTTTGGGATTCCAAGTGATCTTCCTTGTTATTGGTATAGACTTGTCTCATGTTGCCAGAGGGACTCCCATTTAGTCCATTGGTGGAATGAGCCAATTCCAGCATTAATGGTTGTGTTTAGCAATGAAGACCAGGCGAAAAAAACGGTCTATACCATCTTGTTCAGAGCGGAAATCTCCTGAAATATTTTTAAAAGGTCTATTAAAATTGTTAAAGAGAAAGTTAATCTACGTGGACTATCTCATTTCCCAATGTCACATAAAGGAAACATCAGTTTAATTGGATAAGCCTATAAATATATACTAAATATTAAAATTAGCATACAATTATAATATCACTAGACACAGGCTGCTTAAAATTATCATTATTAATAAAACATAGCTATTTAATACCAAGAATGAAAAATAGTAATAAAAGTTGAATTAAGCAACCAAAATTTAAAATCAATTTTTCAAGAATAAAACTTTTTCTGGAGCAATGGTTCTCAAGATGTGTTCTTTGGTCCCAGCAGTAATAATGTCACCTGGAAACTTCTCAGAAATGCAAATTCAGTGGCCCAATAGCAGAATCAGACATTAAGGGGATGAGGTCCAGAAACCTGTGTTTTTCACGGCTTCCAGATGGTTCTAATGCACACTAAAGTATTTAAACACAACTTTTTAACCCTACACTGTCCAAACATCTTAGCCACTAGGCACATGTGGCAGTTAAAATTAAGTAAATTAACTTAAATATAATTTAAATTCAGTTTATAAATCCTGCTAGCCAAATTTCACGTTTTCATTTAATACCTGTGTCTGCCGTATTGGACAGCACAGATTTATTACATCTGCATTGTCACAGAAAGTTTACTGGACAGGATCTATGAATAAATGAAATTCGTTAGAAATGAAAGTATTTGTAACTGTGAATTGCCAGCTGTCCTGTATATCTTCCCTTTGGCCTGCCAGAACCGTTTCAATTTGTTCTCTTGACCTCTGGCTTCTTGTTAGGTTTGGCCAAAGGAAAGCAGAAGCATAAGTGTTTGCCCCTGCCAGGTCACAACTTTTGTAAAGGACCATTTTTCAAAGCTATATATAGCCTCTAGGGAACTTCCAGTAACTACTCCCTCTCCTGTCCCTTCAGGTCTAGTTCTCTTTAAACCTTCCCCATACCTTTAAAAAGCTTCTTTGCTAAACTCTCTTCAAATTATCCCCTTCGAGGGTAACCTCTGTTTCCCATATAAACAGCATATCTATAACAAATACCATACAATGGGTTGGCTTAACAACAAGCATTTATTGGCTCCCAAATTGGGAAGTGGAAGTCCAAAATCAAGGTATTGGCAACGCCATACTTTTTCCCACAAGATTAGGATTCTGGTGCTGGCAATCCTTGGTGTCGCTTGGCTTGAGTTTTTGCCTTCTGTCACATGGTGATGTCTTCTCCTTCCTCACTTCTATGCCTCCTGTGTTCTTTTTATAAGACTTCCAGGAATCCTGGTGAAGCCCTACCGTCATTCAGTTGGACTACACCTTACCTAAAAATAACATCTTCAAAAGGTCCTATTTACAATGGGTTCACACCCAAAGGGAAGCATATTGTGATTAAGAACACGTGTTTCTTGGGGTGCATAATTCAGTCTACCACACTGATTATGACCAGCCAAACTTTCAGTCTTACATAGTTTTCGAAATTAAAATAACTCAAATTCCTCCTCCTACAGTATTTTCCCCCAGAGTAAGCTTAAATCTTATTTCTTTTTGTTAAAATTGAAAGAAAGAAAGAAAGAGAGAGAAAAATAACTCATTATAGGTATATGCTATGATACTTTTATTTTGCTGAGTATATTGCACAAGCTTGGAAACACAACAGAATTACTCAAAACAATAAAAAGGGCATAGAGTTTTGAGGACAAAGAAAGTAGGAGAGGAAATTTGGAAATAAGAGTGCTTGGAAAGATAAATTTGGGAATAGATGACATATCTGATGGGAAATTTTTAAAAAATGAATTGTTCTCAGGTCTTTCTTCCTTCGCCACGGCACTGCCAGGAAACAAACAGCCCTCCCTCTCTTCTCAACAAGGGAGAATTTCTTTTTAGTCTGAAGAAGAAAGCATCTCCTTTACCCTCAGATTTTCAAGATATTTGTTTTATATCTTGAAACTTATTTAAACCCTGTAAGTTTTCCTAAGGGTAGCCTATTTATTTTAAAACAAAGTTCAGAGTATTCACAGGCTATCTCACTTTTCCATGTTGTCATATAACATGGAAAAATGCTTGAACTTAGAAAGAAGCTGGCTCTCTCCTGAATGTTTCAAAAGTGCAGGAGTGAAAAAGAAAAGGGTAAAATACAGGTTGAAAAAAATATGAATTGCTATCAATCAATATCTCAAAACATGCAAAATATGGTCACATTTTATTTTTGTATTAAAATTCTTATGGCACAATCCCCCACCCTAAATGATTGCCAAAAATCAACCCTCTTCAAAGGACCCCTGATTTATATCTGGGAGTCTCCTAAGGAAAGTCCCATATACGTCAATAATGCAGTCTTTTTTAGGTGCCAGGTCATATACCTCAAGGAATTAACATCTAGGTGGAGCAAGAGATCATGAGCAAAGTGATATAAAAAACAATCAAAGGTAGAATGTGCTACAACCCAAATCATCAACGGAAATAAAAGGTACCACAGGCACAAAACTGATACCACCAAGGACTGGTGGAGAACACAGAGCTTGAGCTGGCCTTGACAACACATTAACAGTATGTACACCATAAGGGTGAAAAATATTTCTACAAGTTTCAGTGCAATTCTTCCTTTCTTGCTTCAACTCCCAATTGTTTGGATCCTCTGGTAAGAAAATTGCTTCTTTGCTGTCACAGCCCTACCCATGAATTTGAAATCCATCTCCTAGGGTACCAAGTCTTTACGCTGTCAAGCAGAGACAGAGATAACAGCTTCCTTTCCAATAGGCATCAAACTGTCATCTTGAGGAACAAAATTGCAGATAATTCAAGGCATGGCAATGAAAATTGTTCAATAAATTGCTTTCAATAAATGTAAACTTTAAATTAGATAAAGGTTTATTTTCTAACTATGTCTCATCATTAAGAAGACTGTAAGTGTTGTATAATTTGTTTCCAAAAAAATCCATTCTCCCATTCTCTTATGGTAATAGAATTTCTGATTCTTAGCCAGACACATAACCTTCTGGAATAAATATATTTCACAACCTCTTTTTCAGTTAAGGCTGGCCACGTAAATAGATTCTATCCGTTTCAACATCTTTCTACTGATTGGGATAGGGATACACCACATGTACTGAAACAAGTGAGGTCAACAATTAGTGAATGGTAAGCAACAAGTTAGACTAGTCTGGCTCAGAAAATCATAAAGTAGCAGAAAATATTCAGATCAAATTTTGTCTTTTTAACAAGGCTAACAAGAAAAATAAGAACACTTGAGAGCCGTTGAACTAATGTCTCAAACCTCTTTATGAAATATCCAGGTGAAGGTCTCAATCTTAAGAATAAAATCTACACAATTCGAGTAATATATTTCTCTAGCATTGAAATCTGAATCATTCTACAGTAGTGTAATAGCGAACATAGCTGTCTACTATAATGTCAAATTATAACTGACTCTTTATTAACCATATGCAGTAGTTTCTAAACCCATATTGACTTTCACTTTTTTCTCAGTATGTTGAAAGAGTTGCCTTTGTTTGATGAATAAATATTTCTTTTTAATTGTTCTTTCAATCATGCTTGAGAGTTCTGATCAAGAAAAGTATTTGTTCTCCCAACTGGGTGAATCTTCCACTTTAGATCAAGGAGAAGAACTGACATATTTAGTACAAGCAAGACTCCACAATAATTACAGCAGTTTGATTAAAGGTGACGTGTTGATTTATTTTCTTTTTATAACACGGAAAGTGCTAAGGCATCTTTCTCTTGAAACATTTAATATATTGCTGTTCTCACATTGCTTTTTGCAGAAGAATAACAGTGGATTCTTTCAGTGCACACAAAGATTCTACTGCAGTGCAACCCAATAAAAATTAGCCAAGGTCTGCAGAGGATCTCTGTAGCAACAGTATTTGATGCCTACAAGAAAGGTCTTATGAATAATGTACAATTATAAACAGGTGGCCATATCAGGCTTTCTTCACTTAATGCTATTCCCAAAAACACTATGACGGAAGTAATTGGATACCTTCATTAGCAATTGATCTGTACAGGAAGAATGATTAAAGGCCTTGCAAGTCATCAAATGCATGTGCATTAGCTTGTGTTGACTTGTGTTATTTTCTATAGAAACTCATGTATATCATAGCAATAACCATAAGTGAAGCACTAAACAGAAATGTAAAATATTTTAAAGTATCAAACTCCAGGACAATTCTTCCAATGCAGAGAATGTAAAAAGCAAAAGCATTATGGGATTACTTTATAATTAGAAAGTGCTTGTGAGACAGTGTTGAGTGCTGATACGCTACAGATGGAAAACCTTGTAGGACAGGAATCCACTCCAGTCCATTTTCATAACACTATGACAAGAAATTGCAGGAGGCTCTAGGCACCTTCCTGGAATAGTCATCATTAATCTCCAATACAATCACATTGCTTTTTTTATTGTATTAGGTGAAAAAATTAGTGGGCATTTTTCTTGCCCAATCACAGACTATGCTTTGAACTTAAAATATAATAGCCTTTATACATTCACCTCAGTTAGGCAAATTATCAATGCAATTGGCTAAAGTTGATCGCTGCTATTGGGGGTGGGGTGGGGCATGGCCAAGTAATATTCCACAGTATTAGCCTCATGACTTTTTATTCAACTCTTTTTTAACAAGAAGGTGGAAATATGGTTTACTATCCTAACTATTCCATGAATTATTGCATAGTAAGCATTTATAAGATGACATTACAATATTTTCTATATGTTTTGTTTTGTTTCATATTTTTTTACTTTGGTAGCTATTATGTTACAATAAATCCTATATAATAATGGCTTCTGATTATTTTTATCTTCCTGAGATTGTAAAGTAGAGTCATTAATCTAGGTGCCCTGGAGATTTCCTGTTGCTGATTACCTATAGAAAATTTTACTTATACCATTATGGTTATGTTCTCCATACCTTAGTAATTCTGCTTATCTTTCTCAATTTGATATGTGAAAATTAAAGCAACAATAAAAGAAATTAGCAACAATATCTTGGATGATTATAGCTTATGGATAAGTGAAATGATGACAGCAATGTCATAAAGGAGGGGATGGAGGAATAAAGAATACTCTGTGATAAGGTGTTTGTTTGCATTACCTATGAGGTGGTATAAGTATTATCTGAAGGGAACTTAAATTAATTAAAATGTATATTACAAACTCTAAGGAAACCACTAAAAGAATTTTAGAACGAAGTATAATTGATATGCTAAGAGAGGAGAGAAAATGGGATCATATAAAATACCTAATTGAGAGCAAAGAAGGCAGAAAGAGTGGAAAACTAAAATGGAGACAAAAAATAAGGTTAACAAATAGAAAATATGTTACAAACATGGTAGATATTAGCCCAACTATAATGACCACTTTAAATGTGAGTGATCTAAGTACACCAACTAAAAGACAGAGACTACCAGAGTGGATAAAAAAACAGGACCCAACTATATGGTGGCTACAAGAAACTCACTACCAATATAAAAACACAGATAAATTAAAAGTAAAGAGATGAAAAAGATATACCATGCTAATTAATTAAAAGAAAGCTGGAACCTATTAATTAACTTCTGACAAAGCGGATTTCTGGGCAAGGAAAATGATCAGGAATAATGATGGACATTTCATAATGATAAAGAGGTCAATTCTCTAAAAAGACATAATGAGCCGTTTACATCAAAATACACAAGGCAAAAGCTGTTAGAACTGCAAATGTACTATTATAGTTGGAGACTTTAAAACCACTGTCAGTAATCGACAGATATAGCAGACAGAAAATCGGTAAGGATATAGTTTAACTCGAAAGCACCATCAATCAACTCAACCTAATTGACATTTATAGATACTTCATCCAACAATAGCAGAATACACATTCTTCTCATGCTCACATGGAACATTCACCAAGATAGACTTCATCCTGGGCCATAAAACACAACTTGATAAATTTAAAAGTGTAGAATCATACAAAGTATACTCTCAGAGCACAATGGAATCAAAATAGAAATCAATAACAGAAAGACAGCTGGAAATATCAAAATAGTTGGATATTAAGCAACACAATTCTAAATAGAATATGGGTCAAAGAAGTCTCAAGAGAAAGTAAAAAAATATTTCAAGTTAAATGAAAATAAATACAACATATCAAAACGTGGAAGTCAGTAAAAGCAGTGGAAAGAATAAATGTATAGCATTGAAAGCATATATTAGAAAAGAGGAAAGATCTAAAACCAATCATCTAAGCTCCACCTTCGGGAACTGGAAAAGAAAGAAGAGCAAATTAAATCCAAAGTAAGCAGAAAAAAGGAAATAATAAATATTAGAGCAGAAATCAATGAAATTAAAAACAGGAAAACAATAGAGAAAATCAATGAAACTAAAAGCTGGTTCTTTGGAAAAAATTGATAATATTGATAAAACTTTTCCTAGGCTAACCAAGAAAAAATGAGAGAGGATACAAATGACAAATATCAGTACTGAAAGAGGGACTATTACCACTGATTTTATGGACATTAAAAGGATAATGAGAGATTGTTATGAAGAACTCTAAGCTTACAATTTTATAAATCAGATGAAACGGACCTATTCCTTGAAAGACAATCTACCAAAACTCAGATAGATAATATGAATAGGCCAATAATTAATAACCTTCCAAATCAGAAAGCACCAGGCCCAGATAGTTCCTACAAAACATTTAAAGAAGAAATGAATACTATTCTCTATAATCTCTTCCAAAAAATAGAAGCAGAGAGAATACTACCTAAATCATTTCATGAAGGGAGCACTAATACCAAAACAGAAGACATTAAAAGAAGGGAAAATTACAGAACAATATTTCTCAAGAATATATATACAAAAGTTAATAAAATATTAGAAAATTGAATCCAAAAATGTCTGAAATTTTATACCATAACCAACTAAGATTTATTCCAGGTATATTGAAAATTTCTTGATACAGACAGATGCAGCAAGGACAGGTAACACCAGAGATGTATGAAAAACAATTTCATTAGTATTTACAGGTCCTAGAAAACAGGAAGAGTGGCAGGCCTCACAGGGCCACATAGGGAAAAACATCAGGAGTGTATGCTCAACGAAGGAGGTGGGGAGCAAGGGGAGAACAGTACACCTGGGACCATGCCTTTAAGTTTTGTAGAGGTAGACTGTAGCAGTTGGTCAAACAAGAGTGAGGATTGGGGAGTTTGTACTTGGCTTTCACAGAGGCATGAACCTGGTAGGATGCAGGGAGGAGAGGGAGAAGCTGTTTCTCTTGTATAATCAGGTGTCAGAGGTGGTCACAGAGGGACTTAACAGAAGGGTCTAAGCTGACAAGGCATCATAAAAATGCAAAGTCATTTATGTTATTACCAACAGTGGGGATGTTTGTGTATCATGATGTTGTAAAGAAAAAAAAAGCCCCTATATTATTTTCATTCACTGCACCAGGTATGCAAGCCTGGTACAACATTTGAAAATTATTTAGTGTAAACCATCACTTTTGCAGGCTAACAAAGAAAAATTATGTGATTGCATCAATTGATGCAGAAAAAGCATTTAATAAAATCTACACCTATTCATGATAAAATGTTCAGCACACTAGAAATAGAGGAGAACTTCCTCAACTTGATACAGAACATAAAAAAAAAAACCAAACTACAACCAACATCATACTTAACGTTGAGTAAGTAAATGCTTTCCCCTAAGATTAAGAACAAAACAAAGATGCCCGCTCTCACCACTCCTATTCAACATTGTACTGGAAGCCTTAACTTTGCAAGGTTGTAGGATACTTAAGAAAGCAATATATACCAGTAACAAACAATTAGAATTTGAAATAAAAAACACATATCATTTATATCAGCACCGCCCAATTTAAGTACTTATGAATAAATCTAAAAAAAATTGTGCATGATCTATATGAGGAAAACTACAAAACTCTTATAAAAGAAATTAAAGGTGGCCTAAATAAATGTAGATATATTCCATGTTCATGGATTGGAAAACTTGAACTGTAGAATTAAACCAAACCCAATAAAAATCCCAGGACTTCGTTTTGTTGATATCGACAAACTTTTCTAAAGTTTAGTTTACATGGGAAGACAAAAGACCCCGAATAGCCAATATACAACTGAAGAAGGAAAAATCAGAGGCCTGACACTACCAGACTGCAAGAGTTACTATAAAGCTACAGTAATCAAGACAGCATGGTACTGGTAAGAGAACAGACACATAGGCTACAAATGTTGTTCACCACAATAACAGATTAAAAGAGGAAGCCATCTCAATAAACAGAGAAAATAGGAATACTCATTCATAATTAACAAAATGCTTTCCATAAATTATGAGTGGATCAAAAGTTAAACTGATAAATGTATATCTACCAACTCTAGAGCATTTGTTCATTATTTTAATTAAACAAACAAGGATGGCCATCATCTCCAATGTGATTCAACATTTCATAACAGGTCTTAGCCAATGGCATAATGAAAAAAGAAAAGAGAATGAAGTATTATAAAGAGTGTAAAGAAAGAAAATTCTTGTCATTTCTAGATGATAGGATTAACTACTTAGAATGTAGAGGAGAGTCTTCAGAGAAGTTATAATGACTGAAAGTTCAGCTAGACTGCACTTACTCTCCACCAGAAATAACCAATTGAATCATATAATACTGGGGAAAAGATCATTTGCAATAGTAATATAATTCATAAAATAAGTATAATTTAACAAAAGTGTGCAAGAATATTATGGAAAAATCTTTAAAGAAATGGTAAGTCCTTTTAAAGGTGGAGATAAATGAATAGCTGTGCTGATGGATGGGACGCTTCAATATAAAAAAGATGTAAACTCTACCCAAATTAATATAATTCCAATGAATAGTTTTTTTATATTGTTGCTGTTGGTGGAACTAGGCAAGCTGGTCCTAAAATTCATATGAAGGAGGAATGTTCCAAATATATCAAAGATAGTTCTGAATTAAAGTAATAATAATAAAATGAAACAAATTTCCAGTAATAAATAATCAGTTTCCTCCCTCCCTCCCTCCCTCTCTCCCTCCCTCTCTTCCTTCTTTCCTTCCTTCCCTCCTTCCCTGCTTCCCTGCCCACTTCCTGCTATCCCTCCCTTCCTCCCTCTTTTCTGTCTTTCCAGTTTTTCTTAATTATGTAACCTAATCCCATAGGGAAAAGAACAACTTCAGCCGAGGTATTGGAAAACAGTTTTCCAACGAGTGACTGCTCACACACTCCCACTGACTTACATTAAAATTTCAGGAATATTTTATCTTCAGAAGTAGTCAATGTTCTTTGGTAGAGCCGTCAAATATATACGTATGAAGGAGCATCTCTTCAGTAATGCATTTCAGATAGTGAGATGGGTCTCATGTTGGAATTGTAGAATTAATGATTTGAATGTAATTTTACCAATTAATAGGTTATCATAGATTACTAATTTATAATTTTAATACCTCACAGGATATTTCACATTATTAGAGCAAATGTTAGTCATTCTTAATTCTGGTGGTTGGTTTTTATTCAGTTTACATATAAATGATAGATATGCTAGGAGCAGGTGATTGTTGGCGTACTTTTATTAACTACATCCAAATTTTAATAAAAACTGTTTCAAATAAACTCACAACTTTTTAAAGTAGTGAAGCATTTTAAAAAGTCATTTTTATATGTAATGCTACAAATTCCACTCCTGTCCCCTCACACTCTGCAATGAGATGTATAACAAGGGCTAATAACACTGGTTATCATTTGTTGAATGTTTGCTATAAGCACTATGCTAAGCACTTTATTTGTATCACCTCTTATAAACTTTACAAAAACCCCATGGGGTGGCTATTATTATCACCACTTCAGAGATAATAACTCTCAGACTAGTAAATGGAAGAGATAATATTCAAATTTATGTAATCAGATGCTACTACACTTTACCTCTTCTAAGTAAAAACATATAAAGTGTCTTCCTACTTGGTTTTCTTAAATCGGGTAAAATTTATATTTGTATATGTATTTATTTGTTCCCTATCTGTATTAGTAAAACAAATATCATACAATGGGGATTTATTGGCTTATAGTTTTGAGAGTAGGAGAAGTCCAAAATCAAGTACTGTGGTGTTCTGGTGCTGGATGCCCACCATCCTTGAAGCCTTGGCTTTTCTATCACATGGTGATACACATGATAACATCTTCTCTTTTCTCTTTTTGGTTCCCTTGATTCCCAGCTTCTTGTTCTTCCGTGACTTTCTTATGCTCTGTGTGAATTTCTTTCTGTTGATAAAGGACTCCAATAATCCAGATAAAGCTCAACCTGGTTTGGTTGGCCACACTTTAATTAAAAATTATATCTTCAAAAGGTCCCATTTGCAATAGGTTCACAACCACAAGATTTGATTTATTTTAAGATTAAGAACATGTCTTTCTGGGGTACATAAATCAACCTAACCATACTACCTTGTTCTGGAATGGAGTTAAGGTGACTTTCAAAAATGCATATGTGGTAAATTGATTGTATGTATAGTTCCAGTTCTTAACACTTCCCAGTACCATGCCTTTTGCTATGTGGCATTGCAGTAATCTCACTAAAGAGACTGAGTCTATTCCTCCATCCTTGAATCTGAGCTTGGCCATGTGACCTGACTTGGCCAATAGAATATGGTGAAAGGCTCTGGATACCAGTTCTGATCCTAGTCCTCAAGAGATCTCCCATGTTTCACTTGCTGTATTGTGCCTCTGCCATCAGCAAGTAAACATGCCAATGCTAGCCTGCTGGAAAATGAGAGATCTCTCCAGTAGAACTGAGTTGTCCCAGGTGTCCCAGCTGAGGCCAGTCTAGCAGACCTACATTTGTCAACAGCCAGCCAAACCACAGACATGTGATAAGCACAGCCAGGATCAGCAGAGCCATCTATCCACCCTAGGCAAACTCCTGATTTGTGGCTATAATCACTGATTGTTGCATGTCACCAAAATTTTGTGATACTTTGTTATTGGATTATTGCATTATTATTATGGCCGCAACTAAATGACAGATATAGAACAAGCTTCACTGAGCAAAACCTTGAGTACTCACTCCATTCTAGACATTATTTCAGGTGTTAGGGCTATAGTGGTAATCAAAAGAGACAATGTCACTGCTCTTTGCAGAACTAACATACTACCAGAAGGAGAGAAAAATTTTGTGTAAAAGTTAAGTTCAGATAGTGATAACTGCTATGAAGAAAATAAAGCTTATGGGGAAAGAGAAGATGTGAGGCATGAAGTAATTATATAGTGTGCTTAGGGAACAAGGGGAGATTTTGATGTGATGCTACCAGCATTTGAGAAGGTCTCATTTGATGTAGCTCAGTCGTTGAGCACCTGCTTTCCATGTACGAAGTCCTGGGTTCAATCCCTGGAACCTCCTAAAAAAAATAAGAGAAAAAGAAAGAAAGAAAAAGTTAGCCATGCTGAGATCAGAAGACAAATCATTCTAGGTGAAGGTAACACTAGTGCTAAGTAAGACTTAGGTTAGGGACAAGTTTGGTGGTTTCTAAGACTTGAAAGAAGGTACATGGGGTTTGAATATGGTGAGTGACAGGGAGAGCATAGAGAATTAAGTGGATGAGATAGACAAGAACCTGATCACTTAGGGCAATAAGCTATGGCTTCATTTTAAAGTAAAGAAAAAAGAAAATGAAGCTAAAAGAAAATAAGGAAAAGGAAGAAAAGGAAGGAAAGATATAATAAAATCAGGAATAAATTTAAGGAGGCAAGTATCCATGTCGTAGAATCTCTTGTATTGTTAGAATTGGGCTAAGAATTTTTCCCTGAGTTCTCTAACATTCTGTGCAAAAAAAGAAAAATCAAGAATCAAAGTGCCCTTCAATGACAAGGCTAAGACTTAGCTCCTTGGTATGTCATACAAGTTCCTCTATGATTTATTTCTTGATTATCTTTTCAAGTTTATGTTCATCCACTCTCTGCCTCACACCTGAAAATCATCCAACCAGATTGCAATTCTTTTAATGCACAGTTTTGTTTCTCATACATGGCTGTATATGCTATTTGTGGGAATATTTCACCACCAGCAACCCCATATACACTTGTCTAATTATTATTATTATTTATTTTTCCATTCATTCATTTAATAATTGAGCTTCCTTTCTTTGTCATACATTCTTTAGTATTAGGGGTATAATGATAAGCAAAGTAGTATATTTCCTATTTTCATGGAGCTTTGGTTTACAAAGTTTGATGGTTAAGATCATGTGTCAACTTGGCCATGTTATGGTTTCCAGTTCTTTGGTCAAGCAAACACTGGCTTGATTGTTACTGTGAAGATATTTCATGTATTTAAGTCATCAGTAAGTTGACTGCATCTATGACTGATTACATTAGCAATTAACTGAGGAGACTGCCTTCAACAACGAGAGAAGTCTCATCCAATCAGTTGAAGGACTTAAAAGGAGAAGTGATTTCAGCAGTTAGAAGTGGGAATTTCTACTTCAGCTAGCTAGCTTTCCCTGGGGAATTCATCAAAAATCTTCATGGGAGTTTCCAGCTTGCAGACTTCCCTTGGAATTTTGACTTGCCAGTCCCCACAGTTACGTATGCCAATTCCTATTTTTAAAATCTCATAAAATTTATATCACATATATCCTGTCAGTTCTGTTTCCCTAGAGACCCTGACTAATACAGCAGGTGGACAGAAAAATTATTATCCAATTAATTATTTACAATATGTCAAGTGTGATGAAGAAGGAGTTCAGAGTACTATGACAGCATAAGAAAGGGAGAACCTGACCCAGTTTAGAAATTGAGAGTTGGCTCCAAACTGAGATATAAAGGAAGAAAAGAGTTAGCTGAAAAAGAATGGGGGTTTCCAGGCAGAGGGAAATTCATGGGCACAGGCCCTCCAATGCAAAGGAGTATTTTGAGTACCAACAACCTAAAGGAAACTGCTTCTCTCTCTTTGTATCTCTCTCATTGTTGATTTTTTTGTATCCACTCAAAGCAGTGGTATAGCATCATGCCCAAGCACACAGTCTCTGGAGTCATAATAAATCCTGGCTTAATTTGTTATTTGTGTAGTAAGTTGTTTATTCAAGATAACCCTCATTGTCTTCCTCCATTAAATAGGAATAATAATAATTCATAATTCATGGAATTTAATTAAGATTTAATATGATGAGGGAACTAGGGCCTAAATCATTTAAATAACTTTCTCATGATCACAAAATTAGCATGCTTTACCTATTTCTGAAGCCTACGCTTTGAAACACTACAACATGCTTCTTCCTTTCACAGAATTTTGTCTTTCATCTTCTTTTTTAAAATGGAAAGATGTTCTTTAATACTGACTCTAAACATTTGTTTGGCATTGTTTAGATACAAAAATGTTGAAATTAAATGTAGGAAAGAAATAAGATTGTAGTATCCTGCAGTTCGTTATCAGTGATATTACAAAGTGAAACCACTTGCAAAAAGGCTGGAAAGGAAAGTGATTGAAGAAATATGTTAAAGAAAATAAGTAAATTAGCCAAAACAGAGTCATTGGGTTTTAATTACTGAGAGTTACAATGTCCTTGCCAACCCAGCTTGATGGTATAGTTCATTTTCTAAATATGTATAATCGGGAGACTTCCAAAACCCTGTAGGGTAGATCATTAAAAGCACCACTAGCCAGTGGCCATCATTTCAGCCTTCTGCCTCCATCCTCTTTCTTCTCCACTTCCCATGAGGCTGATGCTCATGGTAGCATTTCTTAATGTGGGCCAATGGCTGGAGAGTCAGTAAGAGCAATTTTGTTAATTGGGTCTCAGATTGCATTTCTCTGACAATCTGCTTGGCTTCAGATATATGTTTTGGGGGTATATTTAAATCAGAAGAACATATACATGACTAATCCTTCAACAATTTCTATTTCTTTCAGCTATGCTTATTAGACACAGATACATTGAGCATCATTTAAGTTTTGGGTACACTCCATGTTTTAATCACACTACAATGTCTACGGTAAAGAGCAATGTAAAGGTTAATAGCATCTCTAGACATTGTCAGCGCTGGCCCACGACTGGTACAAGTCCATGAGGAGTTGGCACCTGTCCTGCACCTCTGACTTCTCTGTGATAGGAAACCAGTACCTGCAGTCTACAGCCTCATTATAAATGCCCATGTAGCTGGGAGGGCTCTGCAGTCTTCTTCCCCAGAACTCTCACAGTTTTCACATCTAGCCAGTTCACCCCCTCACTCCCAACCCTTTTATCCTCATCCTGTCAAGGAAAAGTGAGAAAGAGTGCCAGATACTGGAGACTGGAGTCTCTTTACCTCATTCTCCCACAGTTTTCCCAGAATGGTATAATATAGAATTCCTCAGCATTGCTATGCAATACAGAATTTTTTTCCTAGACAGAGAAATCAGAGACAGAGATTTGTATTTAAGTTCATTGGGAAGTATTCTCAGGAACAATAATTGAGAGGAAGCAGGGGATTCAGGGTTAGGCAGAAGGAGGAGTTGATCTACAGTGCAGATGCAACAAGCAGTCTCAGTCGCCTCATGGCAAGGTCTGAGATAACGTGAATCCAGGCAAAGGCGCAAGGCCTGTATACCATCATATCAGCAGTCAGTGGGTGTGAGCTGCCAGCCTGGGGTGAGGCTGTTTCTTTCAGGCAAGGACAATTTCCAGATAGGGTTACAGCTGGGAGCCATAAGCAGCCCATACTCCCCGTAACTTAAGGCTTGAGTGCATCATTCATGAAGGGAGATGGACAACACACCACAACATCCACTATGTTACTAAACAGGATACACTGGATCTTGGTATACAGTGGGTATTTGTGTATTTGTTATTTTCTCTGTGTATTGCTATTAAATATAGATCCCTAAAGTGACAAGACCATGTCAAGAAAATAATTACTCACAATGCAATAATATTAAAAAATAAAATTAAGTTGTAAATTTTTGATTTTGAAAATTAACATCATTTTTTGGTCAATATTTCAATTGGAAAAAAGTCTTATCCTGTTAAAGACATTACTTTATTCTGAGATTTTGTTCTGTATACTCCTTTGGTGTTAAAATTCTCTTTTTAAATATATGATAAAAGTTTAAATATTAAATCTAGAATAATTATTGTTTAAATGACAACACTATGCTGATGTCCATGCATCCAACTTTTTCCCAAACACTTCTACTTGGATGTCACACAGCATGCAAACAAAGTATATAAAACTTTATTCATCATTCCACCCCGCCCCCCAATTAAATCAATTTCTTTTACAATACTAACTCTTTTTACATTTTGGGTCATTAATGAAATCATTGCCATCTGTTGTTACTCATGTCAAAAATTACTGATTTATCTTAGAGACCTCAATCTACTCCCCAGTCTGAATCCTAAAGTGCTTAAGTGCTTATTTCCTTTCAATTTTATTTAAAAAGCTATAAATTCTGACCATACCAATTCATTTTTACTTCATTAGTTTCTTTAGGTGTTTCATTTTTCTCCCTTGGATTATTGTTCAAACCATCTTTCCCAGGGCTGCCACGGTAATATATACATATATATATTTCAATAGGAATGATGCTTCTAAAATCAAATATTATAATGACAATTCATTTTTTTAAACATTTAAAATATCCCCCTACAGTATTAAGTCCCATCAACTTAACAGGGCATACATATTCAAGACTCTTTATGACCACTGCCTTATTCCCTCTATGCTTATTTTCTCTCATTTTCCCAAGAATTTCTTAAACGTTATCCACACAGATCCTGAAGTTACCTGCAGTTCTACAGAGGCCACTGTCTTTGCATATGATACTGCCTTTTCCTGGAATGTTCTTCTTCTTGTAGCCCCTTCCACCTGTCTTATTTTGAACAACCTCTCAGACCCAGGTCAAGCAACACTCTTTCTGGGAAGCTTTTGCTGGCACCCAAACAAACAATTATAATAAAGGGGACGTTCAAGGCATAATGGACAGATGGAGAAGGGGAGTCTAACCCGTACTTACGGGGTCCAGTAGAGTTTAGAGAATGTGACATCTGAGGGCTGCAGGTTGATCAGAGGTTGATCAAGCATAAGGGTTGGGGCAGTCTTAAACCAGAGGAAAGCGCAAATGCTAAGGCCTTGAAGCTAGAGAGAGCAATAAATATGTTAAGGAATTTGATCTTGGTCTGGATGCCCCTGAGTAAGCAGGGGAGTATGGAGCATTGGTTAGAGTGGGTAATGCTGAAGGATGAGAGAACAGTGGTGGCTCTTCGTAAAATTCACATAAAAGTTAATGCTACTCAAGCTAAGATTGTGGGAGTAGTGATGGAAAT
This sequence comes from Tolypeutes matacus, assembly GCA_026826555.1. Lineage (NCBI taxonomy): Eukaryota > Metazoa > Chordata > Mammalia > Cingulata > Chlamyphoridae > Tolypeutes > Tolypeutes matacus. Next base: position 12,407,429 of record JAKSZT010053928.1, read on the forward strand.
AACGTTCATCTATTGGTATAAGTTAAAAATAAACAAGAAATCTCAGAGGAAAGATGTTTGCTACATGCTTCTTTCCTTCTCATTTGCTTAGACAAAACAACAGCTCACGCTTCCCTAGGGACCCTCAGATCTCCAGACTTTGTTATCTACCTTCTCTGCTTTTGTCAACATGTTTTGGACTTTATTTTATGATTTATTTGTGACCAAAAGAAATTCATAATTGACATGGAAGCAGAGGTAGAAAGTACTAGACAGGCACTATTTGCATTTCATCAAAAAAGTGATGATCATTGTCAGATGCCTCGCCCCATCCCCCTTTGCTTGTCTTTGCTGTTCTTATTCTTTTCTCCTCTCCTTTGAGAGCACTGACTAGTGAAAGTAGAAAAAGGAAAAGGAGAATTTAAAGTTCAGGTCTGATATTTATTTAGAAATCAGTTAGGAGTTATTAAAATCCTTGCCACATTCAAGGGCAATCTACTTTTCTTAACTTTTTATTTTGAAATAATTTCAAATATACAGGCCAGTTACAAAAATAATACAAACTCCATACAAAGAATTCCAACATATCCCTAGTCCCCCAGATACCCAAATCCATCAATTTTAACATTTTGCCACCTTTAACATATCATCCTATTTCTTGCTCTCTCTCTCCCCACATATATAACTTCTCAACATTTAAGAGCAAGTTGCACACATCATACTCCTTGAACACATAGTTCTTCATGCACATTTTCTATGAGCAAGGATATTCACCTATGTAATTACCTTAAGCACAATTATCAAATTCAAGAAATTTAACATTGATATAAAGGTTACATTCTCTATACCATTTTTTTCAGAAGTCCCAATAATGTCCCTTTGAAGCTTTTTTCCCTCCATTCTTAGATCCCATCCAGTATCATGTATTGCACTTAATTGTCATTATCTCTTTATCTTTCTTTTTTTGGTTATGAAAACATATATATAATGTAAATCTTGCCATCCCAACCCTCCCAAGCATACCACTTAGTGGGATTAATCACATTCACAATGTTACAGTACTCTCATCACGGTCCATTATAAGAACTTTCCCTTCTCCCAAACATAAACCCTATTCTTGAATTGTATTAACTTCCCTTTGGCCCTGCCTCTCATCCTGGTAACATGTACTCTACTTTCTGTCTTTATGAGTATGTATATACTCTGATACTTTCTTTGTGGTTACCATGGGCTTTAAATTTAACATCCAAACTATAACAATCTCCTTTGCTTTGATACCAATGTAACTTCAATACCATACATAAATTACATTCCTTTACCCCACTACCCCCTCACCTTTATATAGTTCTTGCCACAAATTACATATTTATACATAATGAGTCTGTGGCAGTTTGATATTGTTTATGAGTTCCAAAAATAGGTATTAGATTATGTTTGTAAACTGGTCTGTCCCGCTGGGCATATTAGATTATATTGGATTCAGAGGTTTCACTCTTACTTGATTAAATAATGATTAAGGCTTTGATTGGGCTACATCAGTTGGACATTGCATCCCCACCCCCTTGGTGGACAGGTATTCACAGAGAAAAGACATGGCAGAGGACAGAGTTTGGAGTTTTAATACTGGAGCCTGGGAAGTAAGCACATAGAGGAGCAGAGAGAAGGCTTGATTAGACATGGCAGAGGCCTCAGTAAGAGAGACAAGCCATTTGCCTGAGAGTCTACAGTTGACCTTGTAAGAAAGCAGAGCATTTGAGCCCAGAGAGAAACAAGCCCCAGGAAGAGAGGACCCCAGGAAACCCGGAACCTTGCAAATGTTGGCAGCCATCTTACTCCAACATGTGGCAATAAACTTTGGTGAGGGAAGTAACTTACACTTTATGGCCTGGTAACTGTAAGCTGCTACCCCAAATAAATACCCTTTATAAAAACCAACCGATTTCTGGTATTTTGCATCAGCACCCCTCTTGCTGACTAATACAGAGTCCAAAGCCATTGATCAGTCATTATATTTTATGCATTTGTGTTTTAGATCCTGTAGGAAATAAAAAGTGGAATTACAAAAAAATACAATAGTACTGGTATTTATATTTTCCATGTGATTATCTTTACTGGAGATCTTTATTTCTTCATGTGGCTTCAGTCCCTTGTCTAGTGTCTTTTCCTTTCAACCTGCAGAACTCCCTTTAGCATTTCTTTTAAGGCTGGTCTAGTGGCTACAAAGTCTCTTGGTTTTTATTTATCTTAGACTGTCTTAATCCCTCTCAATTTTTTTGAAAGACAGTTTTGCTGGATGTAGAATTCTTGGTTGGCAATTTTTTTTTCTTTTGTTTTGTTTTTTTGATTTCAGAACTTTAAATATGTCTTCCCACTGCCTTCTTGCATCTGTGGTTTCCAATTAGTAATAGGCACTTAATCTTTTTGAGGCTACCTTCTATGTGATATGTTGCTTATTTCATGAAGCTTTCAGAATTTTCTCTTTATCTTTGTCATTTGTTAGTTTGATTATAACATGGCATGGTGGGAGTCCATTTGGATTTATCCTGTTTCCAATTAATTGAGTTTCTTGGATGTGTATATTCATATCTTTTGTTAAAGTCAGGAAGTTTGCAGCCATTATTTCTTTGAATATTCTCTCTGCTCCTTTCTCTCTTCTCCTTCTGGGACTCACAAAATATATACAGTGTATATATGTTTATGTATTGGTACAACTGATAGTGCCCCACAGGTTCCTCAGGCTCTGTTCACTTTTTTTCATTCTTTATACTTTCTGTTTGTCAGGCTGGATGATTTCAATTATCTTGTCTTCAAGTTTGCTGATTCTTTCTTCTGCCAGCTCCAATCTGCTGTTGAAACCCCCTAGGAAGTGTTTTGTTCCTATTACTGTGGTCTTCAGCTCTATTTGGTTATTTTTCATAATTTTCATCTCTCTATTAATATTCTCTTTGTATTCACCTATTGTTTTCCCAATTTCCATTAATTATTTGTCCATGTTTTCCTTTAGCACTTAGAATAAATTTAGGACCATTTTTTCAAAAAAAAGACTTTGTCTGGAATGTCCCAAGTTTGATCCTCATTGATGGTTTCTAGTGCTTTAATCTCTCCTTGAATGAACCATCAATTCCTGTTGCTTTTTATGTTTTGTGAACTTTTGTTGAAACCTGGATGTTTTGTTATTTTAATGCATTATCACTGACATTTAGACTCTGAGGTATCTGTTCCTTAAGTTTGAACAAAGGTAGTGTTATGACAGAACTTTCCTTGAATGCCAGGAGCTGACCAAAAAAAAAAAAAAAGAAAGAAAAAAGAAAAAAAAAATTGAAATAAGGGAAAAAAAAAACACTTTTCCTGATCTTTGCAAATTGACATGTGCAAGACCTCTCCTTCAGCACTTATACATACCCGTAGTTTGCATTATAGCTCCAGGCCAAAGTGTAGGGGCCTCCCTGGTCCTTTCTGTGCATGCCTTTTATCTTACATGAATATCCCCTCTTTCCTAGGGGACATTTTTCTCATGGTCCCAGGCACATGTCCCACAGCCAGCAATCCCTTTCCCTATAGAGTTACTTGACTGCTCTTTAATAGCATTCTGTAGAAGAGCTCTGTTAGATGCTTTCTATATGCAGAGCAAGTTCTGGGACAGTGAGTCCCTCAAACCACCACCAAACAGATTGGGCCAGATACATGCTCCCAGTATGTGCATGAGAGTTATTCTGCTCCCTCTGGAGCTGGGGCCAGGGAGCCTCACTGGGAGCACAGGCCGGCTCAATACCCAGCTGGTGGGCGGGGAGAGGAAGGGCCAGCCAGGGAGCCATGAGAGTCTACCACTTTTAAGTCGACTTTTTCTTAATTCAGCACTCCTCCTTGTTATGCAGTCATTTAACTCTTTTTTGGAACTTTGAGAAAGGTGTTACCACCAGTTCTTGCTGGTTGTTCAAAGCTTCTGTAGGAGGACAGAGTCCCAAAGCTTCTCATTTTACTATCTTGATCAGGGCCCCTCCAGGGGCAATCTACCTTTAAAACTCTTTCAGGCCATAGAAGACAACAAGGGCCTTGGAATTAAACAGACATTCCTAGAGAGCTGTATGCACACTTCTTATGAAGAGTATGACTCCCCTATGGGTGCTATCACCTAGCTGCTTCCATACATCTCTCAAACAGTGCTTTTATTCTATGTACACCTACCTTGTTCATTTCTTCATTTCCTGCCTAGCCAGTGATTCTATATGGTATCCCTAAAAATCCCAACTTGAATTTCCTCCCATCTATTTCACTGTAAAAGAAGTAAAAATATCTTGATTGAACTTCTTAGCAATTTTCACTTGAGATACTGTATTTAAAAATTAAATTAAACTTCATAAAAGATTAATCAAATTAAAATTTTCAGAATGATGAATAAAAATAACCCATGTTCTAATTTATATACCTATATCTAATGCCTATCTTTTTCTTTCAATTAATATATTTCTGATATGCCATCTCTTTCTTTATTTTTTTTTTTTGTTTTAAATCATGAGAGGGTGTAACACAAGATTATGTGATTTACTGAAGTTTCTTCTATATCAAGTGTGGCCAAAAAAAAAAAAAAGGAGTTAAATGAATAATTGTGGAGAATTATCACAAATATATTTTTAATAAAAGTTGTGAAGAATAATTAGAAACTGATTAAAATATGTATTAAAAATACAAATCAACCTCTCAAACTTACTAGCTGAAAAGGCATTCTTCTAAATTACTCTTTTAAATATGCATAAGTGTTTCCATTCAGTTTGTTTCAAAAGATGGACCTTAAATTTGAATACCAGCAAACATACCAGCCCCCTTGCTTCTAATTGGGTGAAAACTGACATAGTTTTTAGATGAGCATAAAATGTTAGATTTATACTGAACACTAGGTGGCAGTAGATGAAATATTTTATTTTATTTTATTTTATTTTATTTTATTTTATTTTATTTTATTTTATTTTATTTTAACTTTATTTTAAAAGAAGTTTTAGATTACAGAAAAGTTACACTGAAAATATAGGGGATTCCCATATAACCCACCCCCTCCTCCCCTTATATTTTTCCCTATTAATAACGTCTTATATTAGTGTGGTTTATTTGTTATAATTGACGAACAAATATTGAAGCATTGCTATTAACCATGGTCTATAGTTTACATTATGGTTTACACTTTGCATCGTAAAACAATTTTATAGGTTTTGACTCAATGTATAATGGCTTGTATCTACCACTGCAAAAATCAAACAGAACAATTCCAATGCCCTAAAAAAAAATATGTTCACCAATTCTTCCTTTCCCCTCCCCTCAGAACCTCTGGTAACCACTATCTTTATGTCAATGTTACAAGTTCTTCCATCACTACAATAATAACACGTCTACTTTGGTCCATAGTTGCATTAACCCTTACATTTGTTCATTCCTCAATCTTGAGGATTTGGGAATGATGATGCCTGTTCTGCTAGATGAAGCTTCTTAATATAAGGGTAATTATAAATTAATAGAAACTGATTTTTGAACTATATGTATTCAAATTAATATTATATCTTGAGTGTCCACTGTATATAGTATGCTGAAATTTGTACTATGGTGCATCTGAAGGAAACAGGAATAATCCCAATAAGTTATAATATCACCTTTTTCACTGTTTTCATTTTTTTTAATTAAAGAAGTTGTAAGTTTACAGAAAAATCATGCAGAAAGTAGAGTTCCCATATATGCCCCCTTATATACATAGTTTCCCTATTATTAACACTTTGCTCTAGTGTACTTTTGTTACAATTGATGTACAATGTTATTATAATTATAGCCCATAGTTTATATTAGGGTTCACTATTTGTGTTGTACAGTTCTATTTTTCAATTTTTATTTTGGTAGCATATATAAAATTTCCTATTTTAATCACTTTCAATTCAGTGGTGTTAATTACAATTACAATATTGTGTTACCATTACTGCCATTCATTATAAAAAAATTTCCATCATTCCAAATAGAAATTCTGTACCAATGAAGAATTATCTCCATTTTCCCTATCCCTACCTTCAAATAAAATAGATGGGCAGTCTACTAAATTCTCACTTAATCTGCATAAGTAGAAGAGTTCTAGACGAAGTGAACAAAAGTCTAACTTGAATTACAGAATCAGAGAGTCATGGCCCTTTAATAAATTCTCAAACTTTAGCCAGTTTACAGACCCTGAGCCCCCTGAATGAGGGAAGGCTGCGTCCCCTTGGACAAGGACCCTGTTATACTGCCAAAAATTTTACTGTTAATCTTCCTACCAGCTTTCATAAAAAAGACCTACAAACTTTTACCAAGGTAACTGTGCATCAGGGAAAAGTAAATGATCAGACATTTCTGGGATTATTAGACACTGGCTCAGAAGTCATATTAATCCCAGGAGATCCAAAATGTTCCTGTGGTCCACTAGTCAGAGTAGGGACTTATGGAGGTCAGGTGATCAATGGAGTTTTACTCAGGTCCATCTCACAATGGGACCAGTGGGCCCCTGAACCCATTCTGTTATTTCTCCAGTTCCAGAATGTACAACTGGAAAAGATATACCCAGCAACTGGCAGAATCCCTACATTGGTTCTCAGAACTATGGAGTAAAGGCTATTATGGTAGGAAAGACCAAGTGGAAGCCACTAGAAAACCCCCTACCTAGCAAAATAATAAATCAAAAGCAATACCAGATTCCTGAAGGATTGCAGAGATCAGTGCCACCATCAAGGATTTGAAGGATGTATAGATGGTGATGGTGATTCCCATCACACCCCCATTCAACTCTCCTATTTGACATGTGCAGAAAACATATGGATTTGGAGAATGACAGCATATCATCATAAACTTAACCAGGTGGTGATTCCAATACAGCTGCTGTTCCAGATGTGGTATCATTGCTTGAGCAAATCAAAACATCCCTTGGTACCTGGTATGCAGCTATTGATCTGGCAAATGCTTTTTTCTCAATTGCTCTTATAAGGACCACCAGAGACAGTTTGCTTTCAGTTGGCAAGGGCAACAATATACCTTCACTGTCCTGTCTCGGGAATATATCAGTTCTCCAGCTCTATGTCAAAATCTTGTCCACAGGAACCTTGATTGTCTCTCCCTCCCACAAGACATCACCAGAGGTTGACTTCAGCAGAGGAAGAACTTAATAATCAAGTGGGTAAGATTACTCATTCTGTGGATACCAATCAGCCTCATCCCCAGCCAGTCCTGTCATTACCCAATGGGCTTATGAACAAAGTGGCCATGGTGGTAGGGATGGAGGTTATGCATGGGCTCAGCAATATGAACTTCAACTCACCGAGGCCAACCTGGCTAATGCCACACTTGAGTGCCCAATCTGCCAGCAGTAAAGACCCACACTTAGTCCCCAATATGGCACATTCCCTGAGGTTATCAGCCTGCTACCTAATGGCAGATTGATTATATCAGACCACTTCCATCATGGAAGGGGCAGTGATTTGATCTAACCGAAATAGACACATACTTCAAATATGAATTTGCCTCCCTACATACAATACTTCCACGAAAATTACCATCTGTGGACTTACAGAATGCCTTATGCACCATCATATTATTTGACACAACATTGCTTCTGACAAAGGAACTCAATTCACAGCCAATTATATGTGGGAATGGGCATGTGCTCATGGAATTCACAGGTCTTACCATGTTCCCCATCATCCTGAAGCAGCTGGATTGATAGAACAGTGGAATGGCCCTTTGAAGACTCAATTATAGCACCAACTAGGTGGCAATACCTTGAAGGGCATAGACAATTTTATCCAGGAGGCGGTGTTTGCTCTATGGTGCTGTTTCTCTCATAGCCAGGATTGACAGGGCCAGGAATCAAGAGGTGGAAATGAGAAGTGGCACCACTTACTATTAGCCCTAGTTATCCACTGGAAAAATATTTGTTTCCTGTCCCTGCAACCTTAAGAACCACTGGGCTACAGGTCTTACTCCCCAAAGGAGGAGTATTTCCACCAGGAGACACAACAATGATTCCATTGAACTGGATGTTAAGACTGCCACCTGGCCACCTGGGGCTTCTCATGCCTCTGAATCAATAGGCAAAGAAAGGAATTACTGTACTGACAGGTGAGTGATTCTAACTATAGAGCTGCAATTACACAAGGGAGGTAGAGAAGAGTTTTCCTGGAATACAGGAGATCCCCTAGAATGTATCTTAGTATTGCCATGCCCTGTGATTAAAGTCAATGGAAAACTGTAATCCAGGCAGGACAACCAGTGGCTCATAAACTTCAGGAATGGAAGTTTGGATCACCCCCCGTGGCAAAGAGCCGTGCCAACTGGGTGCTTGCTGAGGGTAAAGGGAACATGGAATGGGTAATGTAAGAAGGTAGTGATAAATATAACTATAACCACATGACCAGTTACAGAAATGAGAACTGTAACAGTCATGAATATTTCTTCCTTGCTTTGAGTATGTATGTATACAAAACAAATACATTTGCTTTTTTCCTTATATTATCCCCTTATCACATGACATAAGTTGTATTAGTTTCATGTCACAGTATTTTAAGTTATAAGACTTCAAGTTTAAGAGTGAATAGTACCCAAACTTGCACCAAATTCTGGAGAGATTTAGTGCATTTTCAGTTGTATGCAGGACAATTGAGTATTGTTAGGCAAAAAATGTCTGTTATTGTTTTTTATTTATAGATTAAGTATGGTTTAAGGTGATGTGTGTAGCTGTCAAGTTGACAAGGGGTGAACTGTGATGATTAGTTTCATATGTCAACTTGGCCAGGTAATGGTACGCAGTTGTTTGGTCAAGCAAGCACTGGCTTAATTATTACTGTGTATACATTTTGTGGACTTAAATAATCAGAAAGTTGATTGTGTCTGTGGCTGATTACATCTACAATCAACTGAGGAGACTGCCTTCAGCAATGAGAAATGTTTCTTCCAATCAGGTGAAGGCCTTAAAACAAGATTCCCGCCACACAGAAGAGTTGAAGGTTGCTAATTTACATTGAAATCTGGAACACCATTTTTACAAGACAAGACAAGACCGAATGGCTTTTTGCAACTACTGTGTGTACACAGGTTTTATATTATAAAGTGTGCATTCTCATCATATACTATATTGTTAGTCTTTGGAGTGATTTTTTTCCCCATTTTCTTGAACGTGGTAACTTTACATCTTGGACCTTGGTCAGTTGTGCTATTAAATATTAAACACTAAAATGCTGGCAAAAAAAAAAAAAAAAAGGAGATGTGATGATTTCAGCAATTAGAAGAAAGAATTTTCATTTCTACTTCAGCCAGCAAGCTTTTCCTAGGGAATTCATCGAAAACCTTCTTTGGAGTTCTCAGCTTGCATTCTGCCCTAAGGAATTTGGACTTTTGCATCCCCACAGTCGCATGAGACAATTTTATAAAATCTCATAATATTTACAGATATTTCCTGTGAGCTCTGTTTCCATACAAACCCTAACAAATACACTAACCATATAGGTAATTAAAATGCTGGTACTACTGTATTGTATATTTGGTATATAACTTCACTTTTTACTGCTTACATGTGCTAAAATGCAAATGCATAAAATAGTAATGATTAATTTATGGTGTTGGTCATACAATGCATTAAAATATAATTCATTACAAGTACAACAAAAGGTGGGGGGATGGAGAGATATTGGAATAGTATATGTTGGCTATTGAAGTTAAGTTGCCATCAAAACAAACATGATTATAAACTTAAAATGTTAAATTTAAGAAAATAGCTGAAAAACATTTACAGAAGTAAATGACAAGGGGCTCAAAACAATAGTATAAAAATCAAATAATGCGAATATTCTTGCTGTCTTGATTTTGTGATAATCAGGGTAGGCTAAACATTTGCTATGTTAGAAACCATGCATGTGTCCCCAGGCTTAGTTTTTCTCCCTAGGTCTGGTTTTTAGAATGCTGGTGATAAACTAAGGCTGATTTATTATATGACCATCCTGTATGGGAGAAGACTGTAATTTTGGGTATCTTTGGTCAACCTTAAGAGATATAGCATAGGAACAGATGTAGCTCGGGTGGTTGGGCATCCATCTCCTATATGGAGGGACCTGGATTCAATCCCCGGGACCTCCCAGTAAAAATTTAAAAAAAGAAAAATATAGAAGGCGCATGGGCCAGCAGGCCCCATGCACAGGTGTGCCGCCAGGCCCCGCAAGCCACACAGCAAGATGATGATGTAACAGGAGAGTGACACAAGGGAAAGCCAGGATGAGACATACCGAAAAACCAGGAACTAACGTGGCATAAGGAGTAAGATGCCTGTCTCCCACATTGGAGATTCCGAGGATCGAATCCCAGTGAAGACAGGAGGAGAAGGATGAGAAGAGAGCGCAGGAAACGGACACAGAGAGTTGCCCAGCAAATAGATATAGAAACAGCAAAAATGGGGGGTGGGGTGGGGTGGTAAAAATGGATACAAATAAATAAATAAATAAATCCTTGAAAAAATATATAGGGGAGGAAGATACGGACTATAGTTAGTAGTAATACTTTGACAATGCTCTTTCATGATTTGTTAACAAATGTTTCACAACAATGCAGGGTGTTTGTGAGAGGGTGATAAGTGGGAGCCCTGTATGATGTTATGCATGTTTGTTTTGTAAGATCACGATGTTTACTGAACATTTATAGTTTATGTATGTTCATGTGTGAATGATATACTTCAAGAAATTGTTTTAAAAAATCAAATAAATATGAAAGTAGGCATTAGTGGAAGAATTGAGTGACAAAAGTGGTATAAGATTTAAGACTATATAGCAAAATGGCAGAAGAAAGTCCTGCAATATCAGTAGTTACTTTACATGTAGATAGAGTAAACTCTCCAGTCAAAAGGCAGATATTGGCAGAATGGATAAAAAAGCATGACTCAACTATATGCTGTTCTAAGAGACTCACCTTTAATTCAAAGACAGAAGTAGGTTGAAAGTAAAAGGATGGGGGAAATGGAGTCCTGGAGCATCTTATGCCACCATCTTGGTCAACAATTTGTGATAATACCATTGTTAAACCAGTGTTGTAAAGATAACTTAATATTTGATTCTGTGGTTTCTGTTCAATGAAACCTCATTTGATCATTTCTCTTAACTTGCATCAAAAGACATTGGTCAACCATTTTGGCAAGACTTCCCAAGTGGTCTTCGTAGAGGAAACATGAATACATGTTGCTAACTACAATTGTATCTCCAGTAGGTTATATGTTCCAATGAAAGCTTATTAGATTTAAATTTGATTTAGCAAATTGCATATATTCATATAAAGGGAACAAATTTATATGAATAAATGTTAGAGGAAGCAACATTAAAAATAATTTAAGGAGAACGACTGTAGCTTAAGTGGTTGAGCACCTGCTTCCCATGTACGAGGTCCTGGGTTCAATCCCCAGTACTTCCCAAGAAATATAATAATAATAATAATAATAATAATAATAATAATAATAATAATTTAGTACAAATCTTTCTATTTACAGAGAAAACTGAAATACACAGAGATTAAGAGATACTCCCAGAGTCACAGTAATTCATATATCAGGATCTGGCTTCTGTACTCTCTCCACTATACTACAATGCAATTTAACCTCCATGACATGTTTGATTTCAGTCAACAGGTTAATTTGCAAATAAATGAGCTACTGAGAGGTTTATTTATTTTATGTTTACTTTCCTCTTTCTACATATGCTAAAATTTATATTTTAATTTATAAATATAACATAGCCTGGCTAACATTTTTAAATATGTATATTTCTTTAAACATATTTATATATGTTATACATGGCTTTATATAGATAGCCATTTCTCCCTATGGAGGTAATGTAGTATGGTGTTTAAACACACTGCAGCCAGATTACCTAAACTGACATCTTGGCTCTATCACGTCATAGCTGTGTGGCCTTGAACAAGTAATTTAACCTCTTACACTTAAGTTTACTTATATGCAAAAATGGGAATGATAGTATTACCAGCCTCAGAGGGTTGTTCTGACGATTAAAAGGATTAAACAAGCAAAGTTCTTAAAATAATACCTGGAACATATTAAACTTTCAATAAATATTATCATTAATCTCACTGGCAATTTCAAGAGTTTAAGCTAACTATTTTTCTGAAATTTTTATTTAAAAATATACCTACTATTTTAAAAACATGATATTATTTACCATTCAATCTGTTTCATCATATTTCATATAAGGATAAACTCAGAATATTGACATGATTTTTTAAACAGCTAATTCAGACATTGCTAAAACAGGTCTTAAAAATACATTTTAATACATTTTATTCATCACTTTAAAAATAATCCTGCTTTAAGGTTTTCTTTAATTTTTTTTTTTTTTAGATTTTCCCTCACTGCTACAAATATTTGATTCTGTTAACTGAATTGCTTATAATATAACAGATAGAAACAGTAAAGAAAATTAGGGCAAAAAGAAAAGAAATATAAACAAAGGACAAAATGATAATCTGATAATTTCTAAGTCTAGGATTTCAAACGTAAAATTGTAACTGATTCCATTCTAAAAATAAATAACATTATAAAAATAAACAGCAAACTTAGTTCTTAGGATGTGGGGATTTTTAATAGCAAAGAAGTCCTTGGAAATGCATCCAAGGCTTTTTGAACATGAGGCCTCCGCAGAGCTTCCCCAGGCTCCCTTAAGTCTCTCCGAAATCTAAATCCTTCAGAACCCTTCCCCGTCCTTAAGCTCAGAACATTTACCCCACTGATGTTTTTCTTCTGAAATATCCCATCTCCGTCTTTGCTTTAACACCTACTACTTGGCAAGACTCAGTTGTCACATCCTAGACTATACACTGAAATTTCCCAGCTCTCCACCTCTGATAACAGCCAAAACAACCACAAAATACCTATATCTCCAAACTACATTTCATATTGCATAATGGAACTTGGAATTTAATAAAGATACTAGAAGTAATTCATCTGAATAGCCAGTGTTGCCTTAAAAGTAGCAGCTTAGAAAGCTAAATCTTAATTTCATTAGTGTTAAAGTTGCTGAAATAGTTTTCAAGTTTTCTTTTGGAACTATCTGTAGGACCTGTTTCATATATCTCTGATGGAAGCAAATTTCTGATTCTTGAAAGTGAACTTAATAAATAGAATATATAAATACAATGTTAGGTAGTTATAATATATTAAGAATTTTTATCACAGTTAAAAAAATTATCACAGTTTTATTGTAACAAGATAAATTTTATATAAATATTTCATTGTTTCAAATAATATTAATGATATATTTATTTAAATAAGTAAGCAAAAGTTTGTAAATACAGAAGTCAAGATATTAAACTAGGTTCCACTATGAAGTCTGGGATTATAGGGGTCATTAATTTTCTATTTTGCATATATGTATATATTCCTTACTCTTCCAAGTGAGCTTTATTTTTATACACTGAATTTTTATTTCAGATATTGTATTTTTCATATTTAGAAGTTCCATTTTGGTCTATATTTTATTTTCTATGTCTCTCCTCATCAAAACCCAATTTTTCTCTGCCATCTTGAAACAATAGGAGTATATTTATCAAACTGATTTTAAGATCCTAATCTGTTGATTCCATCATCTTTGTCATTCATGGGTCTTCCCCTTTTAGTTGACTTTTCTACTGTTTATAGCAATTTTCCTCCTTCTTTGCATGCCTGGGAGTTTTTTTTTATCAGATGCCAGTCAGTGTGAATTCCATGCTGGGTCCTGACGTTTGTTGCATTTCTTTAAAAAGTGGTGGATTTAATTCTGGCTGGCATTTAAGTAACTTGGAGTTTACTGGATCCTTTTCAGACTTGCTATTAACCCTTGGGAAGGTAAATCCAGAGCAGTTTTAGTCTACAGCTAATTTAGCCCTCCTACGAAGGCAATATTGGCCTCTACCCAATACCTCTTGTATTATGAGGGTGACATTTCCCCCCTTGACTGGGGGGGACAGAAATTATTACTAGCCTTGTGTAAAGTCCAGGAATCTTTTGACCTACTGCTTTCTCTTAGTTCTTTCCCCAGCCTCAGGAATTTTTCTTCTCACACATTTGCAGAGCAGTACTCAGCCAAAAACTTGAATATACTCCTCTACAGATTTCTGGTGCACTCTCTTATGCAGTTCCCATCTCACTGGAACTCTGCCCCATAAATTCTAGCTGTCTCAACCTCTCCAAACTCAAATTTCTGTCTTGTCAACTCAGAGAGATTTCTAGGCATTCTTTACGTTTCCCACTCCCTGTGCTGCAGTTGGGAAACTACCTTCACATAGTCAGCTGGGACAATCATAGAGCTCACCTTGTTTATTTCTCTTCTCTCAGGATCACAGTCTTGTGACTCATGTTGTCCAATGTCTGAAAACTAGCGTTTCTTATATTTTGTCCCCTTGTCCAGTTTTTAAGACTTCTGCAAGAAAGAGAAGCCAATAACAGCAATTTTGACACAAAAGTTGGCCACGAAAAGCACATTATTGGCAGGAGCATTGTTCCGGTGAAGAACAGTGGGTGGTCTGACATAGTGGGAAGAAATTTTCATGAACAATTAAATTAATTACTTACTGATCACCTATAACATGCAACACAAAACACATTTATGTTTCTTTATATGAATTCACTAGCAGAAAGCCAAGACTATGCCAAATCAGACTAGTGAACACACTGATCCTAATACACTTAGGAAACCTCTTTTATTTGGTTGTTTCATCATGCATAATTTGTCCATTTTTATCAGTCCAACCTAAAGTGTGATCATCTTCATTTTATATTGCACTATATTTTAATTATAATTATATTTTTAATTCTTCTTTGAAATCCTAGTTTTGAACCAAACTTTGTAGCTATGTACACACAAAAACATGTAGTTTCATCCTTCCATTTTCACAACACCATGATTGTTTGTTGTTACATTAGAATATCCCATGAATCACATAATGGAAGATTAAAATATTTTTTCTAATCCTATTTTTGTTAGGAAATTTTTTAATTAGAAAAAACCGATTTAATTAGAAAAAAAGCATAAACTTTGCCAGCACTCTGTTTAATTTTATGATTGTGTGTGTGTGTGTGTGTGTATACACACATACATATATTTCTTTTAGGAGGTACCAGGGATTGAACCCAGGACCTCATATACGGGAAACAGGTGCTCAACCACTGAGCTACATCTATTCCCTTGTCTTAATATTTTTTGTTTACTTATTTCTGCTTCTATAGTTTTGAAATTGGAGTGGGAAACAGAAAAGATACGTGTGAATTTCCATGTTATCATCAAGTGAAATGAAATTCTTTATCTTGTTCTGGTTTTTTGTTTGTTTTTTTTTGTTGTTGTTGTTGTTGTTTTTCTCAGGGGAGAGCGCGAGCGCAGTCCCCCACTACCACAAATTATGCAGTCGAATTTCCCACATTTGGGGAAATTGCAGGGGTCAGCACATCCGGAGTGCAATGGATAAGCCTCGCCCTGGGAAAACCACCTTCGTGATCATGGTATCTCCCCCGCCAGGTAAGTATTGTTCTGGTTTTTGATATACAGAATTCTTAATTTATATACATAAACATCTCTACTTTTTCTATCAAAATTATGGAGCATCAATTATGAATGATCTTAAGAGCTCATTTTCATGTTTGTTGGCTAGTTCAACCAGGTAGCTTCTCTGCCTTCTGCAATTCATGCCTACCTTTTAACCTTCTTAAAGGCACGATCTACTTATTTCTATATGGGATGATGCCAGTACCTACTGTTTGGTGAACTCTGGGGGGGGGGGGCCCGGGGGGGATTAGTGTAATATTCAATAAGATGTTCAGACTGTATTTTTTCTGGATTTAAACAATGACAAAATCCCAGGACTGATGAAAGGGCAAAAAAAGCACAGAGAACAGACTAAAGGAAACAGATTACAAAATGTTTTGGAGACTAAGAATGGCACACACACACAAAATAGATAAGGGATAAATAAACAGGTAGAATAAAGGAGAAAACTGGGAAAATAATGAATAATGTACATCATGCTTTGCAATGTGCTCAAAGGCAAATTCCAGGGATTTCTCCAACCGATTAAGCACGTTTTATTTTCAAAGACCCCCTAACAAGAATCTAGTTTTATTGAGAATAGTATAGTATATACTTGATATATATATCTTAGCAGCAAGAAGAGAGGGACACTAAATACCAAATCTCTGTCCTCCCACACAGGTGAGATGTACTTTTCTATCCACTATTAAAAATCGCCATACTTCATCAAACCCATGGTTCACATAGCTCAATATTCTGTCAGTGTCCTAAATGATGTTTTCTGGATAAGGCTATATGGCATTAACTACCAAAGGTGACCCTAACTTCCTATACTAATTCTGTATTGTGCCATCATTTATCAATTCATCGTGATTCTATTTTTGTCTTAATTTTTCATGATATCTAAAAATAACAAATCTAATAACTTCACTCTATCTTCTGTAATATAGTACTTCGGTTTGTTCTAGATTTGCTTCTTTAAAGCTTTGAGTATTATGGAATTTGTTGATCACATCTGTGTTTACCATACTAATATATATATATTTTTTAAATTTTAGAGACATTGTTCTTTTTCACTTACGTTTTTTTCTCTTTAGTTATCTTAAGGTAGAGTCTTTATATTTTAATCTATCCTCTTAAGGGAAAAATTAACATAGATCTAAAATCCTGTGGGCTCTAATTATTCTAAATATCATAAGAATTATTTCCTGTGATAGAATGGACGTGAGATGTCAGAGAGCTATAGGAAAAAGGGCCGATGGAACCTGTTTTCCTTCTCAGTGACTGTGCATCACAAATTTAGTGGCAGTGGAACTTCAGCAAGGTGGCATGAAAAGAAAAATGGCATTGATTGTACCTAACCAAAAATGCCCTTACTTCTTGTGTTGGTTTGAGGTTTTTGTGGACCCCAGAAAATATTGTTCTTATATTGGTCTGTTCCTGTGGGTGTGGGTCTTTTGACTGGATTTGATTCAGTTGGCAGGGGGTTGTCTTTGATTGGATTGCTTCAGTGAGGTGTGCCCCAGGGTAGGTCTTGTCCTTTTGCTGGAGTCCTTTATAAATGGAGGACTGAATACAGAGACACAGAGAAAAGCAGCAAAGACAGAGAAACGCTGAGAGGTTGGAATCAGGTGAGCGCAGAGGCACAGAAAGAGACCCTCCTGAGAGGCTGAAAGAGACTAGGCCTGGAGGAGAGAGAGGAGAGAAGAGCCCTGTTCCTGATCTCCACAGCTGAGCTCAGGGAGAAAGTGAGCCTGGAGGGAAAGGCAGAGACCAGCAGCCATTGTGCCTTGCCATGTGGCTGGAGTCCAGGATCGCTAGGCCCTGGCCTTTGGTGAGACAGCATCTCTGAAGATGCCTTGGTTTGGACATTTTCGCAGCCTCAGAACTGTAAGCTTTTAATCTAATAAAGCCCCATTATAAAAGCCAACCCATTTCTGGTAATTTGCATTGGCATCCAAACTAAGACACTCCTATTACAGTTGAGTTCTTCTTATATCTGCAACTAACCAGGGAAGAGAAGGTGGCATGTCTATGATGTGGCCTTCAATGGAGAGCCTCAGAAACTGAAAGATTCCTTCCTTCAATAGCACATGTTACATGTCAAGAACACAAGTTCCAAGCCCCAGGACAAACTTCAGAAGCTCAGTAAGTAGCAGGAGAAAAGTGGACCCTGGTGCTTAAAATCCTTTGTGTTTTCCATATTAGATAGTGTGGAAGTGAATAACACTATAGCTGAAAATCCCCACCACTCAGGTTTATTCTATGAAGTGATCTGCCCTCTTACAAGACCTGAATCTGGAAATCCACTTTGCTCCACTACCATCTTTTTGATTTCTCTCCTTGGAGGAAATTCCCTGTTTCTCTTTGGGAAAGATAATTCAGTCCTGTTTTCGTGGCTCTTTCTCCTAGGCTGCTGTAGAACACACACACACACACACACACACACCACACAAAAGGAATTTAAAAAGATTTACTTTCACAGTCGCTCCTACGGAACTATGAAACTCAGACTCATAGGACTGATAGATGTATCCGTGTGAGCTGGTCCCAGGACTGGGAAAAGCAGCTTCTTCCACACGGCTCTCTCCCCATCTATGACAACCTGACTCATCATTCCATCTTTGAACGGAAATGCATTTTTTTTTTGCCCGCCTGGGAGGCTCTACAACTCGATCGATTATAAAAAAGAAAAGAAATAAATCGTAGCCTAGAGACAGGTCTCCAGCTCCACCGCCCCAGTCTCCGCGGGCAAAGTCCCAGGGTAGATCCCAATTCCCAGTCTCGAATCCTCTGAGCCCTGGGCTGCCGACACACAGGTCTAGCAGAGGTCGCCTGGCTCCCTCCACCCCGAGCCCCAGTCCTTGGCCATCGGTCCCCACCACCGCCAGAGTTCCTCATCTACTCTCCACCAAGCCTTTACTAAGTGGCTTCTCGGAAACGTTAGCAGATTCTGCTGAGCTGGAAGGGAGGGAGGGGATGATAGGGACGGGGGTGAGGTAAGAGAAAGGCTCTTTTGACCACACACACACACACACACACACACACACACGCCCCACCCAAAAGGGTGGCCGTGGGTGGGAGGTGGTATGACTACTGCCTCCGCCTTAAACCAGCGCACCGTGGCGAGGCTGCAGCATCGCCACACCGCGCCGCTAGCTGGGTCGCCGCCCAGCGCCTTCTGCAGGAGTGGAGGGAGGGAGGGGCGGATGCCCGCGGGGTAGGGTGGGGATGGGGGAGGGAGAAGGGCAAAGAGAAAGAGCTGCGCGGCTGCGGGTGGAGGGGTGGGGCTCCAGTTTCCCAGGGCGCGCCCTGGAAGGAGGAGCGCAGTATCCCTGCAGGCCCTTGTCAGTGCTCCAGGTGCGGGTGTTTGGTTTCCAATTCCATCGGCTCTGCTGGCTAGGGCTGGGATAAGCCTGGGTGACTACGCTGGTAGTCGGACGCTCGCGGAGCAACAGGAGCCCAAGGAAAGAGAGGGAGAAGCAGCAGGGAGAGCGCCGGGGGAAAGAGGCCTCGGAGCGAGGAAGGGTTCCTGGGAGCCCGCGACCTCCCCTGGGGCCAGATTCTGCCGGTGGGCATGATCAGCGGGCAAGGTTGCAAGTAAGTGCTGCTTTCTCCAGCTCCTCTGGTGTGGTAGGTAGGCAACAATGCTCGCCTCAACTGCCACACCCACCTGTGTTCATTTCCATCTGTTTTGGCCAGCTTTCTGTGTTAGGCCACCTGGAAAGTAGAGAGGGGCGAAGCCTGGAGGCGGAGGGTATGAGAAAGGGGATGGGGGTGGGGATGGGGCTCGCAGGGGGTGTCCCAGCAATAGGAGGAAGAGAAGCAGGAAAGGCCACTATTTTCCATTGCTAAGCCAGTTGGTTCCCGGGTTTGTGTGGATTTGCTACCACAGTCTGAAAAAGTGGAACGTAAAGGCAGCGATACTTGGTCTACAGTCCTTTCTTTCAGTCTACATTAGCAGAGTTGTCAGATGCGTTTCGGTTCCAGGGGCAGGTCGTATATTCTTTCCGAGCAAAAAGCATGTGTTACATTTCCCATCTGCAAAGCTGAGCGTGCAGAACCAGTAGAACTGATCCTACCTGTGGGGAGAGCGAATCTCTGCACCCCTTAAGAATACACAAATGATTGCTTAGTCCCAATTTCCCAAAGCAGTTAATTTTTTAAAACGAATAAGTATTTTATAGTGAAATGCAGATAATATCCAGAATCATTTTACTTTTTTATCGACTTATGCTAAAACTGTTATTTACTTTTAGGGGGAAAAAAGGGTGTTTTCATTACTTGTATTAAAGACAATTAGATCGAAGCAAGATTACCAAACTAGAAACTTTAATGCCAGCTTTTGTAAGTGATAATAGCAAAAATTTTACTCACTGTTTTAGTGCTTTTTAAAAAAGTTGCAGCTTTCGTAACAATTTATTTCCCTTCTGAAGCTAAGAGCAATTTTCATGTGATAGAAGCTTAGGAAAGTTTTTTTTTTTTTTTTTAAAGACCAAATCAACATAAGCTTTCAAAAGAATGATGGATTTTCAGTTGCTGAGTGTGAAGTCAGTGTTTGGAGGTTGAGTTCTTTTCAGAAGCATGATTAATGTTCTTTATTTCTCTTCTCTGTGGCAAGAGAAAGGAATCTCTCCCTCTTACTCTCTCAGTAAAATATATTTTCATGATTTTTGTTTTAACATCTACATACATGCAAACCAAATCCAATGATTAAGCTGTCCATTTTATTGAACTCTTCAAATTCTTTTTTCACTATTTAAAAAATTTAAACTAGAATTCACTTTCTTAGAAAATATGGTAAGTAGAATTAAAGTTTTATTACTTGAAAGCTAGATTTATCTGATCCCTATGTATGGAATTATCGTGATAGTTAAAATAGCCTATTTACAACAAAATGCTAGACAAAATATGGGACCAGATTCCCTCTATTTAAGCAATTGATAATAGTTTTGCTTAGGATAAATTCTTGTATTATGCAAGTGTTTAAAATACTTGTCTTTTGGTTCCCTTTTAGAAGTAATCATTTAGATCACTTAGGTCATTTAGATCATTTAGAAAATTAGAAGAGGTCATTTAGATCATTTAGAAGTGCAATCATTGGGCACAGTGACCTGTTTTTCCAGAGGCTGGGTATATGATATGCCATGATTCCTGTGGTGTGGGGACAGGCTCCCGGGGTACCTGATGCTTCTGCATAAAAAAGATGAGTCAGGTCTGGCTCTCTGCCAAAAGCATCCTAGTGCCTGCCTCCTCTCCTCTCCTAGGGCCAGGAGGTAGCCATGGGAGCCCTCCTGTGGTAGTCTTTCTATTTTTTTACTACCTGTTGCAAAGGTGAGTTTTGGCAGCACAGAAAAAGTAAAATTCAGAGCTGGATTCACCAAGATTCTATTCACCTTATTCAGTATGACCAACCAAATTTCTCCGAGGCAAGGAAAATATAGAATCTTGCATTTTGTATGAATTATAAAAATGAATATTTTTCTTATTCCTATTATGTATGTGGAAGGCTGAAGATTTACATAGCATTTTTCTAAAGCAAGGGCATGACCATGTATAGGAGCTTAAAATTACTGAATGTCAGTGAATCATTTTAAATATCATAATGATATCTTATGATAATGATAACTTCCGTGCAGTCCATACTGAACTCTGTAAATCCCAAACATATCTCTATTCAGCCCTACTTCTCAGATGTACCCCTTCCACTCTTTTTTCTGTATCTTGCCACCAGTTTAGTTCAGGCCATCATCATACTTTACCTGGGATCTAGTTACAGCTTTCACATGGGTCTCTCTACCTCCAAACTCCCCTGTAATTGACTCTCCATATAAAGCAATACAGTCATTCCTCTCCTTAAAAACTTTCATTTGCTCAGGACTGAATAGAGAAAGGAGTAAACACATAAATACAGAAACCGTTGTCTCAGTTTTCCTGATCTGCTCTGACAAATACCACACAATGGGTTGGCTTAAACAATGGGAATGTGTTTGCTCATGGTTTTGGAGGGCGGAAGTCCAAATCAAGGCATTGGCTAGAAGGCTTGCTTTCTCCCAAGACCAGTAGCTTCCAGCCAGTTGACAATCCTCGGGGTTCTTGGCTTTCCTCCGCACATGGTGATGTCCCCTCCTTTTAATTCCAGATTCCTGCTGACTTCCAGTTTCCTCCTCCTCCCCAGCTTTCTTGACTGTATCTGGATTTCTTCTACTTATAAAGGACTCTCATAACCCAGAATAAGGCCTACCCTCACTCAGGTGGGCCGCACCTTTACTAAAATCACATCTTCAAGCGATCCTATTTACAATGGGTTCACACTCACAGGAGTGCAGATCAAGACCAAGAACATGTATAAATTGGAGAATATAACTCAGTCCACCACACTGATTAACAACAATGGATTCCTTCCTTTAACATACAGGTCATGCGCTGTACGAGGCTGGCTATCTAAGCTCACCTGGACCCATCTTCCCTCTCATTTATGTGCCTGCCACACTGGTCTTTCAGTACCTGGAATACACAGATCAATTTCTTCCTCAAGGTCTTTTCAAATGCTTTTCCCAGTGTTTGGACTTTGCCTCCCATTCTTTGAATGGCTAGCTCCATCTCAAACTTTCAGTCTCAACTTAAAGTCTCTTCCTCAGAGAGATGGTTCTTAATCACCTTGTCAAAGTAACTTGTCTCCTGTTATTCTCTATCTTAGTGCCTTGTTTGTTTGCTTCATAGGGCTTATTATAGCATGCAGGTGTTTTGTACATTTGTATGCTGACTGCTCCAAGGCAACAGAGACCACATCTTTGTTGACTGAGCACCTAGAACAGTGCCTGGCCTGAAGTAGTAGAGAGTTCATAGATATTTATGAAGAGAATAAAGGTTTTTTTTTTTTTTGTCTATTGAGTATCTGAAATGTTTATGACCCACAGCTATGATGTTGAGGAGGTAAAATTAAAATATCCTAAGATGTATTCCTACCTGCCAGATGTTTTCAAAGGTAAACAGATTATACTTTATGTAGGATGCCTTCTCAAGAAGGGAGTGACTGGATTAAAATACATTTTAAAGAAAAATAGGAGTGTGTGAACCAATATGATTTTAGTATGAGTAACTCCTGATCTGCATTGATGACTTCAGTAGGTTTAAAGCAGTATCTTTCTCCAAGAATTTGAAGAAGTGTTCAGTAATCACTAAATTTAAAATATTATTTTATAATAAATAATATTTTAATAATAAAATAATAATATAATAAATAATATTTATATAATAAATATGGACAGTTATGTGAACTCAGTTTAAATGAGCCTGAGGCCATAGATTGGATGTCCACATGATCCAGTTTGGTGTGTAATCCAGGCCTAAGGAGCAAATTATTTTACAAATCCAGAACACTCACTGTGGAAGGGGGATTAATCCGTAAAGACCCAGCATTGTAATTTGGTGGGGATGGGGACTTTAGAATTCATGCTGATTAATGATAGTATAATATTTATACTAAAATCTATATGCCTACATATGTACATGTATATTCATATATGTACACACATACACACACATATATATATTGTTTGTGTGGTAACACGTTCCCCTGTTATTTCTTGAGACTGTATTTAAAAGATACTAAACAAATAAATGTTTATGCTATTAACATTTGGTTAGGAGTTTAGCTTTCAGTTAGGCTACCAGTTTGATTAATGATATTTGTTTTTATCTAGCAAGTGGCCAGCCACATTGATTTTTGGCAAAGATTTTGACAATCATGTTTAGTCTTAAAGGACTAAATTATTTCATATATTGTCCCAAGAGATTTTATTTTTTAATTGCTATTAAGTTGATGCATTGTGGTTGTTGTAATGTGTTGGAGTGCACCTGTGTGCCAACTGAAGATGGCCCTCTCTATTTTACCCATCACAAATTACCTAATTTATTCTGACACAGACATACTGTGTCTTCTTTCTCCAGATCTGATGGTGTTAAATTACTACTTAAGATGCCTAGGTCATAATGAAATGATTATTAAACAATTGCATAAAAACAATTTTCATATGAGGATTTCTGGAGGATCAGTCAGAAAATATGGGTGGAATACATTTGTGGACCAGAAGAGAACAGATTTGGTGTCTTGCCATCCTGCAAAACAAAATTTCTTCATTGAAGGTTTTACTTGCTCTCTGCATAGCTGGAAGGAAGTGGCTTTAGGCAACAGGGAGAGCCATCAGCTCTTGGCAGCCAAAGAAGAATGAAATTTGAAAGAAAAAAGTCTTTCTGGGTAGTAAGGAAAAATGCCAGATCATGACAGAGGAAGGAGGAGGGAATACCTTGAAGAGTGCCAGGAAACACAATCAATCTGTTAAGAAATATTCAAGTTGACATTACGTATAGAATTCAATTATTCTCTTTTTACCCTCTATGAGAAAATAGTTCTTTCCTCTTCTCTCTTTAAAAAAAAAAAAAGGCAAAAGTTGATTTTTTTAGTCAAAACATGCTGTTATTGCTTCTTTAATACAGGAAGTATAATTAAAGTGATGAAACAGAAGCCAACAATGCCATATATCATTGCTAAAGCATACCATTACTGTAAGTGTAATTTCATTGCTATTCATTTTATGATTTACTTTTGTTGCATGAAATATTCGACAGAGTATTATTGATCAAATGTTTCTTTAAAATGTCTCCTTGGATGTTTTACCAAGCTTTTTGAATCCTTTATCAAAATACAACAAAACTCTAATTGCTCCTATGATTGTTCACTTGGAAATTTAGAGGCAGTGAGTACATTTGCAACATTATTAATCTAGTACCCCTGACTTGCAATGAATGCCTTTTTCCTTTTACATCTTGTCTTCTATATGTTTGATATATATACACCAGGAATGCAAATTTCACTTCACCATTAGGTCAATCTTATAGAAATCGGAAGATTGGGTTCTGACCCTTTAAAGAAGGATTGGTAAGATTAAGCAGATGCATTAAAATATTAGCATAAAGACATTTCCATTGAGATTTATTATGAATTTTTCTTTGGGTTATATACTAGACTAGACTCTCTAGGTCATGTTTTTTTTTTTTTTTTTTAAATAGGGTTGATTTCACTGGATGTATTTTCTGTGATTTTTTAGTAGTTGCTCATAAACTATATTTTAGAATCTAATATAAATATTTAAATATATGTCATCTTCTTGAGGGTCAATAATTTGAAATTCATAAAAACAGAAATATAGGTGTTCAAATCCATACAGAACAGTAAAACGGAAATTGATAGAAATGTTTTATGATAATGAAAAGTCCCTTTGCATATTGCTTTAAACTCCTCTAAATGATCATTCTTTCAAGTCTAAAGGACAGTGCTTCCTTTAGGGCTTAAGGTAAGGATAAATGTATTAACGATATATAGATTTTGAATAAGGGAAATAAAATATTTTATTGGTAAATTATGCCTTCACTTTCTCTGGGTGATGATATATAGCTAACATTCCTTCTAGGTAAATATTATGGGACTAATCTTTGTGAATGAGCCCTTCATGGAACAAAACATTACAAAGTTGATGAAATTTTTCCCTCTTAACACAATATATAGAATTTATTCTATTCTGTATTATATATTACACATATTTTATTATATATTTTGTTCTTGTTTTACTGTCCAAACTTGGCTCAACTTAATTTAGATAGGGAGAAGGGAGGTAGCATCTTTAGGGGGCAGTGGGGAAAAACGATTTTAAGATCCCATGATATCATCTGACAGATTCTTCAGGAATGAATGCTTGTGGAATGGCTATGCAGAGAAGCACCTTTGAAAGTTCATATTTTATCCATACTATATTTTGGAATGTATTTAAGATATTTTTAGAAAGTATTAAAAACACACAGAAATCTGTTTTCAAATTAGTGAAAAAAAACCTTTATGCTAGATATTTCTCTTACTCAACACATGGTCTTAGTTAAATACTTTAGCTTCTCAAACGTCTGTAAAATTGCTAGTATCTCCTTCTAAGGGTTGCTGTAAGAAATAGTTTAAAAAGTACAAATTCAAAACAACCACTTTATTGTCTCACACATGGTAAGTAGGTTTTGAATAATGGTAGCTTGACCATTATTCAAATGATAACTAATGCACTTTTATCAAAATGTATTTTAATTTTATTTTGAATATAAACAGTATTGCATCTGAAGTTCATCTTTGTTCCTTTTAGTTTTAACCCTATTCCAACGAATACTCATAGTGCAACTTCCCATGACTGTTTTTAAAAATGCCTGTGTAATTTAGGGCCATTCTGTTTGGAATTCTTTATATCTTAATGTCTGTAAAGTTTTCTGTTATAGGTCATGTACAAATAGTTTATGTAAAGTATCTAAAAATTCAACAATAGGAAAACATGGGAAGAGTATTAAAAAATGAAGAATTTAAAAGGTATCCAAGTTATATTTGCTTTATATTTTTTAATCAAATAGGTCAGAATTCCGTATTAATACTCTGAATTTGGAAATAGGCAGATGAGATATCTGAACATTGAAGGAAATGTTTGCCAAAATATCCATTCACTTACTTTATTTCACTCATGACACATTAACCTGCATAAAAATCAGAATCTTTAAAATCTTTAAAATCAAATAATCAAATTAAGGGTAACAATTTAATAGTTTTATGTATCATTTTCTTTAGCAATCCAGAAGTCCTTCTCAATTACAAAGACTACGTGTTGCCAGAAAGGGGCCTGGGTAAGATAGAAAATATAACAGGTACCCTGCCACAAGGGAAAATCTATGATAACACAATTTCTATTTTGTTAATATTATTGATATTAGCATTAATTTTACAGCTTCATATATGGAGGTCTCATTTATGCTGAGTTGTATGTTAAGTGATTTGCAAATGCTTGTTTCCAATCCCTCCAACTCTTCCAGGTGAGCACAATGAGGCTTAGGAGTTACCTAACTTTTCAAAGACTCACAATGATTACTAAACTTGAGTAGCACACACATTCCCTTTAAAGGAAAGAAAATCTTACATATCCCGAGAATACGCTTGCACATATACCACGCAGATAAACCTGTGGTTATGTTTCCAAGTATCTCCCCCCTCCCCCAACAAAAAGCTTTTAAAACCCATAATGAATCGGAAATATCTACATTTACAATTAAACATAGAAAATCATGTAATTACAATTCTAGAGAACCAGAAAAGAAAGACTGCATCTTGTTTAAATGTTCATCTTGAATTCTGAATATTGGGGAGATCATCATGTTAAACAAAATGGAGATTTAAGTGGATATTTGAGGACGTTATAAAAGGAATCTCTATATGCTGTAAGTGTTTTAGAGCCTGAGTGACTTTTCCTTCCTGGTCTGGTGGTGTCATTGTACTATTCTTACTTGACTTGGCCATGATGAGAATATTTTGTTTGTTTGCTTGCTTTATTATGAAGGAATCAAAACAGGCAAAAGACCTTTCCCAAATTAGGCAAGAGTAGTGTCATTAAAAAGGATTATGAATATGAAATTGCCTAGGGTGAAGTTCATTCCACTATGAGTGATGAAATAGGGAAGAAATAGGGAATGAAGTTACACACATATGTGTTTTAGGTGTTAGGGGATGGAGAAGTACAAAAAGCAGAATTATCTTTTGCACGATAAGGAAAGAGGAAGGCAATGTTTGTCTGAAGGATTCTTATGTCCAGGAAATTAAGAATTTGGGTATTCTTAATTAGGGGAGTGCAACTATTTATAGTATCACAGATCGATACACTCATTTGATCTTGAAAATGTATCCTAAATTACTGTAGTTATTGCCACAAAAATAAGTCAATGTTTTATGTCAAAGTATTTTTTAAACATTGATGATTGAAGATGTTTACTCTTATGGTTTTAAAATCATTTTTGGAAAATTAATCCATTTTTCATATACATATAAAAATATTCTAGTGTAGATGGTTTGCTTCTAACATCTGTTACCTACTTAGAATCTGTGCTTTGGGTGGAATATAAAAAGCATGGAAAATTGGGCTCCTGAGTTCTTTGTTATATTTGAATCTGCCATGGGGATTGTGGATTGATAGCTTTTCTACTAGACTGTTAGAGTTTTAAGGGTAAGAACCATGCTGGTTCACATAAGGCACAGTCGTTCTAATAAATGTCTGCTGAATAAACGATGCATATTTATTGCACAACTATGTTCTCAATCTTCGTTTTTTAAAAAAGGTTCTTTTTCACCGCAAGCTTACTTTCTACAAATGTTGAAGGGATAAGTTAACAAGGATTTAGTAAGCCACCCTTCTCAAGCCTAGCTCTTTATCAGTACTGAGTCCTGATGAAACAGTCAGGGGCATATTTTATTTACAAAAGGAACATCTCTCTTAGTTATTTTCTGCAAAAAGTTTGAATTCCATTCTTTGCACAAAAGAGTCAGCATGTTTTAACATGTATTCAGGTTGATATATTAATAAGGCTGAAACTCAAATCCTTTCATAAAAGTAAGAGTTATCTCTTGGGTTATTTGCTTAATATATATATACTGGAAATCAGAAAGAAAAAATAGAATTAAAGTTTCCACCTGAGTTTTCTCTGAGCTGATGATCAATCATTAAGCCCTATCTGGTAGGCCTCCAAAATGTGTAAGTCAGGAGTTGGCATCCAATTTGGTCTTGTTGCCATTGAGGTCTGTGGGGAGGGAAGAGCTGGCATAGATGCCAAGGACAGTGGCAAAGGAATGCTTAGGCCCTCCAGTTCAGCTGCTAGACTTTCAGCATTCCTCCTCTCAGCATTTATAGGTTTCCTGGGAATTTAAGAGTAATGTCTTCTTTGTTTCCCTTGTCTTTTTATCTGTCTCTTCCTTTCTTGGGCTAATAATTGTTGACTCTTACTCAGGCACTACTGTACACTCTGAAGATACAGCAGTGATTAGAACATGGAGTTTCTGTGCTAGTTTGAGAGAGAGAGATAAACCGCTATTCATTACTACCTGTCGTTGTATTATAATATACACTGAAGGAATATCTGAGCAGGATAAGGGGACAGAGAGAATTGTAACTAATGTACCATACTAATCTAAGGTGTCAATAATAGGCGAAAATATGTGTTTTTGTGTGGGTGTGGGGGGATTATGTGGGAATTACACTTTTGGTGTAATTTTTCTGTAAAAATAAATTTAAATTTCTCTAAAAATAAAGTTTAAAAAAGTCCTCAGCATTGGATAAAAAAAAAAATTAAAAAAATAAAAAGACTCCAAAACTGTTTGAGCAGAGATCTGAAATAGGTGAGGAAATGAGGAAGCTAGATGTGCAACTGTCAAATCATTGCAGTGATTAAATAAATAAACAAATAAAGATTTTTATTTATTTATTTCTAAATCTTTATTTTCTAAATAAAGATTTTATTTATTTATTTATTTTTCCCCACCCCACCTCACCCCACCCCACCTCGTAGATTTGCGCTCTCTGTCTGCTCTCTCAGTGTTCTTCTGTGTCTGCTTGTCTTCTCTTTAGGCGATACTGGGAACTGATCCTGGGACCTTCCAGAAAGGGAGTAAGATGCTCAATCTCTTGTGCCACCTCGGCTCCCTGGTCTGCTGCATCTCTTATTGTCTCTCCTTGGTGTCTCTTTTTGTTGCATCATCTTGCTGCTTCAGCTCTCCGTGTAGGCCAGCACTCTGTGTGGGCCAGCACTTCTGCGCAGACCAGCACTCTGCTCGGGCCAGGTTGCTGTGCGGGCCAGCTTGCTTTCACCAGGGGGCCAGGAATCGATCCCTGGACCTCCTGTGTGGTAGACGGGAGCCCAGTTGCTTGAGTCACATCTGCTTCCCATGTGCCCTTTCTTTACTGGATCCCTGTCAGGACACGACACCACACATTTAGAATAAATGCTTGGGAAATCCTAATTTCCATAAAAATTTATCTTTTTGTCTTTTTTATGGCATGTGTGTGTGTGTGTGTGTGTATATATATATATATTCTCTTCCCATCTGCAATTGGTTAGATTCTTGGAAGTCCTTATTATCATTGGGGGAGGGAAGGTGCTAATATGACTGAGGTTACAATTGAGAGTATCTCTAAATATTTAAATTCTATAAACTAAAACAATGGTTCGAGTACATTAATATTTTATATCTTTGCTTCAGTTTTTATGACTACTGTACAATTATTTTTCATGAAATCCTGGTACTGCATAGATATAAAGGAGTACTGCCCAGCAGAGTAGATACTGGGAATACACACCTGCATCCTGCCAGGGCTGCCCCACTGAAACTCTATGACTTTGGTATCCTACTGACTCCTTCTTCCTTCCATTTTTAAGGAAATGCTAATGACTTTTTAAAAAATTGCAAATATAGATTCTAAGATTGCTTCCAGATTCCTCCCACCCTCTACTTCTGTGTCTTGTTTTTAGTTCAGTTTTCCTCTAATCTGAAATTTTACCTTTCCTTTCAATAACCCTCCATTCAGAGCTTATTTATTTTGTATACTAGGATTAAAATTCTTGAGTTGTTGCAATAGTATATTAGCAATTCTGATTGGGAAAGAGTTTGTAACTGTATTTTTTCACTTTTTCATTTTCCTTGGGGGAGCTCGTTTATCCCTTTAATCAACCCTTCCTAAGTAAACTGTTTCCTTGCCTAACTAGTTAATAGAGTCAGGGACTGTATTTTCTGATCCTAGGCAGTAGACTATGCTTAAGTAGAGCAAAAATTCTATCTTGCTATAGTTATTATCCCCACAGACTCCAGTGCACAAAAATACTTGAGTGAGTGAACAAATAAGCACATGAATAAAGACAAAAGAATATCTCATTTCCATGTCTAGTAAATCAGTGATTTCGACTACTTCAGAATCTTAGATTCATTTTAATAAGACAACTTCAAAAATCTCCTCTCTTCTTTCCGTTACTTCCTAGTCAAGACAATAATTTTTTTACTCAGTTTTGTCAAGTGTTTTCAGAAGACTTTTAGGCAGAAAACTCAAGTTTGGAGGTTATAGTTTGTACCACAAATATTTCTTGTTCCACTAGACAGTTCCTGTAGAGGTCAAGTCCATAAGGCAGTACCTTTCCCATTAGATAGCTACCAGAAAATGAAAAATGTGACTATTTCGGAAAATTCAAGGTCATTGTGTAAAGTTCTTAATGTCATGAAAATATGACACATGAACATCTTTGTGTTCATAAACAGTTCAATGCATTACCTAGAATAATAGTTAAAAGAAGTAAAGCCCTGTACAACAAAACAAAACAATACCTTTGCGACTGAATTATATACTCTCTTTGCTTAAACACTCACTGTATCTCAGAGTCAAAGACTCCTGCTCAGATGTCTTCTGGTATAATAAGTTTGAGGAAGGTTAGAAATTACTTTCTTTCCTCTTTTTGTTACCCTATGGCTGCTATCTAATCTTGATTTTTCTCTAGAACCTTATCTAAGCATGTTTACATTGACTATATGGTTTTGAAAAATCCTTGCTTAAGTAGGCAGAAAGTAAGACATACTAACATACATTAAATTCATCCTTTGTTTTATAAAAATAGCCATACTCTTCAGCTTTTGAATATTATATACCAAAAAACTATAGAGAATATACTTCAAACAATATTATGTGGGTTTCATCATATAACCAGATTAAGTCCAGGGATACTAGATACTCTGCAACATTGATAGCATCTAGTTCCAAGAGAGACTAGGGAAATATGAAACATATGCAGTTCTTCTGCTTATGAACACATTAGTTCACAAAAGTCTTGATTGTAAGCTTTTTGTGATTTAGTGCAAAGCACTTTAGCATCTACAGATATATTTCTACTAACTGAGAGTATAAGTTATTTCTTCAGAATTGGAAAACGAGATATCCTCTTCCCTGCTGATTTACGTAATAAAATAAGCCAGTTTTGGCTATACCAAAAATCTTTAGAAGTAGATGACTCTATATTGTAATGATCACCACAGATATTCCAAAGAATTTCTTGGTAGTCATGCCATTTAACTTCACTTGTTTTGATATTGAATTAAAGGGCCTTTAATCTATTGAAACATTAATTCTTGACCTATCAGGAACATATTATCAGTGGCTGTCACTGTGCTTGGATTTTACCTTCTTTTATAAACACCTGGCCTTTTCCTACTTTAGCATTAAATTCTGGAGCATCTACTATTAATGAAGAAAGATTCTCTGAGCATTCTGGAGCATCTACTATTAATGAAGAAAGATTCTCTGAGCATTCTGGAGCATCTACTATTAATGAAGAAAGATTCTGCAAGAATATTTTCCCATTAGAAAAAATAAAAAATTAAATGTTCTTTGTATCTTGCTGATTATTGCCCGGGCCCAACATTTTTCACCTACTGCATGACCCTGTTCAGTTCTAAAGAATCAATTCTTTTGCACATAGTTCAACTTTTATATACTTGGAACATTCATCATTTCCTTACTCTTTCAAGTACTGTATTTTCTCTGCTTTGGTTTCCATCATATTCCAATGCCTTTGACTATTAAATCTTTCAACATTCTGTGTGTTTGCATTGACCAGCGCTGATGGATTTAATAATTTTCATCACCACTTATAAACAATGCACCACCCCATATACGCTACCGTACTAGTGAGCCTTATGTTGGCAGGGACTAAAATGGCTGTGCGTGAAGCACATTACCATCTATTGGTAGAAAGCAGTGTAATCTTGGTTTTGCACTTTGTTTAAATCTTTAAAATATCCTAAATTGAAAGCTCCTTAAGAAGAAAAGTTTCTTTCTGTTCATGCAATACAAAATCTGTCTATTGCCAAGTGTATTAATCAGCCAAAGGGGTGCTGATGCAAAATACCAGAAATCTGTTGGCTTTTATAAAGGATATTTATTTGGGGTAGAACATTAAAGTCACAAGGCCATAAAGAGTAACTTACTTTCCTTACCAAAATCTGTTGCCACGTGTTAGAGCAAGACGGCTACCAACGCCTGCAAAGGTTCAGCCTGCCTTCCTCCTAAGGTTCTGTGGTCCCAGTGTCTTCTGATCTCAGCTGTAGGCTAGCATAAGGCTTGTCTCTTTCCCCAGGCTTGTTTCTTTCTGGGCTTTCTCAGGTGTTCAGGGCCCTGGTCTCTTCAGCTACAAACTATTAGGCAAACAGTTCAGCCCTCTCCCTGGGGCTCCAGTGTCCAAAACTAAACTCTCTGTGTACTCCTTCTCTGTGTATTTACTTCTCTGTCTTTGATTGAACATCTGTTTTTATAGCCCATGAAGGGGACTAGGGTGGGGATTCAAACTGAGTTACGCTAATGACCTGGTCAAATAAAAACCCTAATCTTGATTTAATAAAGTAAAAGTGAAACCTCTGAATCTAATACAATCTAATACACCCAGAGAACAGACCAGTTTACAACCACAATTCAGTATCTATTTTTGGAATTCATAAACAATACCAAACTGCCATAACATGTAACCAAATATATTTTCCTTTCTTAAGAACATTAGGTATGGTAAGATGGTTGAGAAATATCATTAATAGTAATAGTTTGTATTTGTAGTGCACTTAAAGTATACCAGAAAATGTGCTAAATGATTAAAATGCAGTATCTCATTTTTTTCCCTTAAAATGATGAAATAAAATAAGCATCTTCAACCTTCTTTTACAGATGCAGAATCCAAATTTTAGGCAGGTTAATCAACTTGCCCAAGGACATACTACAGGCATAATTTGTTTTGTTATGCTTCGCTTTACTGTGCTTTGCAGATACCATGTTATTTACCAGTTGAAGATTTGTGGCCACTCTGCATCAAGAAAGTCTATCAGCACCGTTTTTCCAACAGCATGTGCTCACTTGATGTCTCTGTGTCACATTCTGGTAATTCTCCCAATATTTCCATCTTTTTCATTACTATATTAGTTATCATGATCTGTGATACGTGATCTTTGATGTTACTTTTGTAATAGTTTTGGGATGCCATGAACTGCACCCATATAAGATGGAGAACCTAATCCATAAATATTATGTGTGTTCTGACTGCTCCACTGCCCATTCCCTCGTCTCTCCCCATCCCCTCGGACCTCCCTATTCCCTGAGACAGAACAATATTGAAATTAGGCCAATTAGTAACCCTACAATAGCCTCTAAGCATTCAAGTGTAATGAAGAAAGTCACATTTCTCACTTTAAAATCAAAAGCTAGAAATAATTAAGCTTAGTGAGGAAGGCCTGTTGAAAGCCGAGATAGGCTGAAACTTACTCCTTTTGCAGCAAACATTTAGCCAAGTTGTGAATGCAAAGGAAATGTTCTTGAAGGCAGTTAAAAGTGATACTCCAGTGAACACACAAATTGAAGAAAACAAAACAGCCTTATTGCTGATATGGAGAAAGTTTTAGTGGTTTGGATAGAAGATCAAACCAGCCACAGTGTTCCCTTAAACCATAGCCTAATCCAGAGCAAGGCCCTAACTCTCTTCAATTCTGTGAAGGATGAAAGAGGTAAGGAAGCAGCAGAAGAAAAGTTTGAAGCTAGCAGAGGTTGGTTTATGTGGTTTAAGGAAAGAAGCTGTCTCCATAACTTACAAGTACAAGGCGAAGCAGCAAGTCCTGATATAGAAGCTACAGCAAGCTATACAGAAGATCTAGCTAAGATAATTGATGAAGGTGGCTATACTAAACAACAGATTTTCAGTGTGGATGAAACAGAAGGAAGGAGATGCCTTCTAGGACTTTAATAGGAGGAGTTAATGCCTGACTTCAAAGCTTCAAAGGACAGGAGGACTCTCTTGTTAGGGATTAATGCAGTTGGTGACTTTAAATTGAAGCAAATGCTATTTCACCATTCTAAATAAAAATCCTAGGGTCCTTAAGAATTATGCTAAATCTACTTTGCCTATGCTTTATAAATGGAATGATAAAACCTGGATCGCAGCACATCTGTTTACGACATGGTTTACTGAAGATTTAAGCCCACTGTTGAGACCTACTGCTCAGGAAAAAAGATTCCTTTCAAAATATTACTGCTTATTGACAGTGCACCTGGTCACCCAAGAGTTCTGATGGAGATGTACAATGGGATGAATGTTGTTTTCATTCCTACTTACACAACATCCATTCTGTAGTCCATGGATAAAAGAGTAATTTCAACTTTCATGTCTTATTATTTAAGAAATACGTTTGGTAAGGTTATAGCTGCCATAGTGATTCCTCTGATGGATCTGGGCAAAGTAAATTGAAAACCATCTGGAAAGGATTCACCTTTCTAGAAGCCATTAAAAACATTCATGAATTATGGGAGGAGGTTAAAATATCAACATTCACAGGAATTTTGGAGAAGTTGATTCCAACCCTCATGGATAGCTTTGAGGGGTTTAAGACTTCAGTGGAGGAAGTAACTGCAGATGTAGTGGAACTAGCAAGAGAACTAGAATTAGAAGTGGAGCCTGAAGGTGTGACTGAATTGCTGTAATCTCCTAATTAAACTGTAACAGATGAGGAGTAGCTTCTTATGGATGAGCAAAAAAAGTGGTTTTTTGAGATGGAATCTACTTCTGGTAAAGATGCTGTGAATATTGTTAAAATGACAGTAAATGATTTAGAATATTACATCTTAGTTGATAAAGCAACAGCAAGGTTTGAGAGGATTGACTGCTACAGAGAAATCTTTCATGAAAGGAAGAATCAATCAATGTGGAAAACTTCACTGTTGTCTTATTTTAAGAAGTTGTCACAGCCACCCCAACCTTTAGCAACCACCACCCTGATCAGTCAGCAGCCATCAACATCATGGCAAGACCCTCCACCAGCAAAAAGATTATGACTGGCTGAAAGCTCAGATGATGGTTAGCATTTTTAAGCAATAAGATATTTTTAATTAAGGTAGATACATTGCTTTTTTAGATATAATACTGTTATTATTATTATTATATTACACTGTCTGAGTTTGTCGCAGGGCTGCTGATGCAAAGTGTCAGAAATGGATTGGCTTTTATAATGTAAATTTTATTTGGGGTAGAAGCTTACAGTTCTGAGGCCATGAAATGTCCAAATTAAGGCATCATCAGAGATGATGGTGAGAAAAGATTTCTCATTGGCAATCCTGGTGTCTGGGCACCTGGTGGAAGATGGCATGCAATCTTTGCTGAGGTCTCTGCCTTTCCATCTAGAATCTACCATCTCCTGGAGCTCAGCTGTGGGCAACTAGGCATAGGGCTTGTCTCTCTCTAGGTCTCCTCTCTCAGTCTCTTGGGTCTTCTCTTGGGGCTTTCTATAGCCATGGGTAGACCTGAAGTCCTTTCTCTCACATGACGGCATCAAGTGTGGCAAATCTCCCTTTTCTTGCATGTGTATCTGCCTCTCTCTGTGTCTCTGTTTATGTCAGAACCAAAAAGAAGTCAGAGACTCAGCCTGTCACTCCTCATGTAGTCCAATCAAAAGAGTCTCATACCCACAGGTATGGATTAGTTCAAAAACATAATCTTTTTCTTTTTGGAATTCATAAAAGAATTTTAAACTGTCATGCTCCACCCTCTGAATCCCAAAAGACATGTTCCTTACTTCTGTATGCAAAGTACATTCAATACATCACAATATTTCAAAAAGCCTTAAATCATTCCAATAACAATGCTAAGCACAAAATCTCATAGAAATCAATTATAGGCATATAATTTGCTTTGGGGCAGAAAGTCCTCCCTCAGCCAAACACCTGTGAAACTTAGAAAACAAGTTATCTGCTTCCAATATCCAAAGGAGGGGCAGACATAGGATATACATTTACATTACCATAAGGAGAAATTGGGAGAGAAATAGGCATCACAGGTCCCAAACAGTTCTGAAAATATGCAAGGATACTCCATTAGATTTCACAGTCTGACAGTCACCTCTAGTATAATGTCTTCTTTTCCTCGGGGCCTCATGAAGGCCAACCCTTGCCATGGGCTTGCCTGGTGGCCATTTTCTTGGTTCCACCCTCATCAAGCATCTGGGTCGCAGCTGAGTCTCAGTCTCATGCTCCAAGAACATTGGGCTGATGGCCTTACTTTCCCCAACCTCTGGGGGACAGTCTCAAATCCCTTAGTATTGGGGTGGTGGCAACATTCTCCTAATCTCTGGCATACAGGCCCCAACCCCTCAGAGGAGTGGGGTGGTGACTTAACTTTCCCCAAATCCTAGGGAATGTGCTCCATCCTGTCTGTAGCCTGAGGCAGCCAAACTCTCCCTTAACAATGGGTTGGGAGACCCATGTCTTAAAATGCCTGGGCAAACACCCTTTCTGCACACTTGGGTGGGGTCCCTCTCCTGGCCTGAGAACATGTCTTGGGTCCAGACCTCTCCTTCTATGGTTTTCCTCTTGAAGCTGTTTTTCCTTCAATCTCTCCCCTCCCTGTCACTTTTAATCCAGGCTGACAATGGTTTCATTCGTAAAGATGTTGCAAAGAGTTTTTTGGTTTTGTATGCAGTTCACAGGGGTCCAAGCCATTAAACAGTAAGACTTTCCACAAGTCCTTCCTGGATAACTGCATTTCCAATCCTAACTTACAAGTTCTAAGTTTAGTTAAGTCCTCACATGGGGTACTATCCTCTGATGGCTTGTTTTCTGGAAGCTTGGTATTTTCCAAATCATCAATATCTGGTTTCTTTTTGCCCAGCAGTTTAGTTCTCAGCTTATCTCTTTCCTCTTGAATTTTGCTATAAGCTGCAAGGAGAAGTCAGGCTGCATTTTCCACATTTAATTTGGAAATCTCCTTAGCTAAGTGTCCAAGCTTGTTATTTTCAAATTCTGCCTTCCATCTGACATCAGGAGTCAATTTTGCCAAGTTCTCTGCTACGTTAAAGCAAGATCACTTTCTTTCCAGTCATCATTTCTAAGTACTCATCAGAACTATCTTTAGCATCCATATTTTTACCAACAGTCTCTTTAAAGCAATCTAGACCTTTTCTATCAAGCATCTCACAATTTCTCCAAAAAATACTCTGTATTAGTCAGGGTTCTCTCGGGAAACAGAATCAACAGGATACCTGTCAATAATATGAGATTTTATAAGAGTCTCTCACGCGACTGTGGGGATGCACAAGTCCAGGTTCTGCAGGCAGGCTGCAAACCAGGGGCTCCAATGAAAGTCTGATTAAAGGTCCTTGATGAGTTTCTGGGAGAAGTTGGCTGTCCAATGACGAGCTGGGAAATTCTCTCTGAATGTTGAAATCACTTCCCCTTTTAAGGCAGTCAACTGATTGGATAAAAGCATCACCCATTGCTGATGTAACCTCCCTGATTGATTCATATGTAATCAGCCATACACGCAGTAAACTCACTGGTGATCGAAGTCCATAAATGCTCTTGTATGACAATTAGCCCAGTGCTTGCTGGACCTAACACCTGGACACAATTACCTGGCTGAGGTGAAACATTAGCCTAACCATCACAGTCCACCCCTGTCAACTCGGCAACCATACACATTACCCTAAACCATACTTAGTCTCTAAGTAAAAACAATAACAGACAAGCATACATATATATTTCCACCTAACAATGTACAACTCCCCTGTATACAACCAGAAACACATTAATTCCCCACAGAATAGGGTGCATGTCCTTAGGTAATGTCAACTCTTAAACTTGACATTCTTAAATATTATGACATGAAATTAATACAACTTTTCATATGATAGGGGAAAAGGTTTGGGAAGAAAACAAAGAAATTCGTTTTGTGTACATATATAATCATACTCATAAAGAAACAAGGAAGAAGGGTTCATGACTATTACAGTCCTCATTTCTGTAACTGGTCATGTGGTCGAAGTTCATATTTATCACTACCTTTTTCCATTACCCATTCCATGTTCCCATTTCCTTCAGCAAGCACTTAAGCTGGCTGTGGTTCTTTGCCTGGTGGGGTGAGCCAAACTTTCATTTCTGAAGATTCTGGGCCATTGTTAGTCCTGCTTGGATTGGGTTGTTGCAATTTTCCATTGACTTTAATCACAGGGCATGGCAGTACTAGGAGACGCCCTAGAGGATCTCCTGCATTCCAGGCAAATGCTTCTTTACCCCCCATTATATAGATGTAATCCTATTTCCCCTTGATAGTCAGGATCAATCACCCCAGCCAGTACAGTAATTCCCTTCTTTGCCTGTTGATTCACAGGTAAGAGAAGTCCAAAGTAGCCAGGTGGCAGTCTTAACTTCCAGTTCAGTGGAATCATTGTTGTGTTCTATGGTGGCAGCACTCTTCCTATTGTCACTAAAACCTGTAGACCAGCAGAGCTTAAGGTTGCAGGGACAGAAAGCAAAAATTTTCCTAGTGGGTCACTAGGGGTAATAGTGAGTGATGCCCCTCCCATTTCATACTTTTTATTCCTGGACCCATGAATCCTGGTTATGGGAGAAACAGCACCATAGAAAGGACTCTGATTTAGAGCATACACAGCCTTCTGGAGAACATTGCCCCAGCCCTGCAAGGTATTGCCACCTAGTTGGCACCGTAATTGAGTCTTCAAAAGACCATTCCACCGTTCTATTAATCCAGCTGCTTCAGGGTGATGGGGAACATGGTAAGACCAGTGAATTCCATGGGCAGG
Source organism: Tolypeutes matacus (assembly GCA_026826555.1). Lineage (NCBI taxonomy): Eukaryota > Metazoa > Chordata > Mammalia > Cingulata > Chlamyphoridae > Tolypeutes > Tolypeutes matacus. Next base: position 12,446,456 of record JAKSZT010053928.1, read on the forward strand.
TGCCCATTCCCTCACATCATTTGCTGTGAAATGGGTTCCTTGATCAAAAGCAATGCAGTGTGGAATACCATGGCGGTAGATAAGACATTCGGTAAGTCCACAGATGGTAGTTTTGGAAGAAGCATTGCATGCTGGAAATGCAAACCCATAGCCAGAGTATGTGTCTATTCCAGTTAAAACAAATCGCTGAACCTTCCATGGTGGAAGTGGCCCAATGTAGTCAACCTGCCACCAGGTAGCAGGCTGGTCACCTCGAGTAATGGTGCCATTTCGGGGGCTGAGTGTGGGTCTCTGCTGCTTGCAGATTGGGCATTCAGCAGTGGCTGTAGCCAAGTCAGCCTTGGTGAGGGGAAGTCCATGTTGCAGAGCCCATGCATAATCTCCATCCCTACCTCCATGGCCACTTTGTTCATGAGCCCATTGGGCAATGACAGGAGTGGCTGGGGAAAGAGGCTCAGCATTAGCCACAGAGCGGGTCATTTTATCCACTTGATTATTAAATTCTCCCTCTGCTGAAGTCACCCTCTGGTGAACATTCACATGGGACACAAATATGTTCATGTTTTTTGCCCACTCAGAAAGGTCTATCCACGTACCTCTTCCCCAGACCTCCTTGTCACCAATTCTCCAATCATGTTCCTTCCAAGTCCCTGACCATCCAGCCAAACCATTGGCAACTGCCCATGAATCAGTGTACAAATGCACCTCTGGCCATTTCTTCTTCCAAGAAGAAAGAACAACTAGGTGCACTGCTCGAAGTTCTGACCACTGGGAGGATTTGCCCTCACCTCTATCCTTCAAGGATGTCCCAGAAAAGGGCTGCAGTGCCACGGCTGTGCACTTTCGGATGATACCTGCATATCGTGTAGAACCATCTGTAAACCAGACCCGAGTTTTCTCATCCTCAGTCAACTGATTGTAAGGGACTCCCCAAAAGGCCAAAGCTGTGGGCTGGGAAAAAAAAGGTAACATGGTGGGGGGGTCACCATGGGCATTTGGGCTACTTCCTCATGTAACTTACTTGTGTCTTCAGGACCTGCTCGAGCCCTATCTCGTATATACCACTTCCACTTTATTATGGAGTGCTGCTGCGCACACCCAACTTTATGGTTTGGTGGGTCAGACAATACCCAGATCATGATAGGCAATTTAGGTCACATGGTAACTTGATGGCCCATGGTTAAGCATTCAGTCCCTACTAAGGCCCAGTAGGAAGCCAAAAGCTGCTTCTCAAAAGGGAAGTAGTTATCTGCAGAGGATGGCAAGGCTTTGCTCCAAAATCCCAAGGGTCTGCGTTGTGATTCCCCTATAGGGGCCTGCCAAAGGCTCCAGACAGCATCTCTATTTGCCACTGCAACTTCCAGCACCATTGCATCTGCTGGATCATATGGTGCAAGTGGTAGTGCAGCTTGCACAGCATCCTGGACTTGTCGCAGGGCCTCCTCTTGTTCTGGTCCCCAATCGAAACTAGCAACTTTTCTGGTCACTTAGTAAAATGGGCCGGAGTAGCACACCCAAATGAGGAATGTGTTGTCTCCAGAATCCGAAGAGGGCAACTAAGCACTGTACCTCTTTTTTGGTCATAGGAGGGCCAAGTGCAACAGCTTATCCTTTCCTTTAGAAGGGATATCTAGACAGGCCCCACACCACTTGACACCTAGAAATTTCACTGAGGTGGATGGACCCTGTGTTTTTGTTGGATTTATCTCCCATCCTACCTCATGCAGTTGCCTTACCAATAAGTCTAGAGTCTTTGCTACTTCTTGCTCACTAGGTTCTATCAACATGATATCATCAATATAATGAACCAGGGTGATGTCTTATGGGAGGGAGAGACGGTCAAGGTCCTTGCAGAGAATATTATGACACAGGGCTGGAGAGTTGTTATACCCCTGAGGCAGGACAGTGAAGGTATACTGCTGGCCTTGCCAGCTGAAAGCAAACTGTTTCTGGTGGTCCTTACTAATGGCAATTGAGAAAAAAACATTTGCCAGATCAACAGCTGCATATCAGGTACCAGGGGAAGTGTTGATTTGCTCAAGCAATGATACCACATCTGGGACAGCAGCTGCAATTGTCGTCACCATCTGGTTAAGTTTACAATAATCTCCTGTCATGCTCCAAGATCCATCTGCTTTCTGCACAGGCCAAATAAGAGAATTGAATGGAGATGTGGTGGGAATCACCACCCCTGCATCCTTCATATCCTTGATGATGGCACTAATCTCTGCAATCCCTCCAGGAAACAGGTATTAACTTTGATTTACTATTTTTCTAAGTAGGGGCTGTTCTAGAGGCTTCCACTTGGACTTTCCAACCATAATAGCCCTCACTCCACAAGTCAAGGATCCAATGTGTGGATTCTGCCAGTTACTGAGTATGTCTATTCCAATTATGCATTCTGAAACTGGGGAAATAACCACAGAATGGGTCCAGGGACCCACTGGACTGACTGTGAGATGGAGCTGAGCTAAAACTCCATCAATCACCTGACCTCCATAAGCCCCTACTCTGACTAGTGGACCACAAGCTGCACTACCACTTGGACCATAATTCTCCTGGAATTAATGTGACTTCTGAGCCAGGGTCTAATAATCCCTGAAATGGATTATGGACTATGGATTATGTCTGATCATTTCCTTTTTCTCAATGCATAGTTACTCTGGCAAAAGGCTGTAGGTCTTCCTGGGGAAAGGTGGGAGGAAAATGAACAGTATAAATTTTTGGCAGTTTAATAGGATCCTTCCCCAAGGAGACCTGGCCTTCTCCTCATTCAGGGGGCTCTGGGTCTGTAAACTGTCTCAAGTCTGGGAACTGATTAAGGGACTGTGATTCTCTGCATCTGTAATTTGAGTTAGGGTTTTGTTCACTCGACCTAGAACTCTTCTGCTTTTACAGATCCAGAAGAAATTTAGTAGACTGCCATGTATTTCACTTCTTGATACCCCATGATCTATTAGCCAACACCATAACTCCATGCGACTCAGACTATTCTGTGTGCTGTTTTGAATCTTTCATTGCAGTATCCATGCCCACCTTGCCTTTGACGATTAACTGCAGATACTTGTCTTTTACAGGACCTAGATCCGATCATCCCCATAATGTTTAAGGATTCCAATTCCATTACAGCCCTCCCCACAGTAATATCTGGACTGCAGAGAAGAGCAACCACAGAGCTCTTCAGAGAAGATGGAGTTAGTCTTACAAATTTATTCCTCACAGTCCTGGTTAAAGATGCGTCCTCTGGATGTTCGTGGGGTGGGTGGGCAGGCCTCAAATGGTAAATCCATTCTAGCAGTCCAATCTATCTAAGCCTTTGAGTCCCTTTGTCTACTGTATACCGGGGCAAATTGGGCATCTCAACATCATTCATGCTAGGCCATCGTTTGGTCCATGTTTCAGCCAGCCACCCAAACAAACTGTTAGAGCCCTTTCTAACCCCTCGAGCTACAGTGTTGAATCCAGAATTTCTGCTTAGTGGGCTCATATCAATAAATTCAGCCTGATCCAACTTTATAGTCCTTCCACCATTATCCCATACCCTTAGTATCCATTCCCACATATATTCCCCTGATTTCTGTCTATATAAGTTGGAAAACTCATGCAGTTATTTCAGAGTATAGTGTACTTCCTCATGAGTCACACTTTGTATTTCACCTTTGGGGGCTTGTGATTTTAGTCTAGTAATAGGTCTCGAAGACAAGAGGGGTGGTAGAGGTGGGTAAGGAGAAGGATTAGAGATGTCTTGCAGACTACTGATCTCAGGGCATTCCTTTGCATTTTCTTGTGGCTGGACAGGATGAATCGCTTCAGGCAGGGGTTGGAAGGTAGATTCCTCAGGGCAGACTGGAGGCTGGGCAGTGCATGCTGGAGTTTGGCTGATACCCACCTCAGGGTTGGAAGGAGGTCCAGACTCCCTGGGGCAGTCTGGAGGCTGGATGATACAAGGTTGACAAGATATGGTCTCTACAGGGCAGGCCATCACAGGTTTATCTGGTAAAGTCTCAGCAGAATTTAGAGTTCCAATGTCCCCACCAATATTATCATCATCCCATATGTCTCCATCCCAATCCTTGGAGTTCCACTCCTTTCCAATCAATGCCTTCACTTTAATTGCAGAAACTCTGAGAGGTTGAGATTTTAGTTTCCTCTATAATTCTGCTACTCGTACAATGAGAGTCTGGGTTTGATTCTCAGATATCTCAAGTCTGTGGCGACAGGAGACAAGATTTTCTTTCAAGACACACGTAGAAACTCACATCATTCATGCGGCATTTAAGTTTCAAATTTGAAGACTTTAGCTCATCTCTTTCTTTTGTAACTGTATCCTGAGTATCTAAGAGGAGCCAGCCAACATCCTTATACTTTTTGACTCCACAAAATTCTGTTAAGGTGTTGAAAACACTCTCACTCAGATCCTTGCTTGTTATAAGCATGGAAGTAGGGGAATCCAGTGATGCTATTTTGCATATCTCTATTGCCAGCTCATGCCTTGGACTGTTAGCAACCTCTTCATTTTTGGAAGAGAGTCATTAGTAGCCCTGAGTCCAATTAGAGTAGAGAGCCAATTACAAAACTTCCAGAACCACCTCAGACATCCCATGTTTAAGACTCTGTTCCTCAAGAACCACTCCTGGTACCAAGCTGTATTAGTCAGGGTTCTCTCGGGAAACAGAATCAACAGGAGATATCTGTCAATAATATGAGATTTTATAAGAGTCTCTCACGCGACTGTGGGGATGCACAAGTCCAGGTTCCGCAGGCAGGCTGCAAACCAGGAGCTCCAATGAAAGTCCAATTAAAGGTCCCTGATGAGTTTCTGGGAGAAGTTGGCTGTCCAAGGACTATCTGGGAAATTCTCTCTGAATGTTGAACTTGCCTTCCCTTTTAAGGCATTCAACTGATTGGATAAAAGCATCACCCATTGCTGATGTAACCTCCCTGATTGATGCAGATGTAATCAACCCTCCACGCAGTAAACTCACTGGTGATAGAAGCCCATAAATGCTCTTGTATGACAATTAGCCCAGTGCTTGCTGGACCTAACACCTGGACACAATTACCTGGCCAAGTTGACTCATTAGCCTAACCAACAAATACTCCTTTCCCATTTATAAAGCCGTTCCAACATTTTTGGTATTGGCAAGCAGCACTAACCCCACTCCTGGTGCCAGTTTCTGTCTTAGCTTGTCACAGGGCTGCCAATGCAAAGTACCAGAAATGTACAAATGCACTTAATAGACTACCATATCGTATAAATATAACTTTTATGTGCCCTGGGAAACTAGAAATTTCATGTGACTCACTTTATTGCTATTCACTTCATTGCAGTAGTCTGGAGCCAAACCTGCAATATCTCTGAGTTATGCCTGTAGTAGAGATGGGATTTGAACCTAGTTCTCTCTCACTCTGGAATCATAAACTTAAATTTTTACTGCAGATTTTAATTTTAGATCAAAACCATAAACATGCTAGGGGGAAATGTTTTTATAAAATATGTTAACAGGTAACCACCACTGAAAATTTTAATGAGATTTTACTTTTATTGACTGTGATGGTTTGGAAATGTATGTACCCCAGAAAAACATGTTCTTGAAGTTAGTACATTCCTTTGGGTGTGAATCCGTTGTAAGTAGCACCTTTTGATGAGGCTACTGCAGTTAAGGTGTGACCTATGTTAAACAGAATGAGTCTTAATCCTTTTACTAGAATCCTTTATAAGAGAATGTAATTCAGACAGACAAAAAGCCACAGGTAGCAAGATGCTGAAATGGAACCTGGAAGCAAAGGAAGAGAGTAGGAGACATTGCCCTGTGCCTGGCCATGTGACAAGCTAAGGACCAAGGGTTGCCAGCAGCCAGCCACAGAATGCCACTGTCCTGGGTAGAAAGCATTGTCATAATTTGGACATTTTCCCAGCCTCAAAACCATAAGCTAATAAATTCCCATTGTTTAAGCCAATTCATTTCATGGTATTTGCTTGAGCAGCCTAGGAAACTAAAACATCGACCAACTCATAATTTATCATTTAAAAATTGTGTTTTGTATAGGAATAGGTATAATAATATTGCTATTATTTATTTAGCATAGGTACTGTGATAGGCACTTATTTTAGTTTGCTAGGCTGCCGGAATGCACTATACCAAGAAATGGGTTGGCTTTTACAATGGTGATTTATTAACTTACAAGCTTACATTTCTGAGTCTGTGAAAAATGTTCACATCATGACTTCATCAGGTGGTGTTTTTCTCCCTGAAGACCGGCTGGCAGCTAGTGATCCTGGACTCCTTTCTCACATGGCAAGGCACATGGCGGCATCTGCTCGCGTTCTCCCTCCTCCTCCAGGCTCCCTTGCCTTCAGATTCCAGCTTTGTGGCTTTTTCTCAGCTTTTGTGTTCCATTGATTTCTGCTTCTGGCTTCCAGGGCTTTCTCTCTCAGCTTCTGAGCTTTTCTCTTGGTGTCTCTCTGTATTCATCCTGTTTACCAAGTACGAGGGTTAAGACCCACCCTGGATCATGCCTTACTGAAGGAATATAATTAAAGGCCGTTAACTGAAGTAACCTAATCAAAGGGTCCCAGCCACAATAGGTTCACACCTATAGGAATGGATTAGCTCTAAGGACGTGATTTTTCTGGGGTCCTTAAAATCCTCAAACTTCCACAGCACTTTACATAAATTGTTTCAATTCCACATAATAACCTTGTAAAATAGATATTTTCTCCATTTCATTTATTTGGAATTTGCATATCACACAGATAATTCTGTGGACTAATCAGGGAATTCAAACTTAAGTCTGCCTGGCACCAAGGTAATTATACCTTTTTTCCTAAACTATGTTGATATTATTTGGAAGGTAGATATATACTTTAATCAGAGAGTTGAAATGCCCCCTCAATCTATTGTTCTCAAAAAAAAAAAAAAAAAAAAGGTGTGGAACTTCTTCTGCAGCCATACTTTTGTGACTCCAGAGATCATCTAGGACTGTAATGATTTTGTGCTCTCAATAAAAGGTTAACTCCAGCAAATAGGGACATAATATTTAACATGGGCTAAGGAATATTATCCCTTTTTCCTTTGTGTATGATGAATAGATGAGACTTCATGGATTTTTCCATTAAACTTTTCAGATATGCCAGCAATCATTGACAATAATCTTAATTTTCTCCCAAAGTATTATATGTCTTGAGATTATAAACTTTTAACTTCTTGTATACTTAAAGACTACTATATTTTGTAAACCTGTGCATAGAGACTAACTTCCATCTTAATGTATAACATGATTAATCATTACAGGGTAATTATGAAAGACCCACACAGCAATATTTAAATAATTTTTCTCATCAGAAAATCTAGAAATAAATTTCAAGCTATCAACATTGTATTCTAACTATAACATTATAAAAGTGATACCTTAAATTTTCTTGTATACAAATTGCTCACATATTATAAAGTGCCATAATAAACTGTGAGTGCATTTAGGACATGGAAGGTTGAATACTATTTCTGAAGCTTCCAGATTAATGTTCATCCTTCTAAATTATGCATCTCTAAGAAATAATAATCACTTTAAAAAGATATTACTATGAAGAAGTTATGATGATAAGTTTTCAGAAATCTCTCAGGAAAATCTTTAATTGCAATGATTGGTTATATCCATGTTGATTATTATATTTAATTTATAGATGATATACTTTACAGTATAGTCTCTAAGATGGGTAGCAAGCTGTGGTGGCTTAGAGCTATGTACCCCAGAAAAAACATGTTATTAAACTTAATCCATTTCTGTGGGTGTGGACCCATTGTAACTAGGACCTTTTAACAAGGTTACTTCAGTTGGGGTGATGGGACTTAATCCTATTACTGAAGGCCTTATAGGGAAAGAAGAGATAAAGACAGAGGAAACAACCAGAAGCTGAACTGTGAACAGAACCTGGAAGAGGAGAAAACAGGAGAGCACGCCATATATATTGCCATGTGAAAGAAAAGCCAAGGACCAAGGATTACAAGCATCCAGCCCCAGAATGCCAGTCTTCTGGGAGAAAGCATCACCTTGATGTCTTCTTGATTTTGGACTTCTCCTAGCCTAAAACCTGGGAGCCAATAAATTCCTGTTAGTTAAGTCATCTAATTGCTTGATATTTGATTCAGGAGCCAGGAAACTAAAACAGTTTTTGGTACCAGAGAGTGTGGTTCTTTATTTCAAATGCCTAAAATATGGACATGGCTTTGGAATGGGGTAATGGGTAGAGGCTGGAAGAATTGTGAGGGCTCAAAAATGAATGAGGGTGGTAGAGAAAGTTTGTATTATCTAAGAGAATACATAATTCATCATGAACAGAATTTATAGAATTATGAACATTAAAGGCATTTCTGGTGAGGACTTAGAAGGAAATGATAATGTGTCCTTGGAAATTGGAAGAAAGGAGATCCTTTTTATACAGTGGCAGAGAGCTTGACAAAATTGAGTTCTGATGTTGGATGGAAGGCAGAACTTGAAAAAAATGAATTTGACTGAGGAAATTTCCAAGCTAAGAAAGGAAGATACAACCTGATTTCTCCCCTGTAGCTTATAGTAAAATCCAAGATGAAAGGGGTAAGTTGAGTACTGAACTCTTATGGACAAAGAAACCAGAAATCGATGGTTTGGAAAATTCTGAGCCTATACAGATAGTGGGCTCTGAGACCAGAAGTGGCTTTATCAGCCTCCCTGAACTGCCAGAAAGTGAGTTCCTGGAGAATAGGGCTCTGTGTGAGGGTTTAACTGAATATGGATCCAGGCAGCAATTTCACTGGAAGTCAAGATTGGAAATACAGTTATGCAGGAAGGCTGTATGGAAGGTTCTGTTTTCTGATTGTTTGGGCACCTGTGAACTGCATGCAAAGCCAAGGTTTTTGCAAAATCTGTTTGAGCAGAACCACTGCCAGCCTGGACAGAAAGGGACATAGAAGGGACTAATTGAAGGAAAAATGACTTCAAAGACAGAACCATGGAAGTCATGGTTGGGACTGAAGAGATCTCCTCTGGTCAAGAGAACAGGCCCATCCATGTGTGTGGAAAGGGTAGATTCACCCCTGCATTTTGAGGGAGCATGCCTTCTGCCCCAGCACTTGGAGGAGGTGGACCTTGTGCTGCATTGTTCAGTGAGAGTCTTGCCACCCCAGTGCTTAAAGATGGTGGAGCCTGTGTGTTGGCATTCATAGAGAGCCTGGCCACCATCCTGCTGCTTGAAACCCAAGGGTTTCCAGCCAGCCAAAACACTACTGACCTTGGGAGGAAGCAAGCCTTCTAGCCACCACGATGATTTGGACTTCTGGCCTCTACAACTGTGAGCCAATAAGTTACTGTTGTTTTAGCTAACCTGTTGTTTATTTGTCATAGCAACTAGGAAACTGAGACAATGACTAAGACAAATTTCCTATCTAAGGAGCTTAGAGTCTAGTTGAAGGGGACAGGCATGGGAACTGATTACTGCAATGTGTCATTATAGGAAAAAATCTGCAATAGGGAATGCTTGGGAGCCCAAAGGAACAGGATGATGGGGGAAAGGGAAGCTGATGAGTTTGTATTTGAAGGAAGGTAGGAGATGAGGTCAGACCTCTTCACACAAGAGGTGTTGAGATGAAATCAATAGATAAGTACTCAGGCGATCAGGATAGGAGAAATTGTTCAGACAGAGGAAGCATCATGAGAAGGCAGGATTCACACAAAAAAAATTCTGGCTTCCATTTGAGTGGTATTGTTGGAACCCAGACTGCTAATAGGGGAAGAGACAGGTTGTCAACACCAGGTAAGGAAAAGCCTTCTATGCCAGATCAAAGATATGGCAGGTTACCCTGTAGTCAGCAGTTACAGAAGCTTTGTTTGTTTGTTTGTTTTCACATTGTACTGTCAGGATCTCTTGTGTATTGAAAATATAGATTGGGGAGATAGATAAAGTCCTTGAGAATTTTAAAACTTGGTTTAGAGAAAACAATTCATTGGCTAAAGAATCCCTAATACTCCTCATTTGAAAACCATTGATACAGCCCATCTCACTTGCAAAGAAATTACCCCCAAATTTCAATTGATGGAAGCAACAGAAGCAGCACTGAGACCTGGGCACCCTTGTCAGGTGGAAATTATTTCAGATTCTTGTAATAGGTTCTGATTTGGAATTTCTTCACTTTTTTTTTAGTTTAATAGGAAGGTATCAGTGTCTCTTTAGAATTGTATGGGAAGAAAGTATCATTCTTTATGATTATTGTAATTAAAGACAAAAGTCACTTTTTAAAGTGGAATAGTTTTTTAATCAATTCATTAAACTTCTAATGAAGATGCACTTAAAAGCAGCACATATATTGCAATTTAGGGATGAATATTCTGTGATTGAGGATTGCTTTCTTAAATACTTTCACATTTCAGTACATGATTTAAGGTCCTTACTAATGGATTATTTGATTTTGATTTCAGTCTTTCTGGACTCTAGCTGTCATCTAGGTTGATTATTTCCATCATTAATTTGCCATAGTGTTTCACTCTTTGAATTCGACTTGTTATTTAGATCACATTTTATATGCTTCATTTTTTTGTCTCATGGCTAACGAAAGCATAATCATCCAAGCAGCTGTTAGTTGAATAAAATACTCAACATTGTAAATGTAATTAATGTTACTCAATGGTACATTGAAAGATGGTTAAAATGGCAATGTTTATGTTATATGTGTTACCACAATAAATTTTTTTGAAAAAAGTGCATCAAATCAGTATCTATTTAGCTATTTTAAGTTTTCAATAAAATAGCTGTATAGAGCTGATACCCTATTCACATATGATAATAAAGCTTGCCAATATTCCAAGTTAGTACTTTTTACCATTCTACAAGTATAAGGTTTATTTTTAATGAAGTCCAGTCTAGTTTCAATATTCTGCATGTTTCTTAAGAATATGCCATGGAAGGAGGACAGGGCAGAATAGTATTCATAATATAGTATAACCCTTTTGTGTTTTTCTAAGGTATCTTACAACAGTAGACATTATATCACACTAGACAGGAATAAAAAAGAACCATTTCAAATTTCATTGCATTATTTTGCATATGAAGGTGGTATCATGTATGTTGATAATTTGCTTCACAGTACTTATTTAAAACTCCAGAATGAGACTTGTTGTCATGCTTCTGATCAGGAAGAATAAGGCATTTTGAAAAATAAAAAAACTGTTGTCTGGTAATTGAATTTAATCTTATGGGCCCTGGCTTGAAAGCTGTGGACACCCTGAATCCATGTGGTTCTTTCTACCCAGCCCCTGAGCCTAATGACTAGGATAATCTTGAATTCTCTTGTTCATAGCAAAGGCATATGGAACAGCCCAGGGATTCTCCATCAGCTCTGCCTCTCTGAAACCACAAAGTCAGGAAATGTAATCAGAGTGCTCAGCTGAACCAGAGTGTGAGCTTTCCTAATGGGTAACTGTGACTTGAGAAATCACATCCATTAGATAAAGTGATTAAATATACATCAGGCCTTTGGTGGGAAGCCATGAAGCTATTGCAGGAGAACATCACCTGACCCATATCTCCTGCTTGAAAAAGAAACATGTTTTTTTACCTTTGTTATGTATCATTCCTAAATTCCTTAGCTTACTTGCAGGAAGCTATTCTTTGATAATAAGATTTATGCAGTTTCAGATTTTTGTGAACTACAAAGTAATTGTGTGGTTGATAAAACATTAAAAAGGCAATATTTCCAACTTGTTCATCTTCCTATCCTGCTATGTAGGTTTTTGTTTTATATCTCCATTCTTTATCTTTTAAGCATTTCATACTTCAAGATTTTTTTAAAAATTTGCACATGGAAGCCTTTGTATCCTCAAATTAGATTTTTTCATGTCTTAAATATCTAATTAGAAAAAGATATATGTTGCATGCAAATTACTCCTAGCTTTCCAAATATGCTATTTTGTGAAAATAATATTTAAAGATATTTAACCATAAACAAATGTCACCATCAAAATAATATTAACCTTAACTATATTTAAAGTTCTAGAAATTCCTCTTTCTTACTCCTCATTATAACATCTCAATTAATAATATGCTGCCTATCATATATTCATGTCTATTGCAGTAAGTGTATACATTTAGAATATTATTGTTGAGTTATGAAATAAACTTTCACTTTTTCCCTGGTGACCATCAACAGTAAATGACTAACAGATTGTTTTTAAAATCATGAAGTCATAGTTGGCTAAAATTGTAAGTGCCTTCATAAAATGTAATTTTCCTCTTCATTTTAAAGCTGAGTCCCTGGGAGCGCAAGTTGATGTCTAGGATAATTGGAAGCACAATTAAAGAAATGATAGAAAGTAAAGGTCACTTAAAAAAATTCATTAGTGAATTCCTGAGGCATACCCCTATATATTTGGATTCTTCTCCTCCAAATGAACATTTACTCCTATATTCTTAAATGTCTAAATTCTCAAAGGCAGCAGAGATGAAGGGATAGACCAGAGAGCTCTGATTCTATTGGGTTTTGGCTATTGTGGCAAATATAGAGACTCCCATCTCATGAGATGGAGGGGTGGGTATATGGCACACAGAGAAAGGTGACAGAAACAGAAAGCTAGGACAAGAACAAAAATGAAGTGGCTCAAGCTGATGAAGGGCATGTTCCCTAGTCCATTGATAATCTCTGTGGTTATATAAAAAGCTCAAATTACCTGTAAATTATGTAGTCAGAAAAAACAGAATCTTAGAAATTTCATACTGGAAGGACCATTACAAATGTCTTAGTCAACCTCAGTCATTTTGTCAATATGCTTGGTGCCCAATAATAGTTTAGTAAGAGCACACCACGTTATAGACAAGTCCATAAACTCAGAGTAGAAAGGTTTTCAACTGAAAAAGACTGGGTTTGTTAAATTGGAATATTTTATATACCCAGGGACTCTAGGCTCCTCTAGTATGCTACCCTTCCTCCTCTCCATTTTCCTTTTAATGTTATTAGTAAAATTTTGCTTTGATAGTGAAGATCTTCTAATTTGCAGATTGATATTTAAATTTTCTCTATTGAGAATATTTACTTTAATATTTTTGAGTTTCAGGGTAGAGAGAAAGTGCTTCATAGGTAAATAAAACCTCGGTTCAATGCAGAAATTGAAATAAATAAAATGAAATTGTATAGCACATCACATTACATACGAGAGAAATGAAGAACTTTTTATATAACTGTGAGATTTTCTTTCTTTTTTTTTTTCATTAGAATCTCAACTTTTGAGCTTTTTCTTAATCTTTCTCCCATTTCTCTTGAGTAAGAAATGGAGAAAAATATTATGGCCGTTGTATCACTATTTATTGACTACCTGTTACGTGCTAAACATTGGTAGTATAAAGATGAATAAGATGCTCACAGATTGCAACGAGAATAACCAGTTACTTTGCAGCTTTCAAAAAAGTGGTCACAGGTGAGGTAATCATGGAACTGGCTCTGGAAGGATGAGTAGGAGTGCTTCATTTGAAGAAGTGGCTAGAGCACAGGTACCTATCCAGAACCCTGGATGGGTGGGTGGGGCTGAGTAGCGGGGAATAAGACTGGGACCATTTCGGTATGGCTCTTGTGGGTGAACTTCAAAGTGGTGGGGGAGCTGTTAATGTTTTTTTAAACAGAAAGGTGATGATGTGTTTTAAAATACTGCTCTGATAGCTCTACGTAGCCTATGGATAAGAGGAAAGAGGAAAAGAAAATGGAAACCTAGAGACTAGGAGGCTACTGTGATGGCACAGATGAGAGGTAAAGAGATAGGGAGAAAAAATGTGGAGACTGTAAAAGGAAATGGGGTGATTTAAAAGTATAATCAAATGGACTTGATCAGATGTTAGGAGTCTATTCTGAATTTCGGAGACGTGAAAGACATTTGACAGGTATAGCACTGGCTTTTGAGTAGCACTTTTATTTAAATGAGCAGGGTAGTTTGCTGAATCTGGAGGGTGTCTCTAAGCTGGAAAATAGTTGTTTCTCATAGTTTTGCAGTTGAAAGTTTTTCTACTCTTTGTAGGAAACTATATATAATAATCAACAAACAGTTCCATTTGGGGAAAGACTGTGTATTAACTAATTTTCATTGGCTGGTGATTGCTGCCTCATATACTCTTGCCTCTTCCCTTCTGAGAGACACAGGTTTTCAGCTAAGAAATGGACAGTATCGTCTCAATGTACTTTCCCTGAAAATGCACCTGATTTGGGTACCCACTGTCTTGATATAGGAAAAAGACTAGTCCTTCTGGAACATACTTCTGAAAGGTTGCCAATTCCTCATCTAGGTCCTGAGTTAGGGTTGCCAGGTTTAGCAAGTAAAAATAGAGAGCACCCAGTTAAATTTGAATTTCAAATAAACAATGAATTTTTTTTTTTTTTTTTTTTACTGTATGTCCCATGTACATTTTAGTACTTATACAAGCAAACAGGCAAACAAACAAAACCCTGTTCATCTGAAATTCCAATTTAACTGAACATTATGCATCTTATCTGGAAATTTTATCTTAAATTTTTCTTAAATAATCATTCTTTTCTGTCTTCTCTGTCTCCTCATGGCCCCATTATATAATCTGTAGATGAGAATGTACTAAACCCTTAAATTCTGGGTACATGAATTTTAATTGCATGTAAAGGAGCAGGGGGATGGTTTAGTAGTCAGTTCCAAGTACTTTAGACACTGATTCCTCGATTTATTTTCAGTGTTGTCATTTATTGGTTACTTCACAAAAAGCCTTAATGTGTTTATAATTCAGGAAGAATGATGGAATAGTACTAACAGTGCCACAGGTGTGTTTTGAGCATTAATTACTTAATTATAAAACACTGAATTGAGAGACATTTCAAATAGCACGGAACTCAAAGCTTTTCACCTCAACTGGGGGCCCACTTAAATAGCATTTTACCTAGCCAGGAGAAACAAACATAACATGGTCCATGAGGTACATTACCCACTAGGAACTCATCTTCCAGTGTGACCGCCTGCCTGAAAAAATATCCCCTGGGTGTCAGAGGCTTTCTAAGAGCAGTGACTCACCAACCCCCTACTTAAGATGAGCTTGTAAAATTATTTTCATTTGTATTCTTAGTTACTTGACATGATTAAAGTATTTTATGTTATAAGCCAGGAGTTGTACGTATGAGTGGAAACAACAGAATATTTCAAAACCATAAGATCACAAAGGAGGATAAGGAAGGGAGAGAGGTGAATGGGCTGGGAAGAAGGAGAGTGAGGAGCAGCATTCGGGCCTGAAGATTTTAGATAGACTCTTAACAATAATACTACTTGCTTGTCTTCTTTCTTAAACCATTCTTATTAATTCAGTACCACTATAATATATGAAAAAATCTTTTGAAAAATATAGTCCAGGCAGATATCAGCAAATTGATGTGGGAAATATGGCAGGCAACTGGGTGACTCAGTCTCAGTCCCCATTCCCCATTTTATTTTTTCACTTGAAATATCCAAATCTTCAAGCAAACTGAGTTCTGCTCATTGAGAAGCTTTTTTGAATGATTTCCTCAAAATTGTTGTATAGATGTCCCTTTTTTCCCTCTATTTTGGTGTCTTTCTGAGTTTTTTCCTATCCTGGCTTTCTAATCTACTGTCAGATATTATGTACTTTTATATGTTATAGGCCTTTTCAGGGAATGGGATTCCCACCTGAACACATGTTTTAGTGAGAACAATGATAGGTTTCCTTGCACCTGCTCCATGTTTAGTAAGTTTCCAATTCCTTTTGGTGTCAAACAATAGCAGGTACCTCTGCAGTCCCTTAGGTCACTACGTGCTTGGTTTTGTTGTCAGGGTAGCAGCTGAATGGGTGAAAGATTTTTTTCCTCTGGCTTAGGCAAAGCACCTCACGTTCATTAGGAAAAATGCCCATAAAGGCCTATCTCTATGTAATTCGCATGCCTCCGGCATTATGTACTTTAAAATATCAAATCAATTTTCCATTGTACAGTATTGAATTATGTTAAACATTAAAAATCTTAGTAAAGCCTTTTACTTTGAGATGAATAAAGGGTGATCAGCTTTCTTGAGGCAAGACTGAGATGATCTATGAGAAATGCCAAGTCACAATAGATTCATTTTGGAAAAAGTCATTTCATTTTGGAAACAAAGAAACAAAAACTCTTCAAGGCAATGAATAAATTTTGGAATTAAGGTTAGGCCTAATCAACTTTTAAATTTCCTGACCAATCCTATGGCCTTTAAAAAATTTTTTTTAAAAAAGAAATTAACTAATGCAGGAAGGGGGCATGGTGTTAGGGTATCATTGATCCTTCTTTTTTTCTTATTTGTTTATTTTCTTTGCAAAGTGGTGAGACAAATTACCTTCTGCAGTAGCACAGGTTAATCAAAAGTCCCAGAGGAGCAGGAGGCTGAGAAACTCCTTATTGATATTTTAACACAGCATTCTCTTTCATCTTGGTTGTTTCAAGGCACATGGCAAAAGTCTCTCAGCCTCTAAAAGAAGTGAGCAGGCCTAATCACATAGAGCTTCTCTCAATGGTTTGTTTTAAATGCAGAGTACTTCGAAGATTCAGGGAGGGCGTCAGATCCAGTTGTTTTTTGGTAATACTCAAAAGTGTCAATTTATAATGCTGATGCTTAAATGGCCTATATTTTAAAAACAGGATATAATTTCTATCATCAGAACATGTTCTCTTAAAAGAGAACAGAACATGTTCTCTTTTATTTTTGGAGAAGATAGTGATGGTAAAAAAACAACTAAGGATATCAACTTCGTTCTTCATTGTGGCCACATAGAACTAGGGGAGCTCAGAAAGAAGAAAAGCAGCAAAGCCTTTCCTCTTCAACAGGGCCTTCTGGGATTATACCTTACAGGGTTTTTATTTTTTCATTCGTCTCTCACTTTTGAACTACCTATTCCTGTTGTGTTTTCCTATACCTTACAGCTTTATTTCCAGCAATAATCTCCCTTTTCTTAGGTTTGTTCTTCTTTTTCAAGAGTCTTCTGACCTCAACAACATGGCAAAGGATTTCAAGGAGATGGTACTGAGTTTAAAGTTTGCCTTTCTCCCCTCTCTAGTACTGTCACATGAACATCTCCGAGTATCCACTAATTTAAATGAGGGTAATAATACCTTCTTATGTTGCTAAAGATTATATTTCTAACACAGAACATAAAACATAGTAGCTGCTTAACAAATACTGGTTTTCTTCCATAACACAACCAAATTCCTCCTACACTCGGAAGTCATATTCTCTCACAATGACCTGTACAGCTTTACAAAAGCTCCCTTATCACTGGCCAATTTTCCAAGCACCAATTTGCTTGTTAATCTCTAATAATGATGAGAGCTGAAGTCTCTGTTTAAGCCAGTAGATGCCATCTTACATGGAGGCTGTGATATTTTAAATCCTGGAGTAATTGGGGGTGTATTCACAATAAAATCAGCTCAAATCTAATTTATTAATTTTATGAGGTCTGAAGCATGGTCAGAGCTCCCTTTCAGAAAATGCTGCTTGCTAAGATACAAAGGACATGACTCAAATGCTTTCGACTTGCACTCCTGCTTCACATCAGCGGCAGAGAATTTTCTGTCTAGTGACCTTCTCCACCCACGTATTTTGGATTTTCTCATCTAAAGGCACAGCTGTGACATCAGTGATGGAAATTTCCATCTTTTAGTTTATCTTCTTAATTATTTTATTTCCTGCTTACAAAAGGGATTTTAGGTGGCTTTCCATACAGCACACATTAAAGGAATAATTTAAATCAGTTTTAAAGTAAATCAGACGTCATTTGCAGGGGAGAGAAAAATCATAGCAGCAGGAAATTTCCTTTTGTCTTTCACACAATATCTAACATACTATAAAATATTGATATGTATAAAACCCCAAAAGCTTGGAGTTTCTGTGTGTGAAGGCATTACTTCTTCTTGTTTTCTTTTCAAAAGGAAGTATTGCTGTTGACATTCTAATTGGTTATCCCAAATATGTAAAAGTAGCATAGCAGATGACAAAAATCCTTTTTTTCCACCTCACTGAAAAAAAATGAAGTCATATCATTATTTCATATGAATAATACTTTTCAACTGCACTAAATTATGTAGTTGATTGGTGTAGGCCCTAGAAAGATATTGTACAGAAGACATTCCAGTTAATACTTGATGTTGAAAGGATGCTAGATTTAAATCCAAGTGCACTCTATAAGCTAAAAGCATGCTTTGCAATTTGGTGGTAGGAATGAATGGGGGCGTCATTGCCAGAGTTGTCCAGGGAAGACTTATCTCTGAATGTGAGACCTGAACTGAGCCTGTCAGATAGACTAAGATTGGACACATGAAAGGCATAATCTGGGTTCTCCAAAGTTGAATTTGTTAACCTGAAAAGGGTGTAGAATATTATTTTTTACACCATAGCCTTTAGAAATTGTGTTTGTACATTGGTACATGTAGGTACTTTGTAATTCAGCAAATGTAAAAATTCTTGTATTGGGAGATATTCAATTTACCTTTAATTTGTTGTTGTTTTGTTGTAAGGAATGAGTGGTCAAAAAAAAAAAAAAAAAGTTGAGACTCCAAGCATTAGGTTAGAAAATTTTATCTCACTCTGTTTAATGAAATATCTTAAAAAGAAAAAAGTGAAGAGCACTATGATCAAAGCTGTGATGTTTGGAACATTTCCTCAGCGATAGGTATTGAAAACAGGAATCTATAATTACCACCATTTTAAGGAAAGGCAGAAAAGCTAAGGCCAGAAATTGTGAAGCTAGAGCCTCTGAACATGATCCATTTCATGTGCCTGGATTGCATAATGGAATTGACCTTTTGCATATTTTAGGAGTCATGTTCAATATCAGATAGTGACCAAACACTGACATCTCTATTTGGCATTCATCAAATAAATCGATCCTGCCACTAATTTAAATTGCCTGTGTTTCTTGTTCAAACTTGAAATAACCTGAATACCTAAATAATTTTAAAGTAAATGCAATGTATTATTAGTATTATGTAGTCAAACCTATGTGTTCATATAGGTTTGTGCATTTTTCTATTCTCTATTTGTGAGACTGATAATTTCCCATATGTGGGTCAATATGATAAGACTTTGGAACAGCATAGTATATGCAATAATCAATCAATTATTATTTTGATCGGTAGTTATGCCACACACACAAATATAAGTCTGAGACATTTCCTGTGTATTGGCCACATAATTCTGGAAGTATGTTTACAAGGCAATATAAGATAGACCAGACTGTCCTAGTATTCTCAGTGTTAAAACCAAAACCTGGTTGACCATTAGTAAAAAGAGGAAAAGAATAATTGTGTTTTATGTGTCAGAGGATTGCTATATGTGAAAGAACTGTGAATTTATAAGCTATTGTAACTCAACATATCTTTACATAGATATGACTGTTATTCTTGAATGTGAAATGTATGTTGCTTGATAAATATCATTCCATTACATGCACATATGGTAAAAGGCATCCTGTTTTTGCTGTTTCTCAGCCTAGTTTTTATTTTTTCTCCTAAAAATGCACTAACAAGAAGTATTTCCAATGAAAATTGTTTTTTTTAGAAAATATGTTGGCATATTAATGCCTGTGAAATAACACAAAGTAATATACAAATTATAGATCAAATACTCAACTACCATATTCTTGGTGTACATTTATATATCAAGAAATAAAGTTCATGATGTGATTGGAGGACAAAATCTATAAGTCTAGGAACCTGATAAAACCTCTACAATAAAAATTAGAAAACCAAGCATCAGTAGTGGTATTTGAAAGAGGGAAAGTAACAAATGAGTGAGAATAGTGAGGGAAATGGATGTGGAAACAATATTTAGTAAAAATGAACATGTATTTGACCTTTAAATAAGATATATCAAAGGTAAAATGTATATTTTGGAAGAAAAGTTATGTCAAATAGAGTCAATATAAGTGATGAATTATAATATTTCTAAAAGTACACTCTTTCCTGATTTGTGTTATTTGAGGATCTTGTTTTCACTTATTTTCATTAGGGAGACTTGTTTCCCATTTGTTGTTTTATTTTTTAACCAGTAATGATGTGGAATAAAACTGTCTAGGTCCTTCTCATGCCTTGTGGCATGCTCTCTTCTTCAACAGACTAGCCAGGTAAGCTCCTCACCAGTGATATGCATACGTATAGATCCTAAGTATCCGAGAGGTTAGATAACTTGCTCAAGGTCACACAGCAGTGGTGAAGCCAGCGTTTGGACTTGTAGTTTTGTGATGTTTGAACTCATAATTTTCCAACTATACATATCGCCTCTTTAAACAATATGCTTTAATTTCAAGGAGAAATATGTAAGAAATGTTATATGTACTTATATTCTCACTTATTTTTTTGCTACCACTTTATTATTATAGAGGTTATTTAATAAAAAGAGCTAATTTATCTTGTTATGGTGTTTGTACACAGACATTAACTTTCTGTCTTTGAAATGGTAATTTTACTATCAATTAAATACTTACTGAGCAGGCATTTGGTTAAGTGCAAGGGACTCAATTTTATTGATGATGTATTTGTTTGTTTATTGCAGTAGAGAGACTTAATAGCAGGTATTGGGATGAAAGGTAATAGATATAAGAACCTTCTCCCCTGCCTTCATAAATTCATTATACTTTTAACAGGGGCAGGGACATAAATACAAGAACCTATAGATTCATTAAACTCCAACAAAATACTATGAAAGTACATTTATTTCCCAATTTCCCAGGTATTTCTTTGATTCTTCTCTTCCCCTCACATATTTTTGCATAATTAGTTATTCTTTAATTATAATATGTTGCTGCAAATTTAGAAACTCCCAAATTATGGGAGTTGTGCAAGATTCCTACCTGCAAAATGAGGCTTTTGCGTGAGACATTAGATATCAGAGGATTTGCAGTAACTTTACCTTTAAGGAAGTTGGTAGCAACCTGCCTGTCATTTTAAATTTGATTTTCAAAGACAATGTGCCAGAAATTTGTCTTTAACAGACCAACAAAGTGTGGCTTCTAGGTGTTACTGATGGGTAGGCATTCTTCAATTAAGTTTCTAGGGATTGTTTGATTTAATTACAGGGACAGTTTACTAGATAAACTACTCACTGATTGAATTTCTAAACTCCAGCCTGCAGAATAAAGCCAAATGAGTCATGAATAAAAAACGTAGTGAGTCAGAAGCCAAGGCCTTTGAGACAGGTACTTACTCTACTTTACACTTCTGAAATTTGAACTTTTAAAAACACGGACACCTCTCTCCTAATGTTATCCTTTCCCCTACATTTGGCCCAGGATCCACAGACCTCAGTTTTAGTGCTGGCTCTGCTTCACACAGCTCTATTATCTTGGACAAGATATTTAACCCTCTAGATGACATTTCAGTTTCCTAGCTTGCAAAATGAGAGGTTGTACTTAGATGTCCTCTAAACTCTAATCTCTTTAAAACAGTGTTTTTAAACGGAATTGGTGGGGTATGAGTTCAATTTAGTCATATACATAAAATTTTTGAATGGAGTGGATTAGAACAGAGAACATCTGTGAACATTGTTTAGAGTAAGAATAAGCATTGTTTGTGAAATGTTTGTTTCAGATTTATGTGAACATGTATACTCAACTGCAGTGTAAAATATATAGTTTGCAGTTGTGCATCATAGTCAAAAGTTTTGAAAACAACTTCTCTTGAGGCTTAACCACCTCCCACCACTCTGTATATAAGGGTCCGTTTTCAAATGAAAGCTTAACAAATAACATCAGTTTCGAAAACAAAATTTTGATTGTAACAGCTTTAAAAATTAGATATTCCAAAACAATAAAACGCCAAATAAAGCCAGTACAAACCAGGCTCATTCATGCCTGGAATAGATATAAGGTTCTTTGATCACCTACCCTAAATTTAGTTATGGAAAAGCAGAAATGTGTTTAAAGCATTAAATGGCATTTTGCTGTGTTAGACTGAGGTGCATTATTAATATTTGTTGCGTCCTAAAAGTCAATTGATAGTTAAAATTTAATATTAGCTTTGTTGCGTCCTGTACTTTCAGAAAGATGAGTCTGGTCATTGCCATCTGAGATTTGCATATTAAATCAAGATGGTTAATAATTGTTGAGCCTTAATACATAGATCATAATTAATGTAATATTCGTATTATATTCAAATTTCTCTTTATGTGCCTAGGTTAAAAAGTAGATTTTAGTGACATTGGTCCTGGAAGACTTCAGTTGAGAAGAATTATTTGTTTAAATGTATCCCTTAATATACAAACCATTTGGACTAATGTTGCTATGCAGTATAACTATTGGAGTCTTATTAAAATATTATCTGTGGATCCAAGGGTGTGTTCCATAGACTTCTCTTACAAATAAAACTAATATTTTTCTGTATCTGGACCTCCCTCTTGGTTAGTACTTAAGATATAGCTACTCTGTGAGTTTTTGCTCTTTGAAAAAATAATGTTATGTTATTCAAGTTTGTTGATTACAGAATTGCTTTTTTATAGCACTCTGTGTTTTTGAAGGAACCAACCAGTCTGAGAAACTGACTTTGTATAGTAACATATCAAAGATAATTTTTAAAAATTAGGAATAATTATGAAAAATGAAATAAAGTTTGGTAAATATAAAAGAACTGGAGCATGTAAAATGTGTTTCACTGTTGTATATGATGTTATTAAAAATAACTTTATTCAGAGTTTGTTTAATTTAATAAGCATCAAAATAGTATCACTTAATTTGATAATTATTCAATTATAATTTAGTGTCACTCGGAATTATATCCAGCTGCTAATAAGAGAGACCTGACTGTAGTAGCTTAAACCACCAGGTTTTATTCTTTCACTTGGTAGGCTCCTAGAAGAGGTATCCAGGGCTGGTAGAGCAGCTCTAGAAACTCATGGAGAACCCCCATCCTCTGTCTTCTGCTCCACTGCTTCTGGCTTCCAGCCTAAATGTCACCTTGTAGTCCACGATAATTGTTGGAATGTTAATATTCAAATTCATGCATCCGGTAGGAAGGAGGACTAGAAAAGAGATTCACCTCCCCTTTTAGATGTCTACTAGGAAGTTCTATACAACCCTTCTCACATTTCAATAGCCTGAGCTAGTAACACCCTTAGCCGTGAGGAAAACTGGTAATACAGTTTTTCAGTTCGGCAGACTATCAGGATTCTCAAGTTTAGGGAAAAAAAGGTAAGAATGAATATTAGAAGAAGACTGCCTATGTTTCTTTTTTGTTGTTGCATATAAAGGACCAATTTTAGTTTTTTTTCCCCAAGAAGCACTATCATTGTCAAATGATTTATTGAAATAATCATTTACAGACACCCTGCTTTTTCTGTAGAAAACAAGTTAAAGAAATTCTAGTAGTATTACATATTCAGAAAAATCATAATGATCTAAATAAACTTTTTAGACCAGAAAAGTGCTTTAAAGATCATTATCAGCATTCTGCAATTTCCAGGTGAGCCTGGAACAAGCAAGCTAACCTACCTGCTGAGGGTCTCATAGATGGTAAGAGTGATTACCAGGATGTGAATTTAAGTTTCCTAATGCCCTCACCACTCCCCTCCTGCTATGTTATGATGGTCTTTACTAGCCAGGTGATACTTGTGTCTTACAGTGTTCTTTAAACGGAACATTGGGATATAAGTAATTTAACATCCATGTAAATCAATCTGATAAGACAGTTTGCATAAGGACACTTTTTCTATTTTAAACTATATTCTTAGAAAGGAAAGGTATTGTTAGAAATGTGCTGTAGAATGGCATTACAGAAATTCATTTGTAAGATAGTCATTTGGAACTTAGAATACATATATATTTTAAAGAATAGGTAGTGTTTCCACGACTGTAACACAGAAACACATTTAACCTATGATGTCCCTGGGGTAGCATACAAATAATAAAATTGAACATAACCATTCTGTTCCATTTATTTAATAAATGTTTAATGTGTTCTAGGCACTGTGCTGTATACTGGGGCAAAAATGGACTTGGTCACTATCTCACAGAGTTTACCATCTAGCTGAGAAGTAGACATTAAACAGATAATTCATAGCATGATGAAAGCTTCCAAAAAAAGAGAACAGGGTTATAAGAAAACATTTTGGCTGAAGAGGGGAAGGAGTAAAATATAATGTTCTGAAGAGAGAGATTAAGTTTAGTGATATCTTTTCTCCTTCTCCATGACAGTTTGATCTTCTGTCCACTTTCTAGCTCTGTTCTTCTAGAACCAGATGAAGATGAAATGTCTTGATTATATTACTAAGCCACATTGCTTATGTTAAAATAACTCCCGAGATAAAGAGAATCAACAAAAGACAAACACCACAGTAATACATGTTGCAGACAAGATCCACTGGTGGATGCTAAAATTAGTAGGCAAGTTTGAGGAGAAACCCCTGATGGGGTCATCTTGCTTTGGACTTCCCTAGTGCAGTGACTCATGTACGTGGGCATACCTCTCTTCTGGACTCTGGAAGCTATGCATTTCATATGGAATTGTTAGAGGTGATACTGGCTCTTCTGAGACATATGACTTTTAAACAGGGCATATCCCACACCTGCTCTATGTGGAAAGCATCTCCCAGCCTTGGAGCTGTGCTACATGGATCGCTGCAAAATTGCTGAAAGGACCCCATTGAAGGGGAATGCCTGGTATAATTCTGCCAGCAAGCTCTGGTTCCTGTCATGAATCCTGAGTAGAGTGCTGCCAAATACTCCACAGATCTCTTGTCATTTCATTACTTGTTCTGTGTGTTTTGATGCATTAGTGCCTCTGTTCATTTTGGTCCCTGTATTGGTCAGCCAAAGGGTTGCTGATGCAAAGTACCAGAAATCGGTTGGCTTTTATAAAGGGTATTTATTTGGGGTAAAAACTTACAGTTACAAGGCCCTAAAGAGTCCAACTCAAGATTGCTTTCTCACCAAAGTCAGTTGCCGTGTGTTGAAGCAAGATGGTTGCTGATCTCTGCCTGGTCTCTCCTTCCTGGGCTTCCTCTTCCTCTTAAGGCTCTGTGGGCCCAACCTTTTCCCGATCTCAGTTATAGGTTGGCATAGGGCTTGTCTCTTCAGGCTTCCTGTATCAGTCTGGATTCTCTTCCCAAGGTCAGCTGCAAACTATCAAGTGAATGGCTCATCTTTCTTCTGGCATACCTTTTTGAGTGAGTATTCCTTTTGTTTTTATCAGCCCACCAAGGGGGCAGGGACTCAACCTGAGTTACAACTTACTGATGCAGCCCAATCAGAAACCCTAAATTGATTTTATCAAGTAAACTTAATCAGAGGCCTCTTACTGAATTTAATATAATCAAAGGGTATCACACCTAGAGGAGTAGATTAGTTTACAACATAATCTTTCTCTTTTTGGGATTCACAAAAATAATCTCAAATTGTCAGAGTCCCTCTGCCTGATTAATGATGATTTTAACAATAATCATAGGTATTTATCAAGGTCTTCTAAATTCCAGGTATGGTTCTAGAAGCTTTATATACATTAACTCATTTAATTCTCACAACATCCATTTCATACCCTTTTTACAGAGGAGTAAACTGAGACAGAGAGTTAATTAACTTGACCAAGATGACATAGCTTTGAAGTGTTGGAGTCAGAATTTTAAAAAGTTGTAGCCTAACTTGTACAGTCCAGTGTTTAGAAATCTGTATCTCACTAATCCCACTATGTTCTTCTGTACAAATCTGACTCGCCTTTGCTTTATGCCAGTTCAAATCAATATCTACTTCCTTGTGCTTCCAAGGTATTTTAAAAATACTTCCATTCACTCAATTGTACTCTGTTTTGTATCATATTCGTTTATGTACAGAGATTTCTTATAGACTTTTAACTTCTTGGGAGTGTAATAATTTTCCTGGTCAATATCAAGTATATGATGACAAAATCACTATGTCCAACCCAAGCTCATGTTTTGAATTCCACTTACTAATTGTTAGTTATTGGACTCGTCTACTCTGTGTCTCTCAGGCATCTCAAATACAATATGTCCAAAATGGGACCAATTGTTTTTCTCCCCTGTTCAAGCCTCATCCTTCTGGGTTTCTCACCATAAGAAATCATGAGAGCATTTACTTGATTGGCCAAGGCAGACAGCTGAAAGTAATCCTTGATTACCATCTCACTTCTGGCTTCCCATGTTTAACTGCCAATCATTCTCAAATATGACCACACCTCTACACCTCAGTCTTTTACCCTACACACCAATCATGTCAGTCTCATTCACTCACTAACTGATCTCTTTGCTGTAAATGAATCCTCTACACTTTGGGTAAAGTAAACTTTATAGAACATAGATTTGATCATTTCCCTGCTTAAGACTCTTCATAATCGTGTTTCTACCTCCTTTTCCAATCTCCTCTCTCCACTTCATTTTTTGAAGAAAATGTTTCCTTAAAAAATAATGTGCTGCCAGTTACTATTTCTGAAGTAGATTTGTGTTAATGTCCACATTCTCCACCCCTTCACAGGTATTCTTTATTAAGAGGACTGTAATAGTACCAAAGTTTGGAACTTAATTAACTAATGATAACGAAATGAATGTAACTGAAAAGGGTTAGTTACTGACCAGCTTCTATAGATGTATCCACAGTCTACAATACCCTTCAGGAGATAGGGAACAAAATCTGATCCAGCCCCTCAAGATGTTTGCAATGTAAAAAAAGCAGTTAGGTAATGTAAACAAAGCAATTAGAGCTGAATTTGCAAGTTCTTAAGAGTCTTGGCAGTGTTAAATCAGCAAGGCTTTCAGATGAAGTTGTGGTCAGGGCCAAGGTTTCCCAAGGTTTCTCAGTTCTTTGTTGTGAGAGCTTCCATGTAGGATATTTAACTGCATGCCTGGCCTGAACCCACTAGATGTCTCCATGGGAATAGGATTAGCAGGCGCCTCGTATATAAGAAATGTCCTGTATTTAATGATTTTATCCCTTATCCTGTATTGACTAAGTCAAGTTGCCCTAAATTGCCCATATTCAGCTTTTTCCCCAAAAAGTTCTAAAAATTTATTGAAATTACCTCCACAGTAATTGGCGCTTAAGCCATTTAAATGGCAACAATAGCTGAAAATCATATGTCCACAAATGAAGATCCGGACAGTCATCAGGGTCTCTTCTGCAGGTGTAGCTAAGGGAGACCAATGGGGGGCTGAGAATTAAAAGTACTTAGCTTTTCTATTCAAGAAAGGAAGAGACTGTTCTTTAGCCAGTGTCACATGCCATGACCAAGTAACCATCATTAATTAGAGAGAAAATCAGTCAGTACACATGCTTGGAAAATCAGCCAATCGGTGACAACCTTCTCCACTGGCCATATTTCTGAAAAGGTAAAAAACAGCCTTACTCCAGTAATGAAAATTAGCAAATCTAGCAAATCATGGACAGCCCCAAGCTTCTGAAAGTCAGTGCATGATAAACTCCCAGTCCTGAAACTCAGCCAATCAGTACAACCCCACATTTCTAGTGTGAACAGCCAATCAGCAACTGCCTCACTTCTGCTTCTGACTGGACCATGCTTCTGAAAGTCCTCTGGTCAGCAGTGTCTTACTCCAGGCCATTTGGAAGCAGCGGAAAGTCCATCATCCCTAGACACTCCCTCTTCTGAAAGCCTACCAATCTCTGAATCCCACACTTCCCAGAACCTTATATAACATCAGTTCTGGCTTTATTCTGGAAGATTGTGTCTCAAAAGTGCAGCCCTCCCTTGCAGGCAAATAGGAAGTTCACCTTTTTTTGCATCGCATAATTAGTTCAATTTGTTGTTAGTTCACAAGTTTGCAACCCTTTCAACATTTCAACTCCCTTTCACGTTTAATTATGAGTTTGGACCAGTGAGTGGTGCAGTGACAATGCTGGGAGAGTATCAAATTCAGGTGTTGTTTTGTTTTTGTTTTTTTCAATTCTTGTGATGATTGCTCTCTCTCTCTGTCTCTGTCTCTGTCTCTCTCTATATATATATGTAAATACCCGATGTCAACATGCAATCTAAATTTCATAATGAATTGCATGAACTGTGGATATTTACTAAACAAAGAACAACTCTTTGTATAGTATACAGTTGCTCATTCAATATTGAAAGTGGTGAAAAGTCAGTTGGAAAGCAGTATTTACTAAAAGTGTAAGAGGTGTATGAATCTTCAATTAGTACCAAAGAAAGTTATGTAACATTTGCTATTAAGAGAAATTCAGATGAAGAAGATAAAATAATTGCAGCAGAAGTTGTAATGATCTCCCACACTGTGTATCATCACCAGTGTTTAAGTTCAGATGACTGAATGTACTGCTACCACAGGTACTTTCTGATTCCCAAACTGCTAGTAAATTTTCAAGTGCTTAGGGAAATTTATTTCAGTAGAAAATGTAATAGCTCCATTGACTATGACCAAAGTTATGGCTGATCTTAATGCCTCATAACTTTATAACATAGCCATGTATGCAAGTAATTACAATGCAGCCCAAAACTGCCCTTTACTTGTATAATATATATTTTTGTGTGAAAAAAGGATGCTTATAAAGCTATTGTGTATAAAACCTGTTCCAGATAACTCTTCAGAAACAATAGCAGAGTTTTTTAGACTCTCTTATTGACTTAGTTGTTAATCAGAAAAATCATATTCTCTTGGTGGAGATAATACAAATACAGATTTGTTGGATGTATTCATAAAGGTGTAATATTTATTCAGTGTTGAAGCAAACATGAATGGTTCTATGCTGTTCTGCCCATATTTTGCATGATGCTGTTCAAACATCATCTGATGTCCTTCCTATTAATGATTGTCATGAAATTGTTCTCTTATTTCAGCATTTATACTGTTCCAACTGAACAATTAAAGGATTCTTGTGATTTTATTTGCATTCAGTATTCTTTGGTTTTCTCACATTCAAAAAGTTGTTGGTTCTATTTTACAAATGCACTTGAGAATCCTCAGTTTATTTGAAGGAGTGAAATCATACTTTAATTCTGAAGTAGGGCCCCATAAATTCTTTTTTTTTTTTAGGTGGGAGGCAGGCATGCAACCATTGAGCTACATCTACTCTCCAAGGATTATGTTTGTTGTAGTTTTAGGAGGTACCGGGGATTGACCCTGGGACCTTGTACATGGGAAGCAGGCACTCAGACCACTCAGTTACACCTGTTGCCCTGATAAATTTTTATTAACTTTTTAAATAACCCATTGAATGAAGCCTACTTATTTCTTCTTCATAGTTTTCAGTATTCCTTTACTAATAGGATTATGCAGTTTGAAAGAAGAGCAGTGTTTTTGAAGTACTGTATTGCTTTAAAGAACCTGTTGAATGTAAGTAAAGAATGGATTGATGAAAATTTTATTGATAAAATATGATGCCAGAATTGAAACATGTTCCCTATAAAGACATGTTCAAGTTCTAACCACTGGTCCTATGGGTGTGAACCTATTTATAATAGGACCTTTGAAGACAGTGTTTTAGTTTCCTAGGCTGTTCAAGCAAATACCATGCAATGGGTTGGCTTAAACAATAAGAATTTATTAGCTTATGGTTTTGAGACTAAAAGGAAAGTCCAAATCAAGGCACCATCAAGGCAATGCTTTCTTTCATTAGATCGGCATTCTGGGATTGGCTGTCGGTGATCCTTGGCTCCTCTGTCACATGGCAAGACACATGGCAGCCTCTTCTGGCCTCTCCCTTCTCTTCTGGGTTCCATTGGTTTCAACTTCTGACTGCTCCTTCTGTGGCTTTCTCTCTTTCTGAATTTCATTCCACTTATATAAAGAACTCCAGTATTTTAAAATCCATCCTGATTGACGTGGGTTGCACCTTAACTGCAGTAACCTGTAGTTTATACCACAGGAATGGATTAAATTTAAGAACATATTTTTCTGGGGTACATACAGCTTCCCACTGATAAAGATGCTCTCATTAGTTAAGGTATAGACTCATTTGTAAATAGGATAATTAAACGTCCCTATTTTGATGAGGCCATAATAGGGTAGGCCTTAATCCATACAACTTTAGTCCTTAGAAGCAGAAGAAATTTGGACACAGTCAGTAAGTAGACGCCAAAAACCAGGGGAAATCACAGGAGCCAACACAAGGAGACAGAGATTGCCATGTTTACAGGTTTGCTGGAATGCTACAGACTCTGGGAAAAAGGAGGCCCTGCCAATACCTTGATGTTGGACTTCTAGCCTCAAAAACCATGAGACAATAAGTTCCCACAGTTTAAGCCAACCAGTGTGTATTTGTCATAGTGGCCCTGGCAAACTAAGACAGATGAATATTGATGAAAACTGATGAATACTCAATGTTTATAAAACAGCTGTTTTAAAAAAGGACAGAGGAGTGGGTATAGCTCAGTGGTTGAATGCTTACTTCCCATGTACAAGGTCCTGAGTTCAATTCCTGGTATCTCCTTAAGAAAAAGGAAAGGACAATATTATTTATGAACAGGAAAAAAAGTTCCAGCCCTAAATGGGTAATTATTATGGCACCTGCCATGACTCTATTTTGAAATGGATTTCATCCCTTGAAGAATGTGATTGTTTTACATGGAAGTTACTAAATAATCTTCCAGCATAGGAACAAATGGAATCATCATATATAGTCAGAGAAGAAGGGAATGAAAATTGACAACATTGCTCTTGTCAGTGGAAAACATTTTTAAAAGTCATAGATCAAGAGATTTATCTAATCCTGAATAGAAAAGCAAATTATATCATGAAATATGGCATTGTGTTTCAACAAATTAAATGTGAATAGTAAGTCTCAGAATTGTTAACTTTATGCCAGTACATGATCTGTATTCTGGCTTATAATATTAATGTTGAACATGCTTCTCATGAATGAATGATCAATGGACAAAAGGATGAAATATGTTGGATATGCTACAGTGTAAGTGGAACATAGACTCTAACTACAAGGAATTTTATAAACAAATTCTGCAAAACAGAGAGCTGTTAAGGAGAGCTGAATCATCCAGGAAACATTATTTTGTCAAGAAGTATTAATTTAGATACTTATAATTTATTTTGGATAAACAATGGATACATTTTTAGGATAAGTATATCCTGTGCATACTTTTCATTTAACTCAATGTGCATATTCAGGCAATTAGAAATAATTCAAATTTAACTCAATGCCCTGTATTTTTATTTGCTGACTCTGGCAAGCCTGCCTAGAAACTAGTGGGGAATCAACCTATTGAGAATCATTGGTCTAGGCTAAGATCAAGTAGTATAACATATCTATGTAGTAATAGATTATTATTGTAATCACTTTATTATAATATTTACATTTCTAGTAATAATCATATTCTTATTGCCAGATTTTCCTGAGAATAAAAAACTGCAAATATTTTATTTAGAAATGTAATAAAATATATTTTAAGAGAAAATTTAATTTTAAATTATTTTAGATTATCAATATTTTTTGTTTTATTGTAAATAATTGACATTCATCATTCCTCATTGAAAGCTTATGGTCCTTCAGGCTAGAGGAAGAGCTTGAATTTGTACATGTACATGATTCCATGTTTAAAGGCAGAGAAAACTAATGAGGGAAGATTTGGGAGCAGTATATTTAAAGTTAGTTTTAAGATTGAATTTAGTCCATAATTAAAGTTTTAGACTACTGATAGTGCAGAAGTATGTAATAGGTATTACAAGCAAAATGATTATAACTATATTATAAATTAAGAAGTAATGAAGTAGGAGCAATATTGAAATGGCCTATACCTTATGGACTATATTATTTTTCTTTTAAATTACCACTTCTGAAGTCAAATCATAAATTTTCAAATAATTCAGAAGGAATGTTTTAACCACTTAGCAAAAAAGCAGTGTCTAAAATTAATTTGTTCTTATCCTCACATAGTTCTCAACCTGTGAATTAAAAGTAATTTCCTAATATTAAACAAGAATATTGGTTGCAAGCAAGATAAATAAATGCTGGCTGTCTCAAGCCAAATGGAGATTATTGGAAGGCTTTGGGAACTCACAGAGTCATTGGAAGGCTTTGCAAAATTTCATGAACTGGGTGTGGTAAGGAGCAGGCCAAAGGAAGGGCTAGAGGTAGGGAAGACTCTGCTGGCTAGGACTGCTGGACACGGCTGCCACCATTGACTCAGCCGTACATGCATACCAGCTCCAGCATAAAGGATTTCAGTTAGACCTTCCTTCATTTTGACTTCATTCATTCCACATTCACAGTAAAGGACAACAGAATCCATTTTAGTGTGGCTTCACGACACTATGGGGTGGAAAGGAAGGATATTTCACCTTAGATTTTCACAGTAATAGACTGGACTCTGAGTCCCATCAACAATACTAACAATGGGAAATCCTCCCTCACCCCAGATAAGAAGGAAGATTTGATGGTGGATAGAAAAATATATATGTTCTTTGTGTGTTTATATACACACATACACAATTTGCTTTTGGATTAAAAAAATGAAGCAAAACAATATCCAATTAGCCAAGATTGGTCAGGTACATGCAATCAGATATATAACATATGAATGGTTAAATGGATGTATAGGTATATATACACCCCTTATATATTTGAAGTAAAGGAAGGCATTTTACTTCAGCTAGGATAATTTTCAAATAAAGTGTCACATTACATTTGAACTTAAGTGCCATCTAGTGGCAACAAATAGTCCTCTGCCAAGGTAATAAATAATTTGTAGTACTTATCTAACTTGTGAAGTTGTAATTCTGTACTTTGGAGAATTTCCAAGTGCTTTAGATTCATCTAAGCATTTTCTCTAATTTGGTAAATAGAATATTATGAAAAATAAGATGAAAGCAAAAGTTAATACACCAAACAATAGACTATATTAAAAAGGAGCAGTTAAAATTGAGGGTGTGGCATTTTGTCTTATTCTTTATTGATATCCTGGATCTCACCCAGCACCTGACACAAAGTTGTTGCTCGATATTCTTTATTGTTGCTCCAAGAAAACAAAAATAAATAAATGGGAAAAATAAAATTGTCATTATTTCCAGAAGATATCACCTGCTGAGAACATAACCAACAAACAATTAGAAATAATGAATTAAACACTAGTGATTACCAATTACAATGTATATATTTTTTAAAAATATAGGCCACCATTCACAATAGCAACTTAAAACTATAGGGTATCTAGAATTAATTTAACCAAGAATACACAGGATTCTTATGGAAAAAATAAACTCTATTCAAGGGCATGGAAGACTTACTGAGAGTCACAGTATGTTCTTGGATGGGAAAACACTATTATAAAAGTATAAATTCTTCCTCAATTAATACATAAATTTCTGTTAGAAGTTTTGAGAACAAATGGAACAATAAGTGATCATGTAGGGGTAGGCCAACCTTAAGGAAAGAGTAAGAGAGGATTTGTCTTAATACTCCCTAAGACATACTACCAGAAATCTTTGTAGTGGAGAGTTGAGCAAGGACCTAGACTTGCTTTAAAAACTTAAATAATAAGACAAATTAGAGATCTGTTCAGTGAAGGAAAGATACCATTGACAAATTTAATAGTGCAATGACAGACTAGAATGTATCTGCAATCTCAAATCCAACAAGGTATTGAAATCGGTATGTACAAGCAACACCTGCTAGTCAACCAAAGAAGACAGCAATCACAACAGAAAAATGAGGAAAGGATAAGAACAAGCAGTTCACTTAAGAGGAAGTTCAGAAAGCTCACAGGCATGCAAAGAGATGCTCAAAATCATTATTGACCAGAGAAATACTAATTTAACCAATAAATTGATAAATATTGTCACGTTTTAGTCTAGTACAAGTTAGAAAACTGAGTAATGCCACGTGTTGGTGGGGATGTAGAGATAGTAGAACCAACATGCATTTCTGATGGGAGAACAGAAAAGTTCAGCCATGCTGGAGAACAACCTGGCTCTACTTAAACCAATTAAGTATGTATGTACCCTGGGCCCCAGCAATTAACACTCTCAAGTACAGATTGCCAAGGAATTCTCACATCCTTCCATAAAGGGACAGATACAAGGTTGGGTTCACTACAGTGTTTTTTGCAGTGGTGGCAAAAATGAGTTTACTGAGTTAGGTAATGAAGCTAAAGCTAGGAGCAGCCCTGGCCATGGGATCACAAGGTTATATGCTTTTTAAAATGTTTTAAATTAAAATATTTAACTGTAATCATTTGAGATTATTTCTTTCCACTCCAACTTTTCCAGTACCTGAAAATGTAATTATTTTGGTATTTTGCAATAAGTACATATATATTTTCTCGGTTGCATTTTGTAGATACAACATTTAAACATATGCCAATTTGGAATTTTTTTTTTTAGATGGTGTGTGTTTCTAAAGTTTTCCAAGCTTCACTAACATGGGTGCAATGTGATTCTAACATATATTTTTAAAAATTTTGACAGGAAACCCAAATACAAATAAGGTAAAAAATATTTATCCATAAAGATGACAAACCTCAAATATGACAGTTTAGCAGCAACTTGGAAGGTAGAGTGGAATGTTTTAAGTTAAAATTTGAAGGTACTGACTTGTATGTGTAAGACATTTTTCTGTCATTTTTAACTTTATTAAAGTACTGAGAGAAAATTCAGAGAGAAGATTGGTGGAATATAAAACAAAAGTAATAAAGATGAATATAAAATTAGCAGAAATTACACTAACATTGAGAAATGAAATGTAAGAAAAATGTTTATCTTACCAGAAGCAAAAGTTAAAAACAGTATTTCACTAAGAGGAAGAAGCATATTTCTTCCAGAAGCATTAAGTAGGTTCTTGAATTGTTTGATCATCTAATCAGTGAAGAGGAGTGAATCACAGGAACTTGTTGGGAAAAAAAATTGAAATTTTGTTGGTTTGTGAAATATCCAAATACATCAAGATAACTTAAAACTTATATGTCATTGCATTGAGGACGTTGATGACAAATTGGTTAATGAGAGTTGTCAATTCAGTGCATTTAAAATTAGCCTCTGCACAAGGTCATTTGAAATGCCCTGATATCTTATAGCTCACATATGAAAGGAAGTTGATTAAGGTTTTCCCATATTTGACGGTAATACTAAAATTTACATGCTATTATCAATAACAAGTTGTGAAGCTGAAATGCATTTGCTTGAATATTGGTAATAAATTAAAAATGCACACACATTCTAATCAGTCATGGTAAAGAAAGGACTGAATTGTCTTTCTGTTCTCTATATGAAAAATAACATTACCAGATTGTTGCCGTATGGAAAGCTTATGAAAGAGAATGAAGTAAAACGTAGAGGAAAAGTGTTAAAGATGTATGTTAGGGAATTAACAAATTTGTATTAACAAATTTTGGAATTTGTGCTCTTTGTGGTATTGTATGGCTTTTTTAAAATGGGCAAATTGAGTGATTTCTCTTTGCATTTTATATTTGTATTTTACATCTCATTTTATATTCGTATTTTGCATTTTTAATTAAATAAGTCTCTGAAATTGAACAAGCTATAGGACTCCAAAACCTTGATCTGCCCGTGAGTTGTAAGGGATGGGAAGTTGCCCTGGTATTCTCACTAAGAGAGCAAATAAGTAGAATATCTGGTAATATACATTGAAATATTATGCAGCAGTTAGAAGTACAGAGGAGATATACTTACAACAATATGCTTGGATCTTAAAACCACAATTACTTGGTGAGAAAAAGCAAACAGAATGAGGTATATAACAGAAATCATTTATGTAAATTAAAAATTTATGCATCCAAAATATTATTCAGTTGGCAAGAAAGCATACTAACAAGAAGATGCACAGTAAATACATTAGGATGGTTGACTATGGATAGGGATGGGAAGGGGTGAGTAGTGAAGAATGAGATATGAGAGTAATGAAGAAAAAAATAATAAAGAGAAGCTTTACATGGCCAGTGATGACAATGGGCCATGAATTTGGAATTGCAACTCTCTGAACCTGAGTTTAAATAAAAGCTGCTGAATGCAGGAACCTGGGCTGATATAATTGACAGTATAGCTAAATTATGATTTAATCTTTACAAGGAAATAAGATTTGAGCAAATTAAAAAAAAATTAGGATAGATGAGATTAGATAAACCCAGGAATAGAATCTAAAGTTTATGAAGTTATACAGTTCAAATGCCATGGTTGGACTAAGACAAAGATGATTTTTCATTGTTTAGAAAAGCTGAGATCAGTGAAAACAATCAAACTGGGGCCACACCTGAACCTGATGAAGACAGCCTGGCACATAGTGGACAGTGAATAAGCAATTGTATGAATAAGGATGTATGGAGGATGAAAGTTGTAGTACAGACCAGCTAACTTCTAATTATCCTCCTTTCTGAAGCCTTCCCTGACCAGAATTTTCCTAAGTCCAAGTGAGGTGCCTTTCCTGTATGTTCTCATAGCTCCCATAAGATAGGTAATAATGCAGTTGTTTACCTGCCCATATTCCCCAATAGATTGTAAGCTCCAGAGGACAAGGACCAGACTGCCTATTTTATATTTATGTCCTCAGCATCTGGCATTGTGCCTGGCACTTAGTAGTCATTTTAAAAATATTTACTGAAGAATAAATAAAATGGAATGAAGACATTAAAGTCGCATCAGCATCACATGATGTCACACATATAATAATCACTTTTTGTTTAACCCGTTGGGGTAATATTAAAATCAGGATTCTCTTCCTTTTGTCTTAGCAATTTGAACAATAGGGAATTGATACTGTTTAAGACTTTTTGTTTTAGTATTTTTTGGTTTAATCAATAAAAATCCAAAAAGTATATTTTTGTTAATTCTGCCAGCAGGCTATTGTCATGACATTTAAATACAAATATTGATATAAATAATAACAGTGACTATAAGCAGTTTAACTGGTGGCTGGTCGGTAATTAATGATTTACTCTCCAGTTACTTTTCAATTATTGAAGGGTCTTTCAAATAAAGGCAAGTGAGCAACGTAATTCACCATTTACAGTCTATTCTAAGGGAATTCATGGACAGTGTTTTCTACCCGAGAGAGAATAATTCCATCCCTCTTTTTGAAACCTGAACATAATTACCTTATCAATAAAGCCATTCAAATGCTGTAGTCTGAAATAATAGAAACGCAAGATGAACTTAAAGGACATTTAATTTGAATATACAAAGACGTATTCCATAAAACACAAAATAAATTCTTTGTCAAGTCCTAACAGTTATCCTCCATATGGACTTCATACCACAAATTCTCCTCACACTATAGCCTGAATACACTTATTTTTAAACATTTGATTGCAATTTAATGTAGACTACAATATGTTCACAAATCATAAGAATATAGATCAATGAATTTTTATGAAGTGAACATACCTGAGTAACCACCAGATGATCAAAAAATAAAATGTTACCACATGTGGGAAAAATCATGTACCCTTTTTCAGTCATTAAAGGTAGTCTTCTATTACGAAGATCAATTTTGCCACTTTTTAAACTTTATGAAAATGGAATCATAAATATGGGTTCTTTTGTCTGGCTTCTTTTGTTCAACATCATGTTTGCGAGATCCATACACATTACAATGCAGGACTGATTTGCTAGTTTTCATTGCCATGTGGTGTTCTGTCATATGAAATATGTCACAATATGTGTACCCATTTTTCTGTTGATGGACATTTGGGTTACATCCAATTTTTGGTTAATACAGGTACTGCTACTATCAACATTCTTTTATTGTGTTTTTTCTATACATATTTATACACAATTTGGTTCGGCATACATCTAGTAGTAGAAGTACTTGATCATATATGATTAGTTTTAGTATTTACCACCAAACAGATTTCCAAGATACTGTATCCACTGTGTAATTTTTTTTGGAGGAACATATGATATGGGAGGTGAAATATATGATTTCTTCTATGGATATCTAAGAAAATCATCCTTTATTTATTGGAAAAAAATCCTTTAAATACTATACTTTTTCATGAATAAAGTGACTATATATGCGTAAGTCCGGATCTGGACTCTTGATTCTGTCCAATGGTTAATTGTTCAGCCTTCTGCCTTATACTGTAACTCCTCCTCCTTCTACTGCTTTCCCACCCAAATAGTTGTGTTTCTAATTCTTTCTTTTGTTTTGTTTTAATATTTTTTATTTTTTTAATTTTTAAAGATGATTCAGAATTCTTAAATGTTACATAAAAAATATAGGGAATTGGTCAACTTAAAGCTCATTCAAGAAAAAAAAATATAGGGGATTCCCATATATTCCACCCCCGCCCGGGAGGGAGAGGGAAGAATAGGGGTAACATGGGGGCATTTTTGGGACATTGAAATTGTCCTGCATGACATTGCAATAATGGATCCAAGCCATTATACATTTTGCCAAAATCTATAAAATTGTGCAGGGCAAAGTGTTAAGTTATAATGTAAGCAATATTCCATGGTTTGTAGCAATGCCTCAATATGTGTTCATTATTTCTAATTCATTTTTAATTGTTTGTTGCTATTATAAAGAAATGACATTGATTTCCTATATTGAACTTGTTCTAGCAACCATGATAAATTCTGGTACACATATTTCTGTACACTTCAGTTGGGTATATTAATTCTAAAAGATTTTTAGATCTTTGTTTTTCTATATACACCATTATACTATTTGCAGATAATTAGTTTCTTTTTTCCAATC
The DNA here is from genome assembly GCA_026826555.1 of Tolypeutes matacus. Taxonomy (NCBI): domain Eukaryota; kingdom Metazoa; phylum Chordata; class Mammalia; order Cingulata; family Chlamyphoridae; genus Tolypeutes; species Tolypeutes matacus. Next base: position 12,485,079 of record JAKSZT010053928.1, read on the forward strand.
CTTATTGGTGTTTTTTTTTCCCTTTGTTTTTGCTTTATTGCACTTGCTAGAACCGCTAGTATATTGTTGAAGAGAAATGGTATTAGCAGGCATTTTTGTCTTATCAATCTTAAAAACTAAGTTTTAATAGTTTCACCATTAAGTATGTATTTGCTATGGCTTTTTTTGTTATATATTCTTTATCAAATCAATGGAATTCATTTCTCTTCCTGGTTTTCTAAGATTTAATTTTTCCGTCAGTAATGGATGTTGAAATTTATCAAGTGATTTCCCATCTTTATTTTGTTAATGAGATGAAAATACATTAATTTTTTAATGTTAAAACAATCTTGGTTCTCTTGGACTTGGTGTATTACCCTGTTATGTATCTCTGGATTTGATTTGTTAATATTTTACTTCTAATTTCATCTTTGTTTAGTAGAAAGCTTGGATCATAATTTTTCTTTTGTTGTAATGCCTTTTATTTTTGTTCCAAGGTTATAGTAGGCCTCAGAAAAGAAATTGAGACGTCCCTCTTTTCCTAGTCTTTGGAAGAGTTTATGTAGGATTGGACTTATTTCTTTCTTAAACATTTAGTGATTCAGGGAAGAATATTCAGTGAAAAATTCAGTGGTAAAGCTATTGCAGACCAAGTGTGAAGGTTTTTAAAAATGGATTTAATTACTTTAATGATGTTAGTACTACTCAGATTTTCTTTACTTTCTATTGTTACTTTGTAAATTGTATTTTTATAGGTATGTGTCCATGTCTACATTTTCAAATTTGTTGTCATAAAATTGTTCATAAAAACTTAATCTTTTGAATATTTGTAGAATTTGTAGTGATGCACTTTCTTTTTCTTAATCCAGAAATATATGCCTTCACTCTGTTTATTTTCCTTGATCAGCTTGCTCACAATTATTAATTTTATTAGTCATTTCAAAGAAATAACTCTAAACTTTATAAATCATCTCTATTGTACATTTATTTTCTATTTTATTAATTTCTACTGTTTGATATTTTCTTCTTTCTAGATTTTCATTTTATCTTGTAATTCTTCTATCATCTTGAGGGAAATAATTAAAACATAGACTTGCAGTACTCTTTTCAAATGTAAGGTTCGGGCCATAACCATTTGTCCAAGCATAGCTATAGCTGCATCCTCCAAATTTTAATATATTGCATTTTAATCATTTATTTAAAGTGCTTTTAAAATTTGTATTATAATTTCTTCTCTGGCACTTGGATTAATCAGAAATATATCACTTAATTGCAAATATTTGGAATTTTTCCATTTATCTTTTTGTAACTGGTTTCTTGTTTAATTTTACTGGGGTCAGAGAACATAGAGTATATGATTTTAATTCCTGTTTTATGGCCAGGCATGTGGTTAATTCAGGCATAAGTAATTAAATGTACTTGAAAATAATGTGTATTCTGCAATTGTTGGGTACAGTACACTCACTCTCACTTTCTATTTCCATCTCCATTACTCCTCCTCCTCATCCTACTTCTTCCTTCTCTCATCTATCTGTCCCCATACCACACATTTATATATATATATGTATATATATATATATATATATATATATACATACACACATATTTATAATAATTGTGTTCAAATCTTGTATATCGTTACTGACTTTTCTTCTTAGAAGGAAAAACAATATCACTAAGAGAGAGGTGATAAAAATTTCCACTATCATTGGATATACTTCTCTTTTTAATCTGTCAGATTTTTCTTTATCTATTTTAAGGCTATGTTGTAAACCTATACATTTACAATTGTTAAATTTTCCTGGTGGATTGAAACTTACTGTCATAACATTCTTATTTACCTCTAGTTATGCCTCTTGGCTTTGTCTGATATGTGTGTAGTTTCACTAGCATTCTTTGATTTAGTCTTTGTTTAGCATTTTTACTTTTTGACATCTAAGCCTTTTTTTGTCCTCTTTGAGTCTCTTTTAAGCAGTCTTTTATTTGTCCCTTTGGGTTTTTTATTTTTCAATCTAGTTTGACAAGATTTCTCTTTCAATTGAAGTATTTTTCCAATCAAATTTAACATATTTCTCATATATCTGGATTTAAATCTCAGCATAAGTTCTTCTGTTTATTTTAGTACCATTGTGCAGCCATAAAACATACCTTTCAGAAAGACACTGAGTGACTGTGGCATGGCTTATTAAAGAATAATGATCAAAACAATTAGTCTCATACACTCTCATAAAAAGGAAAAAGTATTATATGGCAGTGTCAGGATCTTAGGTTCTGTTTGGCACTTTTCCCAAGGGCCTCTCAAAAGTGAAATGAGCACACATCTCAGCTTGCCCACTACAATCCCAGTTCATGCCTGTTGACCTAGCATCCTGTTTGGTGTAGCATTTATTCTTGAGAAAAATCCTGGTTTGAAACTTAAATGCTACGATTTTCCTGCCAAGAATGGAATCAAATTTCTAAGTGTATCTCGTACATCTAGAATGGAGCTGACTATTGCCTTCCTCCAATGATATTATCAGGTGTTTAGTATCAATAAAATCAGAAACTGTTGATAGGTTCTGCATTAGTCAGGGTTCTCTAGGGAAATATAATCAACAGGAGATATCTGTTAATAGTATGAGATTTTATAAGAGTCTCTCACGTGACCGTGGGGATGCACAAGTCCAGGATCCGCAAGCAGGCTGTAAACTAGGGGCTCCTATGAAAGTCCAGTGAAGGTCCTTGATGAGTTTCCGGGAAACGCTGGCTAACCAAAGATGAGCTGGGAGATTCTCTCTGAATGCTGAAATCACTTCCCCTTATAAGGCATTCAACTGATTGGATAATGCATCACTCATTGCTGAAGGCAGTCTTTCTGGCTGATGTAAATGTAATCAGCTATCTATGCAGTAAACTCACTGGTGAATAAAGTCCATAAATGTCCTTGTATTACAATTAGCCCAGTGCCTGCTTGACCAAACAACTGGGCACAATTACCTGGCCAAGTTGACACATTAGCCTAACCATCACAGTCCACCCCTTGTCAACTCGGCAACCATACACATTACCCTAAACCATACTTAGTCTCTAAGTAAAAACAATAACAGACATGCATATATATTTTTTTTCTGCCTACCAATGTTCAACTCTCCTGCGTACAACCAGAAATGCATTAATTCCCTACAGAATAGGGTGCAAGTCCTTGAGTAATATTCACTCTTAAACTTGACATCCTTAAATATAATGACATGAAACTAATACAACTTGTCATATGATAAGGGGAAAGGTTGGGGAAGAAAACAAAGAAATTTGTTTTGTGTACATATACAGTCATACTCATAATGAAACAAGGACGAAAGATTCATGACCATTACCGTCCTTGTTTCTCTAACTAGTCACATGGTCGAAGTTCATATTTATCACTACCTTCTTCCATTACCCATTCTATGTTCCGTTACCTTCAGCAAGCACTTAAGCTGGCTGTGGTACTTTGCCTGGTGGGGTGACCCAAACTTTCATTCCTGAAGATTCTGGTCCATTGTTAGTCCTGCTTGGATAGGGTTGTTGCAATTTTCCATTGACTTTAATCACAGGGCATGGCAGTACTCGGAGATGCCCTAGAGGATCTCCTGTATTCCAGGCATACTCTTCTTTACCCCCAATATGTAGATGTAGTCCTATTTCCCCTTGATAGTCAGGATCAATCACCCCAGCCAGTACAGTAATTCCCTTTTCCACCTGTTGATTCAGAAGTAAGAGGAGCCCAAACTGGCCAGGTGGGAGTCTTAACTTCCAGTTCAGTGGAATCATTGTTGAGTTCCCTGGTGGCAGCACTCCTCCTTTTGGAACTAAAACCTGTGACCAGTAGACTTTAAGGTTGCAGGAACAGGAAGCAAAAATTTTCCTAGTGGGTCACTAGGGGTAATTGTGAGTGGTGCCACTCCCTTTTCTACTCCTTGATTCATGGACCCATGAATCCTGGGCATGGGAGAAACAGCACCATAGAGTGGATGCTGATCTAGAGAATACAGAGCCTTCTGGAGAACATTGCCCCAGCCCTGCAAGGTATTGCCAGTTGGCACCATATTTGAGTCTTCAAAAGGCCATTCCACCGTTCTATTAATCCAGCTGCTTCAGGGTAATGGGGAACATGGTAAGACCAGTGAATTCCATGGGCATGTGCCCATTCCTGCACATCATTTGTTGTGAAATGGGTTCCTTAATCAGAAGCAATGCTGTGTGGAATGCCACGGTGGTAGATAAGACATTTGGTAAGTCCATGGATGGTAGTTTTGGAAGAAGCATTGAGTACAGGAAATGCAACCCATATCCGGAGTATGTGTCCATTCCAGTTAAAACAAATCATTGCCCCTTCCATGGTAGAAGTGGTCCAATGTACTCAACCTGCTACCAGGTAGCAGGCTGGTCACCTCAAGGAATGGTGCCATATCGGGGGCTGAGCATGGGTCTCTGTTGCTGTCAGATTGGGCGCTCAGCAGTGGTGTAGCCAAGTCAGCCTTGGTAAGGGGAAGTCCATGTTGCTGAGCCCATGCATAACCTCCATCCTTACCTCCATGGCCACTTTGTTCATGAGCCTATTGGGCAATGGCAGGAGTGGCTGGGCAAAGAGGCTGAGCATTAGCCACCGACCTGGTCATCTTATCCACTTTATTAAAATCTTCCTCTGCTGAAGTCACCCTTTGGTGAGCATTCATGTGGAACACAAATATTTTCATGTTTTTTGCCCACTCAGAAAGTTCTATCCACATATCTCTTTCCCAGACCTCCTTGTCACCAATTTTCCAATCATTTTCCTTCCAAGTCCCTGACCATCCAACCAAACCATTGGCAACTGCCCATGAATCAGTGTAGAAATGAAACTCTGGCCATTTCTTTTTCCAAGCAAAATGAACAACCAAATGCAGTGCTCGAAGTTCTGCCCACTGGGAGTGTTTGCCATCACCACAGTCCTTCGGGGATGTCCCAGAAAAGGGCTACAGTGCTGCAGCTGTCCACTTTTGGGTGGTACCTGCATATTATGCAGAACCACTGTAAACCAGGCCTGAGACTTCTCTTCCTCAGTCAACTAAATGTAAGGGACTCCCCAAGAGGCCAAAGCTGTGGGCTGGGAAAGAGAAGGTAACATGGCAGGGGTGGTGACCATGGACTACTTCCTCATGTAACTTATTTGTGCCTTCAGGGCCTGCTCAAACACTTGTATAACAGTCTTGTATATATCACTTCCACTTTCCACTTTATTATGGAGTGCTGCTGTGCACACCCAACTTTATGGTTTGGTGGGTCAGACAATACCCAGCTCATGATAGCAATTCAGGTCTCATGGTAACTTGATGGACCATGGTTAAGCATTCAGACTCTACTAAGGACCAGTAGCAGGCCAAAAGCTGTTTCTGAAAAGGAGAGTAGTTATCTGCAGAGGATGGTAGGGCTTTGCTCCAAAATCCTAAGGGTCTGCATTGTGATTCTCCTATAGGGGCCTACCAAAGGCTCCAGACAGCATCTCTACTTGCCTCTGAAACTTCCATCACCATTGGATCTGCTGGATCATATGGCCCATGTGGTAGTGCAGCTTGCACAGCAGGCTGGACATGTCACAGAGCCTCCTCGTGTTCCAGTCCCCAGTTAAAACTAGCAGCTTTCTGGTCACTCAGTAAATGGGCCGGAGTAGCACACCCAAATGAGCAATGTGTTGTCTCCAAAATCCGAAGAGACCAACTAAGCATTGTGCCTCTTTTTTGGTCATAGGAGGGGCCAGATGCAACAGCTTATTCTTCACTTTAGAAGGGATATTGCAACATGCCCCATACCACTGGACACCTAGATATTTCACTGAGGTGGAAGGACCCTGTATTTTTGTTGGATTTATCTCCCATCCTTCCTCATGCAGTTGCCTTACCAATAAGTCTAGAGTCTTTGTTACTTCTTTTTTTTTTTTTTTTTATTGTGGGTAAAAATCAAAATTTTCACAATACATACCAATATTTGTAAAATGATATATAAATATATATGCATATATGTGCATTTGCTTACAAAAATGTTATTTATATATATATAAATATATTTTAAGAGGTGCTTAGATTACCTAAAATATTACACGGAACCCACTGGGATTCCCATGTTGCCCACCTCTCACACCTCCCACCACATCCCACACAAACATCTCCCAAAAGTGTGGCCCACCACCCTCAATGAACTTACACATCCTGGGGCCTTGCCACCAACCATAGACCACAGTTCACATCGTAGACCACACTCTCTCCCACACAGTTCTGAGTGGTGTGTGCTGATTTAAAATGGCCTACATCCGTTGCCACAATGGTACTCAGGACACCCTCCAAATCCCAAAGAAGCCCCTGTATATGCTCACTAGGTCCTATCAACATGATATCATCAACATAATGAACCAGCGTGATGTCTTGTGGGAGGGAGAGACGGTCAAGGACCTTGAGGAGAATATTATGACACAGGGCTGGAGAGTTGATATACCTATGAGGCCGGACAGTGAAGGTATACTGCTGGCCTTGCCAGCTGAAGGCAAACTGTTTCTGGTGGTCCTTACTAACGGCAGTTGAGAAAAAAGCATTTGCCAGATCAACAGCTGCATATCAGGTACCAGGGAATGTATTGATTTGCTCAAGCAATAATACCACATCTGGGACAGCAGCTGCAATTGTAATTACCACCTAGTTAAATTATGATAATCTCCTGTCATGCTCCAAGACCCATCTGCTTTCTGCACAGGCCAAAGAGGAGAGTTGAATGGAGATGTGGTAGGAATCAAATCTTTTTTTTTTTTTTTTTTTTTTTTTTAAAGTTTTTTTTTTTTTTTTCATTTATCCCCCCCTTGCTGCTTGTGCTCGCTGGGTCAGCTAACCACGCCGCGCGGGCGGGCTTGCCTTCACCAGGAGGCCCCGGGAACCGAACCCGGGGCCTCCCATATGGTAAACGGGAGCCCTACTGATTGAGCCACAGCTGCTTCCCAGAATCAAATCTTTGATTGTGGCACTAATCTGTGCAATCCCTCCAGGAATCAGGCATTACTTTTGATTTACTATTTTGCTAAGTAGGGGTAGTTCTTGTGGCTTCCACTTGGTCTTTCCAACCATAATAGCCCTCACTCCACAAGTCAGGGATCCAATGTAGGGATTCTGCCAGTTACTGAGTATGTCTGTTCCAATTATGCATTCTGGAACTGGGGAAATAACCACAGAATGGGTCCGGGGACCCACTAGACCCAGTGTGAGACAGACCTAAGCTAAAACTCCATCAATCACCTGACCTCTGTAAGCCCCTATTCTGACTGGTTGGCCACAGTGATGTTTTGGGTCTCCTGGAATTAATGTCACTTCTGAGCCACTGTCTAATAATCCCCAAAATGTCTGATCATTTCCCTTTCACCAAAGCACAGTTACTCTGGTAAAAGGCCGCAGGTCTCCTTGGGGAAAGGTGGGAGGAAGATTAACAGTATAAATTTTTGGCAGTTTAACAGGATCCTTCCCCAATGGGACCTGGCCTTCTCCTCATTCAAGGGGCTCTGGGAATTATCTCAAATCTGGGAATTGATTAAGGGGCCATAATTCTCTGCATCTCTAATTTGAGGTGGGTTTTTTTTCACTTTACCTAGAACTCTTCTTATTCAGATCCAGAAAAAATTTAGTAAACTGCCCATCTATTTCACATCTAGGCACTCCATGATCTATTAGCCAAGGCTAATGTGACTCTATGTGACTCAGACTATTTTGAGTGCTGTTTTGAATCTGCCTTTCATTGCGGTAGCCATGCCCACCTTGTCTTTGGTGATTAACTGCTGATACTTGACTTTTCCTGGACTGAGTGCCGATCAACCCCATAATGTTTAAGGATTCTAATTCCATTACAGCCCTCCCTATGGTGATATCTGGACTATAGAGGAGAGCAACCACAGAGCTCTTCAAGGAAGATGGGGTTAGTCTTATAAATTTATTCTCCCAGTCCTGGTTAAAGGTGTGTCCTCTGGACATTCCTGGGGTGGGTGGGCAGGTCTCAAATGGTAAATCCATTCTAGCATTCCCATCTCTCTAAGCCTTTGAATTCCTTCTTCTACTGTATTCCAGGGCAAATCAGGCATCTCAACCTCAGACATACTAGGCCATCTTTTGGTCCATGTTTCAGTCAGCCACCCAAACAAACTGTTAGAGCCTTTTCTAACCCCTCAAGCTACAGTGTTGAATCCAGAATTTCTGCTTATTAGGCCCATGTCAATAAATTCAGCCTGATCCAACTTTATATTCCTTCCATCATTATCCCATACCCTTAGGATCCATTCCCACACAAAATCCCCTGATTTCTGCCTATATAAGTAGGAAAACTCATGCAGTTCTTTCAGAGTATGGCGTACTTCCTCACGGGCCACAATTTGTATTTCACCTTTGGGGGCTTGTTATGATTTTAGTCTAGTAATTGGTCTTTGAAGACAAGAGGGGTAGTTGGGGTGGGTAAGGAGAAGGATTAGAAATGTCTTGCATGCTACTGATCTCAGGGCATTCCTTTGCATTTTCTTCTGGTGAGATGGGATTAATCTCTTCAGGCAGGGATTAGAAGGCAGATTCCTCAGGGCAGGCTGAAGGCTGGGCAGTGCATGCTGGAGTTTGGCTGGTACCTGCCTCAGGGTTGGGAGGAGGTCCAGACTCCCTGGGGCAGGCCAGTGGCTGGGCAGTGCAGGCTTCAGTTTGGCTGGTACCCACCTCAGGGCTGGAAGGAGGTCCAGACTCCCTGGGGCAGTCTGGAGGCTGGGTGATACAAGGTTGACAAGGTGTGGTCTCCACAGGCAGGCCATGGCAGGTTTATCTGGTAAAGTCTTAGCAGGACATTATCATCATCCCATATGTCTCCATCCCTATCCTCTGGGTTCCACTCCTTTCTAAGCAATGCCTTCACTTTAACTGCAGACACCCTGTGGGGCTGAGATTTTGGTTTCCTTTGTAACTCTGCTTCTCATACAATAAGAGTCTGAGTTTGGTTCTCAGATATCTCAAGTCTGTGGCCACAAGAGACAAGATTTTCTTTCAGAGCACACATAAAAACTTTCACATCATTCATTCAGCATTTAAGTTTCAACTTTGAAGCCTTTAGCTCATCTCTTTCTTTTGTAACTGTATCCAGAGTATCTAGGAGGAGCCAACCAACATCATTATACCTTTTGACTCCAAAAATCTCTGTTAAGGTGTTGAAAACCCTCTCACCCAGATCCTTGCTTCTTATAAGCATAGAAGTTGGGGAATCTGGTGATGATATTTTGCATATCTCTATTGCCAACTCACACCATGGACTGTTAGTGACCTCTTCATTATTGGGAAGGGAGTTATTAGTACCTTTGAGTTCAATTAGAGTAGAGAGCCAATTGCAAAACTCCCAGAACCACCTCAGACATCCCATGTTTAAGACTCTGTTTCTCAAGAACCACTCCTGGTACCAAGCTATATTAGTCAGGGTTCTCTGGGGAAACAGAATCAACAGGAGATATCTGTCAATAGTATGAGATTTTATGAGAGTCTCTTACGTCACCGTTGTGTACACAAGTCCAGGTTTTGCAGGCAGGCTGCAAACCAGGGGCTTCTATGAAAGTCCAGTGAAGGTCCTTGTTGAGTTTCCGGAGACTCTGGCTATCCAAAGATGAGCTGGGAAATTCTCTCCGAATGCCGAAATCACTTCTCCTTATAAGGCATTCAACTGAGTGGATAAAGTGTCACTCATTGCTGAAGGCAGTCTTTCTGGCTGATGTAGATATAATCAGCCATCTATGCAGTAAACTCACTGGTGACTGAAGTCATAAATGTCCTTGTATTACAGTTAGCCCAGTGCTTGCTTGACCAAACAACTGGGCACAATTACCTGGCCGAGTTGACACATTAGCCTAACCATCACAGGTCCTTTCATTACAATTTAGGAAGCAGATAGTACTGGAATCAAACTTTCTTTAATTATTAATTTCTGCCCTGTGTTCTCCAGATTCAGTCCTCTAGAATCTTGTACTGTCTTATCTAAATAGTAGAGCTATCCAATGACTAAATAGCACTTCATTTTGCCTTTGAATGTTTCACCTTTGTCTTCCTCGTGTAGGCATATAGGATTTGTGGAACTTTGGTATTCTTCTCATCTACCGAGGGTGGGTATAGGAAGGACCTGGATAATTCTTTATGTGCCTAGATACAGAGCCGAGCTTTCAGAACCATCTAGAAGTTTTCAGTTCTCTTGGAAGACAGCTTTATTATGTCATCAGATGACAAAGAGTTCATACTGGAAGTAAACGTTTGCCTCTGCCATCTCTCCTGATGATTACTTTCCTGTTTTTCATGGCATTTGAGAGGTTATGAAAGGAAAAGTTGTGAAAGTAGGATGTCAGTGAACATAGGAGAGAATTTTAAAATGCTTGATGGCAAAAGGAGCCTTTGTGACTTATATAAGCTGTGGTTAAATATATTGCCAGGATGGAGCTATCTGTTGCCTTGACCCAATGGTGTTATCAAGTGTTCAGATGGCAGTAAAATGAGAATTTCTGAGATTTCTGGCATCTTTGTGTTACCTACACTTCCCAAAGTACCACAGAAATGTAAAGAGAGCTCCATCTACTCTCAACAGTCATTGAGATTGATATGTAATAAACCTTTAATTTAACAAGTTAAAGTTATTTAGTATGCTTAACGCAGTCAAGTGAGTTAAACTGTCTTTTTTTTTTTTTTTTTTTTTTAAAGATTTTATTTATTTATTCATTTATCCCCCCCTTGCTGCTTGTGCTCGCTGGGTCAGCTAACCACGCCGCGCGGGCGGGCTTGCCTTCACCAGGAGGCCCCGGGAACCGAACCCGGGGCCTCCCATATGGTAAACGGGAGCCCTTCTGATTGAGCCACAGCCACTTCCCAAACTGTCTTTATTCTAAAAGAAAACCTACACAGAATCCCTTACAGATGTATGTATTTTTCGAAATATACTTAAAAAAAATTTTTTTTAAAGATACTTAGATTACATAAATGTTACATAAAAAATGGAGGGGATTCCCATATGCCCCACTCCCTACCCCTCCCACCCACATTAACAACATCCTTCATTAGTGTGGTACATTTATTACAATTGATGAACACATTTTGGAGCATCAATTATAGTTTACATTATAGTTTAAACTCTCCCCTGCACAATAAAAAAGATATATAATGGCCTATGTCTGTCATTGCAGCGTCAACCAGGACAATTCCAATGTCCCAAAAGTGCCCCCATATTACAGGCATTTTTCCCTCTTCCTCCGTTTTTTAGCCTACTGAGTCATAATGACTCTGAAGTATAATTAGGACTTAGACATTGAGACTCCAGTCTGGTTCTGTGTTTAAAAGTTGTAAACTCCTTTCTGAACCAAGAGGGCACATTTATGGAAAATTAACCTCCAGAACATAATGGTTCAAAAAAATTGATCAGCATTTCTAACAGATCCCTTAATGATCGAAGCAATGCTCTTTCACACTGTGAAATATTATTTTTTATTTATTAATTATAATCTGTTTTAATTAACAATAGTTTAAATACTTAAATCTGTTATCACTTAGGTAAATTATAGGTAGTATAGACAATGGCAATGTATTATTTGAGAAATAAATTATTGAGCCAGTCTTAAATTTAAATAATATTAGTGTAATTCCTTATCATTTTTTAAAAAATAAAATTATTTTAGAATAGTTTAAGAGTTACGGAAATATTGTGAAGATAGTACAGAGTTCCCATATACTTGGTCCCAGTTTCCCCTTTTATTATCGTCTTTCATTAGTATGGCACATTTGTCATAATGAATGAAACCATATTGATACATTGTTATTCATTAAAGTCCTATTTTTTAGTTTTTATATAATGTCCCGTGCCTGGACCTGGGTCCTGTCATGTCTCTCTGGGCTCTTCTTAGGTGCGGCAGGTTCTTATGCTTTCCTTGTGTTTGATGACCTTGGCTATTTGAGGGGTACCGGCCAGGTACTTTGTAGAATGTGCCTGAATTGGGATTTGTCTGATGTTTTTCTCATGATTAGACTGAGGTTATGAGTTTTGGGGAGGAAGAGTACACAAGTAAAGTACCATCTTCATATCATGTAAAGGTACATATTGTCCACATGACATCACACTTGGTGTCAACTGTGATTTCTCTTCACATTTTTAATATGTGCAGGTATAGATTCTCTGGTGCCTTGAGAATATGTTAAAAAAAGAAAGACACCCCAGCCAAAATCTTACCTGTGGGAAAAATATCACTGTTTTCAGAGAAGTGACATTTTCAAAGCAGGTTTTCATTGGACAATAATAAAGCATTCTATTTTACTTATTTTTAAATTTGTCCAATGTCTTATATAATTTAGATCTGACCTAATTACATTCAATTTTGGCTGATCTTCAAAATGGTTTACCTGGCTAATTTAAATTTCATATAAATAGAATTTAAGTTATCTACAGTTAAGAAACCCAGATTGAGATTATTGAGTAGGTATGGGCATGTAACTTATTTTTCTGCTCTTTCAAATAGGGAAATATCATTTCCTGGGCCCTTTGATGACTATTAAAGAAAATCAAGCATTACTTGATTTCTGAAAGAGATGATGAAAGTTGTCAAATGGAACTTGCTCTTTAAGGGATTTCTTTGGGAGGTATTTTTAAGAGAATAACACATTTTTATTTTTAAATATAGATTTCCTATATAAAACAAAGTATGCTGAAATAATTGCTATGAAAATATAATTTATATTAGGAAATTATATGGACATAATAAACACATATCCTACCTGAACCACAATAGAGTTGGCACTCTGACATATCAATTGGGAACTATGATTGAGAATCCTGATATTAGACACCTGATATGGGGCCAAGAAGGCAATAGAGGCCACTGAGACACTTTCCAGCTTAAGGTGATGGACACAGCCCACTTTTTCCTCTTCCAGTCATTTAGGTAAGAATTGGTGTTGGGCTTCACTTCATTGGTTTCTTGGAAATTCCCAATTTGTACAGTAAACATCTTGGGGAACCCTCCCAACCTCCCATTTCCAGGGGTTTTCCCTAGGTAAGGGGCTTCACAGTTCCCTTGAGACTAAAGGAAGTACCCCAAAGAACGTTCCTCATGGCTACTCTTTCTCTCAAAAGCAATTTTATTGAAATATATCTCACCTACAATCCTTCCAACATATACGTTTACTGGATTTTAGTATAATCACAAAGTTGTGCATTTATCAACACAATCAATATTAGAGCGTTTTCATTACTCCAAAAAGATAAATTCCCCCACCCCTTAGCAGTAACCTCTCAGTCCCTCTATTCTTCCCTTGCTCATGGCTGCTCTTGTTTTTGACTCCAAGAATATAGTTTTCAGAATGGCGTGTTCAGAGCCATGGCAGGCACCCGGCATCTGTAAAACTCTCAAGACACTGTGTTATTTCTTTCCTGGAAGGAGGGAATATTCCTTATATTCTGCCCAGAGACTCCATTAATGATTCTTAAACGCTTCTGAGAAGATGAACCAAATGTTGGAATTGATTTTCTTTTGAACTGGTTTCAGAAACACTGATTCAATAAAAAAAAAGAAAAAATCTGAGTAATAGTTCTTGAGTCATATAGCTTTTTCTAAGTAAACATAGTTTTGCAAGTCTTCATATAAAATTAAAGAGACAAAGGTAAAATCGTGGGAATTTACTTAAAGAAGGAAATTTGAGCAATCTAAGCATATGCGCAATCAACATTCATCCTAAGAATAATTGTAATATCTAACATTCAGTAAGTTTTACAACAAAACTAGTACTGTTCTAAATGCTTCAACTCTTTTAAGCTCAGGGGGGTGCATAACTTAACAAGGTCACATAGCTAGTAAGCAGTTTATCCAGGCTCAAACCCCAGGCATTCTAGTTCCATAACTTGCTTTTGAATCACCACTTTTTAATATGAATCTCTGTTTATATTATACATATTTGTAAAATATGTTTCATATTTAAAAGGCTATTAACTTCCTGTAAATTGAAATACCTTCAAGTTTAATGTAGTTAATAGGGTTTTATTGTGGAGGCATGATGAAGTTGACCAAAGCAAGGAATTCAGTGAAAGAATGAGGGAAGCTGGGAATGTTGAGTGCACCATTTATGCATGCTCAATATGTGCAAAACCCTCTGCTAAGTGCTTTAAACACCCTTAATCATTCCCAAACTAACCATGAGAAAATTGAGACTCAGAGAGTTAAGTTATCTGTGCAAGTCAACAGCTCTGAAAGGTGTACCAAGGATCGTGACGGGGAAAGTCAAGGTAATTACTAATCTGTGGATTTTTCTTAATTCAATACAAGTTCAATTAATGGTATATATTAACTACTCCTGAAGCATTTTGTCCACTTTACATTTTTGGAAATTGAGTTATATTTTAAATAACTTGTAGGAACTCAAAACCCCAAAACTGTAGATACTCATGTAAAGTGAGAAATTCTTTTTTTTTTAAAAAAAAAAAAACAAAACATAATATTCCTAGTAGTATTTCAGAAAGTGAACAGACCTTTAGTTTTTTGGCTGTTAAAATAAACATGTTTCTTTTAATATCTATTTCTTTGGTGGGGAACGTTATCATTTATTCCTAAAATTTGGAAGGGCAGCTTTTAAAATATATATGCTTGGAAAGACTAAATGTAACTCTTGGTTATTTTACCGCAGCCGTAGATCTTCCTTCTGCTTCCTTATTACTTAGCAACAGATGATCTGAGGTTGCATTAGTGCTGACAGGTTTGAAGGATGAGGGCGTGTTGGGGAGGCTCTCAAGAGGAACATTGCATGCCTCAAATGAACATGGAGGGAATAAAATGCACAAAGGAAGGGCCTCTGGGCCCAATTGGGATGGAATAATGTAATGTGAGTGATGCTTTAAATGCTGAGAATGAAAAATAAAAATTAATATGGTGAAGAACTTGCTTTGCTTTTTTTATTGACTTGAAATTTAGAGGTGGAAGTAAAGCTAAGGGATCAAGGGTATTGTTAATCTCTCATCCCTTTATGCCCTATCACTCTCTTCTTTCCTGTTTGTTTTTCTATCTCTTATTATTCTCCTTCATCTCTTTTTAAAAATTATCTCATTCTTTCCCCTCATTCCAATCTTTCTCTCTTTAACTGAATTTTAGGCAGAGTTCAAAATATGTGTTATTTTTACTGAATGGAATTTTAGGCTTTCTCATTTCAATTTTAAGTGGAGAACTTTAAACTTTTATAATTTGCAATCCCTAAATAAAACAAAATCCAAAATGTTTCCTACTCCTTAAGTTGAATTTGCTCTCTCTGATTGAATAATAACACCTGGCCATTGATTTATGGGTTATTCATCTGATGTTTTTAATTTAATTCACTTGTTGCTTTAAAAATGGTTTGATTTGTGTTTTAAAAATGGTTTCTAACAGGAGGTTCACATCAATAATTTTCATGCTTTTTAAAAGTAAACAAGCTTAGGCTCTCCCCCAGAAGTTTTATTTCATCATTTCTTGGGTAAGCCCTGGCATTTGTATTATTTCAAGGTGCACAAGTGATTCTTTGTTAGACCCTTGTTGAAAATCACAACTGAATACACCTTCTTTCTGACTTAGAAATTATTTGGCAGCAATAGGGACAAATGACACTTAGCTGCTTTTTTACTAATACATAAGTGAAAATTAGACCCTAGAGTTAGTTCCTGATATTATATGTAGTGCAGTGACCATATCTGAAACCTAGCTATGGAAGAATTAATGTTGGACTCTATATAGTTTGACACCATTAAAAACTGTGTGTTCAGCAAGCCAGCCAGAGGTGGCACTTAATGAAGTATTCAGTATTCATCTAGGCAGATGAAGTAGAAGACACACTCCTTACCCTGTGGGACTTTGTAGCATGTCACAAAGTTCCCTTGAAAGAGAGGTACTAATAAATTTCAAATTCTCTTTGACTTATCTTAAAGAGATCAAAATGATGAGTGCAACGTATGACATTTGAGAGCTGTGGGGACAATCAATACTTTGAAAACCTGATAAAGGCAACAGCACTACTTAAGCAGCTGTTTGTTTGGTCTCTTTGGCTCAATGGAGAGGTGGTGATAGCTTCATTTTGTTTTTAGCCTTTAACAATTTAATAAAATTAACAAAGACACATGGTAATAAATTCAAGCATTTTTTTCCCTCATCCCTCCAACCATTCCCTAGGCATAAGCTGCCTCCTTTGCTGCCCTTTTTTTTTAAGCTTTCCTGGTATTTCCCTTCATATCTCTAATATGCTTAAGTCTCATTTTCATTTCAACTCTAAGTAATATTTTCTTTTTTTTTTTAAGGCAAGGGAGTAAGGAGTTTATTAAGAAACAAGAAAAGAGATAGCACACACCCACACGGGTGTGGGCATGCTACAGGGTGATAGACATGCATGGGGCCCCGGGGTCGACGTTTTCAAGGCCTTTCCTCCTCGTCTTTCCCCATATTAAAGAGGGATCTCAGCTATTTGCTGTCCTGATTGGTTGCCTTTCTACCTTCACCTATCAGGTGAAGGCCTGATCAGGGAGGCCTTTCTGTTTGGAGTTATCCAGGGCTTCTTTTGAGCCCGGGAGCTTCAAAGGGGACCTCGTGACCATGTCTTGGTGGGCTTTTCGGCTCTAACAGTTACAGCTGTGGTCTCATGGAGCTGCCTTCCGTCAGGGGGTTTCCTGGCAGGGTCTCATGGTATGTACTGACCAGGGAGTCCCAGCTGTTAGGACTTTATTCTAACCATCCGCCTTTCTTCGTTCCTATACTAACCTGCTTCAACTCGCCTCTGAGAGTTACACCCTTATTCTTGAGGGGGAGCTAAAGGGCAATGGTGATTCTTCTGTAGCTGCTTCCTGCTGGTCAGGGCAGTAGTAGTCCCTGCCGGATGGGATGTGAAACTCTCTGGCTATTCTATTGAAGTTGAGGGAAGGCAGGTCTGGCACTGTGGCTGGAACTGGATGAAATCCCTGTGTGACTAATACCTTTTTCTGGAAGGCATTGATTCTGGAAGAAATAAACTTAGAATTTTGAAGATACATGGTCCTACTAAAAGGATAAAGAAGTGGTGGTAAGCGGCCCCCAAAAGGGGGCAGCCATGACATACTGGACCATGAGAGTGAGAAAGGCCAGGTGCCTCCAGAGGCTACATCCTCCCAAAGCTGAGATTTCAAATGCGGTCTAGGACTGTTCTGGAGCGATTTACATAGAAACAGTATTCCTCCTTGAGGAACAGGCAGGTTCCTCCCTGTGCTGTTGTTTAGCATGTTTAGGGCTCTGTGATTTTATAGCACCATGGAAGCAAGGGAGTCTATTTGTTGTCTAAGGGCTCCTAAGGTGTGGCTAGTTTCTTCTATGCTGTTGGTTAACTCTAGGGAGAGATTGTGATAGACCTGCTGGGTTTTGTATAAACTGCCAACAACTAATATTTTGTAACTCTTTAATATGAATGATGAGGAATTTATCTTATTTATACAAACCCTGACCTTTCTATTCCTTTCTTGAATTCCCATCACTTTTATTTTTATATTTAGTATTACTTATGGCTGTATTTATATCTTTAAATAGCATACTGGAACCTCTATTCCTTGTTACTTCAACTTTGGCCAAGATGTTTTGACTCCATTTGATGTCAGATAAGGAAATCAGCTCTCCTCTGTTCCCTCACCTCTCCTCCCCCCTTTCCTGTCAACTTATGCCAGCTAATCCATTAGTTTTACATTAACAATGTTTAATACACTTATGTACTGTTCTATAACTATATTTACATTTTACCTATGTGTTGGCAGTAGACATATTTGTAAAATGTCAAGCCAATATGATTTGTTAAAAATATTATAAATAGGAAATATTTTTCATTTTAAAACAAGAGGTTTGACCCAGAGAAGGAAATTAAACCTCTCATTTAACCTGTGCTATTTGAAGACTACCTCAAGCTCAGGTGGACCGTCTCTTCTTTAATTCTACCAATTGATCAGATTCATTCCCTATTTTAATTTATTTCTAAAAGAGTTTAGTTTGTACTGTTTCTTATATTCCCTGTCCTCTTTGTTTTAGATTAATTTTCTTTCCACATCCAAAATTTTTTTTTAAAAGAAAAGATAAAAGGAAAGTCAAATTTGAGTTTTTTTACATTTGAAAATATGTCTAGCTTCCCATCACACTTAATAATAGGTTTCTGATCATAAAATTTAATCCAAAATATTTTCTGTCAGCACATTGAGAGCATTGATTGTGTTCTGGCATCAGATATGGCTGGGAAAAATTTTAGTAGCAATCTCATTCCCCTTCCTTCATAGTTCTCTTCTTCCTTCTTTTTAGGAGCGTTTAAGATCTTATGAACATTTGCTAGAATATATCTTTTAAATTGGTCACCTTTGGTACTTTCAGCCTAGAGACTCTTGATTAATTTTCTTCTATCATTTCTTTTATTATTTCCTCTCTAACATTTGCTGCTCCCTGTTCTTGAAATTCATATGAGAGAGATGTTGGATTCTCAGATTATTCTTCATCCCCTGAATTTTCTTTTGAACTTTCCTTTGTTCTTTTGCTATACCTTCTGGGAGGGTTTTTTTGTTTTTGTTTTTTTCTACTGAGTATACAAATTTAAAGTACAGACCTCAATGAATTTTTACATATGTATGTGCTAGTGTAACCACAACGCAGTTCAAGATATAGAACATTTCCAGCGCTCCAGAATTTTCCCTTGCAAACTTTTCCAGTAAAGGACCCTTGCAAGGTAGCTACAATTCTGACTTCTTTTCAGGTAACATTCTATTGAAAATTTTATTTTGACAATCATTTATCAAATTACCACGATTGTTTTTTTGTCATTTTTGATTGCTCTGTTTTTACGGCAGCTTCTTCATTTTTTAATGGATTTTTTTATCTTCTCAAATTTTCTGGGAATACTAATTTTTTAACCTCTTAATGTTCCCCTTTGTTTGTTGAATAAATATTTCCATTTTTATTTTTAACTGGAGTAAATACTAGATAAAGGATAACATAAAATTTTTATTTTCAATCATATCCTTCATTATGGGATTAAAGAAAGGTGGGCAAAAGACTCATGAGAACACAAATATATTGCCTTCGTGTATAATAGTGTGATCTCCTCCAAAGAAAAGGTATTTATAGTAATATCAGGAAGGTGGAAATATGGTGGTAATAAATTTTTCAAAATTTCAAATTAAATGTGAAAAGAATAGCTATTGATCTTAAATATGATCAGTTCAGGTCAAATAACTTTTAGTGTGTCATTTCAAATTGCATTTTTTTCTGAATACAAAGCACCACATTTTCATTGTAAAAAACTTGAAAAATAAAGAAAAGTTTAAAGTAATTAATAAAAATAGCCCTTAATCTATCAGCTAGGTAAAATCATAATTAAATATATTGCATATTTAATTTCAGACTATCCTTCCATATGCATTTTACAAATTGGGATTAATATACATATATGTATGTGTATATGTGTATGTGTATGTAATCTTTAGTCCCTAAATTATCCATTATAACATTTTCATACTTTGACAATACTCTTTAAAGATTGCCTGTTTTCTATTATATATGTTCATTTTTCATTCAATGAAACCCTCACTGTTATAATTCTGGATTGATGACAGTTTCTCAATATTATAAAAACATGGCAATAAACATCTTTATAAATATTTGAGAATGCTACAATTATTGTTTTGGATAAATCTCTAAAAGGGAAATTCTTTGGCAATATAAATGAATCAACATATTTAAGGCTTCTGATGCATATTGCAAAATTGCCCTCAAAAATTTTTGTACACTTTTTCTTCCCACCATCAAGACAGCGTGTAGTGATTTCCCTATACCTTCTCTAATATTGGCATCACCTCTGTTAAATCTTTGCTAATTTAATAGGCTAAAAATAGTTCCCTGTATTTATTTATGTTTTATTTCTTTGGCAATTTTACATTAAGAAATATATTACTTATTTAATATCTTTATACATTAAAGAAAAAGCTCTTCATCTGTCATGTATATTGTATTTTCTTACATTTTTTTTTGGTTGCCTTTTCTAAAATTGTTATACTAAAAATTTCATTGTTATAAGATAAAATCTAGCATTCTTTTTCTTTATGGATTGTGATTTGGAGTTATGTTTAATAAGTCTTTTCTATTTTCACATATTATGTGCGATCATTTTCAGTTTTCTTAGAATTCTTTTAGTTTTCTTTTTTTCATTTAATATTAATCCATCAGAAATCTCAAGTAGTAAAATGGATGCCTGGCTGATTAAAATTTCTGTGGCCTAGTTAACCTGCAGATAAAGTGGATGTAGAAAGAAGCTGTAACCATGGACAGATTCTGCCCCATGGTTGGTATCTTCTTTGGGTGTGTTGGAGAAGGCTGAGGCTTCATTTTTAGTTATGTTGCCCACCAAAACCCTGCCACTCTGCCATCTTGCTTTCCTGACAGCCTTGTGCTAGAACTTCCAAACAGTCTCAGGTGCCAGCAAGAACTGCTCTACGTCTTGAAAGCTATTAATCTCATAAAATGAAAGGAAGCCTCATCTCTCCAAACTAGAGGATGATGATGGACTATGAGCAGTATCTCTTCAAATTACTTTCCAAGGATCCTGATGTTATTAAGCAGTTGCTTAGCATCTTCCTTCAATTTAGCCTGATCGGGAAAATATCTTCCATGTATGCTTCCACTAACATAGATAATCCCCTCACCCATCCTTCATATACTTTAGTCAAGCAGAAGACTGAAGAGCTGTGTTGAGGGTGTGCATGAGCAGAAGGGGCAATGAGGGATGAAAAGGAAGGAAGAGGAAGTACTAGAATAGGAAGAGCCAAAACAATGGTTGGACTTCTGAAGTAATGACATCTTTTTACCTGGGTTTTTGTCAAATAATTCTTGAAAAAAGATAACAGCATCCAGTTGAATGTAGGATGTACAAAAGCACCAGTTGTTCAACCATAATTGGTCTGCCAAAGTCTGTTGATGCACGTAACTCCCTTGCCTCCTCTTTATGAGTTCTAAAAATGTTGTATAATCTCCTAAGCAGAAGTGGCAACCGTATAGTCTGCCTTATTTCTCAGATTGATGTAGTGAAAATTACAAAAGGCCACTAACTTCTGGAATCAGAATACCTCATTTGTGACTAATATTTTATAAGCCATACCAAGCTTGGCCTTTAAGTTCTAGAACTAAGCCATAGATTTTCCCAAATTAACCTTAGACCAAAAGCAATACCATGTTTATACTGAGCCTATAGTATCTAAAAATGTTGTTGTTGAGTGTTGGTTTCCATTTTATTAACTTTCTTCCCACTTTTCAGGGAATTGTCCATATTGCATGATTCCATTTATTTTTAGCATTCTTTTATAACAGGTTTATTGAAAAATAATTCACATACCAACAAATTCACCCTTTTAAAATGTACAATTCAGTGGTTTTTAGTATGGTAGCATGTTGTGCAACCATCACCTATCTAATTCTAGAACATTTTAATCGTGCCAAAAAGAAACCCGTTTAGCAGACACTCCCTATTTGCTCCACTGCCTAGCTACTGGCAAACACTAATCTACTTTCTTTTTTTTTTTTTTTTTTTTTTTTTTAATCTACTTTCTGTCTCCGTGTATTTTCCTAGTTTGGACATTTTATGTAAATGCAGTCATACAATATATTGCCTTTTGCATCTGACTTCTTTCACTTAGCATAATGTTTTCAAATTTCATCCATGTTGTAGCATATATCAGTATTTTATTCTTTTTATTGACAAATAATATTCCTTTGTATGTATATACCACATTTTATTTATCCATTGATGGACATTTGGTTTGTTTCCAGTTTGGTGCCGTTATGAATACTGGTGCTGTGAACATTCATATACAAGTTTTTGTGTGAACTCAATCCTCTTGAATATATGCCTAGTAATAGAATCTCTGGGTCATGCTTCACTATCTTTCAGAATCATCCCATGCAATCTTCCTTATTTTTCATTACACTCTTTAAAAAAAGAGAGATACTTCAGTTTCCACCTACATATATGCTTCTTTTTACTGTTTGTTGAATTTTTCGAAGTAATGGATAAATAATCTTAATAAAATACTTTAAAACCAAGGACAAAAGCCAACGCATAGTCAATTAACTACCCAAATTCTCTTTATGAGCAATAATGTCATCTGATTGTGGTGAACAGAATGGACTGGACTGGTTCTTTGTTCATAATTTCAAAAGTTTATAATTACAAGCCCATAATAGGGATGCCTTCTTATTTCTTGCGTGGCTTTCAACTTAGTCTCTCCCCTGAACCTTCATTATTTACTTATGGTAGGAGGCTTTTAATTCTTTAGCTTTACAAATGATTAGAGAGACTGATAAAAGGATCCAGGGATTTATATCAGAAATGCATGGAACCAGAGAAATTTACTATCTTCCATTGCCTCTGTTACTCTCTCCTGACAAATGCCTTTATCTCTTTCTCTGTTCTTACACAAGGGTAGAAAAAGGATGCCAGTTATTTATGCAAATTATATTCTCTTTTACTACAGTGGAACTAGGTTTGTGTTTCCTATATGATTTGATATGATTGGTATCCTTGTGTAGAAAGTAAGTGCCTTAAAGACAAAGACTCTGTTTTCTCCTAACTTTCACAACTCTAAATATCAAATCTAGTAATATGTCCAGATTAAATATTTGGTAAAAACATTTGAAATAAAGATGTATTAGCAGATTAAAAAAGAAATATAATGATACATGTCATGGCAATAGGCAGACTCAATATTATGTGATAAACCTTAAAAACAGAAAAGTTAAATTTGCTTCATAAACCTTAAAGCAGCATCATATTACAAAATTATTACCTTTTCATTGTATTAAAACTGGTTTGCCACCTCTCTTTAAAACAAAACAAAACAAACAGATTTCTGGTGTTGGTTATAGTCATACTGTGCCCAAGTAACTGAGAGAGAAAGTCAAACATTTTATTCATGATTGAAGTTTATTTTGGTCAATGTAGAAATAAGAGAAACCTGGAAAAGAATAATTAGCTTCAGCATTTTTGGGGGAGGGGAGCATCCATATTCCCGTGCTGTCACTGCTATGACTTACTTTTTGTATTTAGCTTTAGAAAGTAAAAGGGCAGACCGTGACTTCTTTTAATGCACCCTCCCTCAATGTGTGATAATATCACTTTTAATATGTAAACTTTGATGCTATTCAGTGTGTTGAAGTCCAGAAGTTGGTGTGTTCCAGCTCACTGGCAAGTGTAATGTTGAAAAAAAAAAGAGCTCATTTTTATTTTCTAATGTTAAAAAAAAGAAGGGCTGGTTTTTATTTTCTAATGGAGGTATTATGAAGTTACATTAATGAAGCTGTTTCCAAGAGTTGTTTTCTTTTTTAATTGCTTAGCATAAATTCCAAGGAATTTATTTCTCAATAAATGGGTAGGCACATTTTTAAAGTTAGATATAGATTTTCGAATTGCTTTCCTGAGTGATTCAATCATTTGCCTCCTCTCCAACTCTAATGAGCCAGCCAGGCTTCTTAACCCTCACCAATACTGGGCACTAGCAGAAAGGTTGAGTTTTGTTAGTATACCACCTGAAAATACATTTCAAGTGTTTTAGTTATATTTATTTGATTACTAGCCAGGTTAAGATTTATTTATTTATTTATTTATTTATTTATTTATTTATTTATTTATTATGAATATTTCTCCTTTTAAAAAAGTTGCCAATTCAGATTCTTCTTCCTTTCTTTAATTTCCCAATTTTTCTAAGAGTTGAAGTTATTTGTAGAATTTGTAAATATTTTCTTCTAGTATCTCATTTTCTCTTTTAACTTTTCAATCATATTTTTGTTACACCTAACTTTTAAATGTTTATTTCTTTAGGCGTGCCAGTATTTTCCTTGGTAGTTCCCAAATGTGCATGTCTTACATGTGTTCTCTCTAGTGACTAAAACTTCCTGTTACTCCCTCCCCCCACTGTTAGATCATCTGCTGTTTTGAAACTATAGACCTCCATTTTAAGTCTGTTTGTCCAAAAATTAGAATTTTTCCTTCTCATATTGCTTGTAAGTTCAGCCTTTCTAATAATATTTATTTTTCTTATGTAAATTCATAGATTCTTAGAAAATTTCATTTTATTTTTTGAACATAAATCAAGGAGTGAACAAGATTATAAAATTAAGTCTACTTCACTTGTAATATGTTTGTGGAAATTAGTGTTTCTTTTGGAACAAAAGATTATAGAGTTTGAATAATTTATCAAGAAAGATGATAATGTCTAAGCATAAAACTTGATATTTGAAAGTGGTAAGAAAGTGGTTTGGGTTAATTTTAAGAAATTAGGGTGTTTGGGGTAAGAAATTTGATGTGATGGCATAAAGCTGGAAAGGGACATTTATGTTTCTAGACTATAGCTGCCACATTCTCTGTGGTCAAAGACAGAATTTAGCTTTAGGATCAAGATGACACTTCAAGTGAACTCTTTTAGAAGTTCCATGTTTATAACCATTTCATGTGCTTATACTTAAGTTAAATCAACCTGGAAAATTCTGTCATCTAACCATTGTTCTTCTAGTGTCTACTTTTAGATTATCTTCATGAATCACCTTCTCTGATGTTGTCATCAACTGTTGAAACAGGTCATTTATTTCTTCAATCACCATGCCTTTCTCTTCTATTTATCACCTCCTGCATAATTTAAGGATAATTTTTAATCAGCCGTTCCCTAAATATAAAATAATAAATGTTAATTATGAAAAATTGTAAACTACTGAGAGGCCCATGATGAAAATCTCTTTGAGATAACCATTGTTAATTTTTTGGCATATTTCTTTCTGTAGTTTTAAATATAGTGTATAGATTTTGTGGTTTCAAGTCATTGTAAACATCATTTCAATACATCTTACAAATTAAGCTTCTAATATGTCTAATTTAATAGATATATTTGTGGATAGCATACTCCTTGAGAACCTTTCCTTTTCTTTCCTTATCTTTTAATTATCTACTTCAACCTATTTTAGACTCTTCTTCTTTCTCACAATCATACATATATATTTTTACTGAGTTGAAGTTGAAGAGAAAAAGGTAAAGGGACAAAAAAAGAAGAAAAGTTATTCTACATAGTATAGTGCCCATATGATTCCTATTAAAAGCATCCTATAATTATCATCTCACTTGATGATTGCTGGTATATGTTTTATAGCATGGTACTTTTCTCCTTGAGTTAGAGTGTATCCCTTTTCTAAGGTATGAATTTGGAAAAAAAAAAAAAGATAGGCGCAGAGAGAGTTAAGGTGAGTAGCTAGTCAGAAACCACTTAGCTGAGGACAGGTGCATATTTCCCGCAACACCTCTCTGCTTCCAGTTTCCTTCCACTTTACGTAAAGATCCACTTTGCATTTGTGCCATCCATCCCTCTTATTCTAGGCTTTTTGTTAGAATGCAAACCTAGGAAGCAAACTTTTGTTAATGGATATTAGAGATTTTTCTTCTTAGATAATAATGGTTCCACTTTATTGAATATTATTTGGCAGTATTGTATACTTCAATTGTTCAAGTTTATATTGTTATCCATGGTTGGATGGTTTTAACATGCACAAAGAAGTCACCACCCTACGTTACTTGCATTTTAGCTAGAACACTCTGGTCCAGCACTGGTAGAGGAATGATTGTAAGAGTTAAATTCCAGGAGAAACAGGAGAAAAGGAGACTAGAGGAGGCCTTAGACCAGGTGGATTCTACACTTTAGCTGTCACTTAACAGTACATTAAGAACCTACTTTGCATAGGGTTATTCACAGGGAATTCTGAAGTTCCTAGTGGGGGAGGGTTCTTAACCTTGTCTGTCAGTGTGAGGCATGACTTCTAGGAAGAGGTGACCCAAGATATGTTTAAAGTTTGAAAAGAAAATCTAAAACATAAAAAGTAATTATAAGCAGAGTGAACAGTCACAGTATGTCCAAAGTCACAGATACGGAGAAAGCATGGAATAATGAGGAGCCCCCTTTCTAGATTAGATGTCTGGATAATAAAGTGCTGATGGGAGATTGGTAAGAGAATGTGGAAAAGGGATGTGGGTGTTGGGTAGACAAAATTAAGTTCCTTGTTCACATGCTTGGCTGAGGAGTTTGGATTTTTTTCTTATAGGGAAAAAATGTGACCAGATATGTGTTTTAGAAATATCACCCTACCTAGTAGGTTGGAACTGACTGAGGCTGGAATAAAAGATGAAACCAGGTAAAAGCAGTTGTACTAGTCCAAGAAAGAGGTGATATTGAAACAATAAAGCAATGCAATATAAAGTATTTATTGATGAAATTTGGGGGTTTAGGATAATAGATACGAGGGAAAACGCAGAAACCTGTCAGACCCCACTGATTGCCAGAGCAGTTGGGCTGATCACTCTGGCCAGTTGAGTAGCCTATCTTCTTCCCCATCATTTCCATACCATTTCTATATTTGAAGTGACAAATTTTGAAAAAGATGACTTCCCACAATAGGAAGGACCTTAGATGACTAGAAGGCAATGCCTTTGACTATATAGGGAATGCAGAAAAAGAACCAGAGTTGTAAGGGCAGGAAGGAGTCATAGTTCAGTTTGGGGCTGATTAAGATTGCACAACTTTTTGGAGCATTGACAGAAAGATGTCCAGTGCACAGTCATAAAGATGCCTTACTCCCAAACATTTATTTGGAATTTATAATTATCCAGGTACTGTGCTAGTTGCTAAAGACACAAAGAAGAATGAGCCTGTGACCTCAAAACTCTCTGTCCTGAAGAATCTGCTCTACTGTAGTTTTTTATTTTGTCTCCTTTTTAAAGAGTATTACCACTTTCTAAATGCTAGTAAAATAAAGCAACACTTTATAGAGGTGTAGACACTGACAATGGTGAGAAATGACAGTTGACATGAGGTGGGATAAGATAAACACCTCTACATAAATATTTGTCTCAAGCCATTTCCTGTAATTAAATACCTCAAGAATCCTGTATCTAATAAGCTTGGAGAAAAGAGCAAAATATTTAAAGAAATATATGTGTCCTCATTAGTATCTAATTGGGAATTGCATTGTATGATATATGCCATTAAATAGATGAGATTTCTTAAACAAGTTGGAACATGATTTGGACATTTAAGGATAGACAGGATTGAGTAGGAAAAGAACAAATGGATTGTTTGTGGCTACCTGAGGCAAATATTAATGGTAAAGAATCAGAGAAAAAATAGTCTTAGATAATAAAAAGTCTCTGGAATCCATAGAGGTATTTTAGATTTGACGTGATAGATTAAAATGAGTGATATGCGGGTTTTTGTTTTTTTTTTACTTGGGTGGGGGCAATGAAAAGGAAAACTAGAAGGAAAGACCAAAGTGCAGAATACATGAGAACAAGAATGCAAGTCTGTAGCAATAATAATGAAAACAGGAGCAATAATAATGCCACAAAAAGAGATGCAAGGCACAGTAACATCAAGTTGGATAGAAATGAACCAGTAGATAGGAGTTAATTTGAGGGAAAACCAATTCAAAATACTGTGAATTAAAGAGTGCTGTAAATGAGTAAATGATTCAGGGAAAACTAATGATAAATTGTAGAGTTGTTTTATGATAAATTTCAGGAAAAGAATTAATAGAGGGGAGGGGTTGTAACTCAAGAGGTTGAGCACCTGCTTCCCATGTACGAGGTTCCAGGTTCGATTCCTGGTACAACCTAAAAACAACAACAAATGAAAAAAAACAAAAAAACAAACAAAAAAAACCTCTCATTGGGGAGCGGATGTAGCTCAGTGATTTGGGAAGCGTCTTGTTCCCAAATACGAGGTCCTGGGTTCAATCCCTGGTACCCCCTAAAACAAAAAAGAAAAAATGAATTAATAGAACTTGTTTTTTTTTTTTTTTAAAGGGAAGATATGCCTGTGAAAATAGAGTAGAAAAATATCCCTCTCCTGTACTGGGGGAGAGGATGGAGCTGCCTTTAAAGAATGAGCTACCATTGGTTAAATGAGAAAAGTTGGCAGTTGGTTTTAATTTGGGGCCAAAGGTACTTTTGTATGTTATCATTTAGTTTTGGATATTGTTGTTATATCCAGGACAGGGAACAGAATGGCGGGGCATGGGAGTACTCATCTGCATTTAGGTGCAGCTGAAATTATGTGTGTGAGCTTGCCCAAGGAAGACAGAGAACTGGAGAGGAGCAAACGGTATGAGCATAATTATGAGATATAAGGCAGAAGAGGAGCAGGTGATCTGAGAGGCAAGTGGAAAGCCTGGAGAGTGGTGAAAACCAGAAGCAAAATGCATATAGACTTTTAAAAGAGGAAAGTTGAGTTGAAGTTCACCAATGCTGAATACAGTTGAAAAGTAGAGGAAATTTTTCAATTTAATTTCTTCAGGAAGCTGCTATTTTTTACTTTAAAGTCGTGAAGAAATAAGTTAAAAATTTTTAATGAACAAGGTTGCAGAGCATGATTTAAGATGGCCTTGCACGTTGCCTGGAACATAGTAGTCACTTCACAAATGCTAATTTAATTTGCACTAGTTCTATAAAACATATTGCTTCTTGAAGTTGAAATTAAACGTCTGTTTTCTTTTTTTCTTTTTTTAAATGTGCCATCCCTGGCAGGCAAACATTTAAGGCTTTGTCTCTTTATTTTCACATAGGCCTCTATGTAAGGAGCTGACGGGGAAATAAAATATACAGGATGAAAAGATGGCAATGTTGCCTCCCCCCGGGCCACAGAGCTTTGTCCACTTCACAAAACAGTCTCTTATCCTCATTGAACAACGCATTGCTGAAGGGAAAACTAAGGAACCCAAAGAAGAGAAGAAAGATGATGACGAAGAAGGTCCAAAGCCAAGCAGTGACTTGGAAGCTGGCAAACCACTGCCCTTCATCTATGGAGACATCCCTCCAGACATGGTGTCGGAGCCCCTGGAGGACTTGGATCCATACTATGCAGACAAAAAAGTGAGTTGTAACATCAGTGGTGGGATTTCTGTTTGTCCCTTTCTGTACAGAAAGATATTTTAAGTTGAGATTATATTGGATTTACTGAATGCTTTAGTCTCCTAAGCTGCTTAAAGCAATACCTGAAGACCAGCTGCCAGTGATCCTTGCCTTTTTTGCCACATGGCAAAGCACATGACAGCATCCACTGGTCTTGCCCTTCTCTTCTAGATTGCATTGCTTTCAACTTCTTGCATCTGTGGCTTTCTCTCGTTCTCTCTATATTCATTCCATTTATAAAGGACCCAGTAAGAATATTAAGACCTATCCTGAATGAGGTGGTGTCATACCTTAACTGAATAGATTAAATTTAAGAACATGTTTTTCTGGGGGTACATACAACTTCAAACCGCCCCACTCCATACTCTGGACTCCAAAAAGACTTGTTCCTTTCTTTATGAAAATTACATTTATTCTATCACAACATCTCAAAGCCTTAAGTCAAGATAATGCTTAATACAAATTCCCCTGTCTGTGTACAGGTTCCTTTTTTGTCCCTTTTAGTCCAGGCTTGCTATGGGTCTGTTCATAGAGATCTCACAGAAAACCTGTCGGTGTTACACGTGGTACATAGGGATCCAAACTGTCAGACGAAAGAACTCTCCGTAGATCCTTCCTGGATAATTGCATTTCCAATCCTGACTTGCACTGAAATAGCTGACTAGACCCTCACATTGAACACTATTCTCTGAGGACTCATTTTCCAGAAACTCAGACTTTTCCATACCATCAATTTCTGATTTCTTTGTGCCCAGGAGTTCAGTTCTCAGCTTAACCATTTCCTTTTGCATTTTACGATAAACTGCAAGGAGAAACCAGGCTGCACTTTCCACACTAAGCTTTAGAAATCTCAGCTAAATATCCAGGCTCATTACTTTCAAATTCTCCCTTCCATCCTGTATCAGAACTCAATTTCACTAAGTTCTCTGCCACTTTAAAACAAGGATCACCTTTCTTCCAGTTTCCATAACCCATTAATAATTTTCTTCTAAGCCTTTATCAGAAGTAACTTTACCATCCATATTTCTACAAGCAGTCTTTTCAAAGCAACCTAGCTTGTTTCTAACAAGCACCTCATAATTCCACCAGCCTCTACTCATTACCCAACTCCAAAGCCATTTCCACATTTTTGGTATTTGCAATACCACTCTCCTGGTACCACAATCAGTTTTAGTTTCCTAGGCTGCTCAAAGCAATACCATGAAATGGTTTGATTCTTTAATTTTTATAAAGAATTAAATACAGTTTTCTGCCTTTTGGGATGTGACATAAATGCATATTGGTAAAAACAAAAACATTGTCAATATGGGCAGTCAGACTTGGGAATGTGTCTAGAATACATGGAGATGACAACGGGCCCCATGGGATATATAAGATCATTCAACCAATAGTGAAATGTGGAGAGGCACCTCATTTAGGTTGTTGGAGAGAAAAAGGAATTTTGATATGGTTGGGGAAATGGGACAAAAATCAGAAAAATTTCCATTGTTTTAAAAAGAAGGGAACAGAGTATCTCATAAAGTTACCTAGAAAATTCAATATTGGTAAAAGCTGTTGGACTGAACAAGGACAGAGACACTGGTAACTTTTTGCAAGCGGTTTCTGTTAGAAGGTGGAAATCAAAGTGAGACTGTGGCAGAGAGCAAATGAGAAGGAGAGTAAAATAGGTGCCAGGAGAGGCTGAGAAATCTGAAGGATTTTCCACCAGAAAGATGGTCACTTGAAAGGCCAAATAAATCAAAAACATTTTGAATGTAGGGTATACAATATTATGTTTGAAAATAAATAAGATTTATTCACAGAGAAAGAAAAAAATATTGAAAGACAAAATGATATAGTAACCAATTGTTGAAGTTCACAGACATGTGCATGGTACAGATCAGTGTGGTATTTGCATTAGCCAAGGAGAGAGAAGTCTTCTTGTTGGACACTTGAAGGACAAATAGGAGGTAGATTTCAGAATCTTGATATGCTGAAGTAAATGTAGGCACATTAGAGGTAATGCATATTAAATATTGTATTTTCCATAATGTAGGAGTTGTCTTTTGAGAGTTGATGTTGAGAGTAGCAAAAGTGGAGAAGGCATTGATTGATTTAAGGAAATGGGAGGAGGTTTGAAATAAGTGCTGCTGTAAGGGTTATTCTCCTGAGAAAGTGAGAAGGGCCTTATAATAATTTCTGAGTAGCAGACAGAACCAGGTTGATAATGACAAGCAGAAGACTGTAAAGTGTTAGATCAGTAGGTTCTACAACTTTCTCCAACAATCCATTGCCCTAAAGCTCCTGCAGACTTATGGAGAGATCACCAAGGGCTGGGGGAGGTCTGTTTTTGTTTGTTTGTTTGTTTTAATTTAATTTTTATTTGTTTAAGTTCTAAATAAAAGTGAATATTTCTCTTTTTTAATTTCTTTTTTATTTGAGAAGTTGTGAGTTAACAAAACAATTATTGCTTACTGTACAGGATTCCCATATATCGCCCCACCTCCAACACCTTACCTTATTGTGACACATTTATTACAGATGATGAAAGAACATTGTCATAATATTACTGCTATCAATAGTCCATAGCTTATATTTGGTGTATTTTTCCTACACACCATCCTATTATTAACACCATCTATTAGTATTGTATATTTATTACAGTTCATGGAAAAATATTTCTCTTATTTGTACTATTAAACACAGTTCATCATTTACCATGGGGTTCACTGTGTTATACATTCCCATGCCTTGTATAATCCATCCAAAGTGTACACTCAGAAAGTGAATGTTTCTTGATAAGACATCTAGCAAAAAAAAAAAAAAAAAAAAGTACATGTTTGAAGTACCTTGAGAAATATAAAGTAGGATGAAGTTGATTTTTATAAAAGAAATACATCTGAGGAAGAGGAAGTGGCTCAAGTGATTGGGCTCCCGTCTAACATATGGGAGGCCCCAGGTTCGATTCCTGGCAAGCTGGCCTGCATGGAGAGCTGGCAGCTTGTGCCACAGAGAGCTGGCACAGCCAGGTGACGCAACAAAGTGAGACACAGAGGAGAAACAGTGAGAGACGGAGCAGACCAGGGAGCTGAGGTGGTTCAAGCAATTGAGTGCCTCTCTACCACACCAGAGGTCCCGGGATTGGTTCCCCGTGCCTCCTAAAGAGAAAAAAAGCAGACACAGAAAGCACAGGGAGAATGGACACAGAGCGCAAAACAACAGCGTGTGGGGGTGGGATAAATAGATAAAATAAATCTTTTTAAAAATAAAAGAAATACATCTGACTCAGTGGTAATTGCTATAAATAGCAATACCTAATATTTTGCTTCAGATCAAAACTAGCACACCAACCAGCTGACAGCATGACAGTGGAGGGCAGAATGTTTAAGAAGCTCTTGGAAAATTATGGCATATTCTAACAAACCAATCAATTTAGAAACAAAAAAGAAGAATGCTAATATTTATTAAGGGTCTCTGTCAGGCATGAGGTTATATAAAGTTAGCACATGTATTTATCATAACCTGGTGAAGTTAGGGATTTTTACCCTAATTTTAGATGAGACAAAAGGTCTTTGGGAAGTTAAGTAACTCACAAAATGTTACATAGCTAGTACAAGAAAGAATAAGACAAGAAGAGAAACTGGGATCAGGGGACTCTCCATCTGATATGGATAGAAGAATTCTGGTTGATTTGACTCCCTAATCAAGTATTCTGTTTTGCAACATCCTGAAGTTGAATTTCTACTATATGGTTGCCAATGTACTAACAACTTTACAAAAAGGTACGAAAAAAGGGAGGGAGGAGAGGAAGAAAGAGTGAAACAGGCAACCTCTCATTTCGCTTATTTTACCAGCCTGACAAATTCCTAGCTCTTCATGGATACCCTGTTTCCAAAGGGAGCCTGGATGTTATGTAAGGAGCTACCCCTTGGAGATGAAAGTAATCCATCTGAAAGAATCCCCAGGCCAGAGATATAAATAATATTGAATTAGAGTGACTTGGAAAGTAGGGAGAAAATATTTTCACTTTGATAGAATGTGTAAATATACGTATATAATTTGATGGAAGACAAGTTTGCGGCAGGACACTCTCCTCTCTCACACTCAGCTCCTTTTCAGTCATGTAATCCCTATGTCCTCTTATCCAACCAGATCCGAAGCCTACATTCCACCCACATCAGTATACCTGGGGAGACTAAATCAAACAGTATTCTTAACATGTGAGCAAATATCCAAATGGATAATTGAGTCTTTTTATTTTCTTTTGGATGGGAGCATTATCAAATTTTTCTACCTTTTCTTAGCTTCTCATACATTATTAGTAAAAGCAGTTTGTGACTTCCACTTGCAACTTTAGGATTGACTTCTTTGATTCCTCAAAGTTTCATTGTATTCGAACTAATTGACAAAAACTTTAATTTATATTATAGTATTTCTTTTATTAAAATATTCAGCTTCTAATTTGACTAGGTTTAGTCTTTAATGTGTTTTTAAATTATTATTAGAGAAGTTGTAGGCTTACATACAAATCAGGCAGAAAATACAGTGTTGCATCCAACACACTCTGCTCCCCAATTATTAACACCTGCAATCGTGTGATACATTTGTTACAGTCGATGAAATAATATAATTGTACTATTAACTATAGTCCATGGTTTATCTTAGGGTTCACTGTTTATATTGTACAGTCCAGTTTGTTTTTTAAATTTTTATCTTAGCAACATATCTACAACCTAAAATTTCCCCTTTCTAACAACATTCAAATATATAATTAAGTGGTGTTAATTACATTCATAATGTGCCACCATGACCACCATCTGTTACCCAAACTTTCTCATCACCCCAAATAGAAACTCTGGACCAATTAAGTATTAAGTCCTCATTCCTTACCCCCACCCAGCCTACATTCTTGTTTCTGACTGAATGAATTTGCTTATTCTAATTATTTCATATCCGTGACTTCATACAATATTTGTCCTTTTGAATCTGGCTTATTTCACTTAACATGATGTAGTCAAGTTTCATCCAGGTTGTTGCATTCCATTGTATGCATATACGACATTTTGTTTATCCATTCATTGGTTGATGGACACTTGGGTTGCTTCCAACTTCTGGCAATTGTGATTGATATCACTTATGGATATCAGTGTGCAAATACCTGTTCACGTTCCTGCTTTCAATTATTTTGGCTATATACTTAGATGTAGTATTGCTGGGTTATATGGCAATTCTATACTTAACTTTCTGAGGGACCACAAACTGTCTTCCACAGCAGCTGCACCATTTTATATTACTACCAACAATGAATGAGTAACCCTATTTTTTCACATGTAATTTTTAAAATAGTAACCATTCTAGTAAGTGTGAAATAGTATCTCATTTTGGTTTTGCTGAGCATCTTTCCATGTGCTTTTTGCCATTTGTGTGCCTTCTTTGGAGAAATGTCTATTCAAGTCTTTTGCCAATTTTTAAACTTCAGTTCTTTGTTGTTGGTTTGTAGGATTTCTTTATAGATTTTTGACATTAAACTGTTTCAGATATGTGTTTTCCAAATATTTTCTCCCATTCTGTAATTTGTCACTTTACATTCATGATAAGGTCCTCTGGTGAACAAAATGCTTTAATTTTTATCAGGTCCCATTTATCTTTTTTTTTAAAATTTTATGCTCATGCTTTGAGTGTAAAGTCTAAATAACCATTGCCTAACACAAGGTCCTTAAGAAGTTTCCACGTTTTCTTCTAGGAATTTGATAGTTCTGGTTCTTATATTTTGGACTTTGATCCATTTTGATTTCAATTTCGCATAGGGTGTGAGGTATGGATCTACATTCATTCTTTTGCATATAGGCACCAACTTTTTCCAGCACCATTTGTTGAAGAGACTATTCTTTCACAATTGAGTGGACTTGGCACCCTTATCAAATATCACTTGGCCAAAGATATGTGGATTTATTTTTGAACTCTCAATTTTATTCCACTGTGCCAGATCTATGCTTTATTATTATTATTATTATTATTATTATTACTTTGACTTTGTAAAATGTTTTAAAATCAGAAATTTTGAGTCCTCTAACTTCGTTCTTTTTTTTCAAGATGTCTTTGGCTATTCGGTGCCCCTAACCCTTTCATGCTCATCTGATGACTGACTTTTCCATTTCTGCAAAGAAGGCTGTTGGAATTTTCATTGGCTGTAGATCAATTTGGGTTGAATTGACAGCCCAACAATATTTAGTCTTCCAATCCATTGACACAGAATGTCCTTTCAGTTATTTAGGTCTTTGATTTTTTTTTAGTAGTATTTTGTAGGTTTCTGCATGCAGGTTGTGGATATCCTTGGTGAGATTTATTCCTAGGTATTTGATACTTTAAGTTGCTCTTGTAAATGGATCTTTTTCTTGGTTTTCTCCCCAGATTGCTCAATACTAGTATATAAAAACACTATTTATTTTTGCATGTAGATCTTGCACACCACCACTTTACTGAATTCGTTAATTAGCTCTAGTAGCTTTGTTGTAGATATTTTGGGACTTGCTATTATAAGATCATACCATTTGCAAATAATGAAAGTTTTACTTCTTCTTTTCCAATTTGGATGCCTTTTATTTCATTTTCTTTCCTAACTGCTTTTGCTAGAAATTCCAGTACAATATTGAATAACAGTGGACATCCTTGTCTTATTCCAGATTTTAGAGGTAAAACTTTCAGCCTTTTTGTCAAATGCCTTTTCTGTATCAATTGAGATGATCATATGGTTTTTCCTGTTAATTTGGTGTATTAAATTAATCGATTTTCTTATGTTGAAGCACCTTTGCATACTTGGGATAAAACCCACTTGATCATGGTGTATAATTCTTTTAATATGCTGTTGGGTATGATTTGCAAGTATGTTGCTGAGGATTTTTGCATCTATATTCATTAGAGAATTGGTCTGTAATTTTCTTTTCTTGTAGTATCTTTATCTGGCTTTTATATTAAGGTGGTGTTGGCCTCATAGAATGAGTTAGGTAGTGTGCCCTCCTGTTCAAGGTTGTAGGAGAATTTGAGCAGGATTGGTATTAATTCTTCTTGAAATGATTGTTTGAATTCACCTGTGAAGTTATTTGATCCTGGGCTTTTCTTTGTTGGGAGATTTTTGATGATTTATTCAATTTCTTGTGATTAGTTTGGTGAAGTCTTCTATGTCTTTTCACATTAATGTAGGTAGTTTGTATGATTCCAGGAAGTTGTCCATTTCATCTAAGTTGTCTAATTTGTTGGCCTGAAGTTGTTCATTGTTTCCTTTTATGATCTTTTTTATTTCTGTGAGGTCAGTAGCAATGTTCCCCCTCTCATTTCTGGTTTTATTTATTTATGTCTTTTCTATTTTTTCTTTGCCAGTCTAACTAATTTCTTCTTTGACCCACTGATTGTTTAATAGTGTATTATTTAATTTCCATGTATTTGCAAAATTTCCAGTTTTCCACCTATTATTGATTTACAATTTCATTCCACTATGGTCAGAAAGATGCTTTGTATAATTTCAGTCTTTTTAAATTTTTGAGACTTGCTTTGTACCCAACATGTGGTCTATCCTGGAGAATTATCCATGTGCACTTGAGAAGAATATATATCCTGCTATTTGGGTGTGCAATGTTCTATATATGTCTTTTAGTTCTAGTTCATTTATCATATTATTCAAGTTCTCTGTTTCCTTGTTGATCTTCTGCCTAAATGTTCTGTCTATTGAAGAAAGTTGTATATTGAAGTCTCAAACAAATGTTGTAGACACATTTATTTCTCTCTTCAGTTTTGCCAGTGTTTATCTCATGAATTTTGGGGCACCGTGGTTAGGTGCATAAATATTTATGATTGTCATTCTTTCTTGGTGGATTGCCCCTTTATTAGTATACAGTGTCCTTCTTTGTTTCTGATAACTGCTTCTAACTTAAAGTCTGTTTTTTCTGGTATTAATATAGCTATCCAGCTTTTATTTTGGTTACTATTTGCATGGAATATCTTTTACTTCAACCTATTTGTGTCTTTTGGTCTAAGGTGAGTCTCTTGCAAACACCATATAGTTGGATCATGCTTTTTTAAAAAAACCCTTTTGCCCATCTATGTCTTTTGATTGGGGAGTATCCATTAACATTCTTTTTCTTTTTTTTTTTTTTCTTTGTGAGGGCATTGAACTTGGGACCTCATACATGGGAAGCAGACACTCAACCATTGAACTACATCCATTCCCCATTGAGAGAGTTGGTTTTTTCATTTGTTGGTTTTGTTTTTAGGAGGTACCAGGGAATGAACGTGGAATCTCGTACATGGGAAGCAGGTGTTCAACCACATCCGCTCCCCTAATGCATTAATATTCTGTGTTATTACTGTAAAGGCAGAATTTCAACCATTTTATCCTTTGGTTTTTATATGTCATTTCTTTTTTTATTTTTTTATTTTTTTATTTTTTTATTTCTGTTTTCCTTTATTGCAATCTCCTTTTCTGTAGAGTTTATCTTTTTTGATGTATCTGACTGATCCCTTCCGCATTTCTGTTTCTCTCTATATATAGATTTTTTAACAGATCAATTTCATTGATACATATTAATAAAGCATACAATTTACCCAAAGTGTACAATCACAGCTGTGCATTCATCACTTCAATCACCATTAAAGCATTTTCATCATTTAAATAGCAATAATAAAAAACAGACAAACAAACAAGCAAGAAAATTCCTCACCTCTCACCTCTCCGATTCCCCTGCTGTACATAGCTGCCACTTCTGGTCACTCTTGCACAACTATTCATTTGTTTATTAAGCAGTTTTATTGAGATACACTCAATACCATTTGATCTATCCAAAGTGTACAATCAATGGCTTTTTTTAGCTGTTAAAAAGTCCTTTATCATAAAATTATAAAATAAATAGAAAAATAGATTGAAAGAAATTACAAATTTTAAAAGAGAGTGCAAGACCAGGTTAAATTTAATATAATCAATTATTTAAAAAAATAGCATGGCAACAAACCTTTAAAATGTAAATAATATTTCAGATTTTATAGAAATTAATTATGACATAATCCTAATTTTTTAAAAAAACTCTAACTACTAGACATAATAATCTCTAAGGATGAAATAGATTATTGGTTTAGTTATTTAATTTCCATTTAGGTCATAATTCTTTCCAGATAATCAAATTCCTATTTGGGAATTCTTCACATCTTATTGGAATGAATTACAGCAGATAACAACTTGCTAACTCATAATTTTATGAGGCAAAAAACTCAAAATCTTGTTCAACAGTAGTCATGCTAAATCATTATTGATCCAGATAGATTATTTTAATTAAAGAGTATGAATGAAAAAAAGGTTAAAAAAATGAAGTATACAAAATTATATTTCTTCTCTAGCCCTCCTCAATTAAAAGCAAGTGTTTATTTTGAATGAAAATTACAGAAAACTGATCACAGGAACCAGTTGCCAGTTGCACTGAGTAATTATAGTTCGTATACTATAATATTGATGTTTTACATTTATCTGGCCTACTCCAGCTCCTTTTTGGTTACTGTTTGCATGGAATACCTTTTTTCAGCCTTTCACTTTTTTTGTTTTGTTTTGTTTGTTTGTTTGTTTTTTGGCAGCCTTTTACTTTTAAACTGGTTGTGTCCTTACATTTGAGGTAGGTCTCTTGTGGACAACATATAGACAGCTCATATTTTTTTATCCATTCTATCAGTCTATGTATTTTGATTACAGAGTTCAATCCATTAACATTCTAAATGTTATTACTGTAAAGGTATAACTTACTTTATCCATTTTGTCCTTTGGTTCTCTGTTGCCATATTGTCTATTTTCTGTCTTCTTATCCTTCCTAATAATCTTCATTTCTATACTCTTCTCCAAAACTCTTGCCCTTGTTTTTCCCTTTTAGGCTGCAGCACCCCCTTTAACATCTTTTGCAAATCTGGTCTTTTAGCAATATATTCTATCAGTTTTTGTTTGTCTGTGAAGACTTTGAACCCATTTTTAAAGGAAAGGTTTCCAGATACAGAATTCTTGGCTGGCAGTTTTTCTCTTTCAGTACCTTAAATACATCATACCATTTTCTTCTCTCCTCCATGGTTTCTGATGAGAGGTCAGCACTTAATCTGATCGAATTTCCCATCTATGTGATACTTTGATTTTCTCTTGCTGCTTTCACAATTCTCTCTTTATCTCTGATATTTGTCATTCTGAATAGTAGGTGTCTTGGGGTAGGTCTATTGGGATTTATTCTGTTTGGGGTGCATTGTCCTTCTTGGATATTGATGTTTATGTCCTTCATGATGGATGGGAAGTTTTTGGTCATTATTTCCTCAAATATTCTTTCAGCCCCTTTTCCATTCTCTTCTCCTTTTGGGATGCCAATACGAACATTTGTGCATTTCACATTGTCATTCAATTCCCTGAGCCTCTATTCCATTTTTTCTTACCTCTTCTCTTTCTATTCTGTCTTTTCCAGTTGAGATGCTCTGTCTTTGAAGTCACTAATTCTGTCTTCAAGCAATTAAAATCTGCTCTTATGTACCACTAATGTGTTTTTAATCTCATCTTTTGTGTCTTTCATTCCCATAAGATCTGTTACTTTTCTTTGTAGGCTTTCAAATTGTTCTTTATTCTCTCAAGTGTCTTTTTCATATCCTTTTTATCTTTAGTCAAATTTTCTCTAAATTCTTTGAAGTGATTTAGGACAGTTGTGTGATTATCACTGATTGTCTTAAATCCTATATCTCTTCAGGAAATTTGATTTGTTCTGTTGGCTGGGCCATCTTTTCCTGTTTCCTAGTATGGCTTGTAAATTTTTGCTGATGTCTAGGCATCTGTATATGTTGCTGAATTTACTCTAGTGGCTAATTTCTCTCTCTTGCCTATTTTTTTTTTTTTCACAGCTCTTCTTGGATATTTGGTTCAACTTAGTCTTTAAAATTGCCCAGCTTAAGTTTTCAAACTCAGGCCAGGGACTCACTAGTGGGGTGCAGATTTTCTTCCAGAGATTGGATACAGAGAGCACCAATGTTCTTGTCCATGCAATTTCTAGACTGGCCAGCACATGGCGCTAGTCAGTGCACCTTTCCACAAAGTTGTTTTAGTTGGCTTTCCTGTGTTCATGTGTTGAATCTCCAGATTGGAGATTCAAAGCAGGCTCTGCTGGCCGAATTCACTGAAGAAAAGCACCTGGACCTCCTCTCCCTTTTTCCTTGAAACAGCTGACAGGGAGGAAGTTGTCTGTTCCCCCCTCAGTAGGCTGTAGCGAGCCAGGTGGTTTACCCCAGCTTAATATCTTGGGAGTGGGGGAGGGAAGTCCATCCCGGCTGCCACATGGGCTTGGTAACTCAGTGTTTGTCATTTTGGCTTCTTCATCTCTCTGTCCCTCACCCTTCTGTAGTTGTATAGCACTATTCTGGTCTGCTGACCCCCAAAGCCAGTCTCTCGGACAACTTTTGGCTCTTTCTCTGTTGTTTTTGTTAGAGCATTCAGCTGTGCCTTTTAGTCTGTCACCATCCTCCCACAATTCCTCTCTCTCTATATTTTTTTATACTTTCTTTGTGCTCCCCTGGGATTTATATTTCGCAACTTATATTTGTAACCTATTAATTTGAAAAGATAACTCCTTAGCTTCAATAGCATACACAGTCTTTGTCATATCTCTCTGTTTCCCCATTTTGTGTTGTTTTTGCCACTTTATGTTTTTGTTTTTCATGTACATTAGCAGGAAATATGCCTTTTTCTTGTCCAATTGTATTCTGACTTTTACAGGAATTAAAGGGTAGAGTTGCATATTGTACACAGCATACTATTGGGTTTTGCAATTACCCTTTCAGGTACTATCAGTTACTTACTGATAATCTTCATTTCTTCACACTACTCCAAGCCACTCTCCTCTGTCCTTTCTTTTCTACCTGCAGAACTTCCTTTAGTAATTCTTGCAGAGAAGGTCTTTTGTTGATGAACTCTGTTTCTGTTTATCTGTGAATATCTTAAAATCTCCCTCATTTTTAAAAGACAGTTTTGCCAGATAAAGAATTTTTGACTAGCAGTTTTTCTCTTTCAGCACCTTAAATATATCATACCACTTCCTTCTCCTCTATGGTTTCTGATAAGAAATAAGCACTTAGTCTTATTGAGGATCCCTTGTATGTGTAAAAGTGGATCCGGAATTATGAATCAGATCTGTCCAACCTCAAAATCTATGCTCTAAAGCATCATAATTCTCTAAGTTAATGTTCAATAAATTCTTAAATAAATGAATTAAATTTGTAGAATTTATTCAGACTTTGCAATTTATGTATTTTCTATTAGGATGTCCAAATTTACTAAAGAGACTCATATACAGCTCCCCCAAATTCACTGACCTACCCATTTTTCCTACCTATAATTAATGCTTGGATGTATATGAACCCTAAAAAGCTTTCTTAAAAGTATTTTAATATAAATGAAAATTGTGATTTTTAAATTTTAAAATACCAAATTTAAAAAAATTCAAGTGCAAGATAAATTGATCTTGCCAAGGTTAAGTAGCAATGTTGTGGTTTTCATATTAACACAGATGGCATCTGGTTTATGAACTCTCCCTGATAACCCTGACTGAGATTTGGCCCTATCCTCCACACTTTCATACTCCTCCGTTTGTATTTTTCTGTATCTGTTTCATCCTTCCTTTTATTAAAATTTCTCTGTTTGTCTTATCACTTTTCTAGTTCCTTGAATGCAAACCAATACCTCATTTATATTCAAACTCCTTTCATTGCTTCTTTTGCTACAGTTTCTCTCTACATAATTGTATAACTAAAGGATGAAAAAAATTAAAAATCACAATGTGTTAAAGTTTAAGAAAACGTATTGTACTCAGAGACTAGGTATTTATTTTAAAACTAATTTTCAACATGGAAGTGAATTTTATAATAAATTATGTTTAGCTATAACTGGTATAATAAGAGGGACCAGAAAAATAACAAGGGACCTGAAAATCATAGTCTGGTTCATTTTACTTGAGATCACTGCCACTTACAATTGAAAAGCCTAATTCTCAGATTTATCTCCCCAATTTGGTAAAAAAATATTTATAGTTAGCAGCCGACTCATAAACATACCTAAAACTCAGATTAAACAAACAAATAGAAAAGACTAACTGGGATATGACTTTTCTGGATAAATTGTGTAATTTGCCTGCCAATTTTAGAAAAATAGAACAGGGTTTTAAACTTGATATTTCTGACTTTTAAGCCAATGCCTTAAGTTGTTTTGCAGTTTTGTTGTTGTTGCTTGTTTGGTTTTTTTAAAAAAACTTTTAACTAAATATTGAGGTCATGGAGAATGTCTCTCATTAGATAACTATTATAATAACATGTATTAAGAATGTTTGCTTCTATTAGTATTGCTTTGATTGTAGCAGGTAAGTTCCTTAATTTGTGTCCTTTTATTTGAAATATTATTAGTATTACATCTAAAATAGGAAATTTAACTGGATAATTGTAGAGTCTTCCAACTCTGATATTCCTTAAAGTTTTTAAAATGTTTTTTCCAAAGAACTCATGTTTTGGAACATTGACTATTAATCATATCAACTCCTAGCAAGTAGTAAAATTCTCAAGGTTTTATGGTAAAAAAAAAATCAGTGATAACAAGTGCCTATTTGTTTTGCTTAAAATGTAGTACAATGGAAGAGAAGGAAGTTGTATTTTAAATTAATTTCAATAGTCATAGTTATTTTTCCTGATTTGAGTTTTGAAGGAATATAAAAAAAGAGAAGACATATTTTAGAGCTCTAAGTAATAAATGTTCATGAATAACGTCATTCTCATTTACTGAGAAGAAATGGAATTCATTGATGAAGGTGAAATAGCTGCATCAATGGTGTTCGAACCATATTGCTTGAGTCTTATGGCAGTGTTTCTTTACTAAAACACTATTACCTGGAGAGGGAATTGCTGATATTGATATACTAGATTGGGATTTTGAATCCTCAATTTCACACTGTTTTCTTTTTCCTCCTTCAGACTTTCATAGTATTGAACAAAGGGAAAGCAATCTTCCGTTTCAATGCCACACCTGCTTTGTACATTTTATCTCCTTTCAACCCTCTAAGAAGAATATCTATTAAGATTTTAGTACACTCATATCCTTTTTAAAATGCTTACTTGTAGTGATATTTTAGTATATAACTTTTAGTGTTTTATTCAAATGTAGATTTTAGTCCATTTGGGCTCTGGTTTTTGTTTATCAATTTCAATATAATTTTTTGAGAAGTTTGGGAGAATGGCAAGTGTTAGCATTTTAGGATATACCACTTGTGTCTATTATGCCCTTATTCAGTGAGACAAAAAAAAATCTTCTATAAGCTCATTTAGAGTTATTTTCTAAGGAAAATTTGTTAGTATTTCAGCAATTGTCATTATCAAATATTCCAAGTCCTTGCTGTGGTTTCTTATCATATTCCTTGATTCTAAGTCACCTTTTTCAGCATGCTTATCATGTGCACTATCCTGACGAACTGCATATTTATGACCATGAGTAACCCTCCAGATTGGACCAAGAATGTAGAGTAAGTGGGTAAAAGTACATTTTAATATAGTGTTAGTATTGTCGTTTTCATCCACTCCATTTCCTGCCAGGAAGCTACTGCATATATAAATGTCATGGTGTTTTTTTCTTCCCATATTATATAGTTGTTTTTCTTTCATTTCTTTTTTTGCCCCTCTCCTCTGTGGTATTAACCCGCTAGCAATAGGCAAGAATAATTAGAAGTTACAGTATTTTTTTGGAGGAGAGAACTCATCAAATGCCCTGCCCTGTTCTTAGGCATGTCAAATATCTCTTATCCTTGAGTGCCTATCTTATAGGAGCAATGTAGGAATTTTCTGGTCATATGTAAGACATACATTCTTAGTTATTTCATGTACCTTTTCTCTCTGTGACTGTTTCTGATAGATTAATTATAAGACTTTCTAGGCAGATCTTTGTTGTAGTTTATCCTAATAGAGTGGGTCCATAAACTAGTAGCTGCACTACAGCAGATGCACCTTACTTTGGTTAATCAAAAAAAAAAAAAAAAAAAATTATAAAGATTCAAATAGTGCTGTGTTCTTTCCACACCTAATATCCCAATGGATTCTTGTGTCTAGGTATACTTTTACTGGGATATATACTTTTGAATCACTTGTAAAAATCTTTGCAAGAGGCTTCTGTGTAGGAGACTTCACCTTCCTTCGAGACCCATGGAACTGGCTCGATTTTGTCGTTATTGTTTTTGCGTAAGTACTTTCAGTCTTTTGAAATGTAAGATTCATGAAAATCTTAGCACAGTATTCCAGTAGGAACACACGTTTGCAGTCTGACCTGTCTTGCATGAAATCATTGCATTTAAAAAATATTGCGTGAATGCTAGTCATTGATAGGCAAATATTAAATTTCTCAGAAAGGATATTTCCCCCAAAGGTCTATCGCATGATTAGGACTGATCATCTTCCTCCATGCACAGCACTTAGATGGATAGTATATGTGGTGCCAGTTGGGTTTGCACTTTTTCCAAGCTTTTATTTTTAAAAATAATTAAATCAGTAAGAAGCTCAGAAAAACACCTCAGACCTTTAATGATAAATTTGA
Organism: Tolypeutes matacus; assembly: GCA_026826555.1. Taxonomy (NCBI): domain Eukaryota; kingdom Metazoa; phylum Chordata; class Mammalia; order Cingulata; family Chlamyphoridae; genus Tolypeutes; species Tolypeutes matacus. Next base: position 12,529,659 of record JAKSZT010053928.1, read on the forward strand.
TGCTCTTTTTAATTAACCCACGCCTCTCAAAGGCCAAAAAGTATGTTAAAACATACAAGTAAATCTTTTAACAAGAGCTGTTTTCCCCTCTTATCATTTTGAATAATGAAAATAATGCATATCTTTGGAGCAATGTGGACAATACAGAAGGGCCTTGAATAAAATCTATAGTCTCTAGTTTCTTCATCCCTCCTTCACCTCCTTATGGCCATTAGACTTGCTCGTTTCATGATCATATGTAACTGTCATAGTTCCACCTGTCACCTCAGCTGACATGATAACATTGTGCCAAAGAAGGCTGCCACTTCTCATGGGTCTCTTTTTTAAATCGAGAAATAAATCACATTCCATGAAATCCTCCATTTTAAAGTGTACAATTCATTGGTTTTTAGTTTATTCACATAGTTGTACAACCATCAGCATTGTCTAATTTGAAAATATTTTCGTCTCCCCCAAAAGAAACTCTATCCATTAAGCAGCCACTCCACACTTCTCCTTCCCCCAACCTCTGGTGAGCACTAATTTACTCTCTGTCTTTATGGATTTGCCTATTCTGGACATTTCACATTAACGAAATCATAGACTATGTGGCCGTTTGTGTCTGGCTTCTTTCACTTAACACAATGTTTTCAGATTTTGCAGCTGATGTGTTATGGGAAATTACATTATTTTACCATAATGTTAAGGGTCTCATAGTTGGAGTATTTAATTGTTTATTTAGACATTTAGATGTATGCAACTTCAATAATGTAATATTAGTAGTTTTTGTATTAAATAAATCAAGTTAAATTAAAATAGTGATAGAAAGAAAAAAGAAGACTTGCAGAACAATACATTAACAAAGAAGCTCCAGACATAGAAAATACCTTGACTAAAGGCACAGGTAAGTATCACAGACTCTATCTAAATTCTGAATAACTCTGATTTAATTCTACAGGTATTTAACAGAATTTGTAAACCTAGGCAATGTTTCAGCTCTTCGAACTTTCAGAGTATTGAGAGCTTTGAAAACTATTTCTGTAATCCCAGGTAAGAAGTAATTGGTGTGAAGCATTAGGCCACTTATAACTCCAACTATTTGGGAGTTGTGTTCTTTGTTGGTTTGTGTGTGTGTTGTCAATGTGTTTGTGTATAAACTCCCCTATTACAGATATGTGACAGAGTTTGTGGACCTGGGCAATGTCTCAGCGTTGAGAACATTCAGAGTTCTCCGAGCATTGAAAACAATTTCAGTCATTCCAGGTGAGAGTGGGGTTAAACACCGAGGCTGACTTTGATCTTTTGGAGGAAAGACAAGAAAAACCCTTACACAATTTTAATTAAATTTGATTTCTTATGTTTTTAAACAATGGTTATTAAAAGTCAGCCTTTGAGTTTAATTGATTGCATGAGTCTTGGAGGATGAAGATGGCTACTTGTCTCACATCTCCATTTGAAATTTTCCCTCCTGTCTAAGGTTGTATTTTCCATTTTGCTTACCCAGGAATGAAAATTTCAATTAGTTTTAAGCATTGCGTTTAATGTAGTTAAGGAAAGAGATAATACGTATTAGCATGGAGGCATTGCATGACATCTTGTATATCTTTCCTCAACAAACCATTTCTTAATTGAAATTAGTTTATTATAATTTGTCACCATGTGCTGCAATTCAGCCTCATTTGTTTTGGTGCTATTATATAAAGATATGGTTTGTTTGACAAGCATTTAATGTATTATTTTTAATTATCTTTACAAGTTGATGTGTATATGGCTTGGGCAACCAAATTATTCAACCTGAGTCCTCTTTGGGACTAATTTCTATGTTTCATCATTTGCTTAAATATTCAGAAACAAATCATATATAAAATAGCAAATCCACCCTTTTGAGCTATCAGACTTTTTTCAAGTTAGGTTATTGAAAGTCATCGATTTGATAAAATGCATGCATTTTCAGAAATGTTTTTTGTTTGTTTGTTTGTGTGTTTCTCCATCAGTCTTTATTTCATTATAAACCTTGTTATTTCTCCTGTTTCCAGGCCTGAAGACCATCGTGGGGGCCCTGATCCAGTCGGTGAAAAAGCTCTCTGATGTCATGATCCTGACTGTGTTCTGCCTGAGCGTGTTTGCGCTAATTGGGCTGCAGCTCTTCATGGGTAACTTGAGGAATAAATGTTTGCGAAACCCACTAGAATTTAATGAAACACTAGAAAGTATCATGAATACCTTGGAGAGTGAAGAAGACTACAGAAGTAAGAATATCCTTGCTGTTGTCAATAGTTGAAGTAGCATTTAAGCAGTGCTCTTTTTTTTTTTTTTTTTTTTTAACAAGGACGTGGTTTCACTTTAATTATTTCAAAACTACTCAAATACAGAAAGTTGCTACAATGTATATTTGAATCATGTTATTTATGATTTTTATGAAGCTCTCTGGTTCTAAGCTTTCTAGCAGTTCTGGTAATGGGGACATAGGATAGTTCCATATTCCCAATTTCTATAAGATAAAAAAAGAATTTGTTTGCTTTAGAGAAATAAATCTAGCTACAAATTAATAATATTATTAACCATTTCATTTAATCATAAATAGATTGTATTTTATATACTATAGTTATATAATGCTTACTTATACTTATTATATAAAGTGATAAATTATATTTTTTAAACATAATATAGTGTCTTATAGTTATATTAATCATTATATAATGATACTATTAATTATCAAATATTAAAATGTCTCCCCCAATAGTGTTTCTAAAGATTTGTATAAAGGAGAACAGTTTACTCAGCTTTATCAGCACTATCCATATATTTTAACCAACGATGAGTTTCACAGCTTCTTCTAATAGAGTTCCTTAATATAGACTGATGGTATTACATCAAAGTTTAATTCAGTAGAACTAGTTCTATAGGTACCACATAAAATGATATAATGTACTCATAGCCTAAGACATTTATTTAATTCAGAAGTAGATTTTAAAGTATCTTATATATGAATGAACTGCATATTCTTTAAACAATTATCCTCTAACAGTTTCTCTCATTGGAGCTGTCAGTAAATATTTGGTGGAAATGAGGTCAAGTTCTCACTTTCCCTCTAATACCTGGAATGTGTCTATATGATGTTGCCCATATGCCCCATATAATAGCTCATTTGAGCCACTGACAGGGTGAAAATCAAGAAACTTTACAAATATACATCCCTTTGACAGAAAAAGATCAAGGAGTAAAGGTCAGGATTCTCCTTAGATATAAAGAGATGTAATACAGTGTGTGTTTTAAATGTGTACTTTCCTGCTCTGGAGCAGATGAAAGCAAACAAAGCATAGCTAATGTAGCAAAAGACTATAAATAAAGGGAACAGAAAAAATACAAGAAAACAGGAAAACTGAAGGTTTTCAAGTAAAATATTCAATTTCTTTACTACCACTATTAGATAAGGAATTTAGATATTTTTCTTCCTTTCTATCATTACCTACTTTTCCCCCAGAAATAATCATTTTTATTAATGGGGTCTTGAATTTTATTTCCAACTAGTTCTTAATTTATATGCTGTAAAATTAATACATGTTATGGATAATTGTTGACCTTTATGTTCAACTTTGTGAATCAACTCACAACATTTATTAGACTTAATTTTTACATTAGTATCACTGCTAATCCTTTTGTACTGAGCCTTGGCCCCATTCCTGAATTCATAATTTCAATGGTTTTCTTAATGTTCTAATGCATCAAGTACTTTTTTCTCTTGAGTTTTGGAAAATATCCTTATATTGCATTTGCTCATGAGTAGATGATAGATTGGCTAACCATGAAATTTTATGCCACAACCCTTTCTCCCAAGTCTATACATTGACCATTTTCTTATGAATTATAGTTTTAGAGAGGAGCTTTTTTGAGTCAAGTCTGAATTGGCTTTTCTATCCATTTTCTGTGTCAGAAAGGCCATGTCTTACTGCACCATTCATTCCGGCCTTCATTTACCAGCAGGTGTACTAGGCGTCGTCAGAGTTTCTGGAGCTATAGCAATGAACGTGATACCCACAGTTCCTGTTCTACTGAGTCTATCCTCTAGCGATGTTGAAAGACTTGAAAAGGGGAACAGTCAAATAAATTTTTAAATTATTACAGGGTAATAATAAATACCTTAAATAAAGGCAATGGAAAGAAAATAAATCTCAGGGGCTACCAACTAAATGAGAAGACTTTGAGGAGGAGGCATTTCAGCTGAGCCCTAAAGGATGATAAGCCATGAAAAGGTTTAAGCATGAGTGTCAATGTGTATGGGGAATACTGCTTCACTTAGAGAAAACAGCATGTGTACAGGCCTTGAAACAAAAAAGAGTATTATGTGTTTAAAGAATGGAAAAATAGCATTGCAGTTATACTTTAGCAACAGAGGCAGGTGGTTAGAGAGTAAGCAGGAGAAAAAGGCAGGGCTTAAACCATGTGGGATGTTTTAGCCCATGAGGAGGAGTTTGAATATTATTTTTAATGCAGTGGATAAAAATCACTGTGTCTGCCAAGTGGAAAACTAGTTGGGAAAGGGTGAAGGGTAGATTGGAATAAAGGAGACCAGGGGGGTGGTTGTACTATAATCCAAGCAAGAGATGGTGGCTTACTCTAGAATTGAAATGCCTTTGTGATATAAGTGGAGATATAAGGTAGACAAATGGAAACTTAGAGCATAGAGCTCAAAGGAACTGCCTAATTTGGAGACAAACATAGAGTTGATAAGCAAAAAGAAAGGATAAACAATAACACAAACCCTTTTTTTAAATTTTTATTGAAGCATATCATTCATACATGAATATACATAAACAATAAGTATATAATAAAAGTTGTGAATTACAGAACAAACATGCATAACATCATACAGGGCTCCCATATATCACCCCATCACCAACACCTTGTATTGTTGTGAAATATTTGTTACAAATTATGAGAGAATATTGTCAAAATATTAGTACTAACTGTAGTCCTATCCTACATGTGGTGTATTTTTCTACACCAAACCCACCCCATTATTATAATTTAATTTATTTTTATTTCAGAGATTGTGAACTTCCATAACAATCATGCACATATGTAGAATTCCCATACAACACCCCTTCATCAACATACCATACAGTGGTGGAACATTTGTTACAGATTATGAGATAATATCATCAGACTATTACCACCAACCATGGTCCATAGCATACATTTGGCACACATTTTCCATAACCCCCCCCATCATCAGCACAGTATATCTTTGGCATAGATGCATGAATATTACAGTATTTCTGTTAACCACAGTCATAGATCACACTAATTGAGTTTTCCCCATGCTTCTCTACATTCCCACCACCCTGCAATAGTTATGTACATCTGCTCTAGCTCACAGCAGGACACTCTTATGTCTGTATCATAAGCCACAATTCTCATCCACCTCTGGGTTCACTGTGTTATTCAGTCCCTAAATTATTCTCTATCTTTCTTTCAACTGACATTTACATCCCTAGACTACCCTTTTCAGCCATAATCCCATTTATAGACCAGTTGCTACTCGCTATGTTACCATCAACTCTATCCATTCCACACTTTTACAGTCAAGTTATTTAAAACTTCTACATACATTAAGCATGAGTAGTCCTTTTCAGCCCTCCCCTTATATCCTAATAACCTATACTCTAGGTTTTAACTCTGTGCGTTTATTCTTCGTACTTAGTTCATATTAATGAGACCATGCAATATTTGTCCTTTTGTGTCTGGCTTATCTCACTTAGCATAATGTCTTCAAGATTAATCCATGTTATCATATGTATCCCAATTTCATTTCTTCTTACTGCAGCATGGTATTACATCGTATGTATATACCACATTTTGCTTATTCATTCATTGGTTGATGGACACTTGGGTTGTTTCCATCTTTTGACAATTGTGAATAATGCTGCTATGAACATCAGTGTGCAGATGTCTGTTTGTGTCACAGTTTTCAGTTCTTCTGGATATATCCCTAGTGGGGGAATTTCTGGATCATTTGGCAGTTCTGTGTTTAGCTTCCTGAGGAACCAACCAAACTGTCTTCCACAGAGGTTGCACCATTTTTACAATCCACCAACAGTGAAGGAGGGTTCCTATTTCTCCATATCCTCTCCAGCACTTACTGTTTTCTGTTTTTTTTTTAATAATGGCCATTCTATGCGATGTGAGATGATATCTCATTGTCGTTTTGATTTGCTTTTCCCTAATAGCTAGCGATATGGAAAATTTTTTCATGTGCTTTTTGGCCATTTGTATTTCCTCTTTGGAGAAATGTCTATTTAAATCTTTTGGCAATTTTTAAATTGGATTGCTTGCTCTTTTATTGTTGAGGTGTATGATCTCATTATATAGAATGGAAATCAAACCCTTATCTGATATGTGGTTTCCAAATATTTTCTCCCATTGAGTGGGCTGCCTTTTCACCTTCTTGATGAAATCCTTTTAATCACAGAAGTGTTTAAGTTTGAGGAGGTCCCATTTATCCATGTTTTCTTTCATTGCTTGTGCTTTCAGTATAAGTTTAAGAATGCATCACCCACCACCAGGTTTTGAAGATGTTTCCCTATATTTCTTCTAGGAGCTTTATGGTTCTTGTTTTTATATTTAAGTTTGTGATCCATTTTGAGTTAATTTTTGTATGAGGTGTGAAATATGGGTCCTCTTTCTTTCTTTTGGATATGAACATCCAGTTCTCCCAGTACCATTTGTTGAAAACACCTACCCTTCTGAGCAATCTTGATGTTTAAAAGTTATGTAGAGAATGAACAACCTGGTGTTTAAAGCAAATTTTGTTTATCCATTCATAATTTGATGGAAATTTGAGTTTTTGTACTTTTTGGCTATTATGAGTAATGCTGCTACAAACACTCATGTACAAGTTTTTTTTGTGTGTGTGGGGGCATGTTTTCTTTTATCCTTCCATTACCTTCTTTCCCTTTTCTTTACCTGTGAATCTTAAATTCTCTTGAGGCCAACTACCCTAATAATTTAATGTCTACTTTGTTGAGGAATTATTGTGACATGTTCTATAGAACCAGAGTGAACTCCTCTCCTTTCTTTACCTTTCATCACTCATGTACTGAATTTAATGCATTAGCCCTGCAGCATGACCATTTGTGTATTTCTTGAACCTATTCTTATAAATCAACCTCTCAATGACTGGAAAATGTGAACTATTGTTACTTTAAAGCATGACTATAAAGCAATCCTTCTATAATAAAATATTTTGGAGGTTTATGTTTGAAAAATTGTATCTTAGATTCCCCCATCCCCACTCTGCCATGCCCACCCACCCTGAGGCACAGGATAGTTTTCAAAAAAGCTATTGTTCATCTACATTTTCTCCTAAATTTTCACCTCAACCTAAGATGCTTTTATTTTATTTGTGCCTTGTAAGATAAAATGGTGATGTGTGAGTCAGTCAATTAGTCATCTGAAATTGGAAGAGAGTTTAATAACAGCTGTTGCTCTTTTAGCAGCTAGTATAGAATGGGTGAATCGCTGTATTTACTGCTCTACATGCAATATACTATTTATACCATTAGTATATTTCAGTATACTGAAAAGTGGTATTCTTATCTGCATTCTACCGATAAGGTAGGCAAAGAATAAAGTGTCTAGATAATTCACCTGCATAGGAAGGGGTAGAGGCAAGATTCAAATCCAAGTATATCTGACTTCAAAGACTTCCTTCCACTATTGCTTCAAAATCTTCCTAATACTTATATCTTAATTATTTTGACTTGAACCAAATTAGAAAGTGAGCCCTTATTTTTTTTTTAAATGGATATCTGGGAGAATTATCAAAAACTTCTATAGTCTTTAATACCTTCACTCTGTCTTGAGAGTAAGCTTTAATAATGAATGGAGGCAGGTATCATGAGACCCATTATTCCTGAAGATGGACACAAAGGGTCCCATGAAAGGTGAAAAGGAAAAACGTGCATTTTTTCACTGCTCCTCACATATTGGAACATAGTAGTCTCTAAATGTATATTTACTTATAAAAGAACCATGAGGTAATTTCACGAAGTAAATTCTGCCCATTTTATAGTATTGCCGTGGCTAACTCCCATTTCTTTGGAAATGCTAAATATTGGAGGACTCCAGGGCTCAGTCAGGGGCTCCCTTTCCTTCCCTTTCCCTCCCTTTCTTTCCATTCCCTTCCTTTCCCTTCCCTAACTATATTTTCTCTCTGGGTGAACTCAAGTCCAGTAACTTTGTAACCCATCTATCTTCATCCCTGACCCCTCTACACACCCCCAGACTCTCAGAATCATCCACCTTGTACTTGAGAAATTTGGCTTAATATTGAATCATGATCTCAAGCTAAGCATGGCTAAAACAAAGCTATTGGTTTTTTTCCAAACTTCTTCTTGCCCTGTCTTTCTCATGTCAGTAACTGGCATCTCAGTTGATACAGCCTCAGTCCTCTCTTTCCTGCACCCACATGCACTCCATAGAAAAATCCTGTCCGCTCTATTCCATCCTCTTCTCTCCTTAACCATAGTGACATTTTTAAATATAAATGAGGCCTCATAACTCACCTTCCTACTTCTTTTGTTTCTAATCATATGTAAAATAAAAAATTGAAACCCCTTTCCAAGATATGCGAAGCGCTACATGATCTGACACCTGCCTGCCTCTGACACCACAATCCTCTTCATTGACTACACTCTAGACATGCTGGCCATCTTGCTACTTCCCCCATATACCAACTTCATTTCTGTCACAGTGACGTTACTCTTCTCCCTTCCCAGATACTTCTTCACCGAGCTTTTTGCACAGCTAGTTTCTTTGTCACATTTAGGTTTCGGTTTCCTGAATCCAGTTCATCACATTGTTCTCATTTATTTTTTTTTTTTCAGAACATTGATCACTCTCTGAAAACACTTGTGCATTTATTTATTTACTTGTTGAGTGTCTTTCTCCACCTCCCAACCTGTACCCCTACCTAGGCAAAAAGGAAGCTCCATAAAATTAGCTACCTTGTGTATTGGGTTCATCATCTGAACATGGCACCCCCAAAAGGTAGTCAATAATTATTTGAGGGAAAATAAATAAATGGATGCATATTCAGGCCTGAATGTGTGTATATATGTCTAATTAATAAGCTTACTTGCTGTGTCACTCTTAAAGCTTATGCTCAGTAAAGTTATATTTTTCATTTCTTCCTAAACAGAATATTTTTATTATGTGGAAGGATCCAAAGATGCTCTCCTTTGTGGTTTCAGCACAGATTCAGGGTAGGTAATGGTTGTTTTGTTTTTAGTCTGCAGTCTTCAGAAGAAGGAGAAGCATGCTTTCAGTCAGTCTGCCAACCAGAAACCGTGGGTCTATGTTGTTTTCATATATTTCAGGGCATCCTTCTACCCTTTAAAGTCAAAACTTTAAAATGTTCCTACTTAATGAATACTCTTGAAAGGAAGACTTCAGGTAGTGCTTGCATTGAAACAAGATAAAAGTCACATAAGAAAATGGAGAAAATTACTTTCAGAAAAAAACAAAACAAAACACCAAAAGTTGGTTAGATAGATTCAAGCCTTCCTGGAAAGAAAGGTGATGGAATCCATTTTTGTTTCCATCCATAAATTCTATTAATTCTCCTTTTAAGTATGACCTGAGTGATGTGACATTTTGGCCATTTGAGTCAAAAGAACCCCATAGATTTGAGTAAAGATACTTTAAGGACTAATCTTTATTCAAATATCTTCTGTGTACACTGGGAACATAAAACAAACAGATAAGGTTTTTTCTCCCAGAGGAACTTTAGAACCCTGGCTTTGTATGATGCAATCATGGATAATGGTCCATCAATTTTGGTAAAGAAGAAAGTCTAAAAGCTTGACAAATTAATTTAAAGCTATGAATCTTTATGAACATAAACAATTACTGTATTTTGACTACTGTTGATTTACTTCATTCCAAGAATAATTTTGGGGGCTGCAGTTGTAGTAGAGACCAACCTACCCAATCACTATGTATCTGAGAACTATTATTTGATATCACGGAAAGTATCCAAAATGTTGATGATGATGATGCTGACGATGATGATAATAGCATTTAGTAGCTGCCATTTACTAAATGCTTTCTATATGCAGGAATTAAATTAAGTAATTTGCATACATTATATTATTTAAACCTCATATCAACCTTAAGCTTTTGAGAAAGGTTTTATTATCCTATTTTCATAGAGAGAGGAAAGTGTACCTTGGAATAATTTGACAAAGTCACCAACTAATAAGTAGTGGGGTGGAGAGGGGAGGGATTCAAACCCATTTCTTCCTGACTCCAATTCATGTGTCTTAATTGTTATTCAATATTGATTCCCTTTCAATGGAACCTTTTAAAACTTTTCTGTGATACTCTTTAGCTTCTATTCTTAAGTTACTCTAACCTGTAATGTCCTTTTTGCATGTAGTCAGTGTCCAGAAGGGTACATATGTGTGAAAGCTGGAAGAAACCCTGATTATGGCTATACAAGCTTTGACACTTTCAGCTGGGCTTTCTTAGCCTTGTTTCGGTTAATGACTCAGGATTACTGGGAAAATCTTTACCAACAGGTGAGTGCCAGGGGGAACATGCAGTGCATTTTTGAATAGCATAAAAATCTAATGTATATCCCTTCCCTAATCTCAGGCTATGAATGTGTTTTATTCAATTTAGAATAGAGAAAACTCTTGTGTTTTATGAAAATTGGGCATGTTGAAGTTCTAGTACAATTAGAATAGATAGTTCTCAAGTCATAAAAGTATTTCCTCATGTTACTTGTGCTTATTGGATCTCTAGCTCTCTTTCTTCTTTCCTCAATACAGCATCCCATGGGATTGAGGTAAATAAATAGCCCAGAATATACTGTGATGTTCTTTTGGGCTCTCCTGCCCACACACTGCTTTCTACATATTGCTCACAGTTTGGTGTACACTTAATATACCAGTTCTTCTATGCTCACATGGTCACCATGCTTTGTTTCTTCCTAAGACTTGAAAGTGAGTAAAGCAGCTAGTTTTATGAGTAATTTTCAGACTATGGGAAAAGTGCAGAGTTTTTATTATGTCTAATAATAGTCAAAAATCATACCTAACTTGAGTACAACGGATTGTTATGTAGTCTGTACTGAAAATGTGTTTGTTTTAATATTGATTGTTTTCCATGGAGAAATAATTTTATTCCTTTTCTTTTTTGATATCATAGATAACATAAAACTGCCCGATTTGCTCATGCTTAAAATACCATTCAAATTCTAATAGTTTACAAAAATATATTTGTGTTATTAAGATAATTATTTTCTATTTTTCCCTAGACACTGCGTGCTGCTGGGAAAACCTACATGATCTTCTTTGTTGTGGTGATTTTCTTGGGCTCCTTTTATCTAATAAACTTGATCCTCGCTGTGGTTGCAATGGCCTATGAGGAACAAAATCAGGCAAACATTGAAGAAGCTAGGCAGAAAGAGTTGGAATTTCAACAGATGTTAGACCGACTTAAAAAAGAGCAAGAAGAAGCTGAGGTATCATTATTATTAGCTTTAAAATTCTACCTAAAAGCAGAAGTGCAAGAGCTAACAACAGAGAGGTCAAGGTTTGCTTGACTTTCCTAAGGTCAATTTTCCATATTGGATTTCTGTATATAAGTGGAATCATCATTTCTAGTGTGGGCAAAAGAATCAATTCTGGATTAGCTATAACTGACACTTGCTCCATTTGACCTTCCCATAATCATCTCACTGTTGAACAAAAAGTGTTCTAAGGCTATTCTTCCTAGATCTGTTACCCATGATGCCTCAGTGTGCTTGGGATTATGCAAAGTCCTGGAATATATATGAGTCATTTCCCCAGAAGAACAATTGTACTCAAAAGTTTAAAGAAAATTATTGTAGTATTAAACAGATATACTCTATAGGGTAGAAAGCAAAATTTTTGTTTATGTCACAAGGATTTTTAAAATAAAACATGAGATGTTAAGAAAGTCATACTTGTGGTTGTGGCTGCGTTAGGCTGAGTCACAAACCCTTGACAATTCCTCCTTGCTCTTCTCTCCAATGGAGTACTTCAGTGGTAATACTTGAGAGGGTTTGTACTAAGAGCTCAGTAATTTAAAATGCACTGCATGAGACTTAAAATTTGTTCAGTGATTTGACCTAGTTAAATCTCTTCTAGGAATCTAACTTATTGGGGGAGGATAATAATATGAAACAACGAGAAACTTTAATGCACAAAAATGTTCAGTGAAACATTTTAATCATATTAAAAATCAGAAAGTATTTAATTGTCCAAAAACTAGAAAATGGGAGGAATATGAATTGTGATATTTGGTATCTTGGGGTATTATTCAGCCATAAAATTGTGTATTTTAATGGAATTATACTGCTATGAAGAAAAAGCTGTTGATATACTGATGTATTAAGTTGAAGGATACAAAAATGAGAATAAGATGTAACAATTTAAAAAATAATGTGTATGCTTTTTTTAAAGACTGGGAGAACTGTTAATACCAATTATTTCTTTACAAGAAATACTTTTTTTAAAAAATAATGATTTCTTATTCTTTTATAAAACAGTGGCACTCACGTCATCCCAGGAACTTCCTAGGGAAGCCCTAGAAGTCTGTCAGGATATTAATCATTGACTTTACCATTTCCTTGAGATATTATTATAATTTTGCATTAATTCATTTTAGTTGTCAAATAATCTTTATTTAATTATACAGCGCCTGATGCTACTGAAAATATCAGTAATATTGATTTAATTACTTATATAAGATACAGAGATTATCTTATTCCATAGTTTATGTGAGTTTTATGTTACAGAATTACTTTGTAAAATTTTTACCTATAATATTTAAATTTATTGTACTTTAAAGTAGTTAATAATGTAATAATTTAATTCCAAAGTATAATGGAGCTTTATTACAATATGGGAGGAGAAGCAAAAGCAGGCTTGTAAGCTTAAGAAATAAAACTACATCACTTCATGTACAAGGGACATGATTATGTGCACAGCACTATTAAGTTCATGGTAAAGAGAGGCCCTGTAATAGGTTTCCCAGAATTTGGAAATTACTCACTGTATTTACCTCTTGGCCCAATAGGCCATAGCAGCCGCAGCAGCTGAATATACAAGTATTGGGAGAAGCAGAATCATGGGCCTCTCAGAGAGTTCTTCTGAAACATCTAAGCTGAGCTCTAAAAGTGCTAAAGAAAGAAGAAACAGAAGGAAGAAAAAGAATCAAAAGAAGCTCTCCAGTGGGGAAGAAAAAGGAGATGATGAAAAATTGTCCAAATCTGAATCAGAGGAGAGTATCAAGAGAAAAAGTTTCCACCTTGGTGTTGAAGGGCCTAGGCGAGCACGTGAAAAGAGATTGTCTACCCCTAATCAGGTACCACCTAAAGCGTCAAATGCAGGGTTATAGAGCAAAATGTTTTATTCCAGGTTAAAGGTCCTCCGGAGAATAGAGTGAGTGACTTCATTGGTAGTTCTTAGGTAAAAAAACTATCTATTGCTGGACGTTTATGGGAAGAAGACAGATGTAGGCAGTCTTCCATTTAAGTTTGACAGCTTTTTACAGAGCTGATAGTTTCAGACTTGCCCTATCTTCTCTAATAACATTTTCAGTATAAACAAGTTTTCAGGACCAAAATATTCCTGAGAATCATTGTGGAAATGAAGAAATTGTTTATTTTCTAGATTAACTATATTTTCATTTAGACTTTATTTCATGATGCCTCACTGGTTAAAAACTATCTTGGACTCTTTTCTTCACTGTTGTAAAAAACATTATTGCCCGCTGTTCAGTTGCCTGAGCTGGAAACTTTGGAGAGGCCTTTGATGACCTTATCCCCAACCACATCAGCTACTAGACCCATAATCTGTTCATTCTGCTTATGTGGGACTTCTCTTTCCCTTTCTTTCTTTTACTGTAACAACCTGGACATCTCAGGCTTCCCAGCCTAGGGTACTGTTCAGCCCCTCAAGAGAAGACTTTGCTTCTTTTCTCCTAAAGACTTCCATATCTTCTGTCTTACAAACCCCAAATCATTTCTCTAAAATGAAGACTTAGTTTTCCCTCCACTCAGCTTAAAAAAAAATTCTGATGAACAAACACCGCCACATCTTACCCATGCAACGAACTGACTTTGGCCTCATCTTCCTACCCATCAACAAAAATGGAGTGCTCACTCTTACCTACATGCCCGGTACTTTTGTGCCTTTATTACTTGGCACACGTGATTTTCTCTAGCCAGGATGATTTTGTTCCTTGTTTTCCTCTTGTCACAACACCACCCATTCTTCAAGATTTGGCATAGTACCACCCATCCCACAAATTTTCCTCTGTCCTCTGTAGTCCAATCAATCTGCTTTTCGGTGCCCTAGTCACAATTACTATCCTTCTCATCTTTATCTTCATTAAAAAAAATTCTACCTTCTACTAAAGTCTGCAAGACCCTGCCAGGGATACACAGAAATCAAAGATAGAGTCCTTGCCTTCCAAGATTTCACGATCTAGTTGGAGAGACAGAACTTGAACACAATTAAGATACCAATCAAGACGAGCAATACAGACTATTTTTAAGGCAAGGACCTTGCCATATTTATTTCTCCATTGTTCACAATGCCTTTCACTTTGTCCTTCACATCATAAGAGCTAATATTTATTGAATTAGATACTTCCAAAGAATTGGCATTGCATTTGGCTTATGGGAATAATTTATCATGGACATGAGTCATAAAAACCTGACATTTTTCCCTCTTTGGTATTGGACAACTTCTTTTCCAAGTTCTAAAAGTTTATGACTTTGTGAACTCACTAGTGTCAAAAGTCTTTCTTAATATACCTTCCCTTAATATACTTACTGAGTTCTGAATATGGGAGGTGGAGTTGCAGGCTTGGAATGCAAAGAAGCATAAAGCGTGGTCTTTGTCCTCAAGGAAGTTCAACTAGTTGTGGAACTTAGGTGTTAATATATGGACAGTTAATTTATAGGTATCAATACTAAAAACGTTTTTAAGGATATATTTATAGCAACTTGAAAGATTTAAACAGAATGGAGAGGTTCCTTTAGACCAGAAGTAGAAAGCTATACAGCATTAATTGAGCTCATCCTGAAAGGATGAATTCTTTGAAAGTTTTATCCTTATTTGGAAGAATTCTTCTTGCTGGATTGCTTTGTTTTTAAATGTGTTTTTTTAAAACAGTCCAGAGACACCTGGCCCCGTCGACAGTGGTTTCAGTGGTAGTTATGTGATATGAACTTCTATTTTCAGGAGCTTCAGCCTATATGTCATCTTTTTTTTTTTTTTTTCAGTCACCACTTAGTATTCGAGGCTCCTTGTTTTCGGCAAGGCGCAGCAGCAAAACAAGTATTTTTAGTTTCAAAGGTCGAGGAAAAGATATTGGATCTGAGACTGAATTTGCCGACGATGAGCACAGCATTTTCGGAGACAATGAGAGCAGAAGGGGCTCACTGTTCGTGCCTCACAGACCCAGGGAGCGGCGCAGCAGTAACATCAGTCAAGCCAGTAGGTCCCCCCCGGTGCTGCCGGTGAACGGGAAGATGCACAGTGCCGTGGACTGCAACGGTGTGGTCTCCCTGGTTGATGGACACTCAGGCCTCATGCTCCCCAATGGACAGCTTCTGCCAGAGGTGATAATAGATAAGGCAACTTCTGATGAGAGTGTAAGGACGTTTTAAATAGCTCAGGCATGGCTGGGTCCTTATTCCTGCATCCGTCTAATCTCTCTGCTGAGAGGGGCTTCCCTCTGGTCTTGAATGGCTCTGCATTTTGCAATACTGTTTCTATAGAAGCACACCTTTAACTCATTAACTCTAAATGTCATTCTTTGTGTTGTGGGCATCTTAAATCAAAGATATTAAACACTATTGAAAAACAAGGTATTTATCTATTAGAACACTATGACAGAATAAGGTATTTTTCTATTGCTTTTATAACTGAAGATTATAAATCGTCCCTTTAGAAAAGAAACTTATAAAAGATATATATCAGCATAGGAAATGCATTGATAATGCTGATCACATTAGCTGATAAAAGGTCCCTTTTCTGTAAAGCAATTTGGATGATTTTCCAACTAGTGCTATCTTTTTCTAGTTATTACTTAATATATATCTCATCACAAGGGATCTTATTTAATTAAATTAATAATAATAACAAACACTTATTTAGTGCTTATAACAGCCCTGTTAGATGATATAGTATTGTTATCCTTGTTTTATATATGGGCAAACTAAGGCACAGAGAAATAAAGCAGTTTGTGTAAGGTCAATCAGCTAATAAGTAGTAGCATTGAGGTTCAAATGGAAGCTCTCTGGTTCACATCTTGTGATTGTTAACCACTACCCACTACTGCTTCTCCAATGTGTTACCGCTTAGCTTGGAAATAATTTAGAGCGGTTATGCTTTAGAGTTCTCCTACATAAATGAAACTTGCCCGTTTCATTTAAAAAGTTTATCTCTTTTTCTGGAGTATATTCATAAAATTATAATAACCAAAATATATACATGTTACAAACATTTACACATACAAATAAAAATCTGAACGAGAATTCCAAGAGTTTAGCAAATCATTATGTTGTTAGAGAAAGAGGCCTGATTAAGCTTGAAAGTGAGATCTTTCTGGTCCCTGAAATTTCCCTGGGTCCCTGAATTAGTTGCCAAGAATACCTATTTAGGCAATTTAGTATACAACACTGCTTTGCTAAATATTACCTAGAGCTTTGACTAACCTAGCAAGCTCAGGCTTTCAACTTTTTTGCTCTATATTTATATATGCATATTTAAGATGATTTAATATTCCAAGTAAGAGTAAAGTTCCATCAAACCCATGGCCACTCACCTATTTCTGTTTGAATAAATGCATGTGCTTTTAGGTAATGCGTGACCTCTATGCTTGCATGATAGAGCCTCAGCCCTTCTGTCAAGCATTTTTCCTTATCAAAGGAGCATGTTAAATACCTATGGAAACAGATCTTTTTGGTGTTTTTGCTTTTCAATGATGTGTATAATCTGTAAAATATTACAGAATTTATATCAGACTTGGAGGTTATATTTTTAAGTGATGGATATTTATTTATGGCCTTATTTTTACTACAGGAAAATCAGTACCACTATAAACCCCAAAATTAAATTTCCAAAACTAGAGGAATTAGTGGATCCTTTAAGATTTAATAGAAATGCAATATATAAACATAATAGGGTAGCATAACATAAAGTTCAGATGGAAAAACTGCATGACAAATAATATAACCTTTACATCTCAAATATGTCTACATAGAAAGCAATTTGATTAATCAAATTCTTATTTGACTTGGGAAAAAATTAATTAGAGGCTGTAGCAGAGAAAGCATGTTTATAGAGGGATTTCTGTAAAAAGCCACCTGCAGATATGTGTCTGTGTACATATACATACATACATACATATATGCACATCTGTGTCAATATATTTTATATACATACATATATAGCCATATATACAACTATACAACTCTAGATTATTATGTGTTACAAGCGAATGTTGTAAAAATATATATATATATGTGTTTGTATAAAGGCATATATATATATATCTACACACCACACACAAA
The DNA here is from genome assembly GCA_026826555.1 of Tolypeutes matacus. NCBI lineage: Eukaryota > Metazoa > Chordata > Mammalia > Cingulata > Chlamyphoridae > Tolypeutes > Tolypeutes matacus. The sequence continues at coordinate 12,547,258 of JAKSZT010053928.1, forward strand.
AGATAGATAAATGATAGATGATAGATAGATAGAGATAGAGATAGATGGATACACATAGAGTTGTATAGTTGTATGTGTGTATGTATACATCGGTGTGTGTGCATGTGTTTATCATTGGCCTGCACTGAACCAGCCATCGTGTTTTAAATTTGAATTAGTTGCCAAGATGTAAAAATAAAGAATTCACTCATATAAACGAGTATATCTGGTAAGATTGAGCTCATATTCCCGCATGACAACAGTCTTTTAGATGGCCACCTCCTTTAGATGGAGCTTGCATTCTCCATTTTGCTACTGTTCCCATTACTCTTAATTGGCTTTTCCAAACTGAGTCATTTATCATCTTATACTCAGATCGTTCATGAGGTCTTCTTTGGCATTAAGAAACAATGATTACAGTATCTCCCATTATGCTGTTATTTCAACAAAGAAAAATTAAAGAAACTTATCAGAGAATACTGAGACTCTATGCCTTTACATGCACACCACTACTTCAACATTTGTTTAGCTGTTTTCATGTTGTAGTCTTACATTTAAAATTATGTGAATGAACTGGAGACTCAAAAATGTGGAGATTGTATATATATAATATATAAAACAGTAAAGGTGGCTAGTAGTTTTGTAAGTTCCTAAGTATTAATCCTTTTACTCTTCATAACAAGATCATGAGACAGATGCTGTTATTATCCCATTTTACCGATGATGAGGCTGAGACACAGAGAGGTTAACTAGTTCTCCCAGGATATCAGCCAGGAAGTAGCAGAGCCATGATTTGAACCAAGCAATCTAGTTTTTACTTTTAATTACTCATTATAGCTACCTAAGAAAGAATTTATTTTATACCTATAATTTATTTGAATTCTATTTTTTAAGACTTTAATCATCTTTTCTTTTTCAGGGCACAACCAATCGAATACACAAGAAAAGACGCTCCAGTTCTTATCTCCTTTCTGAGGATATGTTGAATGATCCCACTCTCAGACAAAGAGCAATGAGCAGAGCAAGCATATTAACAAACACTGTGGAAGGCATGTAATAATATTCTCTTTACTATATAGATTTTTAAAATAAAATTATTAAAATTCAGAGATGTCATGGTCAGCCTTAAATAGGTCCATGAAATTCTTAGGAATAATTCGTAGAATATAAAATGGTTTTAAGTAATGGTAATGATAGCCAGTGGATAATAATGGAATTAACTTCATGTGCTTAAAAAATGGATACAATTATTTGTAATTAAAGAGAGACACTGGGCGATATAGTATTTCAAAGATAATAGTTTAATGGCGTTCGATGCAGCAAACTGGTTAACTTGGGGCTGTGCAATACTTTCACTGTGTTATCTTAGAAACTTTACCTAGTCCCTTTGAATTTGTTTCCTCTACTAATATGCAAAGAAAATAGTACATATTTCCAGATGTTTAGAAATACCTGCCTCTGAGCACATTCAATAAAAGTGCTTTTATCAAATGGTAACATGTGGCATGATATCTGTTAATATTATGCTGAAAATGCATTAGAGAAAGCAGTTTGAAGAATAGAATGAGCACAGCAGTGGTTAGATCCTGAGACACATTGAGAAGAGAGTCAAAGAATTGCCACTTCTCCATAACGTCCTGGGTCCAACCTTGACCACAGGTTAATCACCACCACCATCACCATTCCCAGGATGGACCTAGGCAAGTTTCCATTCACCTCTTGTTTATGGTGATAAGTAAATGTGCTAATGATGTGTAATGTGCCTGGTGCATGCGTTATCCATAAATTAAAAGGCTTCCCACCATTAGCTTTTGAATCTCTCCATTCTGGGATTTTTCCATGTGTGAATTAGAGATTTTCCTGAGTAGAATAGAATTGTCTTATTGTTTTCATGGGATTGAACACACAGCAGGAAAGTATGTACATTGGTAGAAAACATGCATTTCTCCTTTAGGGAAATGTCACATCTGTTTATCATCACATGTCAGGTGCATACTTACCTGAGAGATGACCATTTATTTATCTGCTTTCTGTTACTAATTTCACTACCTTCTCACGCTCGATCTAGCCAACAAGCATAGGATACAAAATTTTAATATAATATGCTATGCATTTATAGATACAGTACTGTTAAATTTCCAAAGTCTAAACTAGAAGCTTTTTGCAATATTAAAGTGTATTGCTGATTTTTATCTGGTTATGAATAAAATATAAAAAGAGTTGACTTTATGGTTTCTGTTTTTTGTCTCTCCCAGAACTTGAAGAGTCCAGACAAAAATGTCCACCTTGGTGGTACAGATTTGCTCATACTTTCTTGATCTGGAATTGCTCTCCATATTGGATAAAATTCAAAAAGTTTATCTATATTATTGTAATGGATCCTTTTGTAGATCTTGCTATTACCATCTGCATAGTTTTAAACACATTATTTATGGCTATGGAGCATCACCCAATGACCGAAGAATTCAAAAACATGCTCTATGTGGGAAATTTGGTGAGTCTGTTATGGTGTGTTATATAGCTTCTCTCTTTGGTTGTCATCATTGTCATTTCATTTTTTGGGTCTAGTTGGATGGTTCTGCACCTAGGTAACTGTATATGAAGAATTCACAACAAAAATTTGTGCAGAGCCAAGTTTCTGGTTATATATACTATTTTCAAATAATCTGCAGTGGTATTGCACTTTATAAATAGCAATCCAATTTTATAAGGTTTGCCATCTTGAGAGTTTAGTGTTTTTTTCTGACAGCTGTCTCTTGGAAATAGTACTTTCAAACTTTGATACTTTCTTACACGTTTTATAGTTACATTGGTATTTCCTTTTGATACAGACCTCCCATATTTTTAGAAAACTGGTGGAAGCACTCTTGACATAACAATGCTAAAGTGTCTGGGCCTTTGGAGTTTTACAGACCTGGGTTTGAATCCTGATTCTGCCTCCCACTAATTATATAAACTTGGACAAATACTTTAATCTCTATGATCTTTACTTTTTTCATTTATAAAATGAGGACAATTATTTGTAAAATAATGATAATGCTTCATTTATTATGTTTTTGGGAGGATTAAATACTTTCTACTTAATTTATTACCCTGACATATAATGAGCACTCAACAAATTAAAGCTAATTATTTTTGTTATTATCATCATCACACTTTGTATGGAACAGTAGAAATAAGCCTGAAAAACAATAATATTAAGAAGTCAAGAAGCTTTTTACCAGACACATAGGCAAGCAAGAGGTTGATCTGTTGGCTTCAGGAAGATAAAGAATATGATTAGGAAACTGGATGCCAGAGTGATCTCTTAAATTTATGCAGTGCTGATCACACTCTACCCTACTGGTCTTATGAATCTTCTTAAATCATGAATAACTCTAGGTGTCCTTGTGAATATCTAGATAAGATAATTGTACTATTGCCATGGTCCCAATCACTTGATCTTTGAGGCCAAGACTTCATTTCTGGGTCTTCTCTCACAAATTGTTCATGAATATTCTCAGTCCGGATGTCATTACCCCATGTGTTCTTCCTCCCTTTTAGTCTTCTTTGGAAAAAAGCAGGACCTCTGGTCTCTAATTGTTGGCGGACATCCAGACCACAGGAATCCGTATGCTCTTGCTGAGTTTGCAACATCATTGTGAACTCAATTTTGCGGGTCTCTATTACTATAGCCCAAGTCTGGGTTCTCCCTTATGTAGTCTTCTTGAAGCTGCAGTTTTAAAATTGACTCATACAATTATACACCTAACCATTTCCCTTTGAACATTCATTGGTCAATTTCTTTGAGTCAAAGAGCACCTACATGATTCATAAACAAGGCTTTCCACCATTGCCTTTTAAGTGAGTGCTTTGATAACCTGAATCATGAATTAATGATGTTTTACAATGCACTTTTGTGTCAGAACATTGGGAATCTTACTTTAGCTGCCACTGTGTCAATTAAATATTTTTTTCCTTTTCTGATAAATCTTTAAAGAGTGAGTCAACATGTTCTTTATCTAAGAGTGGTCAAACCAGATAAAAGACTGGCTCAAAAGTTCCGTTAACAATTTATGTTCCCTTTTTTATATCTTCTTCCAGAATAACTTGTTGATCCTATATATATAGCCAAGAATGACTGTGTTAATTGCCAAGGATTTTTATTTATCTGGAATTTAATGTGCTTTTCTAAAATGATATCTAAAGATGATGAAAGCTCACAGGATTGTTAGAGCTTTTTAGATATTTCAAACCTCATATGAGAGCTATAGGAGTAGTGATATGTAGTTTGCAGGATTAAATGAAATAATAATATACATTTGTAAATTGTCTAGCACATTGTCTGAACCATAAAACCATGGTAAATGCTAAGCAAATAGCCATTATCATCATCATGATTATCCCATGCCTTCTAATAATACCAAAACAACATTTTATTTCTTCACGTAGGTCTTTACTGGGATCTTTGCAGCTGAAATGGTTTTAAAACTAATTGCCATGGATCCATATGAGTATTTCCAAGTAGGCTGGAATATTTTTGACAGCCTTATTGTGACTTTAAGCTTAGTAGAGCTTTTTCTAGCAAATGTGGAAGGATTGTCAGTTCTGCGATCATTCAGACTGGTAAATATAAACCAATCATACCATTATAGTCTATATATAAGGAGGCATTTCTTCAGCTTTGCATTCTTATTATTTAAAGTTTTGGGAGTTTTGAGTTAAAAAGTAAGGTGAGTTATTTATATCTTGAAAAGTAAAGTTCTTTCATTAACAAATGTGCTTAAAGAGTCCAAAATAGCATGCATATTTTAGATTTAGGATCTTGTTGAAGACATGTTCAGTTCTAATTTGAAGTGTATGCCAATATGATAGAAATGGGTAAAAAAAATATTTCTTTTTCAAATAGGGTAACAATTTATTTAACAGTAAGAAGCTTATGTTAATAGACTATCAACCAATTATAATATCATAATTTTATGGGTTTGATAACTAAAAATCAAATCATTGTACTCTAAACAATTGTCTGACATCAAAAGCATTTTTAAAAGAATTTCAAAAACTTTTAAAGGCATTTTTCTCTAACATATTGGGCTTTATCTACTATCAAAATGGAAACTTTTATAATAAAAGTATAATCATATAGAATTAAGGTTAAATTGTTAATTCTAAAAGAGATAATATTTAAAGCCATAAGAGGCTTCTATAGCAATCCTGAACTAAAATTATGCACTCCCTTCCAAAAATATGTCTGGTAAATATGTTGTAGGAAGTATAACAAAGTGATGGGAATATTGAATATAGATGAAAGTGAAAAATAGGAATAATTGAATTTAGGTATGTAATAATAAAATTATAGGACTTAAAGTCTGCTTTAAATTTAGAACAAAACTCAAAATTGGAAACACTGAAAACTTCTTCATAATAATTAATATTGCTTTGCATCTATTTTTAGCTCCGAGTTTTCAAATTGGCAAAATCCTGGCCAACACTGAATATGCTGATAAAGATCATTGGCAACTCAGTGGGGGCTCTGGGTAACCTCACCTTGGTGTTGGCCATCATCGTCTTCATTTTTGCTGTGGTCGGCATGCAGCTCTTTGGAAAGAGCTACAAAGAATGTGTCTGCAAGATCAATGAAGACTGTACACTCCCTCGCTGGCACATGAATGACTTCTTCCACTCCTTCTTGATCGTGTTCCGTGTGCTGTGTGGAGAGTGGATAGAGACCATGTGGGACTGTATGGAGGTTGCTGGTCAAGCCATGTGCCTCATTGTTTTCATGATGGTCATGGTCATCGGAAACCTAGTGGTATGTAACAAAATGTTCAAACATTTGAACTTCTTTATGGGAAATTGTTATATGATTATATGATCAGTTATTTTTTTAATTTTAAGTTTATTAGGATCTAGAACTATTAATTATAATAGAATATTGATAACTTTAATAAAAGGAATAACAGAGAAGAAAACAAAATATTGTCTTAATTTTCGTCCCCAGATAACCCATGCTTACACATTTCAAAATAACCCCCTATACATTTTAAGGTAAAACTTCGTACTTTTGTTTGTTATTTTGATAATGATGTCATGTAAATTAAATCTGTGGTTTTCATGTCTCTTAAAAGTTTATTCAAATATGAAGCTGTACTGGTCACTAGTATATGATTAAGTTGACAATATTAAAAATGAAGGCATAATGGAACAAGGCAAATGCTAGGGCTAGTCTACTGCCTTACACTCATAGATTAGACTAGTATGTTAAGCAAGGACCAGAAAACTAGGCCTGCTTCTTGTTTTTGTGTGGGCCTGAAAACTAAGGATATCCTTTTACATATTTAACTGGTTAAAAAAAAAAAAAAAAAAAAAAAAAAGGAGAATTATATTTTTAACCACATAAAATTTAAATGAAATTCAAATTTCAGTGTTCATAAATAACATTATATTGGAATACAGAGATGCTTATTCATTTTCCTGCTATCTATGGTAGCTTTCACGCTGTAATGGCAGAGCTCAATTGCAATAGAAACCTTATGCCCTATGAAACCTAAATTATTTAATAAATCTCTCCCTTTACAGAAAAAGTTTGCTAATCACTGGTCTTTAACATTTCTTTCACATAGCAATCTCCCTGCTTTGCCATTAGTATTTCCTTGGCTTGTATGCCTTCCTTCTTTCTTACTTCCTTATCTGTGTTAATGAAAATGTTCAAGCTTACAAGAAAGAGAAAATTGGGATAAGATGCCCTTCCATGACCACTCACCTCAATTTTCAAAGCTGCCATGTTAGATTGGCTCATTTGGTCAACTTGGCATCAGCCCCTTCATCAGGTATTCTAGAAGGGTGGGGTATGGTAACAGCCATATGGGAAGCATCTTCATTCCTACTGACTTGAAAAGAAGTTGTGGAAATTTTTTGGTCCTTGTAGCCCCAAGATCAAAAGTGATTCAGAGCCTGGGGTAGAAATCCAAGTTCTTCAAAACCCATAGTAAATGGCTCTGTGCCAGAAGTATACAGAGTAAATTAAGCAATGTAAATACTATACCCTTACTGCATAAAAACATGTACATCATGAGTTACTACTCTGTAATTCTTTATCATACTCAAGTTGTAGCAATAAATAAATTTCCTCTTTTCGTATAGGCTTATAAATCCCTTCAAATATGGAAAGACATATACATTCTTGTTGTTTTTTTAGCACTTTTTCATTTTTTCTTTTTTTTTTTTTTCTTTTTTCTTTTTAAAGAAGCTTTAGATTATATAAATGTTACATAAAAAAATATAGGGGATTCAGGAGCAGATGTAGCTCAGTGGTTGAGCACCTGCTTCCCATGTACAAGGTCCCACATACCACACCCCCCTCCCACACATCTTTCATTAGTGTGGTACCTTTGTTACAATTGATGAACACATATTGAAGCATTGCTACTAACCATGGTCTGTAGGTTACATTATAGTTTACACTTTGTGCCAAACAATTTTATAAGTTTTGACAAAATGTATAATGGCCTGTATCCATCATTGCACTGTCATGCAGGACAATTCCAGTGTCCCAAAATGCCCCATGTTACACCTATTCTTCCCTCTTCCTCCTCTCATAACTTCTGATGGCAACTCCTTTGTATCAGTGGTACAAGTTCTTCCATTGCTAGAATAATAATAAGTTTACTTTAGTCCTTAGTTGCATTCCCCCCTATGTTTCTCATTCCACAATCTTGAGGATTTGTGGATGGTGATGCCTACTCTGTTTCTGATTGAGAAGGGTCTTAGATCCCATGAGGCAGATGTATGGAATTGTCTTGCTTGTAGTTGTAGATACTCTCTGGTTTTGGGGATGGGGCATTATCCATCATTATCCTTTTGTTAGTTGTCCTGGGTGAGTCCAATGAAATGGAGAGTAGATATTGCAACTCTGCTGAAATTCAGGGCTCAACCAGCATATGAACAGACTGAAGATTTAAGCCTCTGTGACATATATTTAATGAGTATAGTGCTAATTATGGTTCAAATAAAAGGGGCAGAGGAGCCATGTGTAGGAAAATTATAAACTTTGTTACATTGGGGAGCCTGTATTCCAAAGTAAGGCCCACTGACAGGGTGCCAAATTCCTGAGTTTGTCTGCCCTGCCTATAGTGTCTAGAGGTCTCTAGAGCCCTCAGGAGCCCTGCTGTTTAAGGTACTGTTTACCATGGCAGTCAATGAGATCCTGCTGAGACGTGCATAAGCGTAACCTCTGGAATGACCTCCCAACTCACTCTGAAATCGCGTAGCCATAAAAATTCATTTGTATTTAATATTTTCCTCTTTTGGTCCAGGTCTTTTTCCAAATGCATCGCTAGTCAGCGCTTGGTAATAATCCCTTGGGGCCAGGGAGGCTTATCCCTGGGAGTCATGTCCCTGGGCAAGGTTTTATATGCTGAGTTGGGCTTAGAGAGAGGCCGCATTTATGCAACAAGGAGGCTTTCAGGAGGTAACTTCTAGGCAATATATTATACTAGGCAAAGTTTCAATTTCACAAGAACAAGGTCCATAAGTACAAGCATCAATATCAAGGGCAGGCCCTTGATATTGGTCTGTGCTCCTTCACTATGCACTGCCCATGTACTTGTGAGATTCTTGCCACTAATTAGAGAATTTAGCAGGACTTCCTAGGATGGGAATTCAATATTCCTTTGGTTATTGTGTGGGTCTCCATGTACCATGCACATTCTCCATTTGATTCTTCTTTGAGTTTCAGTTTTATATTCATAAGCCCCTATTGTGGTATTTGTTTGTATATTTCTTCATACAAAATTTCTTACATATAATATTGAAATGTAGCTCTTTATAAGGTATAGGATGTCAAAACACACTACACCAAAGCCAGTAGTCTCAAGGAATTTAAATAGTTATTGTTTTCAACCATATGAAAAACAAAAGTGAGTCTCTAGACTCTCATGAAATAATTCATTCAATATTTTTACTATCTTCTGTGTGCAAGGAAATGTATTTAGTTATTATGGGATGATGAAAAATGTAGTTATAATCCCTGTCTTCAAGACACTTACAGTCTGTTAGGACAGAGAAAGGAGTTAACAAAAATTATTAGACAAGGAAGAAGTGGTAAGTGCTAGCAGTGAGACAAAAATAAAATGTTCTTGATATTCAAAAGAGATAATAAGTTCTAGAATGTGACTCAAGGGAGACTTTTGAAGTGGGTCTTTGAAGAGTACTTAATAAATATTTGAACATGAACAGTGGTGTGACAGTACTGTTTTCTTTGAAAGATAATATGGATTTATTGGTAAAAATAGATGGGCTAAACTGGTGAGTGTTTAATCCATATAGAAGTGGTGATGACTCATATTGGGCATTCATTAATTGTTAGTGTTAATGAAAGACACATACTTTACACAGTTCATAACTAACTCTGAAATAATGAAGGCACTACCAATAATATAGAATTAGAATCTGAAAAGAAAGAAACATAAATTTATGTTTCTGAGACAGCTCTTTGCATATTAGAGTTATTTATATCCTAAACAGACCTTTCTTTTTTTCTTCTTCTTTATCTCATTAATTCTTTAGGTCATTTTCCTACAGATTGAGTTAAATGATTAATAACCATATGTTTTAGAGAGTAATTTAAGAAAATAAAAGGTTTTAGTCTGCTCAAGTCTTTACCAGGGAACCTCAGAGAGGAAAAATACAAATGATTTTGGTCACAGCCAGGGTTTTGCTTCAAGGATCAGAGGTGTCCTGAACTCTTTTGTAACCTCTTCCATGGCCAAAATGATTGACAATGAAGCCACCCAATTCTATGCCATTACTTCATTTGAATCAGGTCCAATGGGCAAGTCCTTTTCTGTGATTTAAAAGCCACGTTAAGTATCATGTTGGCACAATTCTTAGAGAGAACATTGCATTACAGGAACTCTGCAGTGTTCCATTTGTTGCAACAAGTGACATTTATATTCTTGTTTCTCAGAGGTAATGCATAATAATTGTAGGAAAAGTTTAGGAGGGCTTTTTAGGCCTGACAAAGGGATTTTGACCAAGGCACTTCTGCTATGGAAATGAACTTCGAATTGAAAAAATGATGATGTTGAGGACCCATCTCTCTATTCCCCACAGAGATTCATCATGGATCTGGCTGGCCCTCTTTTCCCCACAGTTCACAGGAGTTGATATATAGAAAGAGTGTTGGGGAGTCTACCATCTCCCATATCTCTCTCACACATTCTTATCTATGGTTGAAGACGTGCATACTTTCATTGCTGGCTTGGATTTTGGCTTATATGTTTGGAAAATGTGCTTATTTTCTTTTTTTATTTTCTGTCTTCCTCTTTCTCACACCCCATCCTCACCCTGATGTAGGTCCTGAACCTATTTCTGGCTTTATTATTAAGCTCATTTAGTTCTGACAATCTCACAGCCATTGAGGAGGACACTGATGCAAACAACCTCCAGATTGCAGTTGCCAGAATTAAGAAGGGAATAAATTATATAAAACAGGCCTTATATGAATTAATTCTAAAATCATTTTCCAAAAAGCCAAAGAATTCCAGAGAAATAAGACGAGCAGAAGATCTAAATAATAAGAAAGAAAACTTTATCTCTAATCGTACACTTGCTGAAATGAAAAAAGATCATAGTTTCCACAAGGAAAAAGATAAAATCAGTGGTTTTGGAAGCAGCATGGACAAATACATGATGGATGAAAGTGATTGTCAATCATTTATTCATAATCCCAGCCTCACAGTGACGGTGCCAATTGCACCTGGGGAATCTGATTTGGAAAATATTAATACTGAGGACCTTAGCAGTGACTCAGATAGTGAATACAGCAAAGAGGTAAGATTGTTTTATATACATTGTGCTTCATATTATGAATTAGTATGAAATGAATCCAAATTTTAAGATTTTTTTTGTTGTTACAAGTTCTTTCTAATATTGCATACTTATGGATAGTTTATTTTGTTTGTTTTTTATTGTGTGAGTTTATAACACATATCTCTGAATGTTGGGCTGGCAAAGTTTTACTTACTGGTTCTTTAGAATTGATTTAATCTTCTTATCTAGTATATTCAACGCACTGGGTTGTCTTTGTGTCTTTCCTTCCTTCATCCCATATTCGTTATCAGTTGCAAAGTTATATATAGATGTGTCCACAGCATCTGTTGAATCTTCCTGCCGTCTTCATCATCTTTTCTGGACACTCTGCTTCTTATCCAAACCATTTCAAGTGGAGTCCTAATCTGCTCCTCTGCTTCCATTTTCCATCTACTAATCCACTCATTTGTTTAATTTCCCAGAGATTCAATCCTAATCCTGTCATTCCCCTGCTATGATTTATCTGTTCCCCAGAGTTTCCTGAATTACAGACTTTATATAAAGCAATCACACTATGGCCCCAGCTAGCTTGGAGCAGCTTTGTCTCCCAGTTCTCCCTTGTATGTCCTACTCCTGTACCTAGCTGATTTCCTTCTGAGATACAAACACTCTCTACTTGAATGACTTTGCTTGGGAGTTCCTTCTCCAGTCAAAATTCTATAAACGTCCTTTAAGACATAGCATTCAGTTTCCTCATCTGTAAAATTATTAGTATATAAATCATGGGGTTGGGTGAGGATTGAATGAATTAACATATGTAAAATGCCTCAAACAGGACTCAAGGTGCTCAAAAGTGTTAGCTATTACATACTTCCTAATTTCTCCCCTAATAGATGTGATCTCTCCTCATTCTGAACTCCACATAATTTTATGCCTTTCTTGATTTATTATTTAGCCTTGTATTTTAATTTTTTGTGAAATTATTGTATACATCAAATGATACTGTAAACTCATGGTAAACTGGAATTTAAAAAAAAAAAACTTGTATCCTTCCTTCCCTCCATTACCTCTTGGCATGTATTATAAGCAACTCAAACTATTTTTATCAATATGAGATATAATAACCATAAGTGAGTTTTATGACAAATTTATATTTATGCAGCTCTTTAAAGTTTCAAGATAACATTTTAAAATAATATTCCGTTCTTGAGGCCACATGTTTAAAAGTATTTGATGGGAGTCTTTTAAATACCTCCTATCTACTAATCTCTATATTAAGACTTGCCCTCCATGAATTTATAGTGGATTTTGGAGTAATGATTAGTACAAATGTTAGTCCCAAACAACACAGGTAAGTATTGTTGAGTGAAATGAAACAGAATAATCAGGACCAACATGAAGTCATATACATATAAAATATGCAATATTTTATATGTTATATAATATATAAATAATATCAAATTATACATATAATGTATATATTATGATTTGTTTATATAAAGAATAATAGAACTGCTATAGAATTCAAAGGAAAGCAAAAATACTGTAGACCAATGCAATGATTCAGTCAACTGGAACAGAAGGGAATGAAAGTATGGGTGGGTGGGATTTGAATACATGGGGAGTAGCATAAAGCCATTCCAAGCAAGAGCCTCATTATTCAACATAAAGAGAACATTAATCTCTTCAGCAACATTTTAAAATTAAAATAGTTTAATTTTAAAATATCTTTTAAAATTATGATCTTAAATTAACATGTTTGGTCTCTCCCAGGTTCCAACACCCAATCTTTTCATTCTTGAAACAGCCAGATGGTGTGTAGCCCTTTACCTCTTGTTGTTAGTTTCCTCTTTCATAGTAAAATTTCCTGGTGCTGGTTCTTTGTTAGAAAGGTTTTCAGTGTAATCTATGCCAATGAATATACTCAGCCATTTGCATTAAATTTTGTTTCTGTATTATTATTTTTTTTTACTACAGTTACTTGTATAATCTCAATATTCCCTTTCTAAGGTGATTTACCACTTTAAATCCCAAAGAACACAAGTAAGTATTGTTGAGTGAAATGAAAATATTTTACTCTGGTCACCTCTGATGTGTCCAACTCTTTCCAGGAAATATTGACAATCGCACCTTTCTTTTAAACTCTTTCTGTACCCTGCAAACACTTTTTTTCGGAGACTCTGCAACTAGATTGTAAGCTCCCTAGGAGAGGAGAAAAATTTTATATCTTCATATGACCAGTGCCTAACACAGTGCCACATGGTACATAGGAAAACCTTAATACTTACTTAACGAGTGAAACAATGATTAAATAAATGATGAATATGTGTCTTAAATTAGCCAAAGAAATTCTTTTCAAGATTTTAAAGGAGTAAAATACTTTGTGTATTTTTTAAAAACTTTATGTAGAAGATGTAAAACCCCCTGAAATTCAAAATGTATAATTGTTTCAACTTGATGGTAGAAAATTAGATTCTGCATACCCCTTGGGAAGAGCAGAAATCTGGCTTTAGTTTCTTGTGGGAAGGGAAATTATGCATTACCTATTTTTCTGCTAACGAGTTTAGAGCTGTAAAACTTCCATTGCCTAATAGACGGAATAAGCCTGTGAGTCTAGGTGTTGAGGCATTTCAGTAGCTGGAAAAAGTCTCCCAAAGACTTATGGAGTTATTTCTTGACCTTTGTAGGAAGAGTTGGAGGAATTGTTTCTTACCTGGTTGCTTTCCTTTGTTAGGTGGTTTAGAGTTTATGGCTGACCTTGCATGGTTCTCTTTAGCTGTTAACAAAAGCCTCATTCTTAGTGTGTTAAATTATTACATTTGAAAGGAAACATTGCAGATCTTTCCATTTATTACCTCATTTTCTGAGAAAGCAGGTTCAGAAAGAGAAAGTGACTGTTCACAGTTTTAAAGCAGTTTAAGGCACCCATGACAAGACTCCCAGTCTCAGTCCTCTCTCTATGTCACTTTCCCTGCCATTGTCCATTTGAGGGACAAAACACACATTCATATTGTATACCCAATTTGCCTCTCCTGGGGTACAGAGCCATGCTTCTGACAAGTTTACATGCGCTGTGGCATCCAGAAGAGGTTGTGATGTCATGATGGCCTGCTGTCTTTTTTAATTACTTAGTGACTTAGTCTGTAAAGTATTTGTTAACTGAAATAGATTCTTTGAGCCATCCATAAAGTTACCCTGACACCTATGCCATGAACCTATCCTAAACAGCACACAATGTAGTGATTAACCATTCGATGTTAACATTCTAATATTCTTGATTATCATTAGTTTCTTTCTTGTGACATGGTCACATCTGCATGAGAAATGTCTATATTTTTTTTCTATTCCATTTCTGAGGTCTACACAGTGTAATGTACATGACATTGGGGCTACCTCATAGGTTTTTACAAAAAAATACACAAATTAATCTCCCTCACTCATTTAGCATAATGTTTGAGTTGGTAAGCACTCAAAACTATTAGCCACTACTTTTATAATTCATCATCATTATTATCATCTAAGTGTTCGGGTTCTTACTTAATGACACTGACATAAAATTATGGACTTTGAAAGTTTGCTTTTCTGTTAAGAAATTTCCCATAGCATATTTCAAAGTGTGTTATCTTGACTACTTTCAAGTATACTTGACTATATACTAGAACTGAGAAATTGTGAAGGTTTAACCTGTATAAGAAGTCTGTTATATAACTTAGAGGTAATTAAACTGTGGCCAACTGTGAAGACCTTTTGTTCTAGGGTCTCTCTAGCTACTTGAGATTAAAATGTTCTTAGTATAACTTTTGTTTTTGTTTTTTCCAATTTAGACCACTAAGAAAATGCAGAGTCTCTTTTCCTAAGGTGTCTCTATTATCCTTCCAAGCTAACCTCCCCTGCTCTAATTCCTGTAACCTTCGGCTTCTACTGTCCATTCAAATTGGATTCCCAGATTCTTGAGCTGCATACCTTCTCTCCTTTGTAACTTTCTTCTTTGTCCACATCTGAGATCCTTTGAAATAGTGATTGCTACTTTTCTGATGAGCCTTGATGAGCCAAAGAAACAAGTCCTGATTACCCAACAGAACATAGATTACATAGGTCTTAACCTCAAGCTCAGGGTATAGTTAAAAATACAGACTCTGGAGGCAGAAAACCTGGCTCAAATCCTAGCTCTGGCCCTTACTAACTCTATGACCTTGGGCAGTTTAAAAAACCCCTTGGTTTTTTAAAATATATATATATTCCTTAGATATATAATAGACTTGTAATAAAGATTAAATGATTTAAGTAAATATTTAGACAAGTGCTTGTTGAAAATTAAGGGCTCAACTCATTATTATTATTATGGGTATGGAATTGAGTAATCAGGGACACTATAAATAGCTATTTGCTACAGGTTAAGTTTATGAGAGATAGCATGATGTAAATCAGTGGTTCGCAGGTTTAGTGTGTGAAAGACACACATGGAGAGCTCATTACAAATGCCTGTTCTGGGCCATATCCTCTGAACACTCTCTGCCTAAGTCTGGATGCAAGCCCAGAATCCCTATTGATAGTGTACTCTGTGGTCCCTATGAAAAGTGGAGATGGCATGAAAGATGAATCTAATTTCACCCCAGGCTTGATTTGATCCAAGTTTCTGATAGGCCATTTTCTTTATCCAGCAGATGAAGTTATATTTTCCCTGTTGCCTGGATAGTAACCCACATTTTGAACAGAGGGAAGGAGCATCCCTGACCTTTGACACCTCTTCCCCTCCACCCACCCCACTCCTAAAAAACTCTTTTTTACGGCCTAGCATCCTATTTTTGCAATATATTTCATTGAGAATTTGCAGTCCTCTTCTAGTCTCAGCTGTCAGGCAGGCAGGTTTCCTTTTCCTGGTAGACAGTATGTATATATAAAGGCAAAATATTTTATAATAAAACATCTTACCTGAAAATGACCGAAGAGGTGAGTTCAAATAAAATATTTAGTAAAATATCTTAAATGGTTCTGAGCAAACAATTGGCAATTAGAATAACGGCATTTCTCCGGAGGTACAGCCTGTGTCTCAGAATTAACACAGATGTGCTTTCATCTCAAGTGTAACCATGAGAATAACTCCTGCCACTGCTTCTCTGAATGCAGGGACTGAACTTTTAGCTCTTCTCAGGTCTGCCTCTCTTGAGGCCCAGTGCACACAGCAAACATCAACAACGCACTACACAGGTTAGTAATGAAGCACTTTCTCAGTATGTGCTTCAAATGAAGCATGAAATACACCCATTCATTCAGTAACTATTTTTTTTTTTTTTTAAGATTTTATTTATTTATTCATTTATCCCCCCCTTGCTGCTTGTGCTCGCTGGGTCAGCTAACCAGGCCATGCGGGCGGGCTTGCCTTCACCAGGAGGCCCCGGGAACCAAACCCAGGGCCTCCCATATGGTAAACGGGATCCCTACTGATTGAGCCACAGCCGCTTCCCTTCAGTAACTATTTTTAAGACCTCTAGGCTCTGTGCTAAAAATGGCTTAGGAAAAAAATCCTGGTTTTATCCAGCTGCAGTAATATAATATGACCATCATCTGGCTCAGATAGATTCTTAGAAGTGTAATTATTTTAAACATGCCACTTTTCAAAATTGAAAACACTATAAAAATAAATTTAAAAATGAATTTTAAAATATAGAGAGCTATTTATAGAGGTTTAAAGACACTTTCCCTTTAATTTCAGTCATTACAGAGATGAAAAAATAGCATTTTAAAGAATTTTAACATTGATTTTGGAAGTATATGTAAAGTCCAGAGGAAAACATTACATTTATTCATTTTATTTCTCAATAATGTAACAGTTTTATATGATTTTTTTTTTTTTTTTTTTGAGGTACTGGGGGCCAGGAATTGAACCTGGGACCTCGTATGTGGGAAGCTGGCACTCATTCACTGAGCCACCTCGGCTTCCATGAGTTGGTTTTCTCGTTTGTTCTGCTTGCGGTTTTGTTTTTGTTTTTTTCAGGAGGCACGGGAATCCAAACCCGGGACCTCTCATTTCAGAGGTGGGTGCTCAACTGCTTGAGCCACATCCGCTCCCCCTTAAAGTAGCGTATAGTCTTAAAGTTTATAGAGTAGCTTTTAATCTAATTCCTTAATTCTTCATTACTGCACTTTTTGAAAAATGTACCTATTTATCAAGGTAGGCTAAAGCAAATATGTTTATATTGTGTACTCAGCAGAGAGGGAAACTAGCCATATAGTGAATGACTTGGAGTAACAAACTAAAAGATTCAAATATGGTTCTTTATAATTAACAGCTAGAAGAAATATATGTCTTGTTTTGTTATACCTTTTTTTTTTTTTAGCAAACTTATGCTTTGAAAGAAAATTTTGTTGGCAGAGTAATGTAGCCAACAGGAGAGAAAATGGAGAAGATGAGAAGCTATTACAAGTACCCAAGAGACAGTTGACGAGGACTCAAGCTAAGAGAGTGATGAGAGGGATGTTAAACTCTTAGACACTTGCAAGTTAAAAAATAAGGATTCAAGGTCTGGATATATGAGTTGTTTCAAAGGGTTTTGGCTTAGAAGACTGGCTGGGTAGTGATGTTATTAAAATGTACCGGGGTCGGGGGAATAATTTAAGGATAGGGGCAATACGAAGTTTAATTTGGGGGCATCTTAATTGTGAGCAACTTGCAGGATAACCAAGTGAAGCTGTACAGAAGTAGGTATTTGAAAATGTAGGGTGAAAGGAAAGAAGAAAAATCAGGGTTGTAAACAGGTTGTAATTGTATATGCTAATTTCGGTTAATCATGGGATTACACAGGATGTCAAGCTGATGTCAGTTTTCCTGAGAAACCACTTCTGATACAGAAATCTGTGTGAAGGGGGTTTACTGGGGAGTGCTGACAGCCATAAACCTAACACATAAAAAGTGAGGGAAACAACATGATTGGGTAGAGGGAGATGCTGAACTGTTATACAATTACAATAGAGGCCCCGGCTCATCCTAGAGCCATCTCATGTACTTGGATAACCC
Source organism: Tolypeutes matacus (assembly GCA_026826555.1). Taxonomy (NCBI): domain Eukaryota; kingdom Metazoa; phylum Chordata; class Mammalia; order Cingulata; family Chlamyphoridae; genus Tolypeutes; species Tolypeutes matacus. The sequence continues at coordinate 12,565,043 of JAKSZT010053928.1, forward strand.
TTTAGTGCAACAGTGATTTGTAACCAGTGGCTGGGCCGTTGTACCCTGCACCAGTCAGTCATTGGATCCAGAATATCCCTTTACCCTTCCAGAGGAAGGGCTGTAAATTGGGGTGAGGAAGCTCCCTTCTGCATGACAATTCCCAGAGAGGGATCAGCTATGACACTTCAGTAGCCAATATTCATGATGAATGGCTTGCCTGAAGGTAGGAACTAGGCAGCTTGCTACAGCATCTACTACCATAGACAGTAAGAGGACAGTTGACCAACTCCAATATTTGAGAGGTCGGCAGAAAAGAAAGCACCAAAGACACTAAGAGAAAAATGTATTCATTAGCCACCTTCACATACATTATATATTTTCCTCTTTATAATTACCCTGGAAAGTAGATATTATTAATATGTATTTATAGAAGACTGAAACTCTAAATGCATAGAGAAAAAATGCTGGTTAGTGACTAATGTAGCTGAGGGTCTTTTTAAATTTGAACTCCAAGCTCTAACCACCATACTACTTACCATAGAAAGGTGAGAGAGTGGGGAGGAATGTAATCATTTTCTTTTATACCCCTGTCATGTTACAATTCAGGATCAAATTTTCTGCTATAATAGTATTGTGCATTTGCTGATTCATATTCAGCTCGTAATCCTCCTTAATGCTGATTTATTAGGTTAGTTCTTAATGTTTACATTTGGAATATTTAAATTTGTTCCCCAAGCTATCCTTTTCCCTTCTTTATTGAACGTTTTTTTATTCTAGATTTATAATTCTTTCTCAAGGCTAAAGAACTCTTCCCTTTCTATTCGTTCAATATTATCTGTATATTTTATGTATTATAGGAGGTGTATGTACATGTGTGCATGTATATATATGTGTGTATAAAATTTAATAAAGTATTATAGTAATATGCCTCTATTCGCTCATGAAAATTATTAATATATATATATATATGTTAAACCCCTCTGGATCACATCTAGGGCCTTCCGCTTCCTCCCTGGTACATGCTTCCCTCTGGTGACAACCTGGCTGAGGTAACTCCTGGATTCTTGGTAATACTCAGGCTTATCCAGCTCTCTCTGGCTTGGCAGTGAGACTGACTTGTGACTCAGAAACATGCTAACATCTGGATTAATGACTTTAAAGCTTCTGATTTGTCTACCTTACCTATCATGTTGTCATAGAAAAACATTAGATTTCTTGGGTATAATTTCTTCTGTACAATATCATTTTGTTTTCCTTCAAGCCTTGTGTTCTCTCAGGGAAATGTGCTAATTAGCTTTGACGTGTTATATTATCTTTAATATTAAAGCTATATTAACAGTATACCTACTGTTACATATTTATCAGAATAAATCTATTTTACTTAAGGGCATGTGAAGAATTTCCATATATGCAACTGTTTAATATTATTTTGACTCTTTTGCCCACATTTAAGTCAGGATTCTGTTTAGCTGCATGCAATGAAAATCCAAACAAACTGACATAACTAGATAGGGTGTTCTATTTTTCACATTAAAAAAATGTCCAGAGATAGGTAGTCAACAATGGCATCCCTTATCTAGGCTCCATCTCTCTTACCACTCTGCCAGTCTTAGCATGTGTTTCTTCTTGTTTCTTAATATTTATGGGCAGAGATGGCCAGACAGAGGACTCCAACATACACTTATCCCCACAGATACTCAGGTCCATCCACCAGTTTTAACATTTTGTTGCTTTTGCTATATTATTCTATCTACACATCTATTAATCCATCTTGCTAGCTATCCATCCGTCTATCAATCAAATTTCTGCACATTTGTGTGTAGATTATATACATCATGCTTGTTGAACACTTCATACTGCCATGTACATTTCCTAAGAACAAAGATACTTACGTAATTACCTTAAGTGCAGTTATCAAATTCAAGATATTTACCATTGATATAAAGCTTACCGTAATGCTTCAATTTTTTCAAATGTCCCAATAATGTCCCATGAAGCTTTTCCTTCTCCCTTATTAGATCCTGTTCAGGATCACATATTCCATATGTTTGTCATTGTCTCATTGTCTCTGCACTTACGCTTTCTTTCTTTTTTTTTTTTTTTTTTGTAGTACTTATATTGCATATATGCAATATAAACTTACCCATCTCAACCATTCCTAAGAATACCATTCAGTGTGATTAATCACATTCATTATGTTGTGGTCCCCTCACCACCTCCCATTTCTAAAACTTTCCCATCTCCTCAATGGAAACCCTATACCATTATGCATTGCATTGTCTTCCCATTCCCCCTGCCCCTGGCATCATGTGCTCTACTTTCTGTCTCTACAAGGTTGCATAATCTCTGGTGTCTTCTTTGTAGTTACCATGGGCTTAAATTTACCATCCTAAATCCATAATCATCCTGTTTGCTTTGATAGCAACTTAATTTCAATAATATTCGCAAACTATGTTCCTATATCCTTCCATCCTCACATCTTTATTTAGTTCTTGTCATAAATTATATGTTTAGATATTAAGTCTAAACATATAGATTTTTTGCATGTGCCTTTTAGATCCTATAGGTAGTAAAAAGTAAAGTTACAAAACAAAAATACAGTAGTTCCAGCATTTATATTTACCCATGTCATAACCCTTACCAGAGATCTTTATTTCTGCACGTAGCTACAATCTATTGTCTGCTGTCCTTTCCTTTCAATACGCAGAACATCCTTTTACATCTCTTATAAGACTGTTCAAATGGTGACAAACTTCCTCAGCTTTCATTTATCTGGGAATGTCTTAATCTTACTCTCATTTTTGAAAGACAGTTCTTCTGGACATAGAATTTTTGCTTGGCAATTTTTTTTTCCTTTTAGCAATTTAAATATGTCATCCCACTGCCTTCTTGTCCCCATGGTTTCCAGTTAGAAATAGGTGCTTAATCTTATTGAATATTCCTTGTATGTGACATGTTGCTTCTCCATTGTGGCTTTCAAAATACTTTTTATCTCTGGCATTAGACAGTTTGATTATGACATGGTATGGTGTGTCTGTTTGGCTTTATGCTGTTTGACATTTGTTGAGTGACTTGAATGTATATATTCATTTTTTGTTGTTAAATATGGGAAGTTTTCTTCCATTATTTCTTTGAATATTTCCTCTTCCCCTATCTCTCTTCCTTCTTCATCTGCACTCACACAGTGCTTATATTGGTGTACTTGATGGTATCCCATAGGTTCCTGAGGCTCTGTTGGATGATTTCAATTTTCTCACCTTCAAGTTCACTGATACATTCTTCTTCCAGTCTGCTATGGAACCCCCAGGGAATTTTCAATTTCTGTTACTGTGGTCTTCAGCTTTGTTTGGTTAATTTTCATAATTTACAGCTCTCTATTGATATTCTCTTTGGGTATCTTTCATTTTCCTGATTTCCTTTAGTTCTTTGTCCATGTTTTCCTTTAGCATTTTGAGCATATTTAGGGCCATGTTTTTTAAGTCTTGCCTGGTATGACCCAAGTCTAGTTCTCCTCACTGATGGTTTCTAAGCTTTAATTTTCTCCTTTGCCTGTGCCATCACTTCCTGTTTCCTTGTATATTGTATTAGTTTCATGGCTGCTAAAACAAATACCATACCTGAAACAAGAGGAATTTATTAGCTCATGGTTTGGGGGCTAGGAGATGTCCAAAATCAAAGCATCATCAAGGTGATACTTTCTCCCCATAGACTATGGCATTCTGGGCTTGGCTCCTAGCAATCCTTCATCCTTGACTTTTCTGTCACATGGCAATGCAAATGGTAACCCCTCCTGGCTTCTCCTTTCTCTGCAGGTTCCTTTGACTTCCAACTACTGACTGTTCCCTCTGGTTTTCTCTCTGCGGCCTTGTCTAAAAGGCCTCCAGTGTTAGGATTAAGACCCATCTTTATTCAGCTGGGCCATACTTTAACTGAAATAACCTCATCAAAAGATCTTATTTACAATGGGTTCACAGCCACAGGAATGGATTAAGAACATGTTTTTATGGGGTACATAGCTCCAAGTCACCACATATGTTTTGTAATATTTTGTTGGAAACTGGATATTTTAATATTCTAGTGTTTCATCACTAAACATTGGAATTTGAACTCTGAAGCATCTGTTCATTAAGCATGTATTCAGCTAATATTATTACAGAGCTTTCCTTGAATGCCAGGAGCTAACAAAAAGGGAAAAAAAAAAAAAAAACGATGGAAAAAATACCTTTCTCAATCTTTGCAGATTGACCTGTGTAAATATTCCCCTTCAAAGTTCACCTATACAATGAGTTTAGAGAGTAGCTTTAGGCCAAAGCATAGGGGCCTCCCTGGTCTTTTCTGTAGATGTCTTGGGCATGTGCACAGCCATAGGAATCCTCCCATTTACATGGATTCAAATGTCCCTGTGTCCCTAGGAAACATTTTTCCCCAATATCCCATGCAATTCACTGTATGCCCCATAGCCAGAAATCCCTTGCCCCAGGCAGCCACTAATTGACTGCTCTCCCACAGCTTTCTGTAGCAGAGCTCTGTGAGCTGACTTCTGCATGCGGGGCAAGTTCTGGCATGGTAAGCTTGTGACAGATATCCTGGTTCAGTCCCTCAGGCCACCACCAGGCAGATTGGGCCAAACATACATGTTTCCAGTATGTGTACAGGGTTACTCTGCTCCCTCCAGAACCAGAACCTGGGACTGGAAGCACAGGCCAGCTCCATGTCAAGCCAGTAAGGGAGTGGGGGAAGACCCAGCAGGTATACCAGGAGAGCTACTGTTTTTAAGATGCCTTTTTGTTGATTTGGTCCTTGCAATGTAACTGTTTTCTGGAGCTTTGAGAAAGATATTTCTTAAAAAGCCAGTTCTTTTGGTTGTTCAAAGCTTCTTTGGGGGGCAGAACCCTGTAGCTTCTCACTCTGCCATTTTGATCAGGGCATAATTTCATGTTGCAATTTAAGGAAATATATGTATGCTTAATATTATATTCCTAAATTTTATTTTATAAAATTACCAAGAATAAAAGTTATTTTTATGTATCGGATTAGAATAATAGAATAATATACAAAACTAGCTATTTTATGTGGTTCAACATAATATAAAAGCAATGAGAAAATATAAGCCATGAACTTTATTTTACCTTTATGATCATTATTAATTGGTTGCATAAATCCTAGATTACCAAATGCAGTTATTTCACTCATTTCTTAGATTTAGGCCAAAGCATGTGTATGATAGAGAAAACGTAAAAATTGTCTGTTGCTATATGTCCAGCATTATGATAGACGTTACATTTTTCTCTCCTTAATTATATTCAACAAATATTTTTGGAAGTTGAAAATATTTGGCTCTACAAATATTGAGACCCCAAAAAGGCACACCAAGCCCCATTGTAGTCAAGAAGGCTAGTGAGACACATCAATGCTCTGTCCCACTGCAGAAACTTTGAATAACCAGCAAGAACTGCCAGAAAAATCTTTCTAGAACTCCATAAAAACAGTTAAAGGATTGCAATAACAGAGCAAACTCCAAGTCAAGAAAAAGGCCACTTAAAAGCAGCAGGAAGCAACCCAAGTGATTTATCCATTCATCAACCAATGAATGGATAAATAAAATGTGGTGTATACATACAATGGAATATATTATTCAGCTGTAAAAAAGAATAAAGTCCTGATGTATGCCACAACATGGCTGAACCTTGAGGACATCATGCTGAGTGAAATAAGCCAGACACAAAAGGACAAATATTGTATGATCTCACTGATTTGAAATAATTCATATAAGCAAACTCATAGTGTCAGAATCTAAAATATAGGTTACCAGGGAATGGGGTTGGGATAGGGAATGGGAAGTCAAGGCTTAAAATGTACAGGGTTCCTATTCAGAGTGATGGAAATGTTTTGGTAATGGATAGTGGTAATGATAAGACAACATTGTGAATGTAATTAACAGCAGTGAAATATATATCTGAATGTGAGTAAAAAGGAATATGCTAGGTTATATATACAGTAATAAAACAAAAATTTTCAAAATAAATCCATGGAGCTACACTACACAGTGAACCCTAAGTTAAACCATGGACTTTTATTAATAGAACAATTATAGAAATGTTCTAATCATTAGAATGTTCCATACCAATGCAAGGTATTAATAATAGGGTGGTATATGAGAGTCCATCTTTCCTGTATGATTGTTCTGTAAATCTGCAACTGCTTTAATAAAGAAAAAGTAAAAAGCAGAAGGGATCTCATAGTGCCGTGGCTGACCATTCCCCAGCCCCTCGCCAGCTCAAGGCAGAGCCAGCCTGTATTCCCAGTGTGGATTCCTCTTGTTCCAGAAGGTGCAGAGTAACCCTCATACATATAATAGGAGAATGTGTGTCTGGCTCAATCTGCCTGGTGGTGACCTGAGGGACTTGCTGTCCCAGAACTTGCCTTGTATGTAGAATGTGGCTCACTGAATTCTCTGTGGGAGAACAGTCAAGGGATTGCTGGATATAGGACATACAATGCAGTGCCTGGGACCATAAGAAAATTGTTTCTCAGGTAAGAAGTACCTTTATATCTTGTAAATGGGGGAATTACTATGACCACAGGCTATGACAGGGACCAAAAGCATGTAGTGAAATGATCAGGAAGGCCCCTGTTCTTGGCTTGAAGCTATTTGCTAAATTTATTGTATGGATAAGCCCTGAAGGAGAACACTCCCACAGGTCAATTTTCAAAGATTGGAAAGGGTGTTTTCTTTTATCCTTTTGTTTTGTTGTTGTTGTTAGCTCCTGGCATTCAGGGAAAGCTCTGTCATAACACAAGCTGTTCTTAAGTTTAAGAAACAGATACCTCAGAGTCCAAATTCCAGCTATAACACACTGATATATCAAAATGTCTAACCTTCAGAAAAATATTACAAAACATACAAAGAAATAGGAGGTGATGGCTCGAGAATAGAAGATTAAGGCATTAAATATCATCAATGAGAAAGATCAAGCCTGGGCCATACCAGGCAAACACTTTTTTAAAATGTTCCTAAATATGCTCAAAATGCTTAAGGTAAACATGAACAAAGAACTAAAGGAAATCAGAAAAATGATAGATGAACACAAAGAGATTATCAATAGAGAGCTGTAAATTATGAAAAGGCACAAATAGAGCTGAAAACTGCAGTAACAGAAATTGAAAATTCCCAAGAGGGATAGAACAGCAGACTGGAGCTTGCAGAAGAAAGAATTAGTGAACTCGAAAGTGAGAAAATTGAAATCATCCAGTCTGAGGAGCAGAAAGAAGAAAGAATGAAGAAAAGTGAACAGAGCCTCAGGAACCTGTGGGACACAATTAGGTGCACCAATATAAACATTGTGTGAGTCCCAGGAAAAGAAAGAGAAAAGGGCAGAGGGAATATTCAAAGAAATAATGGCTGAAAACTTCCCAAATGTAATGAAAGACATGAATATACACATCTGAGTCATTCAACAAATGCCAAGAGGATAAACCCAAATAGACCCACGCTACACCATGTTATAATAAGATTGTCAATGCCAAAGATAATGGGAGAATCCTGAAAGCCACAAAGAAGCAATGAGTCACATACACAGAATCTTGATAGGATTAAGTGCTAGTTTCTCATCAGAAACCATAAAGGCAAGAAGGCAGTGGGAAGACATATCTAACATGATGACAGCAAAAAAATTCCAACCATGAATTCTGTATCCAGAAAACAGTCTTTCAAAAGTGAAGGAGAAAGGAGAATTGTGGGAACATGGCCAATGGGGTAGACATATAAAGCTTAGCTCTTACTAAAACAACTAAGAGGGTCTAGGGCTGCCTTGGCAACCTGCTTTGGGGTATAGCAGTCCAGGACACTGCTTCTCAACTGACAGGAGAGTCAGGGAGAGAGAGGAGGAAGCTGAAATAGTGAATTGTGAGTATGGATCCTCCTGGCCACCTGGAAGGGCTCCCCTCCCCCATCCCTGAGGTTAAACTCCTGGCAATAGTATCTGACTAAGAGGAGAACAGACTTCTTCCTCCTTGCCAGCACCTCAAGATATATATATATATATATATATATGGTGGGGGGGTGCTCTGGGCCATCTAGGAGGGTGCTAGAAAAGGAAAGAAACTGGTGAAAAATCTTGAGTTTCTTCCACCTGTGGCTGGAAGAGGTGCTTATACCCCACCCTCAGGACAAACAGCCTAAGTAGAGACACCAGCTTCCTCCTCTAAAAGGAGTGTGTTCATGACCTCCCATGGGAAGAGGAGGGGTCTGAGAGGGTGGAGAGTGGTCTTTTTGTGGTTATTTTAGACAGCCGAGCCCCCCTTGGGTGTCCAAAGGGAACCTGATGCCATAGGGATAGGGGAGGGAGATCTCCTCAGGCAGGCTGCCACACTTAACAGCCTAGGTAAAGAGAGAATTTACATCAGAAAAGAAGCAGAGAAAATAGGGAGAAATAAAGGCTGATAGGTTTCTGAAAAGCCTTGCTAACCTAAGAAGGCACATTAGCTCAGTGGAAGAGCTTCAGCCTAGCATATACAGGGTCTCTGGTTCTATCCTGGCTCTTCTCTGAGAAGCAATACAAGGTTATCAAGCATCCAGTGAAATTCTGTGATGGAACACACTAACAACCTCTTTGTATTAGCTTTTATTGGCTCTTTTATTTAAAAAATAAAGAAAGAAAAGAAAAAGGGTCCTTTTCCCCCCCTTATTTTACTCATTGAAACCTGGCTTAAAATCTGCAGAAGATAGGCTGCAGGGTGATTGATTGTCAAATAGCAAGAGCCTGAGAAGATCACTATGGGTCCAAGAGAAAAGGCTATTTTTCCATGTTTATCTTGACTTTTTTATCCTTTTCCTGCTTTCTTCCTCTTTTCTCTCCTTTTTTTTATTTAAAAAAAAATGAGTAGCTGCTGTCTTGATTTCTTGTTGTTGTTGTATCCCCCCTTCCTTTGTTTCTCTGTTAGTTTTTTCTCTTTCTTTTGTTTCCCAATTTTCTCTACCTACACTATATCTTTTCCATCCTTCATCCTTATATTTTCTGTTTTCTGTTCTTGTTCTTTCATTCCACCTCTTTGAGTTTGGGCTTCAATTTTTTTTTGTACTCATTTCTCTCCCTCTTCTACTTTCTCTGTGTTTTATTTTCTCATTTTTTTTCACATTTTTTTCTTCTTTCCTTCTCACTTCTACTTTTTCTTTTGCCCTCTTCTCATAATTCTGGACTTTTAATTCATTCTATATTTTTCTCCATTCTGTTTCATGTCTCATTGTTTCTATTCCACTTTTCTAATCTTATTTTCTGTACTTCTTACTTAGGTTAATTATTCAATTGCCTACGTCTTGTATGGTCCCTCTCCTACCTTTTACTATTATCAGCACTATTATTCATTCTCTCTTCCTATTTCTCTGGTACTAAGATTTTTTTCAAGGGAACAAGGACAATGGCAAGGAAATAGAATAAAAGAAATGAAGTGTAGAAGTGAAACCTTACCACACTCAAAAACAACAAATTAAAACCATAGAGCAGAGAGAGAAGCCAATCAACAGAGTTAACACACTGAGATGAAGAGATGACTAGACACCACCAACAAAAAAAAAATACAAGCCATACTAAGAAACAGGAAAATGTGGCTCAGTCCAATGAACAAACCAAAAACCAAGAGGAGATGCAGAACATGGAACAACTAATCAGAGCTGTCCAAGCAAATATCATGAATCAACTTAATGAAGTGAAGAAAGAGATTACGGATATTAAGAAGACAGTAGGAGAACATACTGAATAAATTATAAACATACATAAAAAGATAACGGATATGATGGTGATGAATGGCACAATCCAAGAAATCAAATAAACAATGGAAGCACACAACAGCAGATTTGAACAGGCAGAAGAAAGAATTAGTGATGTGGAAGACAGTACATCTGAAATCAAACAGATAATAGAACAGATAGATAAAAAGAAAAATTCCAGCAGGGAATTGGGGACTTGAACAACAACAAGAAATGCAAAAACATATGCATTATAGGTATCCCAGAGGGAGAAAAGAAGGGAAAGGGGACAGCAGGAGTGTTGGAGGAAATAATGGCTGAAAACTTCCCAACCCTATTGAAGGAGATGAATGTACATATCCAAGAAGCACAGTATACCCCAACAGTATAAATCCCAACAGGCCTACTGCAAGACATATACTTGTCAAATTGTCCAATGCTCAAGACAAAGAGAGAATACTGAAAGCAGCAAGAGAAAAGAGAAACATCACATACAGTGGAAGCTCAATAAGATTAAATGCTGATTTCTCATGTGAAACAATGGAGGCAAGAAGACAGTGGTATGACATAGTCCAGGTGCTAAAAGAAAAAAACTTTCCAGCCAAGAATTCTCTATCCAGCAAAACTGGCATTCAAAAATGAGGGAGAGTTCAAAATATTCACAAACAGAATTTAAGAGAGTATGTTAATAAGAAACCTGTACTTCAAGAAATACTAATTCCCATTCTGCAGGTTCTGCAGGTTGAAAGGAAAAAAACAGGAGAGAGAGATAGTTGGAGGAGAGTGTAAAACAACTAAAAAGACAAAAAGAGTAATAAAAACAATATATGACATACATAAACCCACGGAAAATGTGGCTAATCTAACTAATTCCATGACGATAATAACATTAAATGTTAATGGACTAAATTCACCAGTCAAGAGACACAGACTGGCAGAATGGATAAGGAAATATGACCCATCTATATGCTGTCTACAAGAAACTTACCTTAGACCCAGTGTTTCAATAAAGCTGAAAGTGAATGGCTGGAAAACAATTTTGCAAGCAAACAATAACCACAAAAGGGCAGGAGTAGCTATACTAATATCGGACAAAATAGACTTTAAATGCAAAACTATTGTAAGAGACAAAGATGGACACTATATTAGTGAAAGGGGTAATCTTTCATAAAGAAAGAACAATCATAAGCATTTATGCACCTAACCAGGGCTCCTCAAAATACGTGAGGCAAACCCTGGAAAAACTAAGTGGAGAAATAGATGCCTCTACGATTATAGTGGGACTTTAATACACCATTATCACCATTAGACGGAACATCTCAACAGAGAATCAATAAAGAAACAAAGACTTTGAATAATATATTAGAGGAGCTGGACCTAATAAACATATACAGGACACTGCACCCAAATACAGTGGGATAAACATTCTTCTTGAGTGCACATGGATCATTCTCCAAAGTAGACTACATGCTAGGCCACAGAACAACTCTCAATGAATTCAGAAAGATTGAAATTATACAAAGTAATTTCTCTGACCACAGTGGAATGAAGCTGAAAATGAGTAAGGGCCAGAGAACCAGATTAGGCACAAAGATACAGAAGTTAAACAACACACTCTGAGACAAACAGTGGGTCAAAGAAGAAAACAGAAAAGAAATCAGTAACTACCTTGAATTGAATGAAAATGACAACACAACATATCAAAACCTATGGGATGCAGTAAAAATGTACTGAGAGGGAAATTCATAGTCATAAATGCATATATCAAAAAAGAATGAAGAGCTAAAATCAAAGACCTAACTGCACATCTGGAGGAATTAGAAAAAGAACAACAAACTAACCCCAAAGGAAGCAGAAATAAGGAAACAACAAAGATTAGAGCAGAACTAAACGAAATAGAAAATAAGAAAGCAATAGAAAAAAGAAACAATATCAAGAGCTGGGTCTTCAAGAAGATCGATAAAATTGACAAACATCTGGCTAGGCTAACAAAAAAAAAAAAAAAGAGAGAAGATGTAAATACACAAAATAAGAAATGAAGAAGGGGATATCACCATTGACCCTACAGAAATAAAGAGTATCATAAGAAGATACTTTGAAAAATTATATGCCAACAAGATGGATAATTTAGAGGGAATAGACAAATTCCTAGAGACACACACACAGACTACATCAATGAAAGAAGAAATTGAGCCCAACAGACCAATCACAAGTAGTGATACAGAATCAGTCATGAAAAACCTCCCAACTAAAAAGAGCCCAACACCAGATGGCTCCACAAATGAATTCTTCCAAACATTCCAGAAAGAACTAATACCAATTCTGCTTAAACTCTTCCAAAAAATAGAAGTGGAAGGAACATTGCCTAACTCATTCTATGATGCCAACATCACCCTAATACCAAAGCCAAACAAAGACACCACAAGAAAGGAAAACTATAGACCAGTCTCCCTAATGAACCTAGATGCTAAAATCCTCACCAAAATACTTGCTAATCATATTCAACAACACATCAAATGAAAAATATACCATGACCAAGTGAGCTTCATTCCTGGTATGCAAGGATGGTTAAATATAAGAAAATCAATCAATGTTATACGCCACATAAACAGATTGAAAGAAATAAATCACATAATCATCTCTATAGATGCAGAAAAAGCATTTGACAAAATAGAGCACCCTTTCCTGATAAAAACACTACAAAAGATAGAGATAGATGGGAACTTCCTCAACATGATAAAGGATATATATGAAAAACCCACAGTGAACATATACTATGGTGGAATCCTAAAAGCTTTCCCTCTAAGGTCAGAAACTAGACAAGGATGCCTATTGCTGCTATTATTTAACATTGTGTTAGAAGTACTTGCTCTAGCACTTAGGCAAGAAAAAGATATAAAAAGTATCCAAATTGGAAAGGAAGAAGTAAAAACTTCACTGTTTGCAGATGACATGAGCCTATACATAGAAAGCCCTGAGAAATCTACAGCAAAGCTTCTATAGGTTATAAATGATTCAGTAAAGTTGCAGGTTATAAGATAAATGCACAAAAATCAGTAACATTTCTGTACACCAATAATGAGCAATCTAAGGAGGAAATCAGGACAAAAATCCCATTTATAATAACAACGAAAACAATCAAATACCTAGGAATAAAATTAACTAAAGATATAAGGGACTTATATGCAGAAAACTACACAACACTGTTAAAGGAAATCAAAGAAGACTTAAATAAATGGAAGAATACTCCCTGGTCATGGACAGGAAGACTTAACATCATTAAGATGTCTATCCTACCCAAAAGATATACAGATTTAAGGCAATCCCAATAAAAATCAACACAGCATTTTTTACTGAATTGGCTAAACTAGCTATGAAATTTATTTGGAAAGGCAAGATGCCCCAGATAGCCAAAGACATGTTGAGAAAGAAAAATGAAATTGGAGGAATTGCACTACCTGACTTTAAAATATACTAAAAGCTGCAGTGGTCAAAACTGCATAGTATTGGCACAAGGATTGACATACTGACCAATGGAACCTAATTGAGAATTCTGATATAGATCCTTGCATATACAGTCATCTGATATTCGACAAGGCCACCAAGCCCCCTCAACTGGGAGAGAATGGCCTCTTCAACAAATGGTGCTTGGAGAACTGGATATCCATATCCAAAAGAATGAGAGAAGAACACCATCTCACACCTTATACAAAAATGAACTCAAGATGGATCAAAGAACTAAATATAAGAGCCAAAACCATAAAGACCTTGGAAGATAATGTAGGGAAACAACTACAGGACCTTGTAATAGGAAATGATTTCATGAACTTCACACCCAAAGCACGAGCAGTGAAAGAAAAAATAGACAAATGGGACCTCAAAATTAACAACTTTTGCACCTCAAAGGAGTTTGTCAAGAAAGTGAAAAGGCACCCTACCCAATGGGAGAAAATACTTGGTAATCATAAATCTGATAGGAGTCTATTATCTATCATATATAAAGAAGCCCTACACCTTGAAAATAAAAAGACAAACAACCCATTTAAAAAATGGGCAATTGATTTGAATAGACACTTCTCCACAGAGAAAATACAAATGGCTAGAATGCACATGAAAAGATGTTCAACATCACTAGCTATTAGTGAAATGCAAATCAAAACTACAATGAGATTCCATCTTACACCCAATAGTCTGGCAGCTATTAAAAAAAACAGAGGACTACAAGTGTTGAAGAGGATGTGGAAGAATGGGAACCCTCATCACACTGCTGGTGGGAATGTAGAGTGGTCAAGCCATTGTGGAGGACAGTTTGGAGGATCCTCAAAAAAACTATAGATCTGCCATATGATCCAGCAATTCCACTGCTGGATATATACCCAGAAGAATTGGAAGCAAGAACACGAACATTTATATGCACACCAATGTTCATAGCAGCATTATTCACTGTTGCCAAAAGTTGCAATCAACCCAAATGTCCATCAAAGACCCTAAACCAGTAACCTTTCCTTGTCATATTACCAAATGAGCATTCCCAACATTGTAATTTCAACCATGTACCTGCCAATCCCCAGTGTTCACTTGTTCCCTCCCTCAACCCTCCCCTCAGTTCCATGGACCATACAACCCACCCTCCCCACACTACTCCCCTGTCAAACATGCACCACACAACCCAATATTTTCACTATAACTGTCATGTTTCTTCACTGCACAACTACACGCTTCCACCTTGTCACAGATTTTTGTGTGGGTGTCAGCTGACAAACTTCTCCCTTTCTATTTTCTGTAAACCTATCTTCCACACTCTAGCTCTGTGAGTCTGCTCAGTTTGCTTAATTTATATCAGTAAGGTCATGTAATATTTGTCCTTCAATGCCTGGCTTGCTTCACTCAACATAAAAAATGTTTTTTTTCTTTAAATATTTTTCATTATTTTTTAATATCCCAATTTTTAAAAATATTATTTTATTTTTACTTTTCATTATTTTTTTCTGTATTTTACTTCCTATGTATAAAAGTATCATTATTATTTCATTTTCTTATTGTATATGGCTATTTTATTGGCTTCATTATTGAAGAGGTTTAAGATCACAGAAGGGTTACAACTGTGGCAGGGGAGAATCATTAGTGTGGGGTGTCAGTGAGGCGGGAAAAATGGAAGGAAGTTAACCTGGGTATACATAGAAGACATATAAAGGTGTTCAGATGTTCATGGGGCGTTATCACGGTGGGTGGAGATGCACACAATAACCAAAAGAATATCAAATTCCAAAAAAAGGGCTTCTGTCGTGAGTGGCACACATAGGGTGCCTCGTTTACTCTTCATGCAGAATAGACATCAAGAGATTTTGGAAGCATAATTTTTGTTACTAGGGCAGCTGGTGATCATTGGACCTGGCGCCCCTGTTAAAAAAAAAAAAAAAAAGAGTATAAAATTCCCATCCAAGAATCCACATTCTCTAATGGAACAACAAGAATGCCACAAGTACAGGGAGCTTTGTTATGTAATGACTTGTGAAGGAGGATGGTCCATTGAAGGACCCCTGATATTGATGACTAAGCTTATGAGCCTTTGCTCTTGAAATTAAAACTCAGCCTAGTGACATCGGGTGACTAAGAGTTACCTACTGGAAGCCTCCTTGTTGTTCAAATGTGGCCTTTCTCTAAGGAAACTCAGCATGTAAAAGCAATAACTTCTCCCCAGCGTGGGACTTGACTCCCTAGGATGAGCCTCCCTGGCACCAAGGGAATGCTATCAAGTACCAACAAGCAATGTATCTGGGAAAAAAAAAAAGACCTTGACCAAAAGGGGGAAAAGCTAAAGACAAATGAGTTTGTATGGCCAAGAGACTTCAAAGTGAGTCGGGAGGCCATCCCAGAGGTAGCGCTTATGCACATGTCAACAGGATCACATTGACAGCCAAAGTAGATACTACCCCACATAACAAAGCTCAAAATTTGACCCCTTACCAGTGGGCCCTAATCTGGTTTTTATGCTTCTCAGTGTGACAGAGTTAGACTCAGCAGTGGTTTCCCTATGCATGACTTTTTTGTCCTTGTATTGGAACCTATAATTAGTACTAGAGCTGGTAGGTGTACATCCAAGAGATTTAAATCTTTGGGCTGTCCATATGCCAAATGAGCTCTGAATCTCAACAGGGTTGCAACACCTACTCTCCAGTTCAATGGGCTCACCCAGGACAACTAATGGGGAGGAGATGATGGACAAACAACATTCCAAGGAACTGTGAGTGCCTACAACTACAAGCAAGAGAGTCCCATCTAGTGGATGTATGGGATTGAAGCCCCCCTCAATTAATGATGGAGTAGGCATTACCATCCTAGAGTCCTCAGGATTGGGAAATGAACTATGGGCTAAAATAAACTTACTAGTGTTCTACCATAGACTTATTGTGATTAGAGCAATGTAAGAAATACCATTGTTGTGGAGGCAGTGACCCATGGATGTTCTGGGATTAGGGAGAGGGAAAAACAGATGTAATAGGGGGGCATTTTCGGGACTTGGGAATCATCCTGAATGACATTACGATGACAGATACAGGTCATTATATATCTTGCCATACCTACAGTGTCGAATGGAAGAGAGCATAAACTACAATGTAAACTATAATCCATTCTTAGTGGCAATGCTCCAAAATGCATTTATCAGTTGCAATGAATGTACCAAACTAATGAAAGATGTTGCTAATGTGGGAAAATGTGGGAGGTGTGGGGACCAGGGCATATGGAAATCCCCTATATATTTTCTGTAACATTTATGTAATTGAAGTAACTTTGAAAAATAAAAAGAGAGAGAAAAATGTAAAGATAAGTCACTGAGGGGGGAAAAAAAGTGAAGGAGAGATTAAGACATTCCCAGATAAACAAAAGCTGAGGAAATTTCTCACCACTAGACTGACCCTACAAGAAATGCTAAAGGGAACCTGGAGATTGAAAGGAAGTGGTACTAGACAATTAACCAAATTCATATGAAGAATTAAAGATCTCTAATAAAGATAATCACATGGATAAATAAGAATTCCAGTACACTTTTTTACTTTATTTTTTATTTTTTTTCTTTTCATTTTTTTATTTTTTAAAAGATACTTAGATTACATAAATGTTACAGAGACTATATAGGGGATTCCCACATGCCCTGGTCCCCACACCTCCCACATTTTCCCACATTAGCAACATCTTTCATTAGTTTGGTACATTCATTGTAATTGATAAATGCATTTTGGAGCATTGCCACTAAGCATGGATTATAGTTTACATTGTAGTTTACACTTTCTCCCACTCAATTCTGTAGGTTATGGCAAGGTATATAATGGCTTGTATCTGTCATTGTAATGTCATTCAGGATGATTCCCAAGTTCTGAAAATGCCCCCGTATTACACCTGTTTTTCCCTCTCTCTACACTCAGAACCTCCAGTGTCCACTGCCACCACATCCATGATATTTCTTCCATTGCTAGAATCACAAGTCTATAGTAGAATACTAGTAAATCTACTTTAGTCCATAGTTCATTCCCCAATCCTGAGGATTCTGGGATGATGATGCTCACTCCACCTTTAGTTGAGGGGGGGAGGGGTTCAATCCCATATGGCCAATGGATGGACTCTTTTACTTGCAGTTGAAGACACTCTTGGTTCCTAGGTATGTTGGTTATCCATCATCATCTCCATGTTAGTTGTCCTGGGTTAGTCCAATGACCTCGAGAGTAGGTGTTGGAACTTCATTGATATTCAGGGCCCAGCTGACACATGGACAGTCCAAAGATTTAAGTCTCTTGGACGTACACCTACCAACTTTAGTGCTAATTATAAGTTCAAATAGAAGGACACAAGAGCCATGTATAGAGAAACCACGACTGAGTCCAACTCTGTCACATCGGGAGCATAAATTCCAAAGTAGAGCCCACTGACAAGGGACCAAACTCTTGAGCTATCTGCTCTGACTATAGCATCTGGATGTTTCCAGAGCTCTCAGGAACCCCACTATTTGGGGTAGTATCTACTTTGGCTGTCAATGAGATCCTGCTGAGATATGCATAAGCTATAAGCCTGTTACCTCTGGAATGACCTCCAGACTCATTTTGAAGTCTCTTAGCCATATAAACTCATTTGTCTTTACCTTTTCCCCCTTTTGGTCAAGATCTTTTTTTTTTCCAAGTTGCATTGCTTGTTGGTACTTGGTAGCAATCCCTTGGTGCCAGGGAGGCTCATCCCCAGGAGTCATGTCCCATGATAGAGGGAAGTTATTGTATTTATATGCTGAGTTTGGCTTAGAGAGAGGCCACATTTGATCAACAAGGAAGCTTCCAGTAGGTAACTCTTAGGCACCCTACATCACTATGCTAAGTTTTAATTTCAAAAGCAAAGGCTTATAAGCATGGTCATCAATATCAAGGGCCCATCAATGGACCATACTCCTTCACTAGTCATTGCCGCTGTACTTGGAGGATTGTTGCTGTTCCATTAGAGAATGTGGCAGAGCTCCCCAGCATGGGAATTTGATATTCTTTTGATTATTGTGTGACTCTCCACCCACTGTAGCAATACCCCAAGAAGTTTTGAACACGTTTATATGCCTTCTATGTATGCCCAGGTGATCTTCCTCCCATATATCCTCCATCACTGACATCCCACAACAATGGTCCTCCCCTGCAATAGTTGTAACGCTTATGTGATCCAAAACCTCTTCAAAAATGATGCTAATAAAATAACCAAATGCAATGAATAAGAAAATGACATAATAAAAATAGTTTTAAACTTAAGAAATAAAGTATAGAAAAAATTTTAAAAACTGAAAATAAAATATAATAAAAATTGGAATATTAAAAAATAATGAAAAATATTTAATAAAATTTTTGACATTTTGCCTTTCATCACTGTAAGATCTGTTGTCCTGTATGTACAGTGACATTTTCTTCTTTTTATTCCCCCAGTGTCTTACTTTTTTTCATTTTGTCTTCAAAGAACTTTTAGGTCACAAATAAAGTTACATACAGAATACAGAGGACTTGCATTTATCCAACATCTTCCCCCTTTTCCCCCTTCCTGTATTTATAACTTTTTTATATGTGGATGGTACATTTGTTACAACTGATGTATGAATATTGTAACATAGCTACTAGCCATGTTCAATGGTTTACATTATGGTTTACATTTTGGACAATACACTTTCATAAATTTTTGATGAAATTTAATATGGCCTGTATCTATCATTGCAAAAATCATGTAGAACACTTCCATCACCCCCAAAATACCTTGTCCCATTTATTCTCTTCCTCCCTCCCCCTCCTCTTGGGACCCATGGCAACAGCCAGACTTTATTCCTTGAAGGACAAGATTTAAGTTACTTGGAACAACACTGAGGACTTGACACACTGCTCTGTCCTCTCCTATTAGGCACTGCCTATACTCTTGAGAGACTCCTGCTCCTCTGTTTGAGAACATAGCGGCCTTCCCCAGGATGGGAGTCTAACTCCTTCCCTTTTCCTTATGTGGGTCTCCACCCACTGATACATCACAGTATTACAAAATGATCACTCACGCACTCCCTAGAAGACTGCCCCAGATGCGCTCTGTCCCAAATGCCCTCACATGGAACACTGGAAACCAGTAACACTTCCTTGTCATATTGGCAAAAGAGCTTTCCCATCATTGTAATTTCAACCAGGTCTCTGCCAACACCCTGTGTTCACCTGTCCCCTCCCCCAACCTTCCCCCCAGTTCCATGAACTATTGTATTTTTATTTATAACTCTACTTTTTTACTTCCTACATCATCTAAAAGGAAAACGCATAAAATATAATGATTCATCAATGGTTTTATACTCATAATATATAAATATGTAACGTGATGAGAACTACGTAATGGTGGGGGGATAGAGAGGTATTGGAACATAGTTTATGTATGCTATTGAAGTTAAGTTTGTGTCAAGACAAATAAGATTGTTATAAAGTTAGGATGTTAAATTTAAGTTCGTCATAATGACAAAGGAAAAGTCAGAGAATGTGAAACCCATAGAGATAGAAATTAGAATACAGGAGTGGGAGGCAGGGGCAATGAGGAGTTAATGCTAAATGCGTATAGGGCTTCTCTTTGGGGTGAATGGAAAGTGGTAGTAATGGGTGGTGGTGGTGAGCATACACCAATGTCGTGAATGTGAATAATTCCACTGAATGGTATGCTTAGGAGGGCTTGAGATGGGAAGATTTGTGTTGTATATGTTTCCATAAATTTTTCAAAAAAGGAAGAATGAGAAACGAAAGAGTTAATGACAATCAAATGCAATACATGATCCTGGATGGGATCTAAGAAGGTAGAGAAAAGTCTCAAAAGGACATTATTGGGATATAAGAAAAAATGTGCATATAGAATGTAAACTTTATATCAACATCAATTTCTTGAACTTGACAACTACACTCAAGATTATTACATAAGTGAATATCCTTGTTCATAGGAAATATACATGGAAGTTATGTGTTCTAGAAGTATGATATATGTAATCTCTTCTCAGATATTCAGGATGGAGAAAGGGGAGGGAAGGGGGAGGGTGGAGAGAGAGAGAATGGTAAGGCAAAGGTAATAAAATGTTAAAATTGGTGGATCTGAATATCTGGGCAGGGGTGGGGAGATTTGTTGGAGTTCTTTGTATGGGATTTGTAACTGTTCTGTAAGTTTGAACTTATTTCAAAATGAAAAGTTTAAAAAGAAAGCCACACTAAAGCTTCATTCACTTCAAAGTTAAGTAATAAGTAATCATTAATTGCCATTGAGAAGTTTACAATCTAACAATTTGCACTAAAGAAAAATATGCAGTTAAAGCAAAAGGAGACCAGGATATATTCCTGGTTTATTATCAGGATAATAAACCAATCCATTGGGTTGCATTCAGTAAGGATGAAGGGACATGAGAGGAAGTGGCACTTGAGTCAGACCCTAAGGGATGGATGTAATTTCATTCAGTGATGTGGTGGAGAAGGAAACCCCAGGGAAAGGAACAATCATTCACATTATTCACCTGATTCACTCTTTCATTTATCCATCCACCCATTAGCCCAGTCAGCATTCAGTTTTGAAAGCTATCGTCTTTAGAAAGGCTTAAATGTGTTTGCTTGTTAGGAAATTCATTTCATTTTTTGTTTTTGTTGATTTGGTAAAAGTTATTTAAATATTTTCAGACACCGAGGTTAAATATTTTGTCTGTCTCCTATAAGGTGGTTTTAAATATATTATTAGCTCTATCTTTCTTCAGATTTTTGTATCAAAGGTTTTTCTTCAAAGTAGTTACTGCCTTCACCAAGAGGGCAGGTGAGATTTGTGCTTATCATTGCATTTTACAAAATACAGTAAGAACTTCCAGCAATGTATTTGACTCGGCAAGACTTAGGGATGAGTTGCAAATATGCCTTTGGGAAAAGATGGGATTTGATCCTACCTTTTATGTATAGACACTTTTAAAAGAATACATTTGTTTAGAATTTTATTTAGACCATTTATTTCTTGCAGGTTGGTTCAAACCATTTTAATTTTTTTTCATATTTATTGAATGTTTTGTTCACATGCCAAAGAAGCAATGAAATATTGGTGTGCAATATAAATAAGATAAATATATTTATTTATTTATATATACATGTTATATATTTATAAACATTAGTGTTTCCTGTTCTTTTTGAACATTTTGATAAATTTGAAATTTTCGCCTTTCCATAATGCTATTTGAAATGCCAAAATGAATTAAATGTGACTAAAAATAAACCAACAAATGGTCATTTTAGATTATGCATTTTCGCACGAGACATTGTTCTCACCCCACCCCAATATTGAGACTCACTTGTTTTAAAATTTTGTGTTATACAGAGTAAACAGAATCCAAAAAAGATTGCTTTAGCACATTATAGCATTTAAATTCTGCTCCTAAAAAAAATGGAATTATGTAACTGTTTAGTTGATTATTTTTTAATTTACGTTGAATGATAATTAGTTTTTTGCGGTGTTTCAAATATAATGCTTAATGTTTAGATATTATATAGTAACCATATTGCATATATTTTCAAAGATATAACTAATTTCAACTTACAGGTATGTGACTTTAGACACTTTAAATCACAGTTGATTACACTGTTTCTTCATGCTGCATTTCTAAACTTCAGTACCTAACCTTCTTACTTCTCATAGGGGTAAAATCACACTGGATCAGTCAAGGATGCAGCTCTGTGCTTTAAACCAAGCAGAGACATGTGTGACCACTTTATACAGGTTACCTAAAAAAATCATACATATATGATCTTTTTTCAGTGTCTTGCATGCTGTTCAGCTACAAAATATTTCTGCCTGACCCATTGCAAGAAAGTAGAAACATATAACGGTTGTTCCATAGATGAATTGACATCACAGCATGTCACTGGAGCAATTTCATCATTTTTTGTGTGTGATCCTCTTGATTACTTCCTTGATATTATCTTTTGTACTTAGGTGATTTCAAGTGCATGCTTATAGATTTTTTTATTTGTATGGATTATAAAAGTAAGATACAGAATGTAACAAAAGCCATTGAAGCAACGTTTAGTTTGGAAGTCTCTACCAACTTTTGCTTCCAGTTTAATCTGTGTATGTGTAGATGTCACATTAAATTATCACATTTAAACTCAGTGAATTACGACTCTGTTTAAAAATAATATTTGTGGGGGAGACCTTTCAGGCAGAAAATCTCAGAGAAGGAAAAGACCATTCTAGCTCTAGCCCTATAATTACAGATAAGGAAAATGAAACTCATACAATTAAGCCGATTTCTACAAATCTAGGAGGTTGTGGGCAGAGACAAGGCACCTAGCTTATAGTATAAACTTTTAGTACATTTTGAAATGACTTTAAGCACAGTGATAATTAGGACCTTCTTTTTAAAAATCAATTCAGTAAGTAAAATTTGATTTTAAGTGTGATCATGTAAAATGCATTAATTAAAAGCTAGTAACCCAGCCTAAAAATGAATCGTCAATATTATAAGTGTGTTAAGTGTTTACTTTGATTCTAGAAACAATTGTTCTCACTGATGAGAATGCATTTTCAATTATGTATCACTATGAAGAGATATGCAGAGTGGCATTAAAAAATTGAAAGTTTTCTGTGGAACATATGATATGAAACTAAATCTACTTGTCAATAAAATAAAATCCTTTTCCTAAAATTAGAGATTAATGTTTTGCCTTATCTAATTCTAACAAGTTTAAAAGAAATATATACTATTCAGTCATAATATTTTGTTTTAAATTAAGTATGCATTGCTGACTGACTGAACTCTAATAGTTCCTTGGGAAAAATATCCATGTTATTAAGAACCTTGCCCTTTTTTTTAGACTCCAGTTCATATTTTGAATTTCTTTGCCATTGTCAGAATGTTTGTATTGTTATTTATTGTGGAGTTATGAAAGTAAAACTTTATCCCGAAATTGACATACTCAGGGATAATACTGCTAACAGTTTCAAAATGAAAAAAAAAAAAAAAAGGTGTTACTAATATTCCAGTTTACTTGCAGTTAATTTTAAAGTTGTGCCTAAATAAAAGTTACATTTTTCTATTTCAAATTGGTGCTGATTTAGAGGCAATATTCTCTTAAAAACAATTTTATTCCAAAATGTAGTAAATTTCCTCCAACTGGAATCTAAAGTTGCACATATATACAATGGTATCTATATATGTATAAGTAAAACACAGAATTTTTGAGAAAGCTGAATGTTTCCAGATATATATATGTGTGTGTGTGTATGTATTTGTGTGTACAAGTGTATGTGTGTATATATTTATGTATATCATGTTTTTTTAAATCAAACTACACTTAGAAAACATAAGATGCATGTTAAGGAGTGGTCATTCTCCTGATAAACTTAAAAAACTGAATATATCATTTGTTAAGAGCTTGAAAAGGGGCATTTTTCTTTGTACACTAAGAGCAAATTTATCTTTTAGGGATTTTTAGTTTTATGGCTATTTAGCAGAAGCTCCCTACATAAAGGTTAGGAAAGATATATTTTATTCATACCAATATTTACTTTACATTGAATTTACAATATTTGAAATCCATTTTTTAAAAACTGTTAATGATCCATTCATTGGAAGTTGCCTTTCCTTGCCCTTTCTCTTCATGGATAGTTTTAGAGGATAGCATAAATCATTTAAATGTCCAGGTAGTTTGGGTTGTTTGTCATTCTGTTTTAATTTTTTAATTATATGTAATATTTAATGAGTTTGACTCTTAGGGTCTACAGTTTTACCTTGTGCTTGCTTGCATTCCAGTTTTTATTTACCCATGTGTTGTAGTTTTCTAGCAGACTTCAATATTAAACTGTTTATATTTTTGTTTCTGAAATTTTAAAGGCATTTCTTTTTATTTGACCCACTATCCAATTACTTACCTATCTATTCTCTGCAAATAGTTAGGATACCTGTTGTTAGTGCCCAGAGCCCTTGCATACTAATGATAGCTTTATATTGCAAGAGCTTTTTGGGGAACTGTCCCTTGCCCTTTCCTTAGAGAGAAACTCCGAGATGATACTGTAGTATCTGGCTGAGAAATCTATAGCCAGTCCATCACTCTTCTATGAACACTCATAGCCAAACTTTTTTGGTTTTATTTGTTTGTTTTTATATTCAAGACCTTTTCTTTTAGTTACCTAAATTATTTGCCATATTCTTATTAGTGGCTTAGGTAGAACATTCTGGAGAAACTAAGAACTCTCCATTGAAATTGTTGGCTTTATTTCGACTCTCCCTCATGGTGGTTGGGATTTGACCTCATTCTTTCTTCATCATATATTACATATACCATATTGACTCTAAGGTAGAACTGTGAAGTAGATTTTCTGCTGAATGAGCAGCCATTCTGAAATAACCTACACAATGTTTCTTTCATAGAAAGAAACAAAGAATCCTAGGAATGGAAAATTTTGGTTTTATTGTTCTTTATTTGAGAAAGAGCTGGAGTTTTAATCGAGTTGACCAGAACTATAATGTGAGCTAAAAGTTTATTGTAACTAGTAAAGAAACTGGCAAGTTTCTGCTCAGTGGAAGTGACTGAAAATACAGATAACAGAGAGGAAAATACATTTTTCCAATGATCAAAAATATCTGGAGTGTTCTTTAATTTGGGGCATTATCTTTTTTTTTTTTTTTTTTCCTTTAACAAACTTGGCCAGTTTTATTAAAGAAAATTTTTACATGATTTAATTTTCACCAGTCTGTCCTGGCATGCTTCTAATGATACAGAACCACCTGGATCGATAGTGATTGTGCATACTCTGTAGTGTTTTTCAGCACACTGAGGCCAATTCAATATTATTGCCAGCATAGTGATGGACCTCAGTGTGGGCTCACATGACATACAATTCTATTTTGGATCTCCTCGAGGCTGGTCAGTTGTTGATGTAGATAGCCATAGCCAATTTTACTTTGCCTTGCCTGATAATCCTGAGTCTGCTTATACGCTAGCACATGCTTTCCACTTTCCTTGAGCTGGAGCCTAGAGTTGATTGACACTAACAACTTTTTCATGTTCTTTGTGGCCACTGCCTTCTTTCCTGAGGTGTGAGATGGTCCACCACTAAGCAGCCAAGATGGCAGGAGAGGGAGGAAAAAAAAAAAAGGAATCTTCAGGAAAGGATATAGGAAAGACCCGGAGGGGCCCAGAAACAAAATCATTTATGGAATTAAATATGATTACACTCAAGATGAAAAACACAAATAGAAAAGTGATCTCCAATAAAAGAAAGGTTGTAAGATGAGACTATTTGCCTTTTTTCAGAAAGCAAAAATAAAACCCTAACAATTGCAAGGGAGAAGAACACATATTTTGGTTCCATGCCAGAAAAGAACATTTCAAAATTCAACTTTATTCCATAATGGAATGGTAAAGTTGGAAAACACTGGACTCTTGTACATTAAAAAGTACTCACACATAGCACAGTAGCTATATGTGGAATTCCTCCCTAAAAGTCCTTTGGTCCTTTATTCTGATCTTTACTATATTACTCCTTAATGAGTCAGGATCATCATTACGGACATTGATTGTAAATTATGCTGTAAAACTTATAAGTGAGTGATATTAACTTGAAGTTAATAAAAATGCCTTTCTTTCTTATTGACATAAAATGGAGTTTAGTTTATCACAAATTTCCCCTATGATTTTTCTCTCCTTTTATGCCCATACTGTCCCTTTTATATGCTTTTATCAACCTTCTTGCTGTCTTCTATGTGTCTTTGTTTCCATCATCAGGTAAAATACTTATTCTAGGCTCTACTCCTCAAAGAATACCTTTTTGTGTGTGTGTGCGAAACAAGCAGTCTTTGAGTATATGCTTTAAATGTAACTAACATCTTGGGGATGTTTCAATACCAGACATCCCCTTTGAGTGGATTTTTGTTAAGTTTGTGTTTTCTACATTGCTGTTTAATGGTGCTCTCTTGAGGGCCAGATTATCAAGTTAGTAGACAATCCTACTTCATTCTTCTTGCAACAGAAAATGACCAACTAACACTAACCACCACCCATACTGTCATGACATAGCCTTACAATGTTACTGCCTATTTCAGGATATATTGGTAACAAATTCATAAGTGACTAAGTTAGGGCAATATCTAATGTGACAACTTTTTTTTTTTTTTAAGATTATTTATTTATTTATTTATTTATCCCCCCTTGCTGCTTGTGCTCGCTGTGTCCATTTGCTGTGCGTTTTTCTGGGTCTGCTTGTCTCCCTTTGTTGGGTCGTCCTGCTGCGTCAGCTCACCACGCCATGCGGGCTGGCTTGCCTTCACCAGGAGGCCCCGGGAATCGAACCCGGGGCCTCCCATATGGTAAACAGGGAGCCCTATCGATTGAGCCACATCCGCTTCCCGTGACATCTATTTTTAACACAGAGCCTCTACTCACATTCAACATTATATAAAACATACACCTTCAAGGCAAATCAAAGTACACCAAAACTTTTGATTTGATCATATTTTCAGTAACTGAAATGGGTTTCTTAGCTACATACATTTACAATCAAAATAAGGAATATTTAAGAAATGTAGTGTTTTATGGGTATACAATGAAGAATCTGGAAAGATATACCAAAAAAATTTTACAGAAGTTATGCCTCGGGAGTAGAAAAACAGGAATATAGTAGAGGAGACTTCACTAAATATATTATTATACATTTACAATTTTTGAATTGAGTATATCATTTATCTAAAGGAATAAAGGAAATACCAAATTTTAGAAGATGCTTCAATCCTTATCATATTATACAGTAAAAAGGCAATAATGCCAACTATGGCACACTTCCTATTCCTAGTACTGGTAACTAAATCTACCTCTTTGATCCTATATTACATTTATTTTTGGTTATTTTTAGTTTACCTTTATATGGACTCCAATATAAAACAAATTATCTTTGCTAATAAGAAAATAGGGGACAGAGTAAAAGTATATAGTTCATTTTCCATGTGAAAGTTACAGAATATGTACAATATCAAAAAGAAAACTTTTTACACAAGGGTATTTATGTCACTACTAAGTATAATATTGTCATTCTTCCATTTCCAAAACTTTAAGAAAGGAAAACTAAATTAAAAAGCTATTGAGTTTATAGAAATGGAAATAATTGTAAGATCAATTATACAGAATGATAAAATGATTGGCCTGAATAAAAGAGATTCAAAGTTACATCAAGCAATGCTGCTATGAGAATTAAATGATTCAACTCAAGACAAAATGTTTATTATAGGTTTTAGCGTTTCTATTTAAAGACATCTTTTTAGAATCTCGTTAAAGAAACTTCTGCTTTAACAACTTTCAATATAGACAGGGCATAGACATAAATATTTTAACTTTTTATATAGTACTGAAATAGTTACTGTGTAAATACTGTAATGCATTGCCAGGATAACATTGAATTTCTAAAACTCTATTCATAAAAATTTGAATACAGATTAATTATATAGATTAATACAGATTCATTAGAATTCATATTAAATATTTTGAAAATTTCTGTACCAATAAGCAATAATAGCGAATAATTGTAATAGATGATATAAAATCTGAGCCAAACACTGAATTTAATTCACAAAAAATCCCACCACAAAAGCTGACTCTGGGGGGAAAAAGATTTTCTGTAGCAATAAATGGATAATGAAGTCACCTGAATTTTTATTTGCTCATAAATTAACTTGGTATAAATCCTCTTTGGTATGGGAAGCGGCTGTGGCTCAATCAGTGGGGCTCCCGTTTGCCATATGGGAGGCCCCGGGTTCGGTTCCCGGGGTCTCCTGGTGAGGGCAGGCCCGCCCGCACGGCATGGTTGGCTGACCCGGCGAGCACAAGCAGCAACGGGGGGATAAATGAATAAATAAAATCTTTAAAAAAAAAAATAAATAAATAAATAAATAAAATAAATCCTCTTTGGTAATGCTCCTTTTAAACAGTGAGAAAACAAAATATGGATTTTGAAGAGGTTTTTTTTTTATTAATTTAGCCTGTCAGAATTCTGCAGATAAGAGTATTTTATTTAAAAGTTATTACCAAAATAAATAAATAAAAGTTATTACCAGCTAAGAGGTAAACATTATTTATTTCCTAGTTGTTAATATCCTGGCTAATTGTAGGGATGTGCTGTATATTCATTCCATCAGCAATTCTTCAGAATCCAGGTCAATAGTTTTTTGCCTCAAAATCCAGGCCAATTTTTTCAGGGTTGAAAGGCTTGATCTCTCCTATTAAGTAAGATAATAGCTTTATTGTTTTAGAATAGTTCAAACAAATGCAAGTGCTAAAAATGAAGAAAACACTCATTTCAGTTAAATTGATTTTTAACCTTTTTAGTTGCACCAATATCATGGGTCTAATCTAAAATAGGAGAGGTGTGCTGTACTAATTAGTAGTTTTTTGATATTCATATGTCATTTAGCAAATGAGAATGAAAAATGAGACTTCATTGATATGCTACTCTTCCTTTTTATAAAACAGTATTAGGAAAACTTGACAGAGTTTTGCTGCAATTACTGTATGTATTTTTTTTTTCTAAAAAAAAATCTCTGTGTAAACATATTTTATCATAAAATTCTGGGTGGGAAAAACTTGTTTGTGTTATGATCAATTTTGTGATCATAATGACAATGAATTCATTATTCCCATGTGTAAGTCTGCCATGTTTATTTCATTGAATCTTTGTTTCAGAGTTTGCATGTGATGCTCACTTTAGTGACCACTCCCTCTTGATATTATAAATAACACTTTATGATCTTTTCTACTCTATCCTGAAATTTTATGACTAGAATGGGTGATTTGGGATGAGATCATTCCTATGATCTTTGGCATTTTGATTCCAGAACAATACTTTATTTTTTGTCTTAAGGAAAGGCCTTCTATCTATATCATCCTGCTAAATACTCTTAAATCCAAGAGCTAATAGAAAAAATATGTTTGGATTTTATTTTACACTAATTTCTTCTTTTTTAAAAAATCTTAAGTATCAACAAGCTTTTTCTGCCAACTGTTATATCCAGCCTTTCAACTAGCAGGTGTTGGCAATTTGGCACTTGTATATTATTGCTATTAATATGGTTGTCCTAAAATAATAATTGTTGGTATACATAAATTTGTAAAATATAAAACATAACAATAAAAATGAGGCCACTACTTTGTGATAGTAAACATCAAAATATTATCTTATGCTACTTTTGTCCAAATACTTACATAATAAAGATAATAAAATTTATTTTCCACAGGATGTGTAGATAGAAAGATAAAGTATATTTGCATTGGAGAATTACTTGACCTCAATGTGTGTTTATATGTTTCTATGGCCATCATATTGTTAATCTTTTTCATAACACTCTGCATGACTCTGATGATTAAATATGGCTTTTACGTAGGATTTGAATGAAACCTAAATAAACTCTCTGGTGGGGTGGTGCATTTCCTTTCAGAGACGTAACCGATCAAGTTCTTCCGAGTGCAGCACTGTTGATAATCCTCTGCCAGGAGAAGGAGAAGAAGCAGAGTCTGAACCCATAAATTCTGATGAGCCAGAGGCCTGTTTTACAGATGGTAAGAGAAAACTCAAGATGTTGGTTAGCATTCATTTATTATCCTTAGGTCCAGATCTGACATCAACTCCACATTGGTCGTCTCCACCTGATGGCCTAACACCTCAAGCGTAATAAGTTTAAAACACACTTCAGTGGGTCTGCCTCCACTAAATCCAATGCTTTCTCCAGTCTTTATCTCATTCAGTAGCATCATGATCTATCCTGTCTCTCAAGCTAAAGACTTTGGGGTAATCTGAACCTTTCCTCTCTAGCCACACTTTGATCACAGAAACCACACATTGATCAGAAATTCTGGGAAGAGGGACCAAGCCCTCCAGGTGATTCTGATGCACACCAAAATTGGAGAGCCCTGGTCTGTAGGATAGAATCTGAATTCCTTAACTTGGAATCTGAAACCTTTTACTTCTGGCCTCAGACTATTATTTTTTAGCAGTCCCTCCTTCCCCTCCTTTCAGTGCATCCACTTTCTGCCATCCTGAACTTCTCACTACCTCTGGAATGTGCCAGGAATTTCCTCAGTGGCATACCTTCAAACATGCTCTTCCCTTTGACTGAAATCCCATATCTTGCTTCCTTTCTTACCTGAGAATTCCTACTCCTCATTTGTGAACCCAGCCTTATACCACCTCTTCAGTAATTCTTTTTCCATATCCTCCAGGAAGAGAGGTTCCATCCTTAGCATTTCATTTTGTTCCTGTCATTGGGAGGGATTTTCTCTTGTTTATCTGCTTCTGCCTAATTTATATGTTTTTAAGTTGGTCTTCCCCAGTGTCTGGTAAGGTTCTCAAGAGCAGAAAAATGTGTTTGATTCAACTTTGCATTCCCAACGGCCACGTGAACAAGGCAATTTGCTAGATTCTAGGGATTCCAGGCACACATCAGATTTTTAACAAATATTGTAGCTTCAAGACCTTTACTCATCTTTTCCTTAGTAATTATGGATTTGTGCAGATGGATTCAATTATGGAATTGTATATAATGTGTGGTTACAATTTTCCAAAAGTTAGGTAGCAAACACATTTACTAATTGATAGAGTTACTCTGCTACAGATATTGGTATCACATCTATTATAGTCAGAAGGTATTTTGGTCATGTATTTCAAATTACAAATTCTATTCAAAGAAGTAACTTTGAACCTACCTAGGCAAGTTTAGAGTATTGTCTGAGTGTTTTAGTGTCCTTGGCTACTCAAACAAATGCCATGCAATGGGGCGGCATAAACAATGGGAATTTATTAGCTCACAGTTTTGAGGCTATTAGAAATCCAAATGAAGGCATCATCAAGCAGTTATTTCTTCCCAAAGACTAGCATTCTGGGGTAGGCTGCCAGCTATCTTTGGTCCTTAGCTCCTTTGTCACATGGCAGTGTACATGACGACCTCTTCTGGCCTCTCCCTTTTCTTCCAGTTTCCATTGATTTCAGCTCCTGGCCTGCTCCCTTTGTGGCTTTCTTTCTTCTCTTCTGGGTTCTATTAATTTCAGCTTCTGACTCTTCCCTCTGTGGCTTTCTCTTTATTTGTCTGAATTTTATTCTGCTTATAGAGAACTCCAGTAATAGAATTAAGACCAGTCCTGACTGAGGTGGGCCACACCTTAACTGAAGTTGCCTCATCAAAAGGTCCTACTTACCATGGGTTCATACCCACAGGAATGGATTATATGTAAGAACTTGGTTTTCTGGAGTATATTTCCAAACTACCACACTAAGCAAACATTGTCTGAGTAAGTGTTGTATAACTAAGTAAAAGCACAGACCTAGAATAAGGTTGCAGTATAACGTAATAATATAGAGCACAAGCTTTAGGGCCTGATAAACTTGAGTTCTGATTGGTCTAATGCCAGCTGGCTGTGAGACCCTGAGCATATTTTTAAATCTTGCTACTTCAGATGCCTCATCTGTAAAATGCAGGTAATAATATCAAGGATCAGAGGCATGTTGAGACAATTATGAGTTAATGCTTATAAATTAATTAGCACAATGCCTATCTTCCTTCTCTTTCTGCTTTTCTTATTGTTTTTAGAGTATTTTGTTAACTATCCTATAATAAACTATGCTACCATTGACGCTAGTGACCCATGACCTGCTTATGGTCTGGCCATCAGCATCAGTATTTTTATAGGAATCATTGACTTGTTTCTGTTTTCAAAGATTTTTTCAACCAGTCTTCTGAACACTTATGCAAACCGACAAATAAATATGTCTACAGAGTAGCATAAATTTTCCTTAAATACAAGCCAAACTCATTCCATGTATGAAGCCAAGGAATATGACACCCAGTAAACATATTTTTTTTGCTTTCTGAAAACAGTGCCATAAAAAAGGCACATGGCGTTTCCTTTAGAATTGTATGCGTTTATTGGCATTTAACAATTTCATCAACATTTCTAGCCTGTTCAATAAATTAGTACTCACCATGGAAACTTAAGTTGTTACAGATGCCAGCAAGATTTACCTTATCCATTTTTGAATGGACCTGATTTATAATTTTAGGCTAATTAGAAAGAAGTTGGGCTTAGTAAATAAATTATGGGTTTAAACAAGAAATGGCCTTTGAAAAATTTTGTATAGGCACTATTAATACTATGCTATTTCCAACTGTGGGTGCCCTGGTACTGAGATAAAACTTTGCAAAAGCTATTTTATTCCTTCAGAACCTCAATGAAGATATTTTTGTAATTATTTTGAGATTATTCATAACTTATACATTGAGGCCAGTCTATAAGAGGTGTTATGGAAACACATTTTCAAATGAACCTCATCCTGGACCATTGATAGTAGCTAAGAGCACAAATGTCTCTGAATCAGATTAAAGCAGCTTTTCTCTACTGGAGAATTTACACAGTTACTGGGCCTGACAGGCAGCCAATTTGTTTAGCCTTTCAACCATTTATTTAGGTAATCATTCCTTCATTTAGTCAACAAATAATTATTAACTCCCTTCTTTGTGCCAGGCACAGTTCTGGGTACTAGAGATAGAGAAGTGAGCAAAACAATATCCTTACCAAAATAAATAATATATAGTAGGCCAGGTAAGTGCTATGTGCAATGGGAAATGAAAAGGGGGAATACCAAGGGAAGGGTTGGGGATCTACTAGCATATAGAATGGTCAGAGAAAGCTTTTCTAAAAAGATGACATTTGATCAGACACCTGAAGAAAATTGCAGTGAAAGAGTATTTTAGGCACCCTAAGAAAAGAAAATGCCCTGAGGTGGGGAAATGAATAACGTTTGAGGAAAATCAGGGGACCACTATGGCTGAAGCAGTGTGAAAAATGGGAAAAGTGGTAAAAAGTTGTAGTCAGAGATGTTGTAGAGGCCAAATCAAATGAGCTTGGAAGGACATTATCAAGATATGATTTGAAAGTATCACAGCATGGAATCTTGAGTTTAGATGAATGAATAGAAAAGGCAGATGCAGGGAGACTCCTTGGAGGTTCCTACAGGAAGCCTTGTTAGAACTGATGTCAGCTTGGTCTAGTAAGGTAGGGTTGGGGATGTTCAGAGTGTGAGATTGTTAGATATATTTTGAAATTAGTGCTGAAATGATTTGCTGATTTAGATTGTGGGGTAAGAAAGAAAGAGTGGAATCAAAGGTGACTCCAACTTTGGGGGCTCAGAAACTGGAACTACATAATTGCTATAATGAAAACTTGGAGAAGAATGGGCTTGTGATGGTGGGAAATCAGGAACTCTTTCACTTGTATTGTAAATGACTCTGACCACTTCATTGATTGGTCTACAAGAGCTGAGCTAGAATGGTTGCCAATTCAGAGCAGCATTTGGCCTCTAGAGATTTCTATTACCTGGAAAGCAGCAGAAGGATCAAAGGAAGTATGAGACAGTTAAATTGAAGTTAAATTGACACTTTTCATTGAGGATAATGCTCAAATGATTTTGTTGTTTACCACCTCGTGTCCATTGATCCAACTTCAAAAATATCACTTTGCTAATGCGTCTCATTGAATTGTCTCTTGTTTCTCTTATTCACTGTTTTCTCCTCCCCATTATACCATGTCTTTCCTCAGTTAAGTTCCAATAACTTTATAATTCAAGACTCCAGATTCCTTCTTTAACCCTAGATCTTTCACTATTCTTCACTATCCTTAATTCCATGTATCTTGGCAACCAAACCAATCATGATAATAACATGGCTCTGATTTGACATGGTTTTATATTGTACTCCTTTTGGATTATACAGTCAGTAAATTACATAATCTGAATTAGAGTGTGAGCGGGACGCCCTCTTTTCCTTAAAATAATGTATTTTTGGTTTATTTGGTAGGAAAAGCCAACTCAACTTCCCCAAAAATATTCTTAGCTCATCAACTTCCTATAAAATAACCAATTCTAACTTTAACACAATAACCAACCCCTTTGTCCAACACCCCCCCCCCTTATTTTGAAAGGAAAATGTGAACCCAACATTTGTTTTAGAGGATTTAGAAATTTTGAAGAAGTAGTGAAAAAAGATTTTGTTTTTCAAATCAGTTTTTACATTAATTACCTGATCACACTATTATATTTTTATTAATAGGTAGGCTGTCTTGGAAGAGGTCAATGGTTTCTTTTTTATTTGAAAGCATTTAGTTTCACATGATGAAACCCAGCATAGACTTTATGTAATGCTTCATCAGAGCAAATTAATGAAACCACCCAAAAGAAATAGCATTTACCCACTGGGGCCCATTAAAATGTTTGAGAGGTACTCTGTTATATGTACATTTAATTAATAGTCCTTTTAAAAAGAAGGTATGATAATGTTGCTAACCAGCTAGGTTGGAAATCTCTTGGGATCTGCTTTTTGCATAAAAGGCAGACAGGCTGTTGAGCACTTCTGCCTCAAAATAAGAGAAAGAAACTCTCTGAGGTATGACAAACCCTGAGGGTAATATTTATGAACCCTTCATCTTAGATGAAAAGTTTGCTTACTTTACTAATTAGGATGCACGGTGTTTTTTCTCACCTCAATCATAAGAATAATGTTTCTCTTCAATTTTAAGACTGGCGAAAATAAATCCCAGTTAGTTAAACCTTCTTAAAAAAACGGGAAAACTTTCTCTACTTGAGGTACACAGATTCCGTTCTGCATGTGATCTTTGTTTTTACGTTTGAGAAAAATTCTAAAACTATCAAGAATTAAGTTTTATTCAAAAAATTCCACCGCAAAGTTTTTCCATTCTTCCTGCTGATTTCTTTTGCCCTGGGAGAGATTATCTGGGGATCAATTTTTGACCCTTTCTTTTACTATTTTTCCATTTCATTGTATAAAATGTTCTCTCTTAAATAAATGCATTTTAGATGAGGTAATAATTTAAGTACAATGAAGAGAAATCCTCTCAAATCTGAAATCATGTTAACTTTAATTAACCTTGGTTAAATGTATTTCCCATTCACACTGTTTTTGTTTATTTTCTTTTTCCTCCAGTCTTTGTATAAATTCTAGAATTCACAGAGATGTGACCTTTCAGATTATGACAAAATGCTTAGAAGATTTTAGAACTCACCTGATATCACATCTTTTTTAAGTTAACAAGATACAGCATATTGAGTGTGTAGAGAACTGTAATAAGTCCTGTGAACAGAAAGACAGAATGACAGATACAGTCTCAACCTTCTGGGAACTTAGAATCCAGAGAAAGGACAGGAACACGTAAAATATACATAATAGTAAAACATCGGAAACTTGGGGAAAATGCATAGTTTGCTATATTTCTATAGCTGGAAATTAAAGTGCTGGGAAATACCTGGTATTAACTGAATCTGCGAACTGATTTCACTGTAGAAACAAAAGGAGTCATAAAACAATGTCTAGTAAGTGTAGTTCGTCCAGATAATTCTAGTTCTGTTATTTCAAGACATACAACTTATTGTTAGCTGAAGTTATTAATTGATAGACTCAATGTTTTTTAATGAAATATATTCTTTCATAGAAAAGGAAATTAATATTTTTAAGTGCCTAATATACAAACTTCTGAAACAAGTATGAAAAAACTGTTGCCTTCTCTTCTTGCTCTCTCACTTCTTACTTTCTCTCAAATAAGATTAATTACAAATCTAAAGTTAAATTATTTTTTTAAAAATAATTCTGGTTCTTTATATTTTTAAAACAACTTTTCTGCTGCTAATTTTTAAATTTTTCAGTCATTACCTTCCTGGATCTCTCTAGTGCATAGCTGTATGCGTCACCCTTGTGAAATTTCTTAGCCTAACTTCTTTTTTACTGCAGCCTCTTGGCCCTCTGCATACATCTCTCACTACACCTACTCTGTCTCTTTAAAGGTTTTCTCTAATCTGTCCCAGTTGTGTGCTGACAAACTTTAAAAACTGGCTCTCTGAGAAAAAGTATACATGTTGACATCAATTTATTATAAATTTTACTGATGAAACAGATGTGTGACACAAAATTTATAAGTAATAATAATAGTAATTTATACAACACTCTTTAGTGTACATTCCACATAGCCAATTATTCTCACAGAATGATTTCATTGATTTTTACCATACTTTTGTATTTGTGGACAAGCTATGATTGCAGTTGATGAATAAATGTAATTTCAACAGGGATGTTGATTGGTATTTTCATTTATGTTAATCAGTAGGAGAAAAGTGAAACAAAGAAACTATATATTAGAACTTCACTCATTCAACAATGACGTGAGCAATATTAACTGAATTGGATAATAGTTTCAAATACTAGAAAAATACTTCCTCGATTATTCATGCTGTTCACAATGTCATGACTACAGACATGACATACTTTTATGCTGAATCTGTTTTCTTAACATTTCCTCCATCACTTTCTTCAGTCTACTTTAGAAAAACAACAAGCCATAATTTCTTGCAGTTGATGATTTTTGTGGCATAAAATTCCCACCATGGTCAATTTCAAACTACTGAGGTGACTTCACTAAATGCAAAATTGGGAAGAGATGCACAGGAGTCCAACAGTATAAAGTATTTCCACCATGCAGATAGAAGAAACATAAATATCTTCATGAGCATGAATAATAGTAAAAAGTAGCAAAATAATTAGAAACTGGGAGTTTAATTATTTATTACCTTTTTTAAAAAATAATTTTTAAATTCTAAGTTTATATACTTAAACCTTTTAATAATGGATGCATTAACAACAGTCAAGCAAAAATTCTTGGTACTTTAACAATGAGTTCTCATGAGCCAATTTGAGTTGGCTTCACAACATTAATGAATTCCATCTCTTGATATTGCTGTTCCAGAATGTTCCAGATTTGGCCTTTTTCTCTTGTCACTCTATATACTTTTCCAGCATGACCTCAAAAACTCTCCTGATCTCAGCTGACACATATTTGCTAATGATTCCCACATATTCTTTTCTAGTCCAGAGTTTTCCTCTTATTCTCAGATTCCCACCACCAAAGGTCTACGGGATATCTGTATTTAAGTTTCACAGGCATCTCAAATTCCTTGCCTCCCAAGTCAGCTCATGCTATATATCCACCCAGTCGCCCTGGCTTCTCTCTTTCTCTGACATCCCATCTCCAATCAGCCACCAAACCCAGCTGATTTTATTTGTCAACTATGTTTAGAATCTGTTATTGCTCTAGTTTCCAACTAGAGTTACTCTTATCTAACCCTTATCCTCTGTCTTGTCAGGGATACTGAAACAATTCTAAATGGTTTTCTGGCACTATGTCTTTCCTCACCCCCACCTCTGTCTCTTCCCACCTTCCAATCTATCCTCCCCAGAGCTGCTGTAGACATCTATTTAAATTGTCATCTGCCTATGCCATCCCCCTGCTTACAGCCCTTCATGTACTCCTCAGGGTCTCTAGGATATAGACCAAAATTGTTAAGGCGAGAAGAAGGTTCTCCAGGATCTGACTAATTTCGTTAGCCTCATCTCTCACCCCTACTTTTTGTGTACATTTTGCTTTCATCACAATTATAAACTGGCTTTAACTTCTATACCCATCATTTTTTGCTGCCCTCTTGGCCTGGAATTCTACCCAAGCTCTTTTGGCTATGTTGATTCAACTCACTCTTCCAGGAAGCTTCCTCTGACTTCTTTTCAACATATAGCCAGGTTAGATGGGCCTCTTCCATATTACCAAAATAACCTCTGCAACTTTATCATTTTAGTTTCCTTATTCAGTTATCATCATTTATTTTTGTATACTTCTCCCCCACCAAAACAGAACAAAAAAAGTTCCCTGAGGAGCAAGAACTGTATATACACCTGAGTGCATGGACGATACTCAAGAAATGATTGATGGGCATATGAATGAATTAATGAATGAATAAACCTGATGATTTTAAAATAAAATTATAAAATTTTCATGGCATTATGTTTTGTATCCTGGATTACAAAGTCAGAGTTGCATTTAACTTATAATACTTGAAGCTGTATCATCTACATCTTCTAATCAAGATCTATTTCTTTTGAACTTGGTTTTAGGAAATTCTAGTAATTTTTCTTAATATTACTTAAAACAGTGTTTCTCAAGGCTGTTTTATGGAATAGCGGAAGCACCAGAAAATTGTAGATTCAATCAAATCAAAGAAAATTTCTCTGCCAACAGAGAAGGCTCTGAAATGCATTTTTTCCTCAGACTTGAATTCATTCATTCATTCATTCATTCATACATCAAATAATAATTGAGTTTATTTATCATCATGTTTTACGCACTGTATGAGGATTATAATCATTTTTTAAAGTGGCTTAAACACTGTGGAGGAGATCAACAAGAAACCAGAGAATTACAGAAAACAAAAATATGTTTTAAGTTAGCAGTAACTGAGAAGTATTAAGAAAATACATGGAGGGTTATGAGCGGACGAAGGCACATCCAAGCTGAATCTGAAGCCCATATTAAAAGTAGCCATGCAGAGGGAGTATTGAGCCAGAGTCAGAGTGAGGCAGGGGAGAAAATTGTTTTTCTCAAACTAGCATTTTCTGAAATGGAAGTTTAAGGGTAAGAAATTACTTGGTTGAGGCAATATCACAGGGAAAGTGTTACATTAAATAATGTATTTTAAGCATTTTATTCTGAATATCAAGATTTTATATCCATGTCTTTTTGTCAGGTTGTGTACGGAGGTTCCCATGCTGCCAAGTTAACGTAGAGTCAGGGAAAGGAAAAATATGGTGGAACATAAGGAAAACCTGCTACCGGATAGTTGAACACAATTGGTTTGAAAGCTTCATTGTTCTCATGATCCTGCTCAGCAGTGGTGCTCTGGTAAGTAATCTGACCCCTAAACTAATACATTGATTATATATTTTTTAAATGAGCTAGAAGGTAAAAAAATATCATGGTGAGTTGTTTTATCAAAGAATTCGTCTCTATGATTAGTATCAAGGACAAAATTTTAATTTAACTCAGTAAATATTTACTGAACACCTATTACATGCCAGGTATATTCTTGATGCTTTGAATTCAAAGATAAGTAAGATCCAGCACTACCCTCAAGGAGATCAAAGAGTAATAGGGAAGAAAGATAAACAAGTGGTTACAAAACTGGCTCTGAAGCAGGGAGACCATTTGTCTAATGGAGATTCAGAAAAGGTTTACCAAGTTAGATGATGCTTTGCAATGTCTGGAATGATGAATAGGAACTTTCTGTTCAGGCAAGATAGGCTGAGAAGAACAAGTGTACAGTGGTTAGGAGGCATGAGACAGCATGAGATAGTCAGGAAATTAAAAGTTGCTGAACTGTAAAGAGTGTTGGGGGTGGAAAAGCAAGTAGTGGAAGGAAGATGATAGCCAGAAACATCATGTGAGAGGTAGACAGTATCAACATGTTCTTATAAGGAAAATAGACTGTATTTGGGGGATAAGCAGTAGATGAGTTTCTCATTCTTGTAGATACACTGAACATCTTCTCTGAGGATAGAAAGGGATCTGGAAGAGCTAAGAACTCCCTGAACTTTTTCTTGTTTTCTATCCTGCTGACACTGCCAGAGGTGGGCCATTAAAAGCCTAGTTCCAGCTAGAGATACCACTGAAAGTTCCATTATACTAAAACCTGAATATTCAAGAATTTTATAAATTGCCTGATAGACAGTCTTGTGGGTCTTCAGTTTGATATTGCTCTTTTTGCAAGCTATTAAGTTAGGCTGTTACCGTTTCATGGATGCTGACAGAAGATATGAGACTTTAGGGCTTTATTACTCATGGTACAGGAAGCAGCGTGAACTTCAACATGTTGATTGCCCTTGCCCCGAGTCCCAAGGAGGCACCATATGGATACAGATGAATGTTTCACACACATTTAGTATGGGTTGACTTCTCAGCTGAGGAACACCAAGCATGGGAAACCCATCTGTTTATAGCAAATACTAAGCAATCCCACTCTTTGTCTCAGAGGAAGACACTATTTTATCTCTCAATGTTGTTTGCTGCAAACATAACCCTGAGAAATGGTCCAGTTAAAGAATAGTCATGGCCTTGTATTCTTGACACACTCAGCAAGAACGTACAGGGGATGCTTAGGGCCTACAGTGACTGCCTGGCCTAAAAAGTTCATGTCTCCAAAAAATAAGATATAATCAGAAAAGGATACTTAAGACAGGTAGAATGCAAGTAGGAATCTCGACAGACTATGTCCACATTATCTTGTGTTCCAAATAAGTAAGGAAATTTATTCAATGCTGAGTCATAATTGTGACTGAAACTTTCAGAAGAGATTTCAAGAAAGCTAAAGAAAACATTAGGGTAACCCCTTGGTCAAAGCAATTAAAAAGGAAGATGAATTTTGGGAGAATGAGGTACTCTCAAACTGAAATTCAAATAGTCCATTCAAGGAAGAAAAGAGCAAGGCCCTCCAAGAAGCTGGGGTTTTTATTCATAGAATTTGTCAAGGAAACCAAATTAAAATACCTGCATATAAAAGAAATCTAAAAAGTAATGCCTATCATTTATGATATTTCGGGCTCTTCAAATTATATTTCACTATTGTGTTTCAAGCTCTTTAAATATTATCTCATTTAATTTTCAGACAACCCTATGAGATTATAGTAATTTGCTCTTTTTATCAATGAGGAAGATGGGTACAGAGTTTATTTAGCAAGTTACTTTGCTTAAGGTCTAAAAGCTAGTAAATGGCAGAGCTGTAACTTAATTAATGTCTAAAGTCAAAGACATGATATATTTTTTTAATTTGTTGTGTCTCAACCCAAATAGAAACAAATGAATGGTGACTGTGAAATGAGTTAACAGTAAAGTCTTAGCCCCAAATCAGGTAGAGCTCATGTAATAACCTTGTCTCCCTGCTCCCCTAACCATTGCATTAGTCCTGGTAGCTAGAGACCCTGTTGGTGGAGTCCTGTTCCAGGCTCTGGGACCAGTTAGAGAAAGGCATACTCAGCCAGGGTCGTTGCTTCTCAGAATCAAGACTTGCTCCTGGTCCTGCTTCGACCTTGCCTCCCAGTTCCAGGAACAGGACTCTTCTTCTTTGTGACCAAGTCCTCCACTCCCTTTTCTTTGCGTTTCAAGGACTGAATCATTGCCATGGTTTCTGTTTAGGAGCTTACCTGATTCCTCCAGAACTTGGAGGAAAAGGGCAAGAAAGTCTTGAGGGCTGGAATTCTGCTCCTGCACCTCAGTTCCACTGACCTTCAGAACCTTTGCCAACTTTTGGGACCTTCTTTTTGCATCTTACTAGGTCTGTCCATCCTTTGTGTTCCAAATTCTGTTTCCTTCAATTTTGATACCAACAGTTTGGGGAAAATGGTAAGGATAACTTTTAAGTATAGCAGAATTTGGACTAAGAAGAATAAGAAAGGCACAACCATGGTTGTGGATAGGTAATATAAGGTTAACCACTAAGGATACAGGTTCTTTTACTTTCATTTTCTCCAATAAGGTGAATGGTGTTGAAACCTGAAAGAGAACATGCTAATACTTTAGACTTGGGTAGTCACTTTCTTTGCCTTGAGTGAGCTCAATCTTTAGGTGCATTCAAATTATTTCCCGAGGAACTTGTAGGTGACCACAGATTCACCGTCAGTCACTCACAATCTTAGAGCATGTAAGATATGCGACATTCATGGAATAATTACAATAGTGGTTTGTAGAACTGAAATTTTTGAAGATTGATGAAATATGGGTGTAGAATTCAAAGGAAGAAATCACTGGTATTGTGCTTGAAGTAATTCTTAGGACTTATCCAATTTGAAGTGGGAAGGAAGGGGAGTCAGATGACAGTGGAGATTCTTGAAGGTGTCAGAGATCATAGTTCTTTTAGAGGATTATAAGCAATTTCTTTCTTTTGTACTCTCTCTTGACCTGTGGTGACCAGCAGCATGCAATGGTGAAAAGGCTAGAACTAAGTGTTATGCCGTAGCTATAAACTAGAAGAAAGTCAACTGGCCCATAACAGTATTGTATGTCAGTGATCATAATTTTATTTCTTTTTTTTTCACTACAAATCATAAGTTTTCAGTTGTACATGAATTGAAATTGAAATGTAATTTCCACAGGCTTTTGAAGATATATATATTGAAAAGAAAAAGACCATTAAGATTATCCTGGAGTATGCTGACAAGATATTCACTTACATCTTCATTCTGGAAATGCTTCTAAAATGGGTAGCATATGGTTACAAAACATATTTCACCAATGCCTGGTGTTGGCTGGATTTCTTAATTGTTGATGTAGGTATTTGGAGAATATTTTTTTTAATTGATTATTTTAAGTGTCCTGAAAAAGCTTCACTGATGTTGTACATAATTATAAGTTTGTTAGCTCATATTTTCAGGCTGTAGGTTTCTATTTTTAGAAATATTAATTCAACACGAGGAAATATATCTGTGAGGGATATCATAGTCACATGCCAAACATCAGTTTTTAGAGATTTATTTTCCATCTGATATCTAGAATAATTAGAAGACAACATGTACAGTTTTATAGTTTTAACAAGTGCTTTAACATTTAACCAAGGGTTTACATCACCAGACTGCAGAAAGGTCATTAATGCACCATTCATAGATACCAAAATTACAAATTAGCATGGCCATAAATAGCAAAATCTGACTGCCAAATTAAACCAAAACTAATTATATTTACTCAAAAGTTCAATTATTCAGTTGTATAGAGCTTAGTGAACTCTTTAACAGCTTCATAAATAAGATATTAAAAGCAATAACATTTAATTTTCTATATAAATAATGTGCAAAAGCATGTTTAATTTTTTCCCCAATGTATAGCTGCTATACATCACACCTCATATTTTCTCTCTGGCATCCTCTAAGACAGGGGTTCTTAACTTTTTTTGTTCCAGGGACCCCTTTGCCAGTCAGGTGAAAACCACAGACCCCTTACTAAGCCCACATTATACTATGTATTATTTAAAAAATATATCACACCTGCACCAACACGTCCCCACAAGAATGTTTTTTTGAATTTCATTCCAAACTCACAGACCCCTTGTTAAGAACCCCTGCTCTAGGAAAACTCTAATTTTTGATACCTTATGTTAATAATTTCATATTCTTTGAGTTTTTATTTGATTACCTCTTATATATCAGGTTATCTAGTCACTGCCTAGAAAAAATGGATAAGATGCATGCTTTTGTAATATAATAGATTTAGGGGAAAGTTAACCAAAATAAGAAAAAATAATAGAAGAATATAGGTTATTTCTTTAAACTTTAAATACAATTGGGTCTTTTA
Source organism: Tolypeutes matacus (assembly GCA_026826555.1). NCBI lineage: Eukaryota > Metazoa > Chordata > Mammalia > Cingulata > Chlamyphoridae > Tolypeutes > Tolypeutes matacus. The sequence goes on from JAKSZT010053928.1 coordinate 12,608,519, forward strand.
AAAATTATTATAAAATATTTGATATTAAAAACCTTTAAAAATATTATCGCAAACATACTTCTTTTCATCACCTGCTTAAGAAAGAAAAATTTACAAGTAGGTTCAGTTTATTTTAAATTAAGAAAGAGGTATGACTGCTTAATAAGGGAAATTACTTTGTCTCACATTGAGAAATCTGAACAGGTTCAATATATCACCTTGTTTAGGAGCATAAATTTTAATTCAGGGAGGTAGATAACTTTAAATATTAAGTTTGAAATATCATTTACTATTTTGAAAACAAAAGGGTTAAAAATGTTTTAACTGAGGGTTACGATTTGAACATGTCTTTGGGGGGGGCCACAAATCAATCCAAAACAGATTACTAGGTAAATACATGTATACATATGTACACATGTATATGTATGCATGCATGTATGTGTGTGTGTGTGTATATATATATATTTCTACTCAGCTACAGACTACATTGAAGTTATAATTTCCTCAATACTATGTATGCATCATCTTCAATATCTTAAAACTTAGTGATTTGAAGACCAAGTCTGCCACTTCCTTAGGTGCTATTCAAATTTTAAAACTTTATTAAGTGTAATTAAGTGTAAAATAATGGACCAGAACAGCTGGATGAAATTTGAGATTGATATGAGGGATAATCCATTCTGCTGGGTAGATTGCTTGAGGAATTAAAAAAGAAACAGTAATTTTACATTAACTGAGACATGCAGAGCTACAAGAGAGCAAACATTTCAACACACCCTGCTTTCTAAATTAGGTTACTTGTTTCTGATGGCAGCAAGAGCGGACTTGTGAGCAATGAATTTCTCAACTCCTTAAATAGTTAAAAATACAGACGTTAATTCTCAGATGTTCCCTTCTTTGCCTAAGCAACTTAAATCTCTCAGTCACTACCTTAGTTCAGAGTGAACGACTGCGTTGATGACATTGTTCTTAGACATTGTCTACAGCTGTGCACAGTTTGAAACAAATGACTATTTTAAATGGAACTTATTGAAAGGCTGAATGCATTTACAGATCTAAGGTCATGGAGGCACTCCTTGCACTGTTACTAAAATTTGTATTGATTTTCTTTCTGTCCATGATTTTTTTCTGAGATAACTTATGATAAGAATACAAATTTCTGTTGAATACCAGTTAAGATAATTGTGGCTAGGGTATCTAATACTATGAAATTCTTATTTATTTATCTATGTTGATTGTGAAGGCAGCAAGATCACCTACACTCATGCTATCTTCAATATAATAAGATTTCCAACAAATTGCTGGGTAGATCTGATCATGGGTCTTCAGAATGCTTTTAAATAAGGTTTATACTTAGGGCTGAGTCTTCATTGAGTGGGTGCCATATTTTTATGATAGCTTCAGAATCACATACTTTGTTATGCCCTGGGTTTTCTTTCAATTGAAATTTTGATAGTTACTCTAATTAAATTTTCACATTTCATAAGCAACTACATAACCATTGGTTATAAAAATGTGAAAAGTACATATGTGATTTCTGTTAAGACATGAGAGAGAGCCTGTTTTTCTTCTACGACTTTCTCTTATTTTGGTTTACATTCTTTTAAATCTAATTCCTTACAAAAGCACTCACCTTCCCATTATTTTTAGGCAATGACTTAGATAACCTGATATATAAAATTACATTGTTCTTGTTGAGTTGCTTTTAGTGAGCTTTGAAAATGTCTTTTTCTCTTTCTGCATTATCATTCCATTGAAACAATTAATGAAAATTGTATTTTTTTGTAGGTTTCTTTGGTTACTTTAGTAGCAAACACTCTTGGCTACTCAGAACTTGGTCCCATTAAATCGCTTCGGACACTTAGAGCTTTAAGACCTCTAAGAGCCTTATCTAGATTTGAAGGAATGAGGGTAAGAAAATACCAAACTTCCCAATAATGTGCCTATTTTGTAAATGGAGTATAAAATATGGAAAAAAAAAAAAAAAAGGACATGTCAAAATTATGGACTATTTTTATTTTTCCACTCACATATACAGAATCTTTATATGCATGAACTATGTACATAAGTGTATATACATGTATATACATACATATACACAGGCATTATTTCAGTACATATTGTTTAACAAAGGAATCGATGAAATGCAGTGATGCTTCCTTTAACATTGTTGGGTGATAGAATGATCTAAATAAGCGAATTTTCACTTTTTAACTGGAAATTTCCCCCATGCTAAGAAAATTCAAGTAAGGGGATATTGTTAGTCCTGACATCATCTCTCATATACAAGTCATCAAGGTCTTGCCTGTATCAGGTGTTCAAATAGTATTTGTTAAAGGAGCTACCCTGGGTAGGGAATGTAAGAAAATACAGGAAAGATTAAGTAGTATCAGCCATTCCCATTTTATTTCCTTCTTAAAATATTGTTACAAATAAGTGGAAATATTCTCAAATTACACTTGATAAAACCAAGAGTCAGAGAGTTTACTTAATTTGTACAAGGCTGCATAGTACCTGAAGAGAGAGAGATTTAGAAGAGACAACCAAAGTGATATGACCAAAAACTCTCAGCTGCCCAACTGTAAGGGCCATATTAAACCAGTAACTCCTTTATAAAACACCTGTAGGGCAATAACCTTATCTTCTCTATACTCCATATCCTCGTGTATTGTTACTCTCCTCACATTTCTTGTTTTCCAGATTTATACCTGCTCTCTCATGCCTTAGTTGTTCCCTCAACCTAGAATGCTTCTCCCTGCCCTACCTCAACTCTAACCCATCTAACAAACACTTACCAACACTTTGTGTCAATTTTTAAATTTCCTTCTTGGTTTGCCATCTGGTATAATTAGACATTCTTCTTCTATGTTCAGACACCTAAAAACCTTATTAATTGCATTTGACTTATTTATCTGACTGCCTCTCTACCTGTAGTCTCTAAGCAATTTAAGATGAAGATTAGTCTAGCTCAGTGGTTCTCAAAGACTGGTCCACTGTTCAGCATCATCGGGAAACTTACTAGAAATGCACATCCTCAAGCCCCAACCCAGACCTACTGCATCAGAAACACTGGGATAGGCCTCAGCAATCTGGGTTTTTACAAGTCCTCAAGGTGAACATTTGAGATCTTTCAGACTGGCAGAGCTTCATTGTTTTCTCTGCTAACATAATTATAACTAACCTCTACTACTTAATGTCTCCAGTATAATGGTGCTCAAGTATGCAAGAGACATCATTATTTAAAGGAATTTTTAAATATAATTTCTCATTATCAAACAAGAATTGAAAATTATAAGTTCATTTTATGAAAGAAGATGGTGTTGGAATTCATTGACATAAACTTCATTTTTTGAGAATTAATAGTGTTACAACCTATCCAGAACTTACAATTGACCCTTGGATTCTAGTACACACTGTATTGCATTTTCATGCTTCCCCCTAGGAAACCACTTTCTTCAGTAACTAATTCAGTCCATTATTTTTATACTGCTTGCACTTTGCCCTTTATCTGTAATACAGGTGAGTTGGATGCAGGTGAATGTTTTACTAGATTTGGAGGGGCAAACATGTCTATTTAGTTACATTTATTAGCCATGCAAAAAGAAGGTAACATTTCTTCAATGCCACAAAGTTGTTTTGAAGAATAAATGAAATAATGCATTCAGGTGTTTTGTCTGAAATTCTACTTCAAAATCAAGAACAGTCTTCCTGGATTAAATACAGGAAACAACTATTTTGTTTTTTGTAAAAAAAAAACAAAAAACAAACAAAAAAAAAAACAGAATAATTGGTCCTTATGAAATGACAAATATTTCTTATTTTGTAGTTGCTCTTATTTTGGGGGGGCAAGGGTTAGATGATCAATAGCATCATTGCTAAAAAGCAGAAATAAAGCAAGTATTTAAGATAAACTAAACTCATTTTTGTTTTACCGAGGCCAGCATGATCTATATTTAGCCACGGATTTATATATAAAGTATTTTTAGAGTTAAAAGAATAAATTTGAAAAGCTTGCTCTTATTTTGCAGAAGAGGAAACAGACTCGACTGTATTTACTGAATTCTCATATCATACAACTGGCAGAATCCAGTAAATCTCAGTGGAAAACTGATTCCCAATCATAATTCCAGAACCACAAACCTTTAACATTTATTTTTTATCACTTATATTTATAAATTTCTCTTTTCTAGAATGTACAGATTTTATGACTTCAGCTTGCCAATACCAGGCTCTTGGTTTATTATTTTTTGTTTATGTTTTCATTTAAGCTGTCTTAGTCATTTTGTTCAACGCTATATTGTATTTTTGCTAATAGTTTTTAATGTTTGCTAATCGTGTATTCTTGAATGATTGTACTCACTGACGGCAGGGCTCATGTCTCATTTTGGCTTGCTTGGCACACTGCTGAGCATATAGTAGGCATTCAGTAAACACATGTTATTGGCTATTTTGTGTCATATACATTTAAGGGTGGATGTTCTCATTTCTATAATACTGCATTGTATTTCATTCATGTTGTCCCTTTAACATTTTTACTAATTCTAATCATTCTTTTCTTTCTTTTAAATACTAGGTGGTTGTGAATGCACTCATAGGAGCAATTCCTTCCATCATGAATGTGCTACTTGTGTGTCTTATATTCTGGCTAATATTTAGCATCATGGGAGTTAATTTGTTTGCTGGCAAGTTCTATGAGTGTATTAACACCACTGATGGGTCACGGTTTCCTTCGAGTCAAGTTCAAAATCGTTCTGATTGTTTTACCATTATGAATGTTAGTCAGAATGTGCGATGGAAAAACTTGAAAGTGAACTTTGATAATGTCGGACTTGGCTACCTGTCTCTGCTCCAAGTTGTAAGTGACCCCTTTCATAAATGTTTGATATTTTAATGGAAATTGTGTGAAGACATAGAACATTCAAATAATCTATTAACTGGAAATGATAAAGTACTTTATGACTTTAAAAACAGAGTTTCTATAAACATGATCTAAGAAATGCAGATTCTTTTACATCTGCAGTTTTTAATTCATACTTGACTTTTTTGTGTCATTTGGATGCCCACCATTGCACCATCTGAATATTGGTCCAAAATGAATGCTCAGTTTTGGGACATCACATGGGACTGAGAGAGGACTTCCCGCTAGCATAGAGAATCCTTAAGAAATGGAGGAAAATGTTTCCTGCCTTATTCATAAACTTCCCCTCCACCTCTGGGAAACAGAGTGCATGTAGAAAATTCAAAGACAATTTTAATAGTCTGGAAATAATTGTATAGAATCAAGATTTAGAATGTGATTTGGAATGCATTTTTAATAATGTTAAGTGAAACCAGCTAATGTACATTTATGGCAATTTACAGTATGAGCTTCACATTCATATTCTATAAATTTTTATATGTGCAGGCAACATTTAAGGGATGGATGGATATTATGTATGCAGCAGTTGATTCAGTTAATGTAAGTATTGGCCAACATACACTAAAATCTAAAGTTCTTAGTTTGGTTCAGTGGTTTTCAAACTGTGGCAACATGGAGTGCTTGGTGTGTACTTGCAGTGAAGGACTTCCACCTGATACTAGCTGTATTAGTCAGTCAAGGGGTGCTAATGTGAAATCCCAAAAATGGGTTGGTCTTTATAAAGGGTATTTATTTGGGGTAGAAGTCCACAGATACCAGGCCATAAAGCGTTAAGTTTCTTCTCACCAAAGTTCATTGCCACGTGTTGGAGCAAGACAGCTGCCGACATTTGCCAGGGTTCAGACTTCTTGTGTTCCTCTCTTCCCGGGACTGCGTTTCTCTCTGGGCTTAGCTCTTCTGGTTCCTCTACAAGGTCAGCTGTAGACGATCAGGTGAACGGCTTGCTTCTCTTCTCCTGGGGCCTTCTTTCCAACATCAAAACTGCTTCTCAAAAGACTGCTTCAACTCTGTTCTTTGCCTTGCCTTTTACATTCGATTCCCCACCCACCAAGGGGTGGGGCTCAATGTCCTACTGATGTGGCCCAGTCAACGCCCTAATCATAACTTAATCATGTCCAGATTAACAGATCAGTTTACAAGCATGAGCCAATTATATTTTTGGAATTCATAATTATATCAAACTGCCCAACGGCCACACTAGCCTAGTGGTTAAGAGTGCAGCATTTGGAAGTAAACAGAGCAAGCCTTTCTCAAATTCTAGCTCTACCACATACAAGACAAGTTACTTTACCCCTCCCAGCCTTAGTTTATTCTCCTGTAAAAGGAAAATAACTCGAATGCCTACTGTATAGCAGATCCAACAAGAAAATGCCAATTATAGCCCTATGCCCAGCCTGGCAATAATGAATACTCAGTAAATATTAGTTTACCAAAAGAAAAATGAAATAACTGTTTGTTCACAGTTTTTATTGTTTTCATATTTATTTTGAAGTTCCTTGGGAGAGTTTATATAAATAAATTCCACTTGAGGAAAGTTTGAAGACAACTGACTAACTTATATCATCACAAAACCTAGTAAGACATTTCTGTAACCTAAGAAAGAATGTCAGCAAAATTTATATAAATATGATATCTTCTTTTAAGTTCCTTCTGGAACTTAAATAACATACTTTAGGTCATGTAGTTACTAAATTGTCCTACCAAGCTATAAACAAGTACAACATATAGTTGGGCCCTTTGTACTAATTTGAAGATTATATTTTTGTACATAGTATGCATACAATAAATACTTGTTGAATGTTGAATAAAGTTTTAAGAAAGATTATATTGAATATCAACAATGCTATAGCTTCTGAAACACCAAATTTACCTAGGATATCACTGTTTGGATTATTTTGTCAAAACGTGTAGAAAATTTATAATGAATGTTACTGTCAACATGCTGCTAACGTTTGCTAATTTTATAGGTAGACGAGCAGCCCATGTATGAATTCAATCTCTACATGTATATTTATTTTGTCATCTTTATCATCTTCGGATCATTCTTCACTTTGAACCTGTTTATTGGTGTCATCATAGATAATTTCAACCAACAGAAAAAGAAGATAAGTATTTCAAATCTATCTTCATTGCACTGAAAAGAAATGAAATTTTTTTTCAAAAACAATGTAAAATTTAATTTGAGATCAAATAGTACTTAGTTCCATTAAAGTGTCATTTATTTTTAAAATAATTTACCAGTATACCATTAGATATGCTTAATCTCATTAATCTTTGAACAGAAAAGAAATATTTCCAAATTTATCATTTTTATAAAGCAATATTAATTATTCAGCTTTTCTCCAGTATTCCCCATAAGGGCTTAAGTAATTAAGAAAAACGAATGCATTAATTATTTTATTAAAAACATATTTCCTAAGTAGTCATTCTATTCTGTTATGAGACACTGTTCTGTGTGGTATATTTTGGCGTAGGTGGGAGGACAACATAAGGTATGGCTCCTGAGTGCAAAGAGTTTATATTATAGAAGAAATGATACATGCAATGAAATTAAGATTTGTAGATTCTTTGTTTGAGTCAGGCACTCTACTGAGATTTTTATCTCATTAACCTTTGCATCAAATATGTAAATGATGGAGTCAACATTTGATTCCATGCATCCTGTATCTGTTGTCTGTATGCTGCTACAGACTATGCAGTATCTCCAAATACTATAATATAAGACAGTGATAAGTACAATAAGAAAGACTAACAACAAAATGTACATGGGCAAGAATAGGTTAGACCTTGTTGATGATGCTCTAGAAAGTTTATGAAATAAATGAAAATTGAGTAGGCCTTGGAAGATGGACAGGTTGACGTGTAGCAAAAGGATGAATAATCCATTTGAAGGGGATCAGAAATGTGTGAGCAAATGCTTGGCACCAACAAAATAGGCAGATATTTAAAGACTAGAAACCCATGCAGTTTGTTTGGAGCTTAAGATTTGAGGAGAGAAATGATAGGAAATGAGGTCTTGACTTGCTTGAGAGCAGATATGAGAAGCCATATTAGACATTTTTCCATAGGAGCTAATGAGTCATTGAAGGATTTTGAGCAAGGAAGAACATTATATGCAAGACATTCATTTTTTTTTATACCCTGATGAGTCTGATCCTGTATAAAGTACTTCATACCTGTAATGTTAGTCAAGCTTTACAACAAATCTAGAAGATATAAGTATTCTCACTTAACCTCTCAGAAGGGTTACATTACTTGCACATATTCTGACAGCTAGGAAGCACCTTTGTCATAAGTCGAACACCAAAGTCACTCTTTCCAGAGACTGTAAAACTGAGCTTTAATTAAAAACTTGATCTACAATGATGTACAGAATGATTAGGAGAGTGGAGCAAGCAAAAACTAGTTCAGAGCTTGCTTTACGTGCCATCTGGACCAGTTATAGTCTCCAAATTAGTTCTCTGTGGCAATGGAGAATGGAGATATATTCAATTAAGAGATTTTGGGGAGGTGGAGTCTATAGTATTGTTGGTGATTTGCAAGATAGAAGTCACTCTCTCAGGTTTCTGTCAATTGACTATGGTGCCACCCACAGGAAAAGAGACCTTCAGAGAATGAAGGGTAGAAATATATGCAGGAATGATTTCAAGTACTGTCACAACTTCTAAGAGAAGACAGATGTCCAAACACTGAAATTTCTTTGATGCACAGAATTGACGAGTCACAGCAAGAGAAGATTTTAGTAAATGTTAAAACATTGTTTATGCCTATGTTTCCAAATATGAATGTTTATTTTACAAAGAATTTTTTTTTAATTCCATGTTCCGTTCTTACATTTTATATCTGAGGGTCAAATTTAGTTAATATTCTCATGTATTTATGCCTTTAAGCAGAGGATCTTGAATAACTAATATTAATCTTTAATATTGCAAAGTGTGCCCTAATTTTCAATTTAATTATATTTTTCAACTGTAGTCATTATATATTTGTATATGTGATATATAAGCACACACATATGATTCCACAGCATTTCCTGTGCAGGTTAAATTAAACATGTGTCTAGAAAAAGCAGTATGACCATGGATAGAATGGACACAGTCCTAGTTACTTTGATCCCTTTGGGGTTTTTTTGTTTGTTTGTTTGTTTGTTTGTTTTTCAATTATCACAATGTTTATTGATAGATACAAGTATATAAAATCCGGGCATGAATATGACTTGAAAACTAAATAGACTTTATTTCAATACTATAATAAGAGGGATCAATTCAAATTCTTACCATTTGTTTCCATTCACAAAAACCACTTCAAGGGCATTAACAATCTCTCAAAACTGATCAGTTTTGTGCAAGTAAACCATGTTTCTTTTAAAAAGATTTGTGCACTTGCCCAGGCTCAAGGATATTAAAATCTACAACATAAAGTCCATTACTAGATGTAGAAATACAGGCAACATACTATTATGGCAACAACCATCAATTACAATTAAGAATTTTTCTGTAACAACCAAATGGATAATCAAGTATTGCAACAACTCAAGTATTACTTAGCAAAGTGTATTTCTATGGTATTCAGTGTTGCTATTCAGTTTTCTAACTTAGAACAGTCTATGATAACTGGCAGCAAAGAAGGTCCTTGCAATAGACTGCCTCTGCTGGAGAACTTATAATGTAATTATTGCATGCCGCTAATATACTATCTAAGTAATAAAGATACTCGGAAAATTCATTCCACTGTAATGTTTTCACAATATTTAAAGCAAAAGCACATCAGTAGGATTTCCTTCTGCATAAGATCCCTTTGTTTTTAAATGCTAAACTTACAATAAAAATTGCTGCTGCAAGAAGAAAAATGGGCTGGGCTGTCCTTATCACCATTGCCATCAGGCAAAAGTTACTGATTATCACTGATAACTATCCCTTACCATATGTCTAGTATTTCATTTTGTAATCTAAGCTTACCTTTTATTTTCTGCCCTTTTCTGAATGACTTTGGATTTCTTCCCACTGTCCTAGGAGAAGGAAAGAGGAGGGAACCAACACTTTGGGTAGTTAGCACCTACTACCTACTATGCAGGAGGCTTTCTGGTAGATGCTTTGTATATAAGAACTCATCTAATCCACAAAACTTATGAAAGTGGTATCTTTACACAAATGTGTAAACTGAGGCCTGGAGAGGATACGTAACTAGTTTCGAATCAAGTAACTGGTCAGTCACATAGTCAGGATTCAAAGGTCTCTTCTACTTCAAAGCTCAGATTTTTCCCCACAATACCATGTTGCCTCTTAAGGCTTTTTAACTTCACCACTTCAGTCTCACCATATGACTCTACCAACTATTCATACCTCTTTGAACTGTAATTCCAATTATAAAGATAAAGTAGATTATGCTTAAAGGGATTAAGAAATTTATCCAAGGATAAGAGAGGGATTTGAACAAAGATGACCTGGCACCAGAACTGAACTTTTAATCACTATGTAAAACAACCTTAACATAGGGGGTGAGTAGAAAAAGAACAGCCTGACTTCCAGAATTTCTCCCACAGAGGAGTGCATTTCACAGAAGGCACATATAAACAATAGTCAAACAAAACAAAATGCACCTTGTAATTTCTTAGTTCCACCCCACCTTCATCATGTTGACAACCAGAGTTCACCACAGAAAGATGAAGCCTGAACTTTCCTTTTCAGCTCTAATACAGTTTGTTCCCAGTGTTTTCCTACCATTTTCTGGTAAATTCTTAGCATGCTGTGATATTCAACCCCACAGTTTGTGCACTAAAGGATCTAGACTTCTCTTGGCATTATCATCAGGCTCTCTCCCATGCCTAGCATCAATAGATCAGATAAATATCAAAATTACATAGTCTGTGTATCAATTAGAGGAAAGGCAATTAGAGCATTCTAAGTGAGAAAGGGAAGTCTAGTTATCATTATGCATTTGATAAATAAGAAAATGAAGTATGACAGGAAGCTGAATATTACCTATTCCAGGAGAACTAAAGGGAAACCATAACCAGATTATCTTCCACTCCAGAACCCTGAAAGTACAGATTTCATAACTGTATAGTCTCAAAAATAAATCCCTTATTACATGGGTTATCCTAATCTATGCCTTGACTGAAATGTGACATTGCAGCCCTACATAGAATGTGTGACTTTGTAAAGACAATTACAGATAATTTTAAGAAATTAGCAGAGTCTGAAAGACAACGCAAACTTCTCATCCCACCCCACCCTTTTGTGATATTTGGACTTTTCTAGTGCTTGGCTATAGACCGTATATTTTATTAATATGGAAATTAAAAATAAAATTTATTTCCATGAGTAAAAATGTTATAACACTTTAAACTGTTAACAAGATTTAGTTGATACATAATTAACCTTGTACAACATTAATGTTTTTTCTTTTCTTGAAAATACTCAAGTACATTTAGAATGTATCCTTTAGAAAACAGACTAAAGGATATGTTACATGTAACAAGTTCTCTGAAGAACAACATTCTACCATATATGTATTTTCCCTCATACTTCAATTATGTCACTATAACTTATCTCTTAGAGGAGAAAAACAGACCACCATTTTAAAAACTGGTTTATTAATATAACCTGTATCTTAGAGGGAAAAAAAGACCAACACTTGAAACTGGTTTTCTAATCTTTATTATGTTTCACCAAAACTTTTCACAATGAAGCAGAAAATAGTATACAATCAAAAGGAGCTAAACTGATATCATTTATCCCCTTTGTTAAAAGGTAACAGATTAAGACTAGGAAATCAACATAACAAGAATAGTGACTTGTTTTTTACCTTCTAACTCTGGCTCACAAGATAAAAGGATTAACGTACAATCCATCAGCCTATATGATTCCTGAGTCACAATCCCCCTATTTTATAATGAAAGAAAACATGTTTAATGTTTGAGAGGAGAGTTAGTATGATCCAGTTGCTACAATGAAAGTTGCAAAATCTCATTCAGATGTGGGCATTTTACTGTTGATCCTTAAAGCTTGTTTTCGTTCATATATTCAACTGAAAAGTCTTTCAGGTGAGTGACCCTGGATTATTGTTAATTTCCTCAACACCTAGAAGTCTATCATGCCTCATGTTAACATCCAACAAAGTACTTAAGTTGAATTCCTTTATTTGGAGTTAAAGAAGTAGCAAAGAGTTTCTTAATCTATATATATGGAAATGTGCATTATATATTTATTGCATGTTCATTACTTCTCAGTTAAAGGAAAGATGGCACATTAAAATGAATACAAATAATTTTTAAACTAATATTATTTCAGCTACTGTTTTTGGCCCTTACTTCTTACAAGCCTCTTTAATATTAGCCAAATCATCATAGAAGATATTCACTACTTTTATTTCTTATTAACCCGTATGTTGGCAGGGTCATGTATAAGACAGATTGTTATTTATAGCTACTTTGCCCATAATAAAATACTTTTCATATGAAAATATTTTTTAACCTTATTTATCTAAAAGTTCTGGACATATAGACAATGATTCTGGTTTTAAATAATTTTTTTTTTATTTTTTTATTTCTTTACCTTGGAGGTCAAGATATCTTTATGACAGAAGAACAGAAAAAATACTATAATGCAATGAAAAAGCTGGGGTCGAAGAAGCCACAAAAGCCAATTCCTCGTCCAGGGGTAAAAATAACTATCTGTAGCATGAAAATATTTGAATTATTTTTAATTCATCTTTCTTGAATTTTTAATTCATCTTTCACAAATAACTATTTCTTAATCATGAATGTATTTGTTTTAAAATTTTAAATGAAAGTCCTTAATAAAGCTTAATATGTGAAGTTTGAACATTATCACAATTCTTAATTTTCCTTTTTTCCTATATTTTATAAAGATGAAAATAGCTATATATGCTTTTATTTTTATCTCTGCTTCACTACTTACTATGAGTAAAATGACTTATAGAGAATCAAAATTTAATATGCCTTTGATTGACTATTGATTTATCCAAATGACAGTTTTATGATGTAGCGATTGGTATTTATCAGTAGTGTAAAAAAGCATTTAGAGGTATGATATTATTACAACAAATAGCAAGAGAAACAGTTGGACTGGTCGTGAATCCTAATGTGGATTCAGACAAAATAGACTCAGAGGGAAAGAAATAGCCTTAGCAGTCAAATAGTTTGTATTCCTCTAATGAAAAAAAAATTTTTTTAAACTCATTACATGCATTTCAATTTATACTCAGTGCAACATACCTTCCCAAATGGTCATGGCTAAAGACAGAGCATCCTAAAGACGGGTACACAATTAGGACCCTGCTGGCTCAGGAAGATCATCTGGTACTTTATAAATGAACACATTGAAAGGTCCCACTCAGAGCTGCTGAATCATAATCTGTGGGCCTGAGACCCTGGGATTTAATTTTTAAAGTGCCCTACTTGATCGTGATACATTGCCCGCAAACTCTGTCTAAGTAACTCTTAAAGGGATTTTGAAAAATCTTGTGTTTTCTGGAAAACATAATACTAGGAATGAGAATGACAAGAAACGTAATATCTAAGTATGGACTTATGTAGAAATATATATTCTATACATGGAAAAGATAGGAAAGTATAGGTCTCTAATATAATGGTAATATCAGTACAATACAACACAATACACTGGTTAAAGTAGTATGCCAAAGTAGAAATTTAGAGATGTTATTTTATTACCTGCACATAATGGAGGTAGTGGAGCTGAAGTTATCTCAGTAAAAAGTCACCCTGTGATCATGGCAATTCATATGTGACATACTAGGATAAATAAGCTTAAAAACAAATGTTAGAATACAAGGTTAACTGAAGACTGGTTTGTTAAACTGCAAGTTAGCAGAATAAAAACAGTTTTTATTTACTCTGATTTAGATTTAACTCATTAATAATATTTCTTGTGTAAAGCAAGAATCCATGACCAGAAAAGTTTTATGAAAGTTTGGATGACAGATACTCTTTTCTTTACAGATGTAATGATTTGTGGATACCTCTTAAAAATTTATTCTACATTCCATATTATTCTTGTTTCCTTGTAGAACAAACTCCAAGGATGTATATTTGACTTAGTAACAAACCAAGCTTTTGATATCACCATCATGGTTCTTATCTGTCTTAACATGGTAACCATGATGGTAGAAAAAGAGGGACAGAGTAAATATATGACTGACGTTTTAAATTGGATAAATTTGGTTTTCATTATCCTTTTCACTGGAGAATGTGTGCTGAAACTGATCTCCCTCAGACACTACTACTTCACGATAGGATGGAACATTTTTGACTTTGTGGTTGTGATTCTCTCCATTGTAGGTAAGAACATTTATTGATCAGATTTTAATTTAAAATATAACCAAGCACCATGGGGGCTCAGAAAAGTTTCTGAATTCTTGAGTGTATATTTACTTTTGAATAATTTAGTATAATGAAAGAATGAATAAAACCTTAAAAGCAACAACAGAACCTCTATGTCAGAAACCCTGGGTTCTCGTTGCAGCCTCAAGGCCAAATATTTTCTACTCATTGGAAGCACATATTATACTTGATATTTGTTTTCTGAGATTAGTCTTCTCAAAGGCAGCTACCATGTTTATATGATGTATCTTGGAAGACCAGTGCAGGACCTAAAATCAGTTCAGTTTTAGCACATATGAGATCTGTCCTTTGATTAATGATAACATCAATAGCCAGAATATTTATGAATATTGTGAAAATGTTTCCTGAATTCATCAGGAAGTTAAGGTCTCAAATGGACCATCTTATTTCTTATGTCTTACTAATTGGCAAGTCTATAAAATACAGTCATTTCCCATCCAACCACACTCTTGTCTCTAAATCCCAGCACATGAGTACATATTTCCTCCTCTTTCTTTATCACAGCTGTTTTTCTATTCTCTTGTCTTTTCATTACTCGTATATGCCTTGCCTATATATTAAGATTGCATTTTTTAGAATTATAAGTTTTAAAAGGGGAGGTATTTTAGATAAAGATTTCCAAATACAAACTGAACTTACAGATGATCAAAGAGGCCCAGAAAGGTTAAAGGCCATATAACTTAGAACCAAAATACTGAGTGCCATAAAACTTAAAATAGGCAATTAAATTTTTTTTTTAAAGAATCTTAAAACCAGAGGTGACACTAGGGTTAAGATATAAGAAAACAAATTAAAATTTAGTTAGGAATCGCACTAACAAGTATAATACTAGAAGCATTCTCACTAACTCAAGAACAAGAAAAGGGTGATCTTCTAGTGCCTCTATTTTTAGCAGTGTTGGCCAATTCAATTATATGAGAAAACAAAGCAGTACACATACTGAAACAAAGAAAGCAAATTATCATTATCTTCAGATATTATGGCATTCTTTTAAAGCAAAAACAAATCAACTGGAAAAAAAATATTCAGTTACTGTTTAGAAGATACAAATTTTAAAAGACATGTGCCAGCATTAAGAATTGACTAATATATGAACAAAAACACAAAAGTTTGAAAGAAAATAAAAAAGCTGAACATTTTAATGTAAAATGTAAGGCTACAAAGAATGTTAGTACTTTTAATGGAACATTTTTTTTTTATAAATTAAGAACAAAAAGGTAAGTATCTCAGCAGAAAAACAGGCGAAGGGCCTGAAAAGGCTAAAAGGAGAAAGTTGAAAATAACCAATTAACATACAAGATGTCTAACAAATAAGAACAATTGTGGAGTATTTATTTTCAAAAAAATACAAATAAAAATAATGATTTTTTTTCAAACATCATAAAGATTTTCTGGTAAAAAAAAGTCTTATTAAGAAGCATGGCAGTAACCAGGTACTGCTGAACATGTAGAACCTGAGCACTTCGGCAAACGGCTATTAAGGGTGTGAGTTTGCACAGACTTTCTGAAGATGTTTGGCAATATATAACAAAATTTTAAATATACTATTATATCCAACTTCTATCCAAAGTTATCAAAAAATACTCAGGCAACTAGGAAAAAATATACCTATTCAGGTATTTATCTCAGCCGAAAATTGAAAAAATTAACATAAATGCTATTCTTCATTGTATGGCTATTTTGACAGAATATGGTACAACTATGAAAAATTATTTAGTAATTTTTATGGAAATATCTCTACAACATATAATAAAGTGACTAAAATAGGCTACAAAAAAACTTGTGTAACATGATTACAGTCATGTGTGTTTGCTTGCATGAAAAATATCTGGAGCGATTTTCAGCAGATAAAAATTAGTTATGTTTGGTGATATTTCAGGTGATTTTATTTGAATTTTCTATATGAGTAGGTAATATCCCTATAGAAAAAAATTACTGTAGAGAAAAACATAAGGGCTATGAACTTAGTAAAAGGTAGAAAATGTCAGAGTGGTAATTGTGATCATTTTCCTTTGATATTGTTCAACCTTTGTTATAGAATTCTATCAATATTCAATGAGTCCTAAGTTCAGACAAGATAGAAAATATGGAAGATAAATTAGGATCATCATTTACCATAGCGAGGATATTTAAATATTTCCTTTTTATTCCTTACCTCCTCACACAGGCATGTTTCTGGCTGACATAATAGAAAAATATTTTGTGTCCCCTACTCTGTTCCGAGTCATCCGCCTCGCTAGGATTGGTAGAATATTGCGTCTGATCAAAGGGGCAAAGGGGATCCGCACGCTGCTCTTTGCTTTGATGATGTCCCTTCCTGCATTGTTTAACATCGGCCTCCTGCTCTTCCTGGTCATGTTCATCTACGCCATCTTTGGAATGTCCAACTTTGCCTATGTTAAGAGGGAAGCTGGGATTAATGACATGTTCAACTTTGAAACCTTTGGCAACAGCATGATCTGCCTGTTTCAAATCACCACCTCCGCTGGCTGGGATGGATTGCTTGCACCTATTCTTAATAGTGGACCTCCAGACTGTGACCCTGAAAAAGATCACCCAGGGAGCTTAGTTAAGGGAGACTGTGGCAGCCCATCTGTTGGGATATTCTATTTTGTCAGTTACATCATCATATCATTTCTGGTTGTGGTGAACATGTACATTGCTGTCATCCTGGAGAACTTCAGTGTTGCTACTGAAGAAAGTACTGAGCCCCTGAGTGAAGATGACTTTGAGATGTTCTATGAGGTTTGGGAGAAGTTTGATCCCGATGCAACCCAATTTATAGAATATAGCAAACTCTCTGATTTTGCAGCTGCCCTGGATCCTCCTCTTCTCATAGCAAAACCAAACAAAGTCCAGCTCATTGCCATGGATCTGCCCATGGTCAGTGGAGACCGGATTCATTGTCTTGACATCTTATTTGCTTTTACAAAGCGTGTTTTGGGTGAAGGTGGAGAGATGGACTCTCTTCGTTCACAGATGGAAGAAAGGTTCATGTCTGCAAATCCTTCTAAAGTGTCCTATGAACCCATCACAACTACGCTAAAGCGAAAACAAGAGGATGTGTCAGCTACTGTCATTCAACGTGCGTATAGACGTTACCGCTTACGGCAAAACGTCAAAAATATATCAAGTATATATATAAAAGATGGAGACAGAGATGATTTGCTCAATAAAAAAGATATGGTTTTTGATATCGTTAACGGGAACTCAAGTCCGGAAAAAACAGATGCAACCCCATCCACCACCTCTCCACCTTCATATGATAGTGTAACAAAACCAGACAAAGAGAAATATGAAAAAGACAAAACAGAAAAGGAAGACAAAGGGAAAGATGGCAAGGAAAGCAAAAAATAATGCTTCATTTTTGAGATACTGTTTACAGCCTGCAAAGGTGATTTATTTGTGTTAAGACTCTTAAGGAGGTCTATGCCAAAATTCTTCTTACTGAAATATTCTCAAAGTCAGTGCAGTTATTAGCTCTGATTCCTTAAGAGAGGTGGGCAGCATTGGCAGATGGATATTTTTGCACTGATAAATGACTCTGTAAGAATTATAGGAGTTACTTAGAAGGGACAATTGATTACAGCAAACAAAAGTGATCTAAATTTTTTTGCTTTTAATAAGTCAGAATGCCATGTAGAAAATTTCACATCTGCCTTGTCAACTTTTCACAGAATTGTAATCCTTCATTGTTTCCCATTTAAATAAATACCACCCCATACAAACTCATATATTCATATATACCTAACCACCATTTGGAAATCAAAAGTATTTTGCCTTAGATTTTGCAATGAAATGCCCTGATGGAAGTGATGAACATTAGTAATGAATGTTTAGTTAACACATCTTGTTATTAGGAAGTCTTTTATCCATGTAGAGAGATCATTCTCTATTTTGAGGTGCTTAAGTTTATTTTACATTGCATCAGAACCAATTTCTCTGTGCCTATGAAATGCCATGGATTAAAAACATGTGGGCTATTCATTCTACAAATACTTTTCATTAGTCTTGACTCTCATGCCATCCAGGATAAGATTTACCCTTAGAGTATTGTGCTTAATATCCTGTCTTTTTACATCCTCTTTTGTCCATAGAGTAATCACAGAACAGGAAAAATTATTCTACATACATACCACATTCCTCAAAATAAAAAAGTGAAGACACCTAAGAAAAGAAGTAACTAAGAAAGCTTTTACTGTTCTTTATGCAATCCAACACTAGACTGTGTTGTCCCAAATGACCAGTAATTGTTCAACTCAATCTCTTGTCACATTTTTCTGCTTTCTCCTGCAATATTGTTTAGTCATCCTGTAGTTCTAAGCAAAGCTGATGTTTCCCTTCAATGAAGTGCTTCCTGACATACAAATAGGTATTTGATACCACTGTATATGTCTGAGCAGATAACGACTTAGGCAGAGTATTTACTCTATCCTTATCCTGTGTTTGGCAAGCTTTCAAGCCAGTATATATGGCAGGCTTTCAACACAGACTCGTGTGTAGTATGGCTGAGTGAGCGTTCGGGTGAGGTCCTTGCCAACTTGCTTTCTTGTCACCTCTGTTCTTTCATTAAAATGCTATGGTTCTGAGGAATATTTTGTATCAATCAACAATGTACCCCAAGTTTATAGTGTCCTAAGCATATATTCATTTTACCTTAGCTGTTGTCATCCCCCCAAGGATTAGAAATCTAGTAAAAAAAAAAAAAATTGTTAATAGTGATTTGAAAAGAAATAGCCACAATGCAATTTTTTCATGGGTTTATTCCAGAAATATGAGATCTTTTCCTATCAAGTTATTTATGCGCTGGCAAAACTGAGTCCCATAAATAGAGAGTAATTTTCTGTGGAGGTTTTTTTTTTTTTTTTTTTTTTGGTATGTGGGAGTTTTGAAGAAAATATATAGAAAATATGTTATTCATTTGCATTTTAAATTCACAAAGAATTTCTGTAATAAGTACTTAAACACATTATTTTTTGTTCTGGCTAGTTAATGAGAAAGGATATTTAAACATACCTACAGAGATGAGGAGGTATGGGTAGAAAATGAACCAGAAAGAGAGAGACACTAAGAAATACAGGCTTGAGAAAGACAGACAAAAACAGAGACACTTCCACAAAACCTATCGAGAAAACGTTTAAACTGTTGTGTTTTACAACAGTACCTATCAAGGAGATTATCATTTCTAATCATTTTTCCTAAGGTAGATATGAAATTAAATTTAGGACCAAAGATTCTTTATATGTCTGTTCAAAAATTAGTCTGGGGTTATTTGAACAACTTTCAAAATTCAATACAAAAGATTCTATGCAGTGTTTTCCTGAACTATATGAAGCATTGCATTATATACCTGCTAAGCCTATTGAAAATAGGTTTTGGCAATTTAATTAGGAACTACACAAAAAATATTACACTTGTTAGAATTTTTGTACATTCAATTGAGAAATTAATATCACCTTAAATTTGATTTCAGTCCATCCTCATTATTTTTACCCCATATAAATATAGCTACATTGTGAATATTTATATAAAACAATAAGAAAAGATTTATGGTAGGCAGGTTTGTGTGTGAATTTACTATTGATATTTCCACATTGCCTAACTTTTATTTAAACACCAAAAATATTGGCAATTGAGTCCTCAATTTCTTCTTAGCATTTCAACAAAAAGAATTACTAATGCACTCTTTTTCCTATTTTATGCAGAATGTATTTCATGCTGAACTATAATTTTTAAAAGAATAAAACATGGTTAGGTTTTGTATATATATATATTTATCCCAGGAATGTCTACTCATGTCTTTTTATCAATTAAAAACAATATTTGGAACTAAGAGCTCATTAAGTACAATGTAAGCTTAGAGTAAAAGGAGACTCCACTTTTCATGTAGTACCGTGTACTGATTATGAGATATCAACCTCCAGAAAGCGCTGTCATACTAATATTCAAATTTATCACTGAACTTATTTCACCTAATGATGCAGAAGGGCAGTTAAACTGCAAATTTTCAATTGAAATAAAATGGAAGGAAAGAGATTTGAACAGAAATTCATACATACAACTTGGATGAAAGCAGGAGAATCTTATTTTACCTTTTTGACTGCTATCTACTTGCAAAGGATAGAAGTGACAGTTAATGCTGATTGTTGGAAACCTCAACCCAAAATGTTCAGCATGATTTTATAGAATTTTGATAACTTTATTAAATGAGCTAAGATAAAATGTATATGTAAATAAAGCAGTTCTAAATAGTGATTTTGGTAAAAAATTAATGGGAGTAATGAAGGAAGCCAGCTAAATTAGAATGGCCAAGATAATGGCCTGGTTTTAGGACCTATGTATAGAGGCTACATCTTTCTTTTATATCTGTGGTTTATTATGTTACTTATTCTTGAGGAACACAGTCAAGAATTGCTTCATGAATAATGAATCACCATGAATATAGAAATGCTGTTTACATAGAATTCTTTAAAATTTCATAGATCTACGAATGCTCCAAATGTTTGAATTTGTTATAAATTATATTGTAGTTATACTTGAGATTTAGACATTGCAAAAGAAGCTAAAAATAAAAGTCATAAAAATAAAATTATGTTTGTATGTATTTTCTGTTTAATTTACCCCATTTTTGTAGGCAAATTCAGTGCATCCCTAAATAAGTTGTAGCTACCAATAGCTCACTTTTATTTTTAATTGAAAGATGAACAGTTTTTAAATGTCCTCCAAAAGAAGTATTCCTAGATAAGAAAGTTGAGGATAAAGAATATAAAATCCTAAAGCCATTCATTGAAATCCACAACGGGCATAGTGCAGGAGTAGAAAATTGAAACAGGAAGTGAAAATATACAAACATTTAACCATGGTCAGTATGCATCTTGTGTGTAATGGAGAGATAGTAATGTATACATAGTGGCCAGGGGCATGGATTCTAGAATCAGAACCATATTGGGATCTCTGCTCATCCATGACCCTCTGAGTTTCCTGAATATTTTATTTAGCCTATCTGTGTCTCAGCATTCTCATCTGTAAAAGGAGGATGAGTTCTATTTCACAATATGGCTGTAAGGATAGATGAGGCAGCCCACATGAAGCAATTAGAACAATGCCTAACAACAGAGAATTTATATTATTTGTAGTAATAATTAGTGTGACAGCCATTTTGCCACTATATCTGTATCACACAGGCCTACCTGTGTATCATACAGGAGCACAAGTGTGTTCTCCATAAATAGTAAATGATGACAGTATCTCCCCTATTTTATATGGCTATGTATAAATATAGTAACTAAAAGAAACCTGTGCATTCTATTGGTAGGTAGTGAATATTTAGTGATGTGGAATATATATCAAATATTTCAAAATCCAGCTGCCATTGCTGGATTTTGAAAGCAACATGCTAAATCAGGAAACATGCACATTTACAAGCTTTTAGCTTGCTTCAAGAGAAAATTTGGAGGTCATAGTTCCCTGATTTCACTAAATAATTAATCCAAACCTCTATTTTATTTTTGCTGCAAGTATCCAGTGCTACATATTAACTTTAAAGCACACTAAAAACAACTGTGGCTGTGCTAGGCCATTATTTAAACCTCATATGTTATTATAATGGTCATGCAAAAAGGTGTAAAGTATTCCTAGGGACCGCTGTACTGGCAAGTTGCCATATTCACCCTGCAAAATAAAATTACAGTCACTGAATAGTACCATAATCCATCTCAACATAACTGATAGGCATGAACATGAAGTTCCTATAGCAAAAAAGCTAAATTCTTCCACACTATAGAACACACTAATACCATATAGCAAGTAAAATGAACTGTGGTGTACATGGCTCTCTCAAGGGAGAGAGAAATCGCATACTAGCTGAACAAACGAGATCCTTGCTGCTACAGCATCTGATGCACTCAGGAAGGACAACATGAATAATTGATCATTCTAAACAAGCAATCAAGCCAACATGCTATACTTTACTCCCTACTACTCTGAGAGCTTTGTAACTGGATACCTGCATTAACAATTGATCTGTCTGAGAAGAAAGCTAATTTTAAGAGATTTATGAGGAATTGGTAATGTGTGCATCATGTGCCTTAGCTTGAATCTCATTTAATGTATTTTTTTATAAACTATTGAAACAACAAAACATTAGATAAAACAATGGGCAATAAGTATATAGAAAAGATTCAGAGCTTGTTAATGATTTTAAAAATCTAATAGGATGGGGCAAAAATCATTTCAGCTGTGATGTTTGCTGGCATGTTCTAATTTCAGTTTTATTTCCTACAAGACAAAGTGTAGTCAGTTTAGTTAAATTCTGTTAGGTGAATAGCAAAAGCTATTTATGAACCAATCAGTATAATGCAAAGTAAAGACAAATCATAAAAGCCATTCAGTCATATCTTTTTTTTTACAAAAAAAACTAATTCTTTTCTAAAACAGCATCACAATTCATCTCTATTTTCAGAGATATATAAAATATAGACTTTCTGGAAAATGCCATATAAATATCTAATAAATATTTATATTTATTAGAACACTCCCCAGTAAATTACATCTGTTTCCAAATGTCATTTAACTTATCCTGGGTTTCCCAACACTGCTTTAAAGAAAAATGTTTTTTCACATAGGGCTGGCTTTTCATCTTTCAAATAATCTCAAGTTTTATTCTCTTGCTATTTGTAAATACCTTATCTGTTGTATTCTGTTCATTGGGAATATTTTAATATGTGCTCTCTCCTGCTCTTAGGCTGCTCTTGATAACTGGCAATCTTTGTATGAGAAAGAATCATATCCTGCTCATCTCAGGAAAGGCTATAAACCAATTTGGATACAATAATCCCTTATAAAAGAAGCAGGAAATCAGACGTGTGTCTCCATACAGAAGACCCAGCTTAATTGTAGTCGGACTCCCTACTCACAGAAACTGTGAGATAATAAATTTGTGTTGTTTTAAACTGTTAAGCTTGTGGTAATGTGTTAAAAAGCAGCAGAAAATTAATAAATCCTTTCTCTACTTCAATGCATCATGTTAAGGCATGGATTAAGAAAATCAAATGGCTCCTAGAAAATGTTATTTTATCAAATCCCAATGTCTCACAGAGGCTGCTGAAGTAAAAAAGAGAAGAATGCCAGAAAGGGAGGTTTGAACACTAACCTCACAAAGACAGATATTTAAAGCAAAATTCCAACCTTGTTATGGAAAGTTTAAAAGGGGAATTTTCTTTTCTGGTTACTGTAATATTCATGTCTACCATCTAGTACATCCTAATCCTGGCATCAAGACACTTTCTCTTATCAAATTAATAATGAGAAGCCAAGGTAAATGGGTAAACTTAGTGATATTTTCTCCAGAATCTGAAGTATAGTTGACCTACTAATGCCAAAGGAATCTGCAGCAAATATATTCCAAAATGTATGTGGCTCATATATGTTTCTACATAAAATACATTTAAGGGGGAAGAGGCAAGATGGCGTTGGTGTAGGAGGGCGCACACTGCAAACTCCCAGAGCAAGGCGGATTGGGGATGGGGTCCTGCCCGGGGGTCTGTGCTGTGCACGCATGGAGTGAGAGGCTTGGGACATCTATCTGCGCGGATCGGCGGCGTGGACCAAACGGTGGAGATTCGTGAGTTTTGAGGCTGCCGGTGGAGGTTGGCACAGGAGGCTGAGCCCCGCGGTTACGGAAAAAAAAAATAAAACGACCATTTGGAGCCGCGGGCGGGGCGAAAAAGTTTTATTTTCTGGGGAGCTGGCTGCCTGGCGCCCCTTGGACCTTGTGTGAACAGAGCAAACGAGCTAGTCAGCACCCGGTGAACCGGAGGGGGGATTTTGGTCGGGGAACGCAGCTGATTTCCCTAGCCACCCAGGGATAAGACCCGGGCCGCTGCGGAGCCAGAAGGAAGGGACACTTCCCAACAAAGGGAGGGTTCGGTTGGAAGACAGGGAAGGATATTTTATATTTTTAGACATTGATCTGGCTGCCTGCACCGCCCCATAGCTTTGGGGAGCAGATAAGCCGACCTGAAGCAGCATTAGGCTGAGAGCAGACGCGAATCTGCACTCAAACAGATTTACTGAGCAGCCCGGTGACGCTGGAGCTCGGCACCAGAAGGGGCGGAATCCGCCATCTTTAGCACTCCTCACTGACTAACATCAGAGTTTCAGCTAACCTGGGGAGTCCGGAAAGTGGGACGTGCTTGATTAATTTCCACGGGCCCAGCTAGGGTCCCTTCCGTAAGGGGGTTGGTCTAGAAGAGGAATTATTTTGGGTCCTGCATTTGGCTAATAAAAATAAATAAATAAAAAAAGTGAGGTCACCTCAACAATTGAAAAATAAATTCTTTTTAATTTAGTTTAATAGCTAAAAGCTGCTTCAGGACCTGCATATAGAACCCTGTGGGGAAATTCATTGATAAACACAAGTAGGCAGGAAGGATCCACGTGGACCCTAGGGGAATCATTGACCCCCCTTAGCTCTGTTTGACTGCTTGCCTGTGTGGATCTTTGGTTTCTCTCTGTTACTTTCTGGTCTATTGCTATTATTCCCATTTTCCTCCCCCCTTCCTTTATCCTTCTATTTTTTTTTTTTTAAATAGGTGCTGCCAGCTGGTCGCTTCTTTGCTGGGCTTCTTATTCAGTAATTTCCCACTCGCTGTATATATTGATTCTGTATTACAAACTATCGCTTATCCTTCCTGCATCTTTCTGCCTTCTGTTTTCTGTTGTGGCTGTTAGAGACATTTTTTCATAGGCCAACTACTTAAGGGTGTCAATTTCTATCCCATCTATTTTGTTTTCTTCTTCTTTTTTCTTTTTTATTTTTATTAGTATTAACTTTTTCCTTTCAGACCTTTCTCTACTATTTCTCTACCTCCTCATAATTCTAGCCTTCTAAATCACTATATATATATATTCCTCCATTTGTTTTCCCAGTCCATTATAGGAACTCCATATTTTTTCCTAGTACTCTACACTGCCTACACAAGTTAAATATTCATCTCATTAAGTCTCATTTTGCC
>JAKSZT010053928.1:12648815-12695619 GCA_026826555.1 Tolypeutes matacus
TTATGTTGAGTGAAGCAAGCCAGGCACTGAAGGATGAACAGTATATGACCTCACTGATCTGAACTGAGGAAAGTGAGCAGTCTCTGAGAACTATTGTCTGAAAGATAGGTTAACAAGGGAGAGTAAGAGAAGAGCAGGCTTTGAGCCATCACCCATATGGACATAATCTATGGTAAAGGGATAGAGTGTGGTTGCATGTTGGGGGATGGGGCAGATGAGTGGTGGTGTTCCTGGGTTTGGTGGTGCAGCACTGGCGGGTGGGTGGATTAGGAAGGGCAGGTTCAAATTCCCAGGGCATGTAACTGTGAATCTTGACATTCCATGGGTGGGGATAGGGTGGTATCATGGGCCCTGGGGGTTTGGGGGGAAAGGAACAGTCAATATCTAAAGGTGTGTTTGGTGGTCATGGGGAAGGGTTTTCATTACCTTACAGTAATGGACACAGGACATGGTAAAGATCATTAAAATTATTAAACTGTATCATCTAATTTGTAAACTATACTGTAAATCATTGACAATGTTCATTTGCTATATTTTGCTATCTGTATAACAGTTATAACAATGCTAACATCCAAAAAAAAAGTGGGGGCGTTAATGTGGGGTGGGGAAGGGGGGTGGTTTGGTATCTGGGAGTCTCTGGCACTCTGTGTGTGACTTTGCTGTGACCTAAAACTTCTTTAAAAATTAAAGGAAAAATTGGGAGACAATGGGGATTGAGAGGGGGAAGGTGTCACGGCCCACCGGACATCCGATAACACAGTGATAAAAGGAAGGAAAGAAAAGAAAAGAGAAAGGAAAAAAAAAAAGAATAAATATATATATATACATATATATATATATTTTAAAGGCATTTCCTTTGCTTTTTTGCCCATTTTTTTGAATGTCCCAATCCACTAATTATATTTTGTTTTGTTTTGTTTTTTGTTTGATTATTTGTTTTTGTTTTCCTTCTCTTTTTTTTTTTCTTTCCCTGAGTTTCCTTATGTTTGTCTCTTGCATGTAAGCTTATCATAGTTGTTTCTTTTTCCTAGTAAGTGTATTTGATTATTTTATGGACTACATGTTCATGGAGGATTTGGATCACAGAAGGGTTACAATGGGTACTGCAGGGGATTATTGGTGGGGGGTGTCTGGGAGGGGGGTTTCATGGGAATTAGTTCATCCGAATATACATGAAAGATATACAAAATTGTTCAAAAGATCAAAAGATGGGGCATGGTCACGATGGGTGGACAATCACACAATAAATGAGGGAATCTGAATTCCTAGCCTGGAGAGCTCTGCCACAGTCTCCAAGGGAGCAGCAATAGTCCTCTGAGTGCAGGGACAGTGTCTGTCAAAATAGGATGACCCGCTGATGTGTTCTTTTTATTGATGACTACCCTTGTGAGTCTTTGCTCTTGTAATTGAGACTTAGCTTGCAGTTGTGGGGTGCCTAAGGGTTGCCACCTGAGAGCCTCCTTGTTGCTCAAATGTGGCCTCTCTCTAAGCCAAACTCAGCATATGATTGCATTACCTTCCCCCCAACATGGGACATGACTCCCGGGGATGAGCCTCCCTGGCAACGAGGGATTAATACCAAGTGCCAACTAGGCAACACCACTGGAAGAAGACCTTGAATAAAAGGGGGAAAAGGAAAAGACAAATGAGTTCAAGTGGCTAAGAGACTTCAAAGAGAGTCGGGATGTCATCCCAGAGGTAACTCTTACGCACACCTCAGTAGGAGCTCATAGAACATCTAAGTGCCTATCACCCCACACAGAGGAGCTCCTGAGAGCTCTGGAGACACCCAGGTCCTATATAAGGGGGGATAGCCCCAGAGACTGACGCCTTATCAGTGGGCTCTATTTTGGTATCTGTGCTCCTGAGAGTGACAGAATTGGACTCAAATAAGTCCTCCCTACACATGGTTCATCAGTCCATTCTGTTCAAACCTATATGTGATGCTGAAGTTTTTAGGTATACCTCCAGAGACTGGAGCCTCTGGCCTACCTATGTGCCAGGTGTGCGTGGAATCTCGGTGGAGCTGCAACTCCTACCCTACAGCTCAATGGACTCATCCTGGCGAGGAGACAACGATGGGCAATGGCCATCCCAGGGAATGGAGAGGGCCTGCATCTGCAGGCAGGATCATCCCACCCACCTTATCCATGGGATATAAGCCCTCTCTCACTTAGAGGTGGAGTGGACATCACCATCCCAGTCCTCTCATGATTGGGGGAAGAACTATGGACTAGAGTGGACTTGATGGTATTCTGTTGTACACATATGGTGATTCTAGCAATGAAGAAATTATAACAATGAGGTGGAGCCAGTGGCCACTTGACACTTTTGGGGCAGGGAGGGGATGAGCAGTTGAAATACAGGGGCTTCTTTGGGAGTTGGAGGTTGTCCTGAGTACCGTTGTGGCAATGGATGTAGGCCATTTTAAATCAGCACACACCACTCAAATCTGTGTAGGAGAGAGTGTGGTCTACAATGTGAACTGTGGTCTATGGTTGGTGGTAAGTCCATTGAGGGTGGTGGGCCACACTTGTGGGAGATGTTTGTGTGGGATGTGGTGGGAGGTGTGGGAGGTGGGCAACATGGGAATCCCAGTGGGTTCCGTGTAATATTTTATGTAATCTAAGCACCTATTAACATATATTTATATATATATAAATAACATTTTTGTAAGCAAATGCAAAAAAATAAAAAATAAAAAATAAAGGGGATTCCCATATGCCCCACTCCCTCCCCCTCCCACACTTTCCCAAATTAACAACATCCTTCATTAGTGTGGTACATTTGTTCCAATTGATGACCATATATTGAAGCATTGCTACTAACTGTGGATTATAGTTTACACAGTCCCATGCAAAATATATAATGGCTTGTATCCGTCATTGCAATATCATGCAGGACAATTCCAATGTCCTGAAAATGCCCCCATATTACACTTATTTTTCCCTCTCCCTCTCCTCAGAGCCTCCGATGGCCACTGCCTCCACATCAATGATAAAAGTTCTTCCATTGCTAGAATTATAATAAGCCTATAGTAGAATAATAGTAAGTCTACTTTGTCCATTGTTCATTCCCCAATCTTGAGGGTTTGGGGATGGTGATGACCACTCTGCCTCTAACTACGAGGGGACTTAGATCAATGGGGCAGATAGATGGAACTCTCTTGCTTGCAGTTGCAGACTCTCTCTGTTCCTTGGGATGTGTGTTGTCCATCGTCATCTCCATGTTAGTTGTCCTGGGTGAGTCAAATGAACTGGAGAGTAGGTATTGCAGCTCTGTTGAGATTCAGGGCCCAACTGGCACATGGAAAGATCAAATATTTTAAGTCTCTTGGACATACACCTATCAAATATAGTACTATCAACTCTAGCACTAACTATAGGTTCAAATGGAAGGGACAGAAAAGGAAATCTGACTGATTTCAACTCTGTCACATGGGGGAGCATAAATTCCAAAGCAGGGCCCACTGGCATAACACCAAACCCTTGAGCTGTCAGTCCTGCCTATAGTGTCTGGATGTCTCCAGAGCCCTCAGTAATCCCACTCTTTGAGGCAATATTTACTGTGGCAGTCAATGGGATTCTGCTGAGACATACATAAGCATAACCTCCGGGATAATGTCCCAAGTACTTTGAAGTCTCTTAGCTATATAAATTCATTTGTCTTTACCATTTCCTCCTTTTGGTCAAGATCTTTTTCCAGTTGCTTTGCTAGTTGGTGCTTGGTAGTAATCCCTTGGCACCAGGGAGGCTCATCCCCAGGAGTCATGTACCATACTGGGGGGAGAGTAATGCATTTACGTGCTGAATTTGGCTTAGAGAGAGGCCACATTTGAGCAACAAGGAGACTCTCAGGAGGTAACTCTTAGGCAGCCTATAATACTAGGCTAAGTTTCAATTTCTAAGGAAAAGGTTCATAAGTAGAGTCATCAATATCAAGGGCCCATCAATGGTCCATCCGCCTTCACTAGTCACTGTCCCTGTACTCGGAGGATTCTTGCTGTCCCTTTAGACAATGTGGCAGAACTCCCCAGGATGGGAATTGGATATTCTTTCCATTATTGTGTGGATCTCCACCCACCGTGACAATGCCCCATGAACACTTGAACTCATTCATATACCTTATAGGTATGTCTCAGGTCACCCTCCTCCCATGCATCCCCTGCACCAATGATCCTCCCCTGCCACAGTTGTAACCCTTCTGTGATCCAAAACTTCTTCAGAAATGAAGCCAACAAAATAACCAAGTAAAGTTAATAAGAAAATGAATAATAGTTTTAAAAATGACAAATAAAATATAAATAATTAAATAGAATTTGAAATAATAAAAGAAATAATAAAAAATTAAAATTAAAAATTTTTTGACATTATGCCTTTCATCAGTGTAAGATCTGTTGTCTTGTATGTACAGTGACATTTTCTTCCATTTATTCCCCAACGTCTTATTTTTTTCATTTTATCTTCAAAGAAGCTTTAGGTTACAGAAATGTCATGTACAGAATATAGGGCATTCCCATACACCCAATATCCTCCCCCTTTTCCCTTTTCCCCTATTAACATTTTACATGTGGATGGTACATTTGTTACAATTGATATACAAATATTGAAGCATTGTTACTAACCATGGTCAGTGATATACATTATGGTTTACATTTTGGTTCACACACTTTTATAAATTTTGATGAAATTTAACATGGCCTATATGCATCATTTCAAGATCATGTAGAACAATTCTAATGCCCCCCCAAATGCCCCATGTTCCATCTATTCTATTCCTCCCTCCCCCTCCCCTCAAAACCCACGGCAACCACCACGCTT
Source organism: Tolypeutes matacus (assembly GCA_026826555.1). Taxonomy (NCBI): domain Eukaryota; kingdom Metazoa; phylum Chordata; class Mammalia; order Cingulata; family Chlamyphoridae; genus Tolypeutes; species Tolypeutes matacus. Next base: position 12,653,636 of record JAKSZT010053928.1, read on the forward strand.
CACTCCTTGAAGAACAAGATTCATAGTTACTTGCAACAACATTGAGGGCTTGACTTACTGGCCTGTCCTCCTCTATTAGGCACTGCCTGTGCTCTGGAAAGACTCCTGTCCCTCTATTTGAGATCATACCAGGACTCCCCAGGATGGGAGTCCAACACCTTCCCACTCATTATTTGAGTCTCCACCCACTGATACAACACACTATGACAGGTGAACAGTCACATACTCCTTAGAAGCCTGCCCCAGGCACCCTATCCCACATGCCCCCCACATCTAACACCCTAAACCAGAAAACCTCCCTGCTGTATTAACCAATAAAAAACACTCCCAACATTGTAGTTTCAACCACATACCCTCAAATCCCCAGAGTTCATCTGCTCTCTCCCCTGACCCTCCCCACAGTTCCATGGATAGTGCAATCCTCCCACCTTACCCCCTCACCAACTCTATAGCATCACTGCACCACTGTCACAGCCATCCACCGCACAACTCCACCCTTCCACATTATCATAGATTTTGCCCATATGGGCATTGGCTCACAACACTCTACTCCTTTTCTGTCTCCTGTAAACCTATCTTCAAGACTCTAGTTCTGTGAGTCTGCTCAATTTTCTTAATCCATATCAGTGAGGTCATGTAATATTTGTCCTTTAGTGCCTGGCTTGCTTTACTCAACATAAGGTCTTCAAGGTTCATCCATGTTATCCCATGTGTTAATACAACATTCTTTCCTACAGCTGGGTAACATTCCATTTTATGTATATACCAGAGTTTGCTTATCCATTCATCTGTTGATAGACATTTGAGTTGTTTCCTACTTTTGGCAATAATGAATAATGCCGCTTTTTAAGAAGCACTCTCGTGCCCCAAGAAACCAAATTTAGAGATTCAGTCCTCAGGTTCTTACTAACTTACCTGACTTGGCATCTTTGTTGGCCCTGCTTCCTCTTCTTAACCTCCCTCTTAATAATAGGAATATTTTGGCTTTCACAAAACTAAATTTCTTTACTAAGAACCATAATGATTACTCTTATTCTATTCTTGGCACCCTTGCCATGTGAATAGGTGGAAAGAGAATTACATCATTAAAACTTCACAAGCCCTAACCTGGGGAACAGAGCTAACAAACTGTTGGATACGCCACCCTAACCCTACACTAAACCTTCCTCTTATCTTGCTATATCATTGCAAAATCTCAACCAGGTACAGAATCTAACTGTTTTCACTAACAAAGATCATGTAAAACTTGAATCTCCAACAGAAAGGGAACTGCTCGCCTATAACCCACTTTCCTGCTTTGACATAACTTTCTTTGTGAAATGGTCCCTTGTTGAGGAGTGAAGAACAGGGTCCTTACATTTATGATCCCATTCCATAGACAAGCTGTATCTTGGAGGTGGCTATACCATGGCCAATAGACAAAATTAAACCACTTGCAATCATATTATAAACTGAGTCCTAGACAGAAAAGCAATATGTAGGGACTTCCAGAGAGGCATTAAATTAGCTGGGGGCCCTGGAAGCATGTTATTTATATACAATACCCTCCTAAACCCTAAATGGGAACTAGTTTATAAAAAACCCAGTAATGGGATACTTGGAAACAATTTTTCTCATGCCCCCCTTGCGGGCACTCTCTGTGGAAACCTTGCAAACTGGGGTCCCTATCCAGTCTTTGTCACAACCTAGACAGAGCAACAGATAGCCACTAAACCTTTAGAAAGGTCCAGACCCTACATGGAACCAGTTGGACCATTTTGTGCACACCAAAGGAATACACCTTTATTTGGGGCAGCCCTCATAGCCAACTGCCTTCCAAGGCACTGAAGAAGGAATCTTCATATCACAAACCAGAATCTTCCAATGTGTAAATAATGTCTGAATGCAGGGCCAGTACACCCTAGAATATTTAAAACCCAGTATGACAATCTTCTGGCCCACTTAAATTCGGCAAAAGCAGGCCCTAAACTTAATCTGAGAGGGGGCCAGACTCACAATTGGATTATTAGCTCCTTGGTGTGGATTTGCCTATGACGAAATAACATTATGCAAATTAACACCAGCAGTGGAAGAACCTGCTACTTCCACTGCAGCAGCACTTAAAGACATCCAGAGTTCCATCAACTCCTTAATTAATGTTGTCTTGGCCAGTAGAATTGCCCTAGATTACCTCTTAGCTGAACAAGGAGGAGTATGTGCCACAGCTAACACCTCTTGCTGGATGTGGGTAAATAGCTCAAGTCAAATTGAGCTCAATATTCAAAAAATTTACAAATAGGCATCTTGGCTGCACTCTTTTAACAATCCTACTGCACAGACAGTCTGGGAGTCTGTAAAAGAGTTCTTCCCATGGCACTCTAACTGTTTAGCTAGCCTAGTTGGCCTTATCTTAACTGCTAATTCTCATGTTACTCTTTGCTCCAATAATTCTAAAACTAATCACCACCTTTGTTTCTAAGTGAATACAGACTGCTGAACTCTTTGTGACATACTGATCCCTCTAGTTTGCTGCAAAGCAAAGAATCCAACCAACAATTTCTCAATCAAATGGATGGAGAGTTTCACAAACACCCTGGTTAACACTGGAAGAAGTCAGAGCGGTCACTACCCTTTTCCCCAGGATTGATGAAATGATCCTAAAAGGGGGGGGGTGGAATTGAAGGGGCCTCCACTCTCCCTGTGAGAAAGCCCCGCCAATTCCTCTGTAAAGATGGGTCTTGTAAAAGAAGCAGAACCAGACACTACCCACCTGCATGCTGTCTCTGCCCACAGCTCACCTATATCCAGTTTTCCCCTGCTCTTGACCCATTGAGGAAACAGCCAATCAAGGTAGAGTATGGCTTGTAGCTGTGGTCAATAGCTGACTCCAGAACTCAGTCAACCACAAACTGGGACTTTCCAGCTTTTAGCACAAATTCAGTCAATATATGACCAAGGATGTTAGAGCATGTTAGAGCATGTGCAGTTAAGAACCCACCTGCAAAAAACCCCTGCCTGCCAATTTTTCCTCCCAAACCACAAACCCCTCCCTAACACAAGCCAATATAATGCTGTTTCTCCCATTGTTGCGGGCAGCAAGTACGAGACTTATTCCCTGGCCTCCACCAGCTTAAAAAAGCTCTTTCCCTTGATTGATCAACCTTGGTTGACTTCTGTTCTCTTTGCCAGGCAAAGAACCAGGGAATCTGTAAGCATTCCCTTCACCAGCATCCAGCACCCACATGTTACAGACTCTGGGAGAAAGCAAGCTTTGCCAATACTTTTAGACTTCTAGCCTAGCAACTGTCAGTCAAAAAATTCCTGTTGTTAAGCCAAAACCAGGTTGTGGCATTTGTGGTAGTGGCCCTGACAAAATAAGCCAAAGGAACATACTCACTTTGGCATATTACATGCTCTGAATAATATAGAAAGAAGCCATACCGTCATAGAAAATGTTAGAACCACACATTCATACAATTGTCCCAAATGTTAGCTGATTTAGGATATGATTTCGGATATGATCATGAAAAGAAATGAGTATTGCTTTCAAAACAACCTTATTCAGTTCAAACATTCTCAGAAGAAAAAAAAACATATCTGGTTAAAGGAATCAAATTAGAAACTCACAACACTATTTAGGGTTATTATAGATTATTTCAGTGGTTTTAAAATTGGCCTTTACACTGTTTGGAATACTGGAAGTTACATAAATAGGTTCCCAGAGCCAGTAGGAGATAAACAGATATATAGGTAGGTCAATGAGCTAGACAGATATTAGGGATTCAATACAAGGATGATCTGTAAGAATTGGCTTTTGCAATTATAGGGGCTGACTAAGCAAATCTGAAATCTGTAGGACAGATCATTGGAGAGGAAGATCTTCAGCCAGCTGAAACCCCACAGGCACAGGCCAAAGCTGTTGTTCATGGGCAGGAGTCAGTCCTAGCTTTCAACATGCCTCCAACACTCCCTCTCCCACTCCCTTGAGAAAGCATAAGCCTTTTTTTAAGGCCTTCCAACTCATTGAATCAAGCTCAAACAGGAAAATCTCTTTAATTTAAAGTCAATTGATTAGGGATTTTAATTAACATCCACAAATCTCTTCACATCAGAGACTAGATTCCTCTTGAATGAAAACTGATTACTGTAATTCAGCCTAGCCAAGTTGAGGCATCATCAGCTATCATAGGCAGAAAAGCCTTTTTATCAGTGACTATGCTTGTGAGATAGTAGATTTTCCTGGTGAAAAGCATAGGCTCTGAAGACTGATTGCTCTTGTTCAAAGACAATACTGCCACTAATAACAATAAGGCTAATAAAGCTTAAGAAAGTTACTTAATCTCACTCTTCCTCAGTTTCCTCATTTATAAAAGTAAAGATACCTTTACTTTTATAAAGTAAAAGGCATACCTTAAGATGTTTCAGACCTCTGTGATAAAGCAAATATTGCAGTAAAGCTTCTCACACAATTTTTTTGGTTTCCCAGTACATATAAAAGTTATGTTTACACTATACTGAAGTCTATTAAATGTGCAATAGCATTCTGTCTAAAAAAATGTACATACCTTAATTAAAATGTGATATAGAGACATGAATTGAGCACATGCTGCTGGAAAAATGGCACTGATAGACTTGCTCTATGAAGGGATTCCACAAACCTTAAATTTGTAAAAAAAAAAAAAAAAAAATGCAATTTCTGCAAAGCACAAGAAAGCAAAGTGCAATAAAATGAGGTATGCCTGTAATAATAGCTTATAATTATCTTAAGCTTTCCACAGCACCAATTGTTGAAAGGATTATACACAAATTAACTCATTCAGCTTTTACACCAGCCCTATGAGAACACGAGAACAGACTTTTATTATCTTCATTATATAGATGAGGAAACTAAGGTAAAAAAAAAAAAAAAAAAAAAAGGTTAAATAATTTGCCTAAGGTCATGCTGCCCAGATTTAACCCCTAGCAGTCTTGAATCTATTCTTGACCGTGAAGACCTTCCTGAGATTGTGTTTGTCAGGTTGATCCTCTAAAAAATTATTCATTTCTTCTTTCTATACTGTACTCCTTGAAAGGAAATGGAAATCAAAATGTACAGCCCTCATTTATAGAGTGGGGAGTTATGCCCCACCTCCTTGAGTGGAATATACACATAAATTTGTAATTCATCAGCATGGGAAATTTGTCTCTTCTCCCTCATTTATTTATTGAATAATTTACATCAGTATGGACTCGTGGATATTTATATTATACTTTGGGTTATAAAACAACATTACTTTATTTTATTTTTTTCACTTAAGTTGTTCCAGCTTTGGCCATTGGGCGCTCTTTCAGTTGTCTCCTCTATTACTTTGATGTATCCCAGCAATGTGTTTTTTTGGTTGTTGTTTCTGTTTTTGTCATGTGTTGTTGTTGTTGTTGTTTCTGCCCTTTCTTATGTTTTGGAGCTACAAGATGCTTCAGGGTCATCTTGTATATTTCCTCCCTCACATTTAAATACCAATCAATTGTCCTAAATTTTTTAGACCTTTAGGATCTAATTTTGTTGATCCTATGGTAAGAAGACATGAGTACTACCTTTAAAATATCCTTAATCATTTTTAACATTCTCTGAAGGAAAAAAAGTCATGGAATAATTCAATTCTTGAAGAAGCCCTGATTACTTTTATTTAGAATTGGGTTAGAAACGAAGATCTGGGTACTAGATGTGTTCATTGCTACAGGTGTATTTTTGCTTCCAGGCTCCCTCGGATGACAAAGTAAGAAATATAAATATTTCTCTATATAGCCATCTGTATCTATATTAAGCTAAACAGAGTTTATACTGATGTGTCCAACTAATCAATTATCACATGATTCATGCTAGCCTCCTCCTCTTGCTTATGTGTAAACTCCCACTCCAAGTTGAGAAATTGGGCTCTGACCATCCACCATTCATTTATTCAATTGCTTAATTCTACCATGTATGGATAGTGGTATTAAAATTGTTGACCCACACCCCCATGGAAAACATTATCAATTTCCATAAAGTTTTATGTACAACTTCTTTTCTCTTCTGTCTTAGATTCCACTCATTTCCAAAATTACTTAGGGTAGCAACTTTCCCCCACTATTTTCAGTGAGTTTGTTTTATACATTTGTAAAACAATCAAATTATTTTGTAATTTTCTGCATTCCATCCCAAGACCCCTTCATCTTCTAAGCGTGTTTTTTAATTTGAATGCAAATTAGAGTCACCCTTTGTGTTGTAAAGTGCTATGGGTTTTGAAAAATGCATAATGTTATGATCTACCAATACAATAATACAATATCCATACAGAATAGTTTCAATGCACTGAAAAAAAAAAAAAAAAACCCTATGCTTCAGCTATTCAACCCTCTCACCACTTCCCTAAAAACCTGATATTTTAACATTGCTATAGTTTTTAACCTTTTCCAGAATGTCACAAAATTGGAATATATAGTTTGTAGCCTTTTTGAGTCTGGCTTCTTTTACTTAGCAATACACAGTTAAGATTTCTCCCATCTTTATGTGGCTTGATAGCATTTCTTTTTAGAACTGGATAATACCCCACTCTATAGGGATACCACAATTTATTTATCTTTTCACCTACTGAAGAACATCTTAGTTAGTTACAGTTTTTGATGATTATGAATAAACTGCTTTAAAAATTTGCAGGCAGATTTTTGTGTGGACATAAATTTTCAAATTAGTTGGGTAAATATCTAGAAGCATGATTGGTGGGTAATATAGTAAGACTATGTTCAGCTTCATAAGAAACTGCCAACTGTCTTTTAAAGGGCCTGCCCCATTTTGCATTCCCACCAGCAATGATTGAGAATTTCTGCTGCTCGGCATCCTCACCAGTAATTAGTATTTCAGAGTTTTAGATGTTAGCCATTCTAAGAGGTGCATAGTGGTATCTTATTTTTACTTTAATTTGCAATTCTTTAATGACAAATGATGTTGAGCATCATTTCACAGGCTTAATTGCCATCTGTATATTTGCTCTTGTGAGATGTCTGTTCAGATCTCTTGCATATTTGTTAAGAGGATGGTTTGTTTACTTATTGTTGTATTTAAGAATTCTTCACATAGTTTGAAAACAAGTCCTTTATAAAATGTGTTCAAATATTTTATCCCAGACTGTGGCTTATCTTTGTATTCTCTTAACAGTGTCTTTCCCAGGGCTGATATTTTTAATTTTAAGAAAATCTAACTTACTGGTTATTTCTTTCATGGATCACGCTTTTAGCTAAAAACTCACTGCCAAAAAATAATAATAATAATAATAATAATTCGCTTAGATTTTTTCATATGTCTTTTTCTAGAAGTCTTACAGTTTTGTGTTTTACATTTAGATCTATAGTCCATTTTAAGTTAATTTTTAGATGTAAAGTCTGTGTCTAGGCCTATTTATTTATTTTGCTTTGGACTTCCAATTGTTCAAGCACTATTTATTGAAAAGATTATCCTTTCTCCATTGAATTGCCTTTGCTTCAGTAAAAAATTAGCTGATTATATTTTTACTGGTCTATTTCTCAGCTCTATCCTGTTCCACTGATCTATGTGTCTTTTCTTTTGTTAATATTACATGTTTTGATTACTGTAATTTTATAGTAAGTCTTGAAATTGGGAACTATATGTCTTCCAACCTTGTTCTTCTTCTTCATTATCATGTTTGGTATCCTGGGATTTTTATCTTTCCATATAAACTTTAGAACTGTTTTGTCAATAACTGAAAAATAGCCTGCTGGAATTTTGATTGGGAGTGCCTTGAATCTTATGCTCAAGTCAGATATAATTGCCATATAATATTGAGTATTCCAATTCAGGAACATGGAATATCTATTTATTTAGATTTTCTTTGATTTCTTGCAGCAGAGATTGGTAGTTTTCTGTATGTATATTATGTATATTTGTTTTTTATTTATACTTAAGCCTTTCATTTTTGTGGTGCTATTGTAAATAATGATATCATTTTATTTCAAATCTAATTGGTCAGTTTTGGTACGTAGGGAAGCAATCTACTGTTGTATATTAAAATTGTACACTACAATCTTGTTATACTCACATAATAGTTTCAGGAATTTTGTTGTTGCTAATGCTGTTGTTTTTGTTGCTCTTGTTTGAGGGTTTTTATTGTCAATTATTTGGGATTTCCTACATATATGATCATGTTATATGAGAAGAAAGTTTTATTTCTCCCTTCCCAATCTGTATAACTTTTATTTCCTTTTCTTGTCTTATTTCACAAGCTAGGATTTCTAGAAAGATGCTGAATTGAAGTGGTGAAAAAAAAAAAAATCTTTGCCTAGTTCCTGATCTTAGGGGCAAAGTGTCCAGTTCCTAGACATAAAGTTTGACATTAGCTGTAGTTTTTTGTATATGTTCTTTATCAAGTAGAAGTAGAACTTGACCATTTCTAGTTTGCTGGCAATTTTTATGATGAGTGAATGTTGTGTTTTATTATGGACTGCACTGATTGATTTTCAGATGGTAAGCCAGTCTTGCATTTCTGGAATAAACTTCACTTGGTTGTGATGTACTATATTTTTATACACTATTTGATTGAAAATGTTAATATTTTCTTAAGCATTTTTGTGTCATGAGACATTGGTCTGTAGTTTAGTTTTCCTTGCATTATCTTTTTTTTTTTTTTTTTTTTTCTTTTGTGGTACCAGGGCCAGGGACTGAACTCTGGACCTTGTATGTGGGAAGCTAGCACTCAACCACTGAGCCACCTCAGCTCCTCTGAGTTGGTTCTTTCATTTGTTTGCTTGTTGTTTGTTTTTTGTTTGTTTTTAGGAGGCACCAGGGACTGAACCCAGTACCTCCCATGTGGGAAGCAAGTACTCAACTGCTTGAGCCACAAATGCACCCTGTATAGTCTTTTCATACATTTAGTATTAGGGTGATATTGGCCACACCCTGTTTTGACTGGGAAACACTTTCCTCTTTAGCTTGCCGCTCCTCCTAGAATATGCCCTCCAGGAAAAAGAAACTTGAGAAAATGAAAGAATTATAAGAAACCAGAGAGGCAGACAATCTGGGGCAAAGCTCTGCCTGTGTAACAGTTTAAGTTTCTTTTATCAATCCCAAAAATAAAAAGATTATGTTTTTGAACTAATCCATTCCTGTGGATGTGAGACCCTTTTGATTGGACTGCATCAGTGAGGCATGAGCCAGTTCAGGTTTCCACCCTCTTGCTGGGTCTGATATAAATGAACATACATAGAGAGACAGACAGACAGAAAAAGGAAACTGCCTTCTTTGATCCAGCCATGTGAGAGAAAGGACTCCAGGTTTGCCCACAGCTGAGGTCAAAGCTCAAGGAGCTGAGGCCCAGGGAGAGATGTAAGATCTGCCACAGCTGAGTTCAAGGAGAAAGCAGAGTGTAATCAGCAGACCCACTAACACTATGTGGCAGGAAGCTAGAATTACCTGTAACTGACTTTGGTGAGATACATCTGTGATTTGAACATTTCACAACCTTGGAACTATAAGCTTTTAACCTAATATATTTCCCATTATGAAAGCCAGCACATTTCTGGTACCTTGCATTGGCATCAAACACTCAGGAGAGGGATGTCTGTCTCCTGGAAAACAGAGGGGACAATCAAAATCCTGTAAACAGGGGAACTCCAAAGCAATTAAAAAGGAAGAGCCCAGGACAAGACAGAGGCCCAGAAAGATAGAGAAAACCCTGTACACTGCATTTGCATTGGGCAGACCTTCCTGTTAGGAAGGCTGAAGCTCAAGAAAATCCCTGTCTCATCCCCATCTGTTTACAAAATCAAGAAACAGACAGCAGAGCAAATAAATCCTGGATTAACATTTTAAAAATATTAAAATGTACAGTGTACAAGAAAAGATTACAAGACAAACATAGAAACAAGAAATGATGGCTCATTCAAAGGAAGAGGATAAAAATCCAAAAAGAAACAGACCAGAATGTGGATATACCAAACAAAGACACTTTAAAAATTATATTTAAAATGCTCATGAAGGGAAGCGGCTGTGGCTCAATCAGTAGGGCTCCCATTTACCATATGGGAGGCCCCGGGTTCGGTTCCCAGGGCCTCCTGGTGAAGGCAAGCCCGCCTGCACGGTGTGCTTAGCTGACCCAGTGAGCACAAGCAGCAAGGGGGGGATAAATGAATAAATAAATAAAATCTTTAAAAAAAAATAGAAAAATAAAATAAAATAAAATGCTCATGAAGATGAAGGAAAATGCAAAGAAAGAACTAGAGGATATGAGAGGGAAAAGGAATGAGCAATATGAGAGTCATAGTAAAGAGACAGAAATTTTTAAAAGGACCCAAATATAACTATTGGAGATGACAGGAAAAAAAAAAAAAAAAAAAAAAAAACGGAAATGAAAAATGCCCAGAGGGTTTCAAGAGCAGATTGGAGCTAACAGAAGAAAGAATCAGTGACCTTGAAGACAAGACATTTGAACTCAGTCAGGCTGAGGAACAGAAAGAGTAAAGAATTATTAAAACCAAAAATAGATCGACAGCTCTGGAACACCATCAAGCAAACCAATTTACACATTATGGGGCTCAAAGAAGTAGAAGAAAGAGAGAAAGGGGCAGAAGGAATATTCAAAGAAAGAATGAGAGAGAACATCCCAAACTTAGCAAAAGACATGAATATACACATCCAAGAAGCCCAGAGAACACCAAACAGGATAAGTATGAAAAAAAGTGCACCCAATCATATATTGATCACACTATCGAATGCAAAGGACAAAGAGAGATTTGGAAACCTACAAAAGAAAAACAACGTGTTACATACAAGGGAATCCCAATTAGATTGGGTGCCAATTTCTCATCAGAAACCATGGAGGCAAGAAGGCAGTGGATTGATATATTTAAAGTGCTGAAGGAAAACAAATGCCAGCCAAGAATTTTATATCTGGCAAGACTTCCATTTGAAAATAAGGGTAAGGGCATCATAGTAGCTCAAGTGGGGCACAGCTCCCTTATGAAATAGTGAAGAAATCGTAGAAGTCATCTGAGGGAGCTGCTTTGGGGACCTGCAGACCAGCAGAGTGCTACAAGCATTGTCCAGGAGGGACTGGTAACAGAGAGAAGAAGAGGCAAAATGGAAAACTTGAGTTGGGCACTGAGGCTGCAAATGCCACCCATCCTCCACTCCTGAGGTGAATTGTCTTGGTAAAACCTGCAGCTGAGCAGCCAATGAAAAGGGAAAAGGATATATTCCTCCCTGGGAAGAGGGAGGTTGTGGCAGAAGACTGAATGCAGTTTCTCTTCAGCAAATTTAACCAGATAATCTGTTTTTGAATTGCTGGCTCAGAAGACCTAGTCAATGGAAGCTGAAGGATTCATCCCCATGGAAAGGTTTGCTGAAGTGCACCATCTGCTGGCAACTCAGGAAAGTAAAGGAAAACAAGGCTTGTCTCTCCCGTTTCTTTCCCAGGCACCATAGATCTGGTCTATGCCCCATTACTGGTTCCCTGGCCTGTTTTGGTAACTTAAACAGGGCAACCTTAAAGTTTCAGAAAAAATTGAACCAAACATCAAAAAAGAGCTGTGAAATAAAATCATTCTTCATGGGGCTAATTATCATACTGGCAATAATGATCTATAAAAAGTTAGCAACTAATATATTTGAAAATATCCTTGTCTTTATACCCTATGTTTGGATGTGTCTTCATTAAAGTTGCACAAAAATGGTTGGTAGCTCACACGACCAAAAGTGAACTATACCTTCAAAACACTGTGTTTATTGGGCCAGGTCTTTTATTTTTAGATCAATACCTTAATAATTTTCTAGACAAATATGTTGGTCTCTGGATAGCAATGGTCATTGCTTCATTTGATATGACAGCACATATTAGTGTTCGTGCCTGCAAATTTCAAGACAACTTCATATAAATATCTTCAAGACTTCATGTCATTAAGTACCTGAATATGTTCAAGTTCTTGCTTCAAAGAATCATCAGGATAACATGGATTGAAGAGACTTTTGAACACTTGCCATCTCTTGTTGCTGCTGTTAAACATTTGTTTAATAATTAGATGTGTTGTACATATTTCAGCAAATAAAATATTTCAATCCTTACATTAAAAAAGAGGGAGAAATTGATCAACAGAGAAAAATCAGCTTTCTAAAATTCAGATGCCTAAAGATCAACAAAAAATAACAATCCATACTAAGAAACAGGAAGATAGCACCCAGCAAAAGAAATAAACCAAGAATCCAGATGAGATGCAGAATTTAAGAAAAAAAATCAATGTTCACACAAATCTCCTTAACTGAATTTAAGGAGTTGAAGAAAAATATGACTAAAGAGATAAAGTAACTTAAGATGACACTGGGTGAACATAAAAAATAATTTGAAAACAAAGAAAAGGAACAGAGTCTATGGGAATGAAAGACACAGTGGATGATATATATATATATATATATATATATATATATGTAGTATTAATTTATAAGATATATTGATATAAAATATATTAGAGGCATATAATAACAGATTTGAATTAGGTAAGGACAGAATTAGTGAATTGGAACACAGAGAATCTGGACTTAAAAGAAGAAAAGAAAGAGAAAAGAATGGAAAAAATTGAACAGGATCTCTGGGAATTAAATGATAGCATGAAACACACAAACATACACATTATAAGTATCCCAGAAAGAGAAGTGAATGGAAAGGAGGCAGAAAGAATATTTGAGTAAATAATGACTGAAAATTTTTGAACCCTTATGAAAGACATGAAAAATCTATATTTAAGAAGGATATGTACCCCAAACAGAATAAATCTGAATAAACCTATTCTGAGACAAATACTATTCAAATACTATGCATCACTTAAAAGGGAGCCTCAATAAGACAAAATGCTGATGTCTCATCAGAAACCATGGAGGCAAGGGACTATGCTAATGGATTGTTCTCCAGGATAGACCATATTTTGGGTCATAAGTCAAATCAAAATAAATTTTAAAATATTGTAATTATACAAAGCACTTTCTCCAATCATAATAGAATAAAGTTGGATATTAATAACAGGTGGGAAAAGGGAAAATTCACAAATATATGGAGATTAAACAATACAGTCTTAACTAATCAGTGTGTCAAACATGAAATTGCAAGAGAAATCAGCAAATATCCCAAGAAAAATGAAAAAAAAGAACACAACATACCCAAAACCTATGGGATGCAGCAAAGGCAGTGCTGAGAGGGAAATTTAGAGCCATAAATACTAACATTAAAAAAGAAAAAAGAGCTAAAATCAAAGACTTAGCTGTACAACCAGAGGAAGTAGAAAAAGAACAGCAATCCAATCCCAAAGCAAGAAGAAAAAAAGAAATTAAAAAGATGGAGAGAGACAAAGAGACAAAATAGAAAATAAATGAAAAAGATTACAGCTGAAATAAGTTAATTAAGGGGGAAAAATAGAATTGAGATTGTGGGAAGAGTGTGATGGACTAACAGGCAGAACTGAATGCTCTCACAAAAACAAAGGAGAAAGAGCCAAAAGTGGTCTGAGAGACCTGATTTGGGGTCAGCAGACCAGGACAGTGTTACACAACTCCCAGGAGGGTGAAGGACAGAGAGACAAAGGAACTGAAATGACAAACATGAGTTACCAAGGTCCTATGGCAGCCGGGAAGGACTCCCCTCCCCCCATGCCAAGATAGTAAGCTGGGGTAAAACACCTGGCTCACAGCAGTGGACTGAAAAGGGAAGAGACATCTTCCTCCCTGTCAGCTGTTTCAAGGGAAAAGGGAGGGGAGGGAGGGGTACTTTTCTTCAGTGAATTCGGCAAGCAGACACTGCTTCAAATCTCTGATTTGGAGATTCAACACAGGGACACAAGAAAGCCAAGACTGTAACACCTCCATGGAAAAGTGCACTGACTAGCACCATCTGCTGGCCAGTCTGGAAATTGCATGGACAAAAACTGTTCACATTCTCTGTACCCAACCTCTAGGAGAAAATCTGCACCCCACTATTGAGTCCCTGGCCTGATTTTGAAAACTTAAGCTAGGCACTTTTAAAGACCAAGGATAAGCTGGACCAAATATTAAAGAAGAACTGTGAAGAAAAAAAAAAACATCTGAACTGGAAAAGACAGAACAGAAAGAGAAGAGAATGGAAAAAAATGGAAGAGAGTCTCAGGGAATTAAATGACAACGCGAAACACAAAAAACATTTGCATTACTGGTGTCCCAGAAGGAGAAGAGAATGGAAAAGGGGCAGAAAGAATATTTGAGGACATAATGACTGAAAACTTCCCAACCCTAGTGAAGGCCATAAATATCAATATCCAAGAAGGACAACACACCCCAAACAGAGTAAATCTGAATAGACCTACTCCAAGACACCTACTATTCAGTATAACAAATATCAGAGATAAAGAGAGGATTCTGAAAGCAGCAAGAGAAAATCAAAGCATCACATACTTGGTAAGATTAAGTGCCGACCTTTCATCAGAAATCATGGAGGAGAGAAGAAAGTGGTATGATATATTTAAGGTACTGAGAGAGAAAAACTGCCAGCCAAGAATTCTGTATCCAGCAAAGCTGTCATTCAAAAATGAGGGTGAGTTCAAAGTCTTCACAGACAAACAAAAACTCATAGAATATGTTACCAAAAGACCAGATTTGCAAGAGATACTAAAGGGGGTGCTGCAGCCTGAAAGGAAAAACAAGGGCAAGAGATTTGGAGAAGAGTATAGAAATGAAGATTATTAGGAAGGGTAAACAGACAATAGAATGATATGATAACAGAGAGCTGAAGAACAAAATGGATGAAGTAATGCCTTTACAGTAATGACACTGGATGTTAATGGATTGAACTCTCCAATTCAAAGACATAGACTGATGAATGGATAAAAAAAATATATGTCTACAAGAGTCTCACCTCAGATGTAAGGACACAACGAGATTAAAAATGAAAGGTTGGAAAAGGTATTCCATGCAAATAGTAACCAAAAAAGAGCTGGAGTAGACAAGATAAATGTAAAATAACAACACTATCATATATGAAAAATAATTACTCAGTGTAACTGGCAAATTATTCCTATGATCAGTATTCTATAATTTTTTTTCCATACAAATAAACACTTGCTTTTAATTGAGGAAAGCTGGAGAAGAGATATATTTTTGGATACTTCATTTTTCTTTAACCCTTTCTTATTCAATACTCTTTAATTAAAATACTCTATCTGGATCAATAATGATTTAGCATGACTACTGTTGAACAAGATTTTGGGTTTTTCTGCCTCATGAAATTATGAGTTGGCAAATTGCTATCTGCTATAATTCATTCCAATAAAATTGGTACAAAGTCTCATCAAAATTGATTATATGTATTGTCTGTCCTGGAGCATAATTCCTCTCTGTGGAACCTAGAGAACAAATTACCTGCTTCCAATATACAATGGAGGGACAAGCATAACACAAAAATTCCAATTCCCACAAGAAGAAATTGGGAGGAAAACAGAGGCCACAATTTCCAAAGAATTCTGAAACCCTTCAGGGAATACTCCATTAGATTTCAAAGTCTGAGTCATCTATGGAACAATGTTTTGTCCTGTGGGCCTATTGTAACAGCAGTCACAATGCTTCCAAATAATTGCACAGTGGCCATGCTCTACTCAAACACTGAGGTGAATGCTCTACCTTCTTCAACATTGGGATGGTGGCCTGGCTTTCCTGGAACTCTAGGCACAGGTTTCACCCATGTCAAGCATTGGGGTAGTGGCCAGACTCTCTGCAATCACTGAGTAATAGGTTAAACCCTCTGAGAAAAATGAGGTGGTAGCACTCTTCTTTAACAATAGGGTAGAAGACCCACTCTCCCTAAGTGACTGTCAGACTCACCTTTCCACACATATGGGTGGGTCTACTTTCTTGGCCCAAGAATATGTTTTCATTTCAGTCCTCAGCTTCCATGGTTCTGCCCTAGGAGAGATTTTTCCTTCAATCTATCCATTTTCTGTCCCTTTTAGTACAGGCTGCCAATGGTTCTGTTCATACATATCTCTCCCCAACCAACCCCAAGAAAAAAGTGCTGATTTTACATGTAGTATACAATATCCTTCCTGGATAACTGCACCTCCAATCCTGACTTGCACTGAAATGGCTGACTGAGTCCATGTTCAATTAAACCCTCACATGCAGCATTATTCTCTGGGAACTTGCTTTCCAGAAACTCAGAATTTTCTGAGAAAATCAATAAATTTAATACATCATATTAACAGAACAAAGGAAAAATCTTTCATGATCATTTCAATTGTTGCAGAAAAGGCATTTGAGAAAATCCAGCACTCCTTGATAAAAAACATTTAGAAAATTCGGAATAAAAGGAAATGTCCTCAACATTATAAAGGCCATATATGAAAAGCTCACAGCTAACATTCTACTTAATGATGAAAGTATGAAAGCTTTCTGTCTAAAATCAGGAACAAGACAAGGATGCCCACTATCGTCACTGTTATTCAACACTGTACTGTAAGTTCAAGATAGAGCAGTTAGGCAAGAGAATGAAATAAAAAGCATCCAAATTGGAAAGGAAGAAGTAAAACTTTCCCTCTTTTCAACTGACATGATCGTATATACAGATAATTCTGAAAAGCCCACCACAAATCTACTGAGACTAATAAATGAATTCAGCAAAGTGGCAGAGTACAAGATCAACCCACAAATATCAATAGTGTTTCTATATACTGGTAATGAACAATCTAAAAAAGAAATCAAGAAAAAATTCCATTCATAATAGCAACCAAAAATTTAAATATATAGCAATAAATCTAACAAAGAATGTAAAGACCTGTACATAGAAAACTACTAGATGTTGCTAAATGAAAGAAAAGAAGACCAAATAATTGGAAGGACATTCCATGCTCATGGATTGAAAGACAATCAATTCTATAAACGTGATTTACATATTCAATGCAATCCCATCAAAATTCCAACAGCTTTCTTTATAGAAACGGAAAAACCAATCATCAAATTTATATGGAAAGGAAAAGGGCTTGAATATCCAAAATCATACTGAAGAATAATGAAGTTGGAGGACTAGCACTGCCTGATATTAAAACTTATTACAAAGCTACAGTAATCAAAACATCATGGTAGTAGTACACAAACAGAAATATAGACTAACAGAATTGAACTAAAAATTCAGAAATAAACCATCACATCTATGACCAATTGAGTTTTTACAGGGGTGTCAAGTCCACACAATGGGGAAGGAATAGCCTCTTCAAAAAATGGTACTGGGAAAACTGGATATCCATATGCAAAAGAAAGAAGGTAGACCCCTACTTCACATCTTATACAAAAATCAAGTCAAAATGGATCAAAGACCTAAATATAAAAACCAAAAGTATAAAACACCTGAAGAAAAATAGGAAAGCATCTTCAGGACATTGTGTTAGGCAGTGGTTTCTTAGACTTCACACCCAAAGCACAAACAACAACAAAACAGATAAATGGGACTTCATCAAAATTAAAAGCCTTGTGTATCATAGAACTTCATCATGAAAGTTAAAAAGTTACCTATAGAATGGGAGAAAATATTTGGAAACCTCATATTTGATAAGGTTTACTATCTAGAATATATAAAGTAATCCTACAACTCAGCAACAAAAAGACAAACAACACATTTTAAAAACTGGCAAAAAACTCAACTAGACTTTTCTTCAAAGAAGATATGTAAAAAGCCAATAAGCACATGAAAAGATGCTTAACATGATTATCAATTAGGGAAATGCAAATTAAAACCACAATAAGATACCATTTCACTCCCACTGCAATGGCTACTACTTGGAAAAAAAAAAAAAAAACAAGTGTTGGAGAAGATGTGGAAAATGGGAAACTTGTTTATTTTTGTGGGAATATAAACAGTGTAGCCACTGTGGAAAACAGTTCGGCAGTTCATCAGAAAGTTAAGTATAAAATCACCAACAGACTCAGCAATCCCACTTTTAGTTTTATACCCAAGAGAATTGAAAGCAGGGAATGCAAATAGATATTTGCACATTGATGTTCATAGTGACATTATTCACAATTGCCAAAAGATGGAAGCAACCCATGTGTCCATCAACCAATGAAAGGATAAATAATGTCATTCACACCCACACATACACTGAAATATTATTCAGCTGTACAAAGTAATGAAGTTTTGATACATGTGACATTTCATTTTGAGTGAAATAAGCCAGACACAAAAAAGATAAATATTGTATGTTCTCACCAATAGGAAATAATTTGAATAAGCTAATTCATAGCATAAGAAACAAAACTACAAGTTACCAGGGATTTGGGTGGTGGTAGGGAATGGGGATTTAATGCTTAATTTATACAGAGTTTCTGTTTAGGGTGATGGAAAAGTTTTTGTAATGGATGGTGGTGATGATAGAACAATATTGTGAATATAATTAATACCATTGGATTAAATTTTTTAATGTGGTTGAAAGAAATTTTTGGATTTATGTATGTTATTACACTAAAAGTGTTTTTTTTTTTTTTTTTTTAATCATAGGACTGTACAACACAAAGAGAGTAACCCTAATGTGAACTATGGACTATACTTAATTGTGTAAGTATAATAATATTTTTTCATCAATTGTAACAAAAGTGTCACACAAATACAAATTGTTAATAATAGGGAAAGTATATGGTAACTCTTGTATTTTCTGCATGACTTTTCTATAAACCTATAACTTTTGTAATAAAAACTTTTTTTAAAAGTTAATAAGAAAGTAACTCTGAAAGGTAGCTTTATACAACAATTTATTTTCTTGGCCTTAAAAAAAAAGTGAGCCAGAATGTGTACAGCATCTCCCAGGCTCAGAAATTGCACAACATCCTATTCTCTTCATTCTATGTGAGGCGGGCTAGTTTAGGGTATAGGAAGACAAATCTAAAACCTGGCAGAAAAACATGGCCATAAAACATGTGCCATGAAACCCTGTCGGGTAAGACCCCCCCACCAGAAACCTATTTGAAGAACCCCACAAAAATCCCCCATTTGGAACAAGATTTTGTCCAGGATTAAAGAAAAGCCCTGGATATTCTCAAAGGGCCTTATCATTGGGGCCCCTCTGGGGGAATTTATGGGTGGAGTAATCAGTCAAAACAGTAAACAGCTAGTACCCCTCCCCTGAACATTAGTAAGGGAAGGAATAATTAATGGTTTAAAAAGTAACCACAGAAGCTGAATTGCTCTCTCTCTTCCTGGATCAGCCAACAAGTGACCTGTAATCTGTTATTTTTTCTCATTTCTATTCTCCTCTCTCATTTCCTTAATAAACTACCGGCCTAACTAAATCGGCATGTTCTTAAATTCTTTTTTTGTAATATAGCTAAGAACTTAGAGGAAATCCGGCAACATATTGAAGAAAGCAATTCACAAGGCCAGCCCAATTTCTTTGGAGCTGTTCTTGATGAAAGGACCTGCAAAGGATTTTTGATCCAAAGTGTCAATGCGTTACCACTTTGATTTTAACATTTTTTCAAGAAAAATTGATCCTCATATTCAGACTTATGATATTTCAAGTCAACCTCTTATATCCTAAATGGAGCTGTATTTCATTACACATGGAAATGCATATTTATGTTTTCTGTTGCTTTGATGAAAAAAAAGTAACTTCCTTTTCCCCAGCTTGAGCCCATCAAGTAGAAATCCCAAAAGAAGTTAGCTTCCCCCGGCCTTTAGAGCAAGTGTGCCTTGTCCAAAACAAGTCAGAGGAAATTCCACTTCGTTTTCATAACTTTTGGAAACAAGCAGACACAGGTTTCCTGGATCCTGAGATAATTTGGGAGCCAGCTTTGAGGAAAATAATTTAAAAAAAAATGAAATTAGTTGCTAACAGAATAATTATTTAGAATGAGAATAGAATTCACTATTAATTATAAATTTTTAAAAGTTGACAATTACCACAAAGTTACAAAATTTCATAAAAATAGCACAGTATTTTAAGTGCTTGATAGACCCTAATAATACTTTTTTCTTTTATATTTTTAAGCTGTATTCTTTTTGATCACCTCTTCATATGACAATTTTGTGTACAATTTTCTGAGACAATAGAAAGTTAATTGTCTTCTTCACATTTCATTGATTAAAATTTGACTTGGTTTTGAGAATTTAGAAAAGTTTTCTTCACTTCACGATTTATCAGTAATATTTTATATAATTTTGGGATTAATGTCAAATTTGTGAAAACCTCTATCAAGTTTATTTCATACAGAGCTTTGACTCAAACTACTGTTCAACATAAAAGGTAATAAGAAAAGAGAACGGACGTGTCAAAAACAAAAATGCATCAACAAGAAGCAGTTGTTCTCCCATAAATTGTATTCTTTTTTACAGATTCTTTCAACTCCCTTGGGCTTTTTGGTTTCTTATTTGGAAATGATCTGGTTTTTCAAGTCCCAGTGATCAATTTATTACCATTTTCATTTTCAGAATTTTCTTGGCTCTTGTGATTCTTTTCTTTATTATCATGATTTTGTCTCTTTTAATTATTAATTTCCATTGTGATATAATAAGAGGTTGATATTTTAAAGTTTCTATCAACATGTTATTTTTCTCCAAGTCATATCTTTTGGCTTCCAAAAGGATACACCCCTTGCCCCCTACCCAGTATATTTGAATTTTGTTATAATTGATAATTCTGTAAAAAAACTATGTGTAATTAATCTAAAACCAAGCAATTAAAATGTTTTAAATTTGCCACATTTTTAATCTTCATAATTGTCAGTCTTAAATCACTTTTATACATTAGCTTACTAAAGAATTTGTGTTAGAGTTTGACAATGGATTATTTGTTTCTTTAGGCTAAGCTGCATTTGTGGCAATTTTGCATGCTGTTTTTCCTGGAGGGCTACAGCCACCAGGGCAAAAAAAAATGGCTCTTCCATGTATATTAGAGAGGATCCATACTGGCATGGGGTTCCAATGGGAATATTTCAACTCAGTCAGAACACACGGAGATTTCATAACCTTAGAGAATTTTAAGAAGCATTGATTTTAATTGTATTAAAACCCTCGCAAAACTGAAATGAGCACTACCAAATACAGCCTTTTCAGTGTGTTGAGGTAAAAGAAAGCTATTCAAAGACAAGTTTAAGAAAGACTCCTGATAAAATGAGACTACAGGAAATGTGGGTTTCCCAGCTTTCCTAAAAGGTCAACCAAAGTCCATCTTTTTTGAGTCTTTCTGCACAGTTCTTAGAGCTGCTCATTCCTTCCCTTCTATTCTAACCTAAGAAAACAAATGTGTAAATTCAAAGCTTTGCCGATCCCTGTTTAAACTCTAGAAAGTCAAACTGAGCAACATTCAGTTTATTTTCAAAGAGAGTTTACATCATATATCAATTAGTCATTAATTCATTCATTCCACAAATACCTTCTGCACATCTTCAGTCTGCCAGGCCCTGTTCCAGGCAACGAAGACAGATATAGATATATCCCTTCCATAGTGGAACTTAGAATGGGAAATAAAAACTGAAAATACATGAATAAGTTTAAAAATCAGAGTAATATTGTATTGATTTCATCTACTATAAACCATGTACCTATTATATATATTAGGTTATTATACGGTCCATGTGGACCAAGTTGCTATAAGGTGTGTCATGGGAACACAGGCTCAGGCACAACAGAAATTTTCAGCAAATGACTGCTTTATTTGCTTACACAGTCCAGAGATTTCACAAGAACAGGAGAAGAGTTCCCATCATGGCTGGTCTCCAGGGTGGCCAACTGCTTGTGTTAGTCTGTGGATGACAGCCTCACTCACCCTACTTTGCAAAAAGAGAAACAAATCTGTACTGCCTGAGGGTGAAGAATTTATACAACCCAGGAGGTAGGTAGCCCTGCCACTGAGAGTTACTAACATAAGCAGCAGGGGCTGCTTGTTCTAGGTTCAGATTTAAGATGTGGTCAGTCCACTCCATTAGACCTAATATCTCCCCTGGGCTGTGAAATGGCTTCACACAATAGAAAGGAGGGGTAGTAATCAAGGGCTGGGAGATGGCTGCCAGATGTGTCCATGGCTTCCCCAGCAGTTTTTTTACCTATGTTATATACGCTTTTATTTTTTGATATATAGAGAAACAGTGTCAGGGTACTCCCCTCCTGAAAGCTTCAAATTTTGGGTTTTAATTTAAAAATAGTGACCTGAGTTTTTTATAGCAAGTTTTATAACTCTAGAATTTTTCTTTCTAGTCATTCACTCCAATAATTTCTAAGCCAGAGGAGGTGAAATCACTCCTAATGGTAATTTTGCTACTTACTCCTACTAAGTGATTAAAAAAAAAAAAAAATGATGCAAAATACCATTTTGGCTGTGCTGGCCAAAGACTTAATGGGACAAAGATTAAAATATATGTTTAAAATAAAACTTAAACTTTGGATTTCTGGTTGAAGCCATATTATTATAATTGTCTTTGATGCCCTTCCAATTCCTGGAAATTAAGAACTAACTTTGTAATAAAATATTTTTTTCATAAAAAGCCCTATAAAGTTCAGTTATCTTATTTCTAAATATCAAAATCTAATTTTTACTCTCTTTAAGAAAACAGTAAAAGTGCAATTCTCTTGTAACCTCCCTAAACAACTTCACTAGTCCCAATACTTTGATTCTGATTGATGCCCTCAACAGAATGGGCTCTGATAAAGCTCCAATAAGAGAGGTTTTAGAGAAAACAGAAATGCGAAAAGAATGACCCCATGCTTCATTTTCCTGCCTAATTCATTTAATTTTATCTACTCATTTTACCCTAAATACTTCATTTTAACCCTAAATCCAGAGCAAAGAGATAACCTGGTCTTGGCATTTGCAACTAACAGAAAAGATGTTTATCTCTTTTTTAAAAGTCACACATTTGTGGATTTATTTTAAAGACAAGCCTCAGCCAGATTACCACTTAGAGGAGGGCTATGGACAAAAAGGGTCTGCTAGAGAGCCAGGGAGAACAGAAGGAGCAATCTATTTTGGCTCCATGACACTAAATCACAGCCTATATTAAATCTGAAGAAAGATACAGGTAAAAAGTAAATGTTTGCAAGCAAGCATATTTTTAAAATTTTTTCTATGAAATAAAGTTTAAAGTTCATTTAACTATCATGTCTATAGCTGGAAGGCATATGATTAGCTTGACCTAAAGAAGCCATGCTGGTATAGAGAAATGAAGCCTTTGACCTTCACACAGCTGAGGGACTACTCTGGCAGCTTAAAATGGCAGCCTTTGGCATTTTTTCTCTGTTGACATTTCTTTCTGTCTACTTATTTCCTCCCCGAGTAAGAGAATTCTTTTTTTCCCTCTTCCTCTGCCATCTTGTGAGCTAAACCCAACAAAACTAATCTCTTCCTCTTCATGAGATCAATAAAGCAAATTAGACATGACTTTGGAAGCACTTAAATAAATCTAAGTTCTGTTTTTTTCAGACTGCAATACCATCTTACGCCTTTAGGAACTGCCGAAAAAAATGCAAATATACAAACATGCACACAGCAACAGCATATTATATAATATTACAGGCTTAAATCTTTCTGCCACTTACTGACAAAGTGACTGTGAATTTGAACAATATACTTATATTTTCTTATTTTCAGTTTCTTCATCTGTTAAAGATTGATACTCAGTAATTCTAAATTATACATGATAGAAACTTTAAAAGGCAACAATTTATTATGTATTTTCTGAACTACATCTCAATCTAGGGTTCAGTCATATATTCAGCAAAATTATATTGAGGGGAGAATCAGTCAGTGATAATTGTCCTGTGCTATATTTGCATATTGTACCATGAGAACATCATGGAGGGGTAGCTCATCTAGCCAACGCAGGTTAAAGCTGAATTTTGAAAGCTGAGTAGGATTTAGTTTTGAACATGTTGAGTTAAAAGTACTATGGGTCAAAGTGAGAAGATCTGGAAGTAAGTGGATATATAAAGTTCTGAAGTTCAATGGAGACATCAAGATTAGAGACACATATCCAGGAGTCATTGCTTTCTAGGAGGTGGATGAATCCAAAAAGGCAGACCAAGTCAACCAGGAAGAATATATGCAAAGTGAAGCACGGAACAGAGAGTTTTTAAGGATAGTAAGCAGAAAACATTAAAGAGAAAGAGATCAGTTTACAAAATGCTAGAAAGTTGTCAACCAAACAAACATTGAAAGCTTCTATCATTTAACAGGAGAGTTTTGGTGGGATGGCACAGACAAAAGGCTTAATAGGACCATTACTTACCTCATAAAATCCACTATTTCAGCACATAATAAGGTAGATAAAGGAATGGAAACTTAAGGCATTAAATGCAATATTCTTTTGTGTAACATATCTGTTCACATTATTACTCATTTTAAAATTGGGTTCTTAGGACATCAGTGGGAATGTTGGAGAGGAGTAAGAACTTCTAAAAAATCCACTACTCTATTAAATAATAGGAACACTGGCAAAAATTGTCAAAACAACTCTTCATTACTCTTTTTTTTATTATTATTATTTATATATATATATATATATATATTAAAGGTGCTTAGATTACCTAAATGTTACACAGAAATTACAGGGATTCCTATGTTCCCCACCTCCCACACCTCCCATAACATCCACATAAACATCTTTCATTAGTGTGGCACATCACCTGCAATGGATATACACATCCTGGGGCTTTGCCACTAAGCATAGACCACAGTTCACATCGTAGACCACACTCTCTCCCACACGGTTCTGCATGGTATATGCTGATGTAAAATGGCCTATATCCACTCCAACTCCAAGTGAGAGAGGGCTTATATCCCATGGATATGGTGGGTGGGATCATCCTGCCTGCAGATGCAGGCCCTCTCCATTCCCTGGGATGGCCATTGCCCATCGTTGTCTCCTCACCAGGTGACTTGGATGAGTCCATTGAGCTGTAGGGTAGGAGTTGCAGCTCCACCTAGATTTCATGCACACCTGGCACATAGGTAGGCAGGAGGCTCCAGTCTCTGGAAGTATACCTAAAAACTCCAGCATCACATATAGGTTTGAATAGAAGGGACTGGTGAACCATGTGCAGGGAGGACTTATTTGAGTCTAATTCTGTTACTTTCAGGAGCACAGATTCCAAAATAGAACCCACTGATAAGGCATCAGTCTCTGGGGCTATCCCCCCTTATATAGGACCAGGGTGTCTCCGGAGCTCTCAGGAACCCCTCTGAGTGGGGTGATAGGCACTTAGATGTTCTATGAGCTCCTACTGAGGAGGGTTCCGTGTAATATTTTGGGTAATCTAAGCACCTCTTAAAATTTATGTATATATATATATATATATATATAAATAACATTTTTGTAAGCAAATACACATATATGCATATATATTTATATATCATTTTGCAAATGTTTGTATGTATTGTGAGAATTTTGATTTTTACCCACAATAAAAATAAATTTTTTAAAAAATGGCCTATATCCATCACCGCAACGTCACTCAGGACAACCCCCAAGTCCTGAAAAAGCCCCTGTATTACAACTGCCCTTCCCCTCCCTACACTAAAAGTGTCTAGTGGCCACTGGCTCCACCTCACTGTTATAATTTCTTCCATTGCTTGAATCACAATATATGTCTACAACAGAATACCATTAAGTCCACTCTAGTCCATAGCTCTTCCCCCAATCCTGAAGGGACTAGGATGGTGATGTCCACTCCACCTCCAAGTGGGAGTGGGCTTTTATCCCATGGATACGGTGAATGGGATTATCCTGCCTGCAGTTGCAGGCTCTCTCCATTCCCTGGGATGGTTGTTGTCCATCATCATCTCCTCACCAGGTAACTTGGGTGAGTCCATTGAGCTGTAGAGTAGGAGTTGCAGCTCCACCGAGATTCCAGGCACAGCTGGCACATATGTAGGCCAGAGGCTCCAGTCTTTGGAAGTACACCTATAAACTCTAGCATCACATATAGGTTTGAATAGAAGGGACTGATGGACCATGTGCAGGGAGGACTGATTTGAGTCCAACTCTGTCACTCTTAGAAGCACAGATTCCAAAGTAGAGCCCACTGATAAGGCATCAATCTCTGGGGCTATCCCCCCTTATATAGGACCTGGGTATCTCCAGAGCCCTCAGAAGTCCCTCTGTGTGGGGTGATATCCACTTTGGTGTTCTATGAGATCCTACTGAGGTGTGCATAAGCGTTACCTCTGGGATGACCTCCCAACTCTCTTTGAAGTCTCTAAGCCACATGAACTCATTTGTCTTTACCTTTTCCCCCTTTTATTCAAGGTATTTTTCCAGTCGTGTTGCCAGTTGGCACTTGGTATTAATACCTCATTGCCAGGGAGGCTCATCCACGGGAGTCATGTCCTACGTTGTGGGGAAGGTAATGTGTTCATGTGCTGAGTTTGGCTTAGAGAGAAGCCACATTTGAGCAGCAAGGAGGCTCTCAGGTGGCAACCCTTAGGCACCCCATAACAGTAGGCTAAGTTTCAATTACAAGAGCAAAGACGCATAAGGCTAGTCATCAATAACAAGAACCCATCTGTGGGCCATCCTCTTTTGCCAGACACTGCCCCTGCACTCAGGGGACTGTTGCTGCTCCCTTGGAGAATGTGGCAGAGCTCTCCAGGGTGGGAATTCAGATTCCCTCATTTATTGAGTGATTGTCTACCCACCATGACCATGCCCCATCCCTTGATCATTTGAACAATTTTATGTATCTTTCATGTATATTCAGATGAACTTACTCCCATGAAACCCCCATCCCAGACACCCCCCACCAATGATCCTCTGCAGCCCCCATTGTAACCCTTCTGTGATCTAGACCTTCCTTGAAGATGAAGCCCATATAATAACCAAATACAATTAATAGGAAAATGAAATAATAATGATAAGCTTAAAAGCAAGAGATAAAATACAAGGAAACTCAGAAGAAAAAAAAACTAAAAATAAAATATAATTAGTGGATTGGGACATTCAAAAAAATGGGAAAAAACAAAAAAAATCCTTTTTAAAAAATTATTCTTTTTTCCTTTTATCACTGCATTATTGGATGTCCAGTGTATTGTGACACCTTCCCCCTCTCATTCCCCAGTGTCTCCCAAATTTTCATTTAATTTTCATAGAAGTTTTAGGTCACAGCAAAGTCACACACGGAATACTAGAAACTCCCACATACCCAACCTCCCTCCCCCTTCCCCACCCCATATTAAAACCTTTTTTTAAAAATGGATGTTAGCATTGTTATAACTCTTATACAAATAGTGATATATAGCAACTAAACATTGTCAATGGTTTATAGTATAGTTTACAATTTAGATGGCACAGTTTAATAATTTTTGATGATATTTACCATGTCCTGTGTCCATTACTGTAAGGGAATGAAAAAACATTTCCCATGACCACTAAATACCCATTTGATCTTTTCTATTCCTTCCTCCCCATCCCCCTGGGGCATATGACACTCCCTTGTCTTGACTCATGGAATGACAAGATTCATAGTTACATGCCCTGTGTATTCTAACCTGCCCTTCCTAATCTACCCACCTGTCAACCCTGCACCACCAAACCCAGTAATATCACTATCCAACTGTCCTATCCTTCAATAGGCAAGTATACTCTATCACTTTACCATAGATAATGTCCACATGGGTGATGGCTCACAACCTACTCTTCTCTTTCTCTCCCTTGTTAACCTATCTTTCAGACAATGGTTCTCAGAGACTGCTCACTTTCCTCAATTCAAATCAGTGAGGTCATATACTGTTCATCCTTCAGTGCCTGGCTTGCTTCACTCAACATAAGGTCTTCAAGATTCATCCATGTTATTCCATGCGTTAGCACTTTATTCCTTCTTATAGCTGAGTAATATTCCATTGTATGTATGTACCACATTTTGCTTATCCATTCGTCTGTTGATGGGCACCGGGGCTGATTCCAGCTTTTGGCAATTGTGAACAAGGCCACTATGAACATTGGTGTGCATATATCTGTTCATGTCTTTGATTTCAATTCTTCTGGGTATATACCCAGCAGTGGAATTGCTGGATCATACGGAAGATCTATTGTTAGTTTTCTGAGGAACCACCAAACTGCCCTCCACAGTGGCTGGACCATTCCACAATCCCACCAGCAGTGGATGAGGGTTCCTATTCCTCCACATCCTCTCCAACACTTAAGAGTTTGCTGTTTTTTTTATAGCTGCCATTCTGATGGTTGTAAGATGGTATCTCATTGTAGTTTTGATTTGCATTTCCCTAATAGCTAGCGATGTCGAGCATTTTTTCATGTGCTTTTTAGCCATTTGTATTTCTTCCTTGGAGAAGTGTCTTTTCAGGTCACTTGCCCATTTTTTAAATGGGTTGCTTGTCTTTTTACTTTCAAGGTGCAGGATGTCTTTATATATGCATGCTATTAGGCTCTAATCAGATATATGGTTGCCAAATATTTTCTCCCATTGGGTAAGCTACCTTTTTATTTTCTTAATAACATTCTTTGAGGTGCAAAAGTTTTTAATTTTGAGACTATCCCATTTATCTATTTTTTCTCTTGCTGCTCGTGCTTTGGCTGTGAAGTTCATGAAACTATTTCCTATTACAAAGTCCTGTAGATGATTCCCTACATTATCTTCCAAGGTCTTTATGGTTTTGGCTCTTATATTTAGATCTTTGATCCATCTTGAGTTGATTTTTGTATAAGGTGTGAGATGGTATTCTTCTCTCATTCTTTTGGATATGGATATTCAGTTCTCCAAGCACCACTTTTTAAAGAGGCCATTCTCTCCCAACTTAGTGGGCTTGGTGGCCTTGTCGAATATCAGATGACTGTATATGCGAGGATCTATATCAGAACTCTCAATTCGGTTCCATTGGTCAGTAGGTCTATCCTTGTGCCAATACCATGCAGTTTTGATCACTGTAGCTTTGTAATATGTTTTAAAGTCAGGTAATGTGATACCTACAAGTTCATTTTTCTTTTTCAATATGTCTTTGGAAATTCGGAGCCTCTTACCTTTCCAAATATATTTTGTAGTTAGTTTTTCCAGTTCCTGAAAAAATATAGTGTTGATTTTTATTGGGAATGCATTAAATCTATAGATTAGTTTGGGTAAGACAGACATCTTGATGATGTTTAGTCTTCCTTTCCATGAACAGGGAATATTTTTCCATTTATTTAAGTCTTCTTTGATTTCCTTTAACAGTGTTGTGTAGTTTTCTGTATATAAGTCCTTTACATCTTTAGTTAAATTTATTCCTAGGTATTTGATTCTTTTAGTTACTATTGTAAATGGTATTTTTTTTCCATTTCCTCCTCAGAATGCTCGTTATTGGTGTACAGAAATGCTACTGATTTTTGAGCATTGATCTTATAGCCTGCAACATTACTGAACTCCTTTATAAGTTCTAGAACCTTTGTTGTAGATTTCTCTGGGTTTTCTATGTATAGGATCATGTCATCTGCAAATAATGAAATTTTTACTTCTTCTTTTCCAATCTGATGCATTTTATATCTTTTTCTTGCCTCAGTGCTTGAGCAAGTACTTCTAAGACAATGTTAAATAGGAGTGGTGATAGTGGGCATCCTTGTCTTGTTCCCGATCTCAGAGGGAAGGCTTTTAGAATTTCACCATTGATGATAACACCATGATGTTAGCTTTGGGTTTTTCATATATACTCTTTATCATATTCAGAAAGTTTCCTTCTATTCCTATCTTTTGCAGTGTTTTTATCAGGAAAGAGTGCTGTATTTTGTTGAATGCTTTTTCTGCATCTATAGAGATGATCATGTGATTTTTTTCTTTCAGTTTGTTTATGTGGTGTATTACATTGATTGATTTTCTTATACTGAGACATCCTTGCATACCTGGGATGAAACCCACTTGATACTAATATCAGACAAAATAGATTTTAAACATCGATGAGACAGACAAATTCCTAGAAATACAACAACCTGCACCAACACTAGAAGAAAAGAAGAGCTCAACAAACCAATCACAAGTAAAGAGATTGAAACAGTCATCAAAAGCTTCCCAAAGATGAAAAGCCCAGGTCCAGATGGCTTCACAGGTTATTCAAAGACAATGTGATACCAATATTGCTCAAGCTCTTCCAAAAAATTAAACATGGAATGCTACCAAACTCATTCAGTGAAGCCAATCTCACCCTAATACCAAAGCCAGATGAAGATACAATGAAAAAAGAAAATTACAGACCATCTCTAATGAATATAGATGCAAAAATCATCAACAAAATACTTATCTACCATATCCATAAGCACTTAAAAGAATTATAGCCTACAATTAGGTATGTTTTATCCCAGGTGTGCAAGAATGGTTCAACATAAGAAAATCAATAAGTGTAATAAACCATATTAATAAATGGAAGAAAAAAGCCACATGATCTTCTTGATTGATGCAGAAAGTCCATTTGACAATATACAGCATCCTTTCTTGGTATAAACTCCAAAAGATAAGAATTAAAGGAAGATTTCTCAATACAGTAAAGAGCATATACGAAAAAAAAGCTAGAGCTAGCATTGTATTCGATGGTGAAAGACTGAAATCTTTCCCACTGAGATCAGGAACAAGACAAGGATGCCCACCACTGTTATTCAATATTGTGCTAGAAGTTCTAGCTTGAGCAATTACATTAGATGAAGAAATAAAAGGCACCCAAGGGAAAGGAAGAAGTAAAACTTTCACTATTCACTGATGATATGATCCTTTATCTAGAACATTCTGGGGAAAAATTCCACAGCAGTCTACTAGAACTAATAGATGAGTTCAGTAAAGTGGCAGAATACAAGATTATGCAAAAACCAATAGCGTTTCTATACATCACTGATGAGCAATCTGAGGAGGATATCAGAAAAAAACTTTCATTTATAATTGTGATAAAAGAATCAAATATTTAGGAATAAATTTAACCAAGGACATAAAATACCTGTATTCAGAAACCCATAAAACATTGCTAAAATAAAAACAACAACAACAACAAAGAAAACTTAAATAATGGAAGGACTGGAACACTAAATATTATTAAGATGTCAATTCTACCCAAACTGATATACAAATTCAATGCATTTCCAATAAAAATCCCAACAGCCTTTTATGCAAAATGGAAAAGCCAATTATCAAATATATTTGGGAGGGTAAGGGACCCCAAATAGCCAAAAATGTCTTTAAAAAGAAGAACAACTCTCACTTCCTGACTTTAAAGCATATTATTTAAGTACAGTGGTTAAAAACTGCATGGTACTGGCAGAAAGATAGACATACTGACCAATGGAACCAAAAGGAGAATTCAGAAATAGACCCTCACCTCTGTGGTCAAGTGATTGTTAACAAGGCCATCAAACCCATCCAGCTGGGTCAGAACAGTCTATTCAACAAATGGTGCTGGGAGAACTGGATAGCTATAGCTAAAAGAAAGAAAGAGGACCTCTATCTCATAAAAATTAATCAAAAACGCATCAAAACCTAAGAATAAAAGCAAGGACCATAAAACTCCAAGAAGAAAATGTAGGAAAACATCTTCAAGATATTGTGGCAGGCGGGAGTTTATTAAACTTTACATCCCAAACATAATCAACAAAAGAAAAATAGATAAATGAGACCTCCTTAAAATAAACACTTCTGCACCTCAAAAGGGTGAAAAGGCAGCTCACTCAATGGGAGAAAATTTTTGGAAAACACATAACTGATAAAGGTTTAATATCCATGATATATAAAGAGTTACTACAATTCAACAATAAAAAGACAAACTACCTGATTAAAAAATGAGCAAAAGACTTGAATAGACAATTGTCCAAAGTAGAAATACAAATGGTGAAAAAAAAACATGAAAAAAATGTTCACAATACTAGCAATTAGGGAAATGCGAATCAAAACTACAATGAATAGGACTTCTAGGAAGATGGTGTCAGAGTACGTAGACAGGGCTCACACAAAAACAGTGGAGCAAGGGCAAAAAGCTATCTGAGGGAGGTGGTTTGGGGGATCTGCAGACAAAGAGTACTGTGCATCATCCAGGAGGGAGAAGGACAGAGAAACAAAGAGGTCAAAGGAAAACCATGAGTTACTCCGTTACTCCCCCCTGTGGCTGAGAACAGCACATATACCCCACTTTTAAGATAAATAGCCTTGGTAAAACCCTTGGCTCACTGCAGCCAATTGAGTGGGGGAAAGAACATTTTCCTCCCTGGGAGGAAGAGTGGTCTGGCAGAGGGCTGAGAGTGGTTTATCTTCATTGTGGCCAGATGAGCCCCCTTAGTATCTCAAAAGAGATGCCAGCTGCACTGAAGTGGCCCCAGGGAGAGGGGAGGGGGAATCTGATCAGGCAGGCTGTCACACCCAACTGCTCTGCCAGAGAGAGGAACTAGGTCAGTGAGGGGGTAGGCAGACAGGTGTCTAACCAGCCTGAGAGAGAAGAAAGCCAGGAGAGAGAGCCAGCAAACTATTAGAAGCCCAACTATTTTTCTGAGGGGAAAGAGGGTAAGGAGAGCCAGATAAGCTTTCAGAAACTGTTTGACCTCTGGAGTGGGTGTAGCTCAGTGGAAGAATGCCTGCTTCACATATACTAGGTCCCTGGTTCAATTCCCAGTACCTCCAAAGAGAAGGGGTCTAGAGAGTGATCCAGTGAGTTGTCAGGCACCCAGCCAGCACTTTGTGACAGGGAACTTACAGACTGAGATTTTTTTTTTGTTTTAGATTTTTTGATCTGTTATTTCATATTTTTTATTATTATTTATATTTTTTATTCTTTATTTTATTCACTAAAACCTGGTACCTCACCTGTGGAGGGCAGGCTGCAGGGTGATTGATTGATGAGAAGTGGCAGCCTGAGACAGTTCCTAGGGGCCTAAGAGGGAAGTCTGATTTTCCTAGGTTGATTTTTGGTGTATTTTTCTTTTTTTCTTTTTCTTTGATCCTTTGTTTTTCTTCTCCTTAGTTTCTTTATTTCTTTTCCTTCTTTCATTTTTCCCTTTTCCATTGCTTTTCTTTCATTCCACTTTCTCTTGGTCAGTCTATTTTTTATTCTTCTCATCTTTCCAGTTTTTTATTTTATTCTATTTTTCTTCTTGTTTCATTTTTTATTCCACCTTTTTTATTCTTATTACTTTGTGTTTTTTATGATTTTTCACTCTTATTACTTATTTTTTCCTGGCTCTTTCATGGCTCCTTTTCTATTTTTTTTTTATTATTATTATTACAATTAATCTTTTTCTCTCTTTCCTTTTCTATGGTCTTAATATTTTTTCAAGGGAACATGGACAACTACAAAGATACAGAGTAAGTGGAACCAAGTGTCAAAGAAGAATCTTAACACAAAACAAAACAAA
Organism: Tolypeutes matacus; assembly: GCA_026826555.1. Taxonomy (NCBI): domain Eukaryota; kingdom Metazoa; phylum Chordata; class Mammalia; order Cingulata; family Chlamyphoridae; genus Tolypeutes; species Tolypeutes matacus. Next base: position 12,686,928 of record JAKSZT010053928.1, read on the forward strand.
ATAAAATCTTAGAGTAGAAGGAGAAGCAAACCATCTGATTAAGCCCATCAAGAGAAACAATGCTAGACACCAACAAAAAATTGCAAGCCATATTAAGAAACAGGAAGACATGGTCCACTCTAATGAATGAACTAAAAAACAGGAAGAGATACAGAACATGGAACAACTAATCAAAGATGTCCAAACAAATAACATGAATCAACTTAATGAAGTGAAGGAAGAGATAAAGGATAGTAAGAAGACACTGGGGGAACATAGAGAAGAAATTGTAAACATACATAAAAAGATAATGGATCTTATGCAAGAGATAAAAATTAAGCTGGAAGCATATAACAGCAGACTTGAACAGGCAAAGGAAAAAATAGTGATGTCAAAGATAGTACATCTGAAACTGGGCAGATAGTAGAACAGATAGATGAAAAGAAAAAAATTCATCAGGGACTCAGGGAATTGAATGACAACACAAAATGTACAAACATATGCATTACAGTCATCCCAGAGGGGTACGAGAAGGCAAAGGGAGCAGAAGGAGTGCTGGAGGAAATAATGGCTAAAATTTCCCAACTCTTTTGAGAGACATGGTTATACATGTCCAGGAAGTATAGTGTACTCCAAACAGTATAAATCCTAACAGGCCTACCCTGAGACATATACTTACCAAACTGTCAAATGCTCAGGACAAAGAAAGAATACTGAAAGCAGCAAAAGAAAAGATATCCATCACATACAAGGGAAGCTTGATAAGATTAGGTACTGATTTCTCAGCTAAAACCATGGAAGCAAAAAGGCAGTGGTAAGACGTAGTTAAGGTGATAAAAGAAAAAACACTGCCAGCCACAAATTCTATATCCAGCAAAGTTGACATTCTAAAATCAGGGTGATTTCAAAATATTCACAGATAAACAGAAATTAAGACAATTTGTCAACAAGAAACCTGCCCTTCAAGAAATACTAAAGGAGTTCTGCAGATTGAAAGGAAAAAACAGGAGAGAGAGGGTTGGAGGAGAATACAGAAAGGAAGAATATTAGTAAGAATAACTTAAAAAATAATAATAATAAAAGGAGAAATAAAAACAAAATATAACATCTATAAACCCAAAGGGAAAAAAATGGCTAATTAAGCACTGCCTTGACAGTAATAACATTGAATGTTAATGGATTAAACTCTCTGATCAAAAGACACAGATTGGCAGAATGGATAAAGAAATATGACCCATCTATATCATTCTGGAAAGAGCTAACACCAATCCTGTTTAAATTCTTCAAAAAAAAATAGAAGTAGAGGGAATATTGACTAACTCAGTCTATGATGCCAGCATCACCCTCATTCCAAAGCCACAAAAAAACCTCACACGAAAAGAAAACTACAGACCAATCTTTCTAATGAACGTTGATGTTAAAATCCTCAACGAAATACTTGTTAATCATATTCAACAACACATCAAATGAATTACACACCATGACCAACTGGATTTCATCCCTGGTATGCAAGGATGGTTCAACATAAGAAAATCAAAATAACATACCACATTAACAGATCTAAAGAAAAAAATACATGATCATCTCTATTGATACAGAAAATGCATTTGACAAAATACAGCATCCTTTCTTGATAAAAACACGTCAAAAGATAGGAATAGAAGGAAACTTCCTCAACATGGTTAAGGGTATATATGAAAAGCCCACAGTTAACATCATATACAATGGTGAAATGCTAAATGCTCTCCCTTTAAGATCTGGAACAACACAAGGATGTCCACTGTCACGGCTCTTATTTAACATTGTGTTAGAAGTACTTGCTCCAAGCACTTAGGCAAGAAAAAGATATAAAAGGTAACCAAATTGGATATGGAGAAGTGAAAATTTCACTATTTGCAGATGACATGATCCTATACACAGAAAGCCCTGAAAAATCTACAACAAAGCTTCTAGAGCTTATAAATGAGTTTAGTAAAGTGGCAGGATATAAGATCAAAACACCAAAATCAATAGCATTTCTGTACACCAATAATAGGCAATCTGTGGAGGAAATAAAGAAAAAATTCCATTCAAAATAACAACTAAAAGAATAAAATATCTAGGAATAAACTTAACTAAAGATGTAAAGAACTTGTGCTCAGAAAACTACACAACATTGTTAAAGGAAATCAAAGAAGACCTAAATAAATGGAAGAATATTCCATGTTCATAGACTGGATACTAAACATGATTAAGATGTCTGTCCTACCCAAATTGATTTACAGATTTAACCCAATTCCAATAAAAATTACAACAGCATTTTTCACTGAATTGGAAAAGCTAATTACGAATTTATTTGGAAGGGAAAGGGGCCCTGAATAGCAAAAAAAAAAAAAAACATATTGAAAAAGAAAAAGGAAAATGGAAGAATCATGCTACCTGTTTTTAAAGAATACTACAGGGGAGCCAATGTGGCTCAGTGGTTTGAACTCTGGTTTCCCACATACAAGGTCCTGGGTTCAATCCCTAGCCCCGTACCTCAAAAAGGAAAAAAGGAAGGAAGGAAGGGAGGGAGGGAGGAAGGAAGGAAGGAAGGAAGGAAGGAAGGAAGGAAGGAAGGAAGGAAGGAAGGAAGGAAGGAAGGAAGGAAGGAAGGAAGGAAGGAAGGAAGGAAGGATACAGGAAACTAAAGTGGTCAAAATTGCATGGTATTGGCACAGGGATAGACATACTGACCAATGGAGCTGAACAGAGAGTTCTGATATAGATCATTGCATATACAGTCAACTGTTATTTGACAAGGCCACCAAGCCTGCTCAACTGGTACAGAATGGCCTCTTCAACAAATGGTTCTGGGAAAACTGGATATCCACAACCGAAAGAATGAGAGAGGATCACCATCTCGTGCCCTATGTGAAAATTAACTCAAAATGGATCAAAGACCTAAATATAAGAGCCAAGACCATAAAGCTCCTAGAGGGTTATGTAGGCAAGCATCTATGAGACCTTGTAATAGCAAATGGTTTCATAAATATTACACCAAAAGTGTGAGCAATGATGAAAAAAATAGATAAATGGGGACCTCCTCAAAATTAAAAACTTTTGCACTTCAAATGTGTTTGTCAAGAAAGTAAAAAGGCAGCCTACTCAATGGGAGAAAATATTTAGTAACCATTTATCTAATAAGGGCTGAATATCCAGCATAAATAAAGAAATTCTACATCTCAAAAATAAAAAGACAAACCACTAAAAAATGGGCAAAAGATTTGAATAGACACTTTTCCAAAGAGGAAATACAAATGGCTAAAAAGCACATGAAAAGATGCTCAACATCACTAGCTATTAGGGAAGTACAAATCAAAACTATCATGAGATATTATCTTACACCTATTATTCTGGCTGCTATTTAAAAAAAAAAAAAACAGAACTACCAAGTGTTGTAGAGGATGTGGAAGAAAGGGAATTCTCATCCACTGCTGGTGGGAATGTAGAATAGTGCAGCCATTGTGGAGGACACTTAAGTGGTTCCTCAGGAAGCTAATTATAGAACTGCCATATGATCCAGCAATTCCACTGCTGGAATATACCCAGAATTGAAAGCAGGGACATGAACAGATATATCCACACCAATATTCATAACTGCATTATTCACTGTTGACAAAATTTGGAAGCAACCCAAGTGTCCATCAACAGATAAATTGATAGACAAATTGTGTTATATACTCACAATGGAATATGAGCTGTAAGAAGGAATGATACACTGACACATGGGAAAACATGGATGAATCTTGAAGACCTTATGTTGAGTGAAGTAAACCAGTCACTGAAGGATAAATATTACATGACCTCACTGATATGACCTAAGGAAATTGAGCAGACTCACAGAGCTAGAGTCTGGAAGATAGGTTATCAGGAGACAGAAAGGCAGTAGAGTGTAGTGAGCTAAGCTCAATATGGGCAATACCTATGATAAGGTTGAAGGTGGTGGTTTGGCAGTGGATGAGGGTGATAGTGCTGCAGGGATGTGAGTGGGGTCAGTACTGGAATGTGATGGTGAGCAAGGTGTGAGAGATGAGTTGGACTATCCATGGAATTAGGGGGGAGGGTTGTAGGAAGGAATAGGTGAACTCTAGGGATTGGTAGGTCTGTGGTTAAAACTACAATGGTGAGAATGTTCTTTCAGAAATACAGCAGGGGAGGGTTATTGGTACAGTGCATCGGAGGTGGGAGGATATGGTGGAAAGGGTGTACTCGGAGCATGCTTCTGTGGAATATCAAGTGTTCATCTTGTCATAGGGTGTTCTCTCAGTGGGTGGAGACCCACACAATAAGCAAGAAAATAATAAACTCCCATCCTGTGGGGTGCTGCTAGGTTCTCAAGTAGAGGGACAAGAATCTCTTGAGAACATAGGCAGTGCCTAATAAAAGAAGACTGACCAATATGTGAAGCCTTCAATATTAATGCATGCAACTATGAGACTTATTCTTCAAAAATTGCAACCGAATGGTTATCATGGATTCCAAGGGGGAAAGGGAAGAATGGCTGGAGCATAGGGCAGTTTTAGGGCATTGAAATTGTTCTGCATGATTTGCAATGGTGGATAGAGGCCATTATGCATGGTGTTAGAACTTAAAAAAGTGTATGGGACAGGTTGTGAACCGTAATGTAAACCATTGACCATGGTTAGTGGCAATGCTTCAATAGTTCCTCAATTGTGACAAACGTACCATACTCATGTAAGTTGTTAATAATAGAGGTAAATGTGAGAGGGGGAAGTGTGGAGTATATAGGAATCCTCTATATTTTCTATGTAACTTTTCTGTTACCTAAAGCTTCTTTGAAAATAAAGTGAAAAAAATAAGACACTGGAGGAATATGCAGAAGAAATTTTCACTGTACATGAAAGGTAACAGATCTTATGGGAATAAAAGACACAACGGAAAAAAATTACTTCTTTTATATATTTTTGTATTTTGTATCTTTTTTGGCTTTGTCTTGGGGGAGGTCTTGGACTGCAGAAGAGTTGCATCTGTGGTAGTGGAGGATCACCGGTGTGGGGTATCAGTGGTGGGGGGATGTGTGGGGAGGGGTACACCTGGGGCATACCTCTGGAATATGAACGTATTCAAGTTGTCACAGTGTTATCTTGGTGGGTGGAGACCCACACAATAACTGAAAGAATATTGAATTCCAGTCCTGGGGATTCCTGCTACATTCTCTAATAGAGTGGAAAGAATCCCTAGAGTTTATGTGCAGAGCCTAACAAAGAGAACAGACCAATACACGAGGCCATTAATATTGATGCTTATGCTTATGAACCTTGTTTTTGTGAAACTGAAACTTAGCCTAGTAATATATATGCCTAAGAGTTACTGAAAGCCCCCTTGTTGCTCAAATGTGGCCTCTAAGCCAAACTCAGTATCATATAAACTCACTACCTTCCCCCCTGGTGTGGGAAATTACTCCTAGAGATGAGCCTCCCTGGCACTGAGGGTTTATTACCAAGTGCCAACTAGCGATGCATTTGGAAAAAGACCTTGACCAAAAGGAGGAAATATTAAATACATACCGGATTTTTAAAATATATTTTTTATTCATTTTTAAAAGATACTTAGATTACATAAAAAAATATAAGGAAAAAAATGTAAGGTATTCCCATGTGCCCCACTCCCCACACATCCCACTATTCCCCATATTAACAACTTCTTTCATTAGTGTGGTACATTCATTGCAATTGATGAACACATTTTGGAGCATTGCCACTAAGCATGGATTATAGTTTACATTGTAGCTTACACTCTCTCCCACTCAATTCTGTAGGCTATGGCAAGATATATAATGGCCTGTATCTGTCATTGCAGTGTGACTCAGGTCAATTCCAAGTTCTGAAAATGTCCTCATATTTCACCTCTTTTTCCCTCTCCCTAACTACCTCCAGTGGCCACTGTCTCCACATCAATGATATAATTTCTTCCATTGCTAGAATCATAATAATATGTTACATATGAGTTTTTATGGCTAAGGGATTTCAAAGTGAGTTGGGAAGTCATTCCAGAGGTTATATTTATGCATGAATTAGGAGGATCTCATTGACTGCCACAGTAAATAGTGCCTCAAGCAGGGGTGCTCCTGAGGACTCTAAAGACATCAGGACACTAGAGGCAGGGCAGATATCCCCAAGCATTTGGCACCCTATCAGTGGCCCTTACCTTGGAATATATGATAACCTACTCCTCCCACATATTGGAGCTGGATTCATTTATAATTTTCCTACACATGGTTCTTATGCCCCTTTTATCTGAATCTATAATTAACACCATACCTGTTAAATATGTGTCCCAGAGACTTAAATCTTCTGGCTTTTCATATGCCATTTGAGCCCTGAATAACAGCAGAGATGAAGCCTATACCTACCCTCCAATTCATCAGACTCACCCAGGACAACTAACAAAAGGATGATGATGGACAACTCCCATGCCAAATATCAGAGAGTAACTTCAACTGCAAGCAAGACAGTTTCAACCATCTGCCCTATGGGATCTAAGGCCCTCTTAATTGGAAGCAGGGTGGGCATCACCAATCCAAAATCCTCAAGAGTGAGGAATGAACAAACATAAGAGGGGATTGCAACTATGGACTAAAGTAGAATTATTATTTTATTAATGGAAGAACTTGTAACATATAAATAGCAGTGGTGACCAGATGTTCTGAGGGGAGGGAGAGGGAAGAATAGGTGTAACATTTTGGGGATATTGGAATTGTTTTGCATGACATTGCAATGATGGATATAGGCCATTATACATTTTGTCAAACCTATAAAATCGTATGATGCAAAGTGTAAACCATTAATGTAAACTATAGACAATGGTTAGCAGCAATACTTCAATATGTGTTCATCAACTGTAACAAATGTACCACACTAATGAAAGACGTCGTTACTGGGCGAAAGTATGGGAGGGGGAGGAGATGAGGTATATGGGAATACCATATATTTTCTATCTAACATTTATGTAATCTAAAGCTTCTTTAAAAATAATAATAAAGAACGGAGAGGGGCCAAGATGGCGTTAGTGTAGGAGGGCGCACACTGCAAGCTCCCAGAGCAAGGCGGATTGGGGACGGGGTCCTGCCCGGGGGTCTGTGCTGTGCACACGTGGAGTGAGAGGCTTGGGACATCTACCTGCGCGGATCGGCGACGTGGACCGAACGGTGGAGATTCCTGAGATTTGAGGCTGCCGGTGGAGGTTGGCACAGGCGGCTGAGCCCCGCGGTTACGGAAATAAAAAATAAAACGGCCATTTGGAGCCGCGGGCGGGGCGAAAAAGTTTTATTTTCTGGGGATCTGGCTGCCTGGCGCCCCTTGGACCTTGTGTGAACAGAGCAAACGAGCTAGTCAGCACCCGGTGAACTGGAGGGGGGATTTTGGTCGGGAACGCAGCTGATTTCCCTAGCCACCCAGGGATAAGACCCGGGCCGCTGCGGAGCCAGGAGGAAGGGACACTTCCCAAAAAAGGGAGGGTTTGGTTGAAAGACAGGGAAGGGTATTTTATATTTTTAGACATTGATCTGGCTGCCTGCACCGCCCCATAGCTTTGGGGAGCAGATAAGCCGACCTGAAGCACCATTAGGCTGAGAGCAGACGCGAATCTGCACTCAAACTGATTTACTGAGCAGCCCGGTGACGCTGGAGCTCGGCGCCAGAAGGGGCGGAATCCGCCATCTTTAGCACTCCTCACTGACTAACATTAGAGCTTCAGCTAACCTGGGGAGTCCGGAAAGTGGGACATGCTTGATTAATTTCCACGGGCCCAGCTAGGGTCCCTTCCGTAAGGGGGTTGGTCTAGAGGAGGAATTATTTTGGGTCCTGCATTTGGCTAAAAAATAAAAAGTGAGGTCACCTCAACAAATGAAAAATAAATTCTTTTTAATTTAGTTTAATAGCTAAAAGCTGCTTCAGGACCTGCATATAGAACCCTGTGGGGAAATTCATTGATAAACACAAGTAGGCAGGAAGGATCCACGTGGACCCTAGGGGAATCATTGACCCCCCCTTAGCTCTGTTTGACTGCTTGCCTGTGTGGATCTTTGGATTCTCTCTGTTACCTTCTGGTCTATTGCTATTATTCCCGTTTTCCTCCCCCCTTCTTTTTTCCTTCCAATTTTTTTTTTTAAATAGGTGCTGCCAGCTGGTCGCTTCTTTGCTGGGCTTCTTATTCAGTAATTTCCCACTCGCTGTATATATTGATTCTGTATTACAAACTATCGCTTATCCTTCCTGCATCTTTCTGCCTTCTGTTTTCTGTTGTGGCATTAGAGACAACATTTTTTCATAGGCCCACAACTCAAGGGTGTCAATTTCTATCCCATCTATTTTGTGTTCTTCTTCTTCTTTTTTCTTTTTTTTTTTATTAGTATTAACTTTTTCCTTTCAGACCTTTCTCTACTATTTCTCCCCTCCTCATAATTCTAGCCTTCTAAATCACTATATATATATATTCCTCCATTTGTTTTCCCAGTCCATTGTAGGAACTCCATATTTTTTCCTAGTACTCTACACTGCCTACACAAGTTAAATATTAATCTCATTAAGTCTCATTTTGCCCCTCTTCTAACTTTTATCAAAATTTCTATTATCCTTCTGCCTTCCTTACATCTTTTGATTCCTCTGGCCCTAACCTTTTGCCTTCAAGGGAACATAGAAAGAAGCAAGGAAATAAAATAAGAAGAAAAACT
>JAKSZT010053928.1:12705619-12871792 GCA_026826555.1 Tolypeutes matacus
GACAGTGCCTGTCAAAATAGGATGACCCACTGATGTGTTTTTTTTATTGATGACTACCCTTGTGAGTCTTTGCTCTTGTAAATGAGACTTAGCCTGCAGTTGTGGGGTGCCTAAGGGTTGCCACCTGAGAGCCTCCTTGTTGCTCAAATGTGGCCTCTCTCTAAGCCAAACTCAGCATATGATTGCATTACCTTCCCCCCAACGTGGGACATGACTCCCGGGGATGAGCCTCCCTGGCAACGAGGGATTAATACCTAGTGCCAACTGGCAACACAACTGGAAAAAGACCTTGAATAAAAGGGGGAAATGGTAAAGACAAATGAGTTCAAGTGGCTAAGAGACTTCAAAGAGAGTTGGGAGATCATCCCAGAGGTAACTCTTACGCACACCTCAGTAGGAGCTCATAGAACATCTAAGTGCCTATCATCCCACTCAGTGGGGTTCCTGAGAGCTCCGGAGACACCCTGGTCCTATATAAGGGGGGATAGCCCCAGAGACTGATGCCTTATCAGTGGGTTCTATTTTGGAATCTGGGCTCCTGAGAGTGACAGAATTAGACTCAAGTAAGTCCTCCCTGCCCATGGTTCACCAGTCCCTTCTATTCAAACCTATATGTGATACGGGAGTTTTTAGGTATACTTCCAGAGACTGGAGCCTCTGGCCTACCTATGTGCCAGGTGTGCATGAAATCTAGGTGGAGCTGCAACTCCTACCCTACAGCTCAATGGACTCATCCAAGTCACCTGGTGAGGAGACAACGATGGGAAATGGCCATCCCAGGGAATGGAGAGGGCCTGCATCTGCAGGCAGGATCATCCCACCCACCATATCCATGGGATATAAGCCCTCTCTCACTTGGAGTTGGAGTGGACATCACCATCCCAGTCCCCTCAGGATTGCGGGAAGAACTATGGACTAGAGTGGACTTGATGGTATTCTCTTGTTCACATATGGTGATTCTAGCAATGCAAGAAATTATAACAATGAGGTGGAGCCAGTGGCCACTTGACACTTTTGGGGTAGGGAGGGGATGAGCAGTTGAAATACAGGGGCTTCTTTGGGAGTTGGAGGTTGTCCTGAGTACTGTTGTGGCAACGGATGTAGGCCATTTTAAATCAGCACACACCACTCAGAACTGAGTGGGAGAGAGTGTGGTCTACAGTGTGAACTGTGGTCTATGGTTGGTGGCAAGGCTCCAGGATGTGTAAGTTCATTGAGGGTGGTGGGCCACACTGTGGGAGATGTTTGTGTGGGATGTGGTGGGAGGTGTGGGAGGTGGGCAACATGGGAATCCCAGTGGGTTCCGTGTAATATTTTGGGTAATCTAAGCACCTCTTAAAATATATGTATATATATATATAAATAACATTTTTGTAAGCAAATACACATATATGCATATATATTTATATATCATTTTGCAAATGTTTGTATGTATTGTGAGAATTTTGATTTTTGCCCATAATAAAAAAAAAAAAATATTTCACAACAATGTAAGGTATTGGTGATAGGGTGAGGTTTGAGAGCCCTGTATGATGTTATGTATGTTTGTTTTATAAGTTCACAACTATTACTATACACTTATGTATGAGTGATATACTTCAACAATTTTTTAAAAAATAAAAGTAAAACCTTAGAAAAAAAAAAATAATAATAAACTACAATGAGATACCATTTCACACCTATTAGAATGGCCACTATTTAAAAAGTCAGAAAACTACAAGTGTTAGAGAGGACGTCGAGAGACAGGAATACTCATTTACTGTTGGCGGGAATGTAGAATGGTACAATCTCTGTGAGGACTGTTTGGCAGTTCCTAAGGAAGTTGAATATAGACTTGCTACATGACCCGAAAATACCACTACTAGGTATATACCCAGAAGAACTGAGAGCAGTGACATGAACAGACAACTGCACATGATGTTCATAGTGGCATTGTTTATGATTGCCAAAGAAACAACCCAGGTGTCCATCAACCGATGAATGGATAAACAAGTTATACTGTATACATATGATGGAATATTACACAGCAGTAAGAAGAAATGAAGTAGTGAAGCATATGACAACATGGATGAACCTGGGGGACATTATGTTGAGTAAAGCAAATCAGACACAAAAGGACAAGTATTATATGATTGCACTATTATGAGTTAAATATATTTTATAAATTCATGAAATTAATAATTAGAATATAGTTTACCAGAAAATAGAATGCGGGTAGAGAATGGAAAGGTGATGGTTAATCTGTGCAGAATTGGTTAAAACATTGTTTGTAAATCTTTGGAAATGAACAGAAATGGTGAGAGCACATCATGGTGTTTGTGACTTGCAGAGCTATTGCATGGCTATGACAGTGGTTGAAAGGGAAAGTCTAAGAACATGTATATTACTGGAAGGAAAGCCAAAAAAATGTAACCTTCATGTGAAATACAACAATGAATAATATTGCATTTATAAAACTGTTTTTATAAAATGTAAATACAAATAAACTAGAGAGATAGAAACAGAATAGCATCTCTGTACAGTAGGGGAAGCACAGAGAGATTAAAAGGTGATGTGTTTTTTCGCCTGTTTTTTTTTTGTTGTTGTTGTTTGTTTATTATTATTATTGGAATAATGAAAATGCTCTAATAATGACTAAAGTGATGAATGAACATCTATGGATTATACCAAATATCACTGATTGTACACTTTGGATGGATTTGTGCTTTATTAATATGTATCACTAAAATTGATTTGTTACAAAAAAGAAATGAAAGGACACTGAGACAATACTCAAATCCACATGGAGAAATAAAGAACACTAATAAAGGTAATCAAATAGGTAAATATAAAAGGCAGTAAAAATGTAATTTTTATTTATAACTTTTTTTCCTCCTAGCTGATTTAAAAGACAACTGCATGAAAGAATAATTTTAGATCTGTTTTGATGGGCATATAATCTATATTAATAAAATAGCATAAAGGAATACATCAGGAAAGGAAAAAGAGGAGGATAGTTTTTATATTCTATCAGAATAAAGTTGGTATTAACATTGTTAGAAGATAAAATATTATAAGTTGAAATATTTAATTGTTAGATTAAGTTAACATATTACTTGTAATCCCCACAGCAACCATGAAGAAAATAACTAAAAAATTATAGTAAAATAAATGATAAGGGAATTAAAACAATACACCAGAAAATATCTATTTAGTAAAAAAGAAGGCTGTAATTGAGGAATAGAGGATCAAAAAAGATAAAATATGTGGAAAATAAATAGCAAAATAAGAAGTACAAATGCTGCCTTATCAATATATTCAAATGTCTTCTTTTATTAAATATTTTTGGAGTTTTTAATCAGATAAATGCAAATAAAAACAACAATGAAATACTATTACACTACCACCAGAGAAGATAAATTTTTTAAAGACTGGAAGTACCAAGTATTGTCAATATCAAGTGTTGCCAAAGGTATAGATCAAAAGAAACTCTCATACATTGCTGATAGGAATATAAATGTGTACATCCATTTTGAAAATATGTTTTGTAACATCTATTTGTACTCAACCAAAAAACATATCCCCGGGATATATACCTATACATGAGTATTTACAACGATTAAAAGACATATTCAAAAATTAATGTTCGTAGATGCTATATTCATTATAGCCTCAAACTGGATACATCCCAAATATCCATCAACATTAGAAAGGATAAATATTATGGTATATATAAACAAACAAACAGAAAAAAACTATGCAGCAATGAGAAAGGACAACTTATTGTTATATAAAACAACATGGAGAATCTCACAAACTTAATAATGAGAAAAAGAAACTAGATGCAGGGGACTTCTGGGAAGATGGCATTGGAATAGATAAGCGGGGCTCAACTCTCTCATAAAAACAATAGAGGAAGTGAAGTGGCTAGTAAGATAAGGACCAATAGATGGATCTGGAACCTGCAAGTCCACATGTATGGATCTGGAAACTGGCAAGTCCACGTGGACACCTATACCCCAAGATGGCTGCTGAAGATCCTCACAAGATTTCTTCCAGAAACCAGGAGAAGCTAGGGATATTTTCCCAGGACATTATCATTGGCCCCATACAGGGAGTTGATGGTGGGGTAATCAATCAAAACAGCAAACACCTGGGACTCCTTCCATGCCATTAGCAAAGGGGTGGAATAATTTACAGTTTAAAAAGCAAGCACAAAGGTCAAATCGCCCTCCTGCTCCCCTGCTCCTACTCCTGCTCCCTGCTCCCGCCCTGTTGCTCTCGGCCCTCGTGGTTCTGCACTCTGCTCTCGCCATGCCTCCCCTGTGCGGATCAACACACAAGTAAAACCTGGGCATTTATAATCTATAATGGGAAATTGTAGTCTATAAATCAGCCCTCTTTATCATTCCTCTACCGGGGACCTGTGATCTGCTATTTTCTCCTGTTTCTCTTCCCTCCCTACCTTAATAAATTACTAGCCTGACTAACCTGATGTGCTCTGAAATTCATTTCTGCAGCATAAGTCAAGAACCTAGATTAAATCTGGTAACAGAAGGGAAAAGAATCTGTCCAAGGGAACTGTTGTGGGGATTCTGCAGACCAGGAGAGTTCTCTGCATGACCCTGGAGTGTGAGGGACAGAGAGACAAAGAAGCCGAGATGAAAACCGTGAGTTACTAGCTCCCAGGGCCAGGAATGGCACCCATCGCCCACACTCAAAGTGAACAGCCTGGAAAAAATCCATGGCTCACTGTAGTCACCTGAGAGGGGAACAGACATCTTCCTCCCTGGGAAGAGGGAGGGTGAGGCAGAAGGCTGAGAGTAGTTTTTCTTCAGTGAATTTGGCCAGCAGTGCCCACATTGACTCTGGGCTCCGGCCAGACCAGAATTACAGGCAAGTGGAGGTTGAAAGAGTCACCTCTATGGAAAGATTCACCAGACAAGAGCCATCTGCTGGCCGGCAGGGAAACTGCAAGCAGAAAACCCACTTTTAGGTGTCTCATCCAAAGTCCCTAGAAGCGGATGTGTATCCATTAGTGAGTCCCTGGTCCTATTTTGATATCTTAAGCTGGGCAATTTTAAAGACTTAGAATAAGTTGAGCCAAAAAATCAAAGAAGAGCCGTGAAGCATAACCACTAGGCAAGAGATAGAAATTGATTCTCAGAGTAAATTCACCAACATATTCAGATGTGTAAACATCAGCAAAAACTTACAAGCCATACTAAAAAACAGGAAGATATGTACCAAAGGAACAAACCAAAAATCCTGATGAGACACATGGTTTAAGACAACTAGTCAATGATAATCAAACAAATCTCCTAAATCAATTCTATGAGTTGAAGGAAAGTATAACTAAAGAGATAAAAGATATTAAGAAGATACTTGGTAAACATAAAGAACAATTTGAAAGCCTGCAAATAAAAGTAGCAGAGCTTATGGGAATGAAAAACACAATGGATAAGATGAAAAATATTTTAGAGTCATAACAGCAGATTTGAATTGATGGAGAACAGAATTCATAAAATAAGGGCCAAGAACATCTGAATTTGAAAAGATAGGAGAACAGAGAGAGAAAATAATGGAAAGAATGGAACAGGGACTCAGGGACTTGAAAGATAATGTGAAATGCACAAACATGTGTAATCAGTGTCCTAGAAGGAGAAAAGAACTGAAAGGGAACAGAAAGAAAATTTGAGCAAATGACAAAACTTTCCAATCCTTATGAAAGACATAAAAAGCAATATCCCAAAGGACAAAGCACCTTAAAAAGAATAAATCCAAATAGATCCACTCTGAGATACTTACTACTCAGAATGATAAATATCAGAGATAAAGAGAAAAGATACATTCTGAAAGCAGCAAGAGAAAAGCAATGTATCACGTAAAAGGCCTTTCAATAAGACCAAGTGCTGATCTCTCAGCAGAAACCATAGATGCAAGAAAGCACTGGTATGATGTATTTAAGGTACTGAAAGAAAAAAAAATGCCAATCAAGAATTCTTTATCCAGCAAAACTGTCCTTCAAAAATGAGGGTGACTTAAAGTCTCCACAGACAAACAAAAACTGAGAGCTAAATGCACACCTGGAAGAACTAGAAACAGAAGCGCAAACTAATAAAAAATCAAGCTGAAGGAAATAATAATAAATATCAGAGAAGAAATAAATGAAATTGAGAACAAAAAACAATAGAGAGAATCAGCAAAACCAAAATTTGGTCCTTTAAGAAGATCACCAAAATCAACAAACCCTTAGCTAGACTAACAAAGAAAAAAAGAGAGAAGATGCAGATAAATAAAATCGGACATGAGAGGGGTGACATTACCATTGACCCTGCAGTAATAAGAGAGATGAAAAGAAAATACTACGAAAAACTTTGTGCCAAAAAACTAGGTAACGTAGAAAAAAATGAACAAATTTCTAGAAACACACAACCTACACTGCCTCTAGAAGAGATAGAAGAGCTCAACAAACAATACAAGTAAAGAGACTGAAACAGTCATCAAAAACCTCCCAAAGATGAAAAGCCCAGGACCACAAAGCTTCACATGTCAATTCTACCAATCATTCAAAGACAATTTAATACCAAATTGCTCAAGCCCTTCTAAAAATTGAACAGGAAGGAACACTGGCAAACTCATCCTACGAAGCCAACATCACCCTAATACCAAAACCACATAAAGATACAATGAAAAAACAAAATTATAGACCAACATCTCTAATGAATATAGATGCAAAAATCCTCAACAAAATACATGCAAACCAAATCTAAAAGTACATTGAAAGAATTATATACCACAATCAGGTAGGTTTTATCCCAGTTATGCAAGGGTGGTTCAATACAAGAAAATCAATAAGTATAATAAACCACATTAATAAATTGAAGAAGAAGAATCACATGATGCTCTTGATTGACACAGAAACGGCATTTGACAAAATATAGCATCCTTTCTTGAGAAGAAAACTCCAAAAGATAGGAATAGAAGGAAGATTTCTAAACATGGTAAAGTGCATATATGAAGAACCCACAACTAGCATTGTACTCAATGGTGAAAGGCTGAAAGCTTTCTTGTTGAGATGGGAACAAGATAATGATGCCCACTGTCATCCAGTTCTTCAACATAGTGCTAGAGGTTCTAGCTAGAGCAATTAGACTAGAAAATAAAATAAAAGTTACCCATATTGGAAAGGAAGAAGTAAAACTCTCGCTATTTGCTGATGATATGATCTTATTTCTAGAAATTTCCAAATAATCCACAACAAACCTACTAGAACTAATAGACGAGTTCAGCAAAGCGGTGAGATACAAGATTAAAATGCAAAGATCAATAGTGTTTCTATACACTACTAATGAGCAATCTCAGCACGAAGTCAGAAAAAAAATCCATTTATAATAGCCTAAAAGAATGAAATATTTAGGAATAAACTTAACCAAAGACATAAATACTTGTATTACAAAACTACAAAACATTGCTAAAAGAAACCAAAGATGACTTAAATAAATAGAAGGACGTTATTCCATATTCATGGATAGGAAGAGTAAGTATCAAGATGTTAATTCTACCCAAACTGGTTTACAGATTGAATACATTCCCAATAAAAATCCCAACAGTCTTTTATTCAGAAATGGAAAGGCCTATTATCAATTTTATTTGGAAAGGTAAGGGGCTGCAAATAGCTAAATGTGTCTTTAAAAAGAAGAATGAAATTGGAAGGCTCTATGTCATGACATTAAAGCATATTACTTAACTACATGATAAAAAAACAGCATGGTACTGGCATAAAGACAGGCAGATTGACCAACGGAACTGACTTGAAAACTCAGAAATAGACCCTCATATCTACAGTCAAGTGATTTTTGACAGGGCTATTAAGCCCACCCAGCTGGGCCAGAACAGTCTATTCAACAAATGGTGCTGGGAGAATTGAATCTCCATACATAAAAGAAAGAAAGAGGCTTCCTATGTCACACCTTGTATAAAAATCAACTCAAAATGGATCAAAGACCTAAATATAAAAGAAAGGACCATAAAACTCCTAGAAGAAATTGTAGGAAAACATCTCCAAGATATTGTGGCAGGTGGGAGTTTCTTAAACCTTTCATCCAAAGCATAAGAAAAAATAGATAAATGGGAACTTCTCAAAATTCAACACTTTTGTTCTTCAAAAGTCTTTTCAAGAAAGTAAAAAGGCAGCTTTCTCAATGGGAGAAAATATTTGGAAACCATATATCCAACAAGCATTTGATATCCATGTTATATAAATAGATCATACAATTCAACTATATAAAGACAAGCAGCCCAATTAAAAAATGGGCAAAAAACTTTGTAGACATTTTTCCAAAGAGGGAAAAAACAGGTAACTACAAGTTCTGGAGAGGATGTGGCAAAATAGGAACAGTTCTTCACTGTTGGTGGAAATATAGTATGGTACAGCCTCTGTGGAAGACATTTTGGTGGTACTTCAAAAAGCTGAATATAGAACTGCCGTATGATCCAGCAATCCCATTACTAGGAATATATTCAGAAGAACTGAAAGCAAGGACATGAATTGACATTTGCACACCAATGTTCATAGCAGCATTGTTCACAATTGCAAAAATATGGAACCAGCCCAAGTGTCCATCAATCAATGAATGGCTACACAAAATGTGGTATTCACATAAAATGGAATACTATTCAGATGTAAGAAGATGTATATGACAACATGGATGAACCTTGAGGATATTATGTTGAATGAAATAAGCCAGATACAAATGGACAAATATTGTATGGTCTCACTAATATGAAGTAAATATGATGAGTAAACTCACAGATGTAAACTCTAGTGTATAGGTAACTGGGAAATAGAATGTGGGTTGAGTATGGGAGCTGATGCTGGAGTTATGTAGAATTTTTAGTAAGGTTTATTGTAAAAGTGTAGAAATGAATAGAGTTGATGATAACACATTATAATGAATAAAACTAACACTGCTGATTTACAAATGTGATTGTGGCTGAAAGGGGCAGTCTGTGGATGGAAACGTCAATTGAAAGGAAACTAGAGAAAATAATCTAGGGTATGTATAACAGTGATTTCAGTGGTGGATGAAGATTGTGGTTAATAGTATAAATATATGAATGTTCTTTTACAAAATATTACGAATATGGTGATACATGGGAAAATTAGAATTAATGTAACTTATGGACAATAGTTAACAGTAATATTGTAATATTTTTGCAGCAATGGCAAAGAAGATATATCAATTCTAGAGACAACTAACTAGAGGGGATTTAAAGGAGTATAGGATTTATCCTTTTGGAGCAATGAAAACATTCTAAAATTGACTGAGGTAATGATGAGCATACACTTTGAATGGATGGTGCAGAGCATGGGACTATATAACGAATCCAGTGGTGAAAGAAGGACAAATATGAGAATGTTCTCTCATGAACTATAACAAATACATAATACTAATACAGGGTGTTGCTAATTGGGTGGGTTGTGGGAAAAATATACCAAACGATGCTCTTTCATAGTTTGTAACAAATGTTTCACAACAATGTAAGGTGGTGGTGGTGGGATGATGTATGGGAGCCTTGTATGATGATATATATATTTGGTTTGTAAATTCAAAACTTTTATGTATGTTCATGTATGAGTGATATACTTCAATAAAATTTTATAAAAAAAAGAAAGTAGACACAAAAATTTCATATTGTATGATTTAATTTATGCAAAGTTTAATAACAGACAAAACTTATTTATGGTACTAGATATCAGAAGAGTGATAACCTTTGGGGAGTAATTGACTTAAAGGGGCATGAGGGAGAATTCTGTGGTACTAGAAATATTTTATATTTTGATCTGGGTGGTGTTTACAAGGGACAATATATATGTATATTCATTTTTTAATTTTCTCATTGTACTGAATATTTTTTATACTTCAATAAAATAGTAAACAAACAACAACAAAGCCTCCTACAACCCCAGGAGATAACAGTAACAATATCAGCTTACCACTCTGTTTCTTGCTTCTTCATTACTTTTGATTCCTAGGAATTTCCTTAAATTTCTGGTAGGCTTATCCTTGCATTCAAAAAGATATTTATTAAATTTTATCCAGCATCTCTGGACATTTTATATCTGGATTTTTTTCAGAATATTTAGTCATCTAGTGTCTGTGTCCTAAATGGATATTAAATGACTTCCTGTCTAGGAATCTCCTGTAACTTGGTCTGAGTCACAAAAACTAATGTCATTCTAATGCTATATGGGCTGCTTCCAAAATAAATTTGTTTTTCCTTTTTTCTAAGGCCTCCCAGAGCAAAGCTAGAAATGGATTTTTTTTTTAAGTAGCAGGGAAATGGAAAAAGTAATAATTTATTCCAGGAGACTCATTAAGCCTGGGACTGAAGCTTGTAAATTTAGATTATGTTTTAATTCCTCTGTCTGCAAACAATTGTTTGTTGATATCATTGAAACATAATTTTCCAACTGCATTGTAATTGCATTTTGTTTTGGATGCAATGTGAAATTTCTTTGGGTAATGAGGAACAAACACAGCCAACCAGCCAGCCAGGCAAGAATGCATGAAAGTATAGCTTTATTAGATCAAAGAGCCAGAGGAGGAGTACAGCTGAGAATAAGGGCAGCTGAGGGGCCAGGTTTACCTAACCTATGCTCCTGCAAGGTTGTGGAGGGGGAGCAAGAGGAGAGCAAATGTATGTCCTGGGCTCTTGCCTTTAATGTTGCCCAGAAGCCAGGGGTAGGGCTTTCCCACCCATTCTAGGGACTGGGAGTTTCAAACTATATGGCACAAAAAGCAGAAGAAGCATGGACTATTTGGAGAAACTAGTTTATCATCCAAGACATATAGAGATATATACTTGTTTAGTAAATTAATGTGGCAGGAAAAGGCAGAGGCCACAAGGGGCTGTTCAGAGAAGCTGGGGGCAGCTCTTATCATCTAACCCATATAGAGGTATACGCTTTCCTAGTTACAGTTATGCCCAGGGCAGGGCCAACTGGGGTGTTCACTCAGAAGGATAATTTATGACTAGGCCAGGCAGGATGACGAGGTACCAAATATAATTTCTTTTATGCCATTACACATTTTACAAACAACATAAAGATATTGGAGAACTTGGATAAACCATAAATGCATTACTCATTTATCTTTGGAGGAATGGCCTGAAATAAAGAATGCAATATGATCATCTTTATTTCCTCCAACTTGCAGGAAATCTAAAGGTTTACCCTTTCCAATTATTTAGACTTCTTTCTATTCACAACATATTTCAGCCTAGAAATTACCTGATGATGGGCCTAATATCTGTTGTGTTCCTCAGTGATTTCTGGCTTCCTTCCTTTCCCTATACATCCAATGATCCACCAGGACTATAGGTTCAATCTTCAAAACTCATTTCTCCTCATCTCTACCACCCTCACCCTAGTCCAAACCATTATTATCTTTAGACTTGACTGTTATAGTAGCTTCCACTTTTCATTCTCTACAATCTATTCTCCACACAGCAACCAGAGCGAGCCTTTAAACTCTCATTTGGATCAAGTCACTCTCCCCATTATCCCAGTTTTTCTTATGGTTCTTCAGGACTTCCTTTTGCACTTAGCATGAAAGGCAGATTTCTTAGCATTCTAAGTGACCCTACATGATGTGATCACAGCTTAAGCATACTGGCCCATATCATACCACCTTCTTCAACTCACCATGTTTCAGCGCCACTGAACTCCTTGACTCAATACAACCACTCCTTCTTCAGGACCTTTTTCTTGCTTTTCTCTGCTTGGAGTGTTCAACCTCTTTTAGAACACAGCTGCTTTCTTCTTCCTTCTTCCTCTTTCTTATTCCTTGTTCCTTTTTTTTTTTTTTAGATTTCAGCTCAAATATTTCCTCTTTAGAGAGGTTTTACAGGATCAGCTTTCTTAAAGCAACCCCACTCACTGCTATAGTCACTCTTTACCGCATTAAAGTCTTTGATTTTCATCTCAGCACTTACTATTATCTAAAGTTGTGTTTCTATATCTTTGTTTACTTTTCTCTCAACTGATAAACGTAACTCCTTGAGTTACATGAGCTGTCTGTTTCAGATATCTTCATCTCTAGAAGACCCGACATCCAAGAGACTCAAAATAAATATTAGCTTAATATTAAATGATTATTAAATATTATTATTAAATAATTAATAGTATTATTTCATAGCACTAAATGCAGTCAATTTGGCTTCAAAAGGTAAAGCTCCAGTGGACTAATGTCACAAAAGATTCAGTGTCTGCTCATAGTTTAATATTACCTTTTCCACGGGTCTGTGAATTTAACAGAGAAATTCTGGGAATACATGATGGATTAGTAATAGACTGATGGGAGAGGGATCTCAGGGAAGGGCCTTCCTGAATCCCTTCCAGTCATTTCACTTATCACTTAGGCTTTTTTTGTTTGTTTGTTTTGTATTTTTTTGCCCCATAAAAGGCAAATTACTCCCTAAATGAGCACATCAGGAGATAAATGACCACAAAAGGATGGTCTACTAGTGGTGTGCAAGTAAACGTTTAATAACTGGTTCTCCTGGAGAAAAAAAAAGCTTTCTGTGTTATAAATACTCCTACCATGGCCAATTTCAAGCTAACGGTGTAAAGAGTAATGACAAAAACAAATTTAAAACTAAAAATAAGGCTTAATTTTCCCTATTGAATATAAGAGAAGAGACATTTTCCTCTTTCCATCTCTTAGTACATACTTTAGGAAACCTGTAATTGTAGGTTCTTTTTCTTTGTCCTTTAAAAATGTATGTAAATTTAAATGTATGTAAAAGGTATACATGTACGAAAAAGCCTCTTGCAAAGTTTTTCAAACAAGAAGTTCTCCTCAAGGAAGACATTCATTTCTTTGCAATGTAATCAAGGATGATATGGCCCCTATCTCCCAGTTTCCCTGGGAAGAAATTAACATAATTTCCAGGAGGTTCCTGGCTCCTAACTGCAAACCTACCTCTGAAATCTCTTGAGAATGTGTATGTAACATGTTGGCTCTGTGTAGCCATGTGAAAGGGTAAGCTCTCTTTCTGTCTGCAATCTCTTTGCCATTGCCTATAATGCATCACATCCTGGTTTCATGTGTATTCAATAACAAAACTGTTTTTCTTTTTCTTTTTTGTGCAGAGGATTTCTAAGTTGACAGAAGATTTTGTTTTTAATTGTATTTCCCCAACAGAAGTCACTAAAACAGAGTTGGGGAGAGACATACATAATCATCTCTCTCCATCTGGTCCAAGCCAGCTCCTGCACACCACTGATTTCTACCACATGCCAAGAACAGTGCTAAGCATTTTATAATTAGTCCTCCTATCTTAGCACAATCCTACAAAACTGATTTTTTAAAGTCAGATGTCATAAATGATAAGTAACTTTCCCAAGGGTACACATTGTGAAAGTGTTAAAACCAGAATTGAAATTGACCTCTCTGAATCCAGCGACTAAATCTTTCCATCATCTCAGGAAATGGTCGTCAAATATACACACAAACACATAGAAACCAATGATGAGTTTTGTTAAGTGTCAAGATGCTTCTAAGATCATGGCTATTTTCTAAACATCGTGGATGTTTCACAGCTAATATAAATTTTATTATTGGCATTAACTATCGATGGAGTATATAATTAGATAGAGAGTCCTAAAAACACCAGATTAATCAAAATTCAGTGCACCAACATAATCTCAGAATCCTTCTCTACCGCTCTTTCTTGCCTCCTTTGCCAGTTCTTTTTCTTTTACCCCACTCACCCACCCCTAAACATCAACATCCTAGGTGTCAAAGGGAGCAATGAAAGAAAAAGTGACTCAGTATCAAATAGAATGGGTCCAGTTGTCTATCAATTCTGGTGAATGACAAAAGTTGTATCAGTTTCCAGGACGAAATGGTCAATAAAGTAGTGAATAAATTCCATTCCTTTGGAAGATAGAGTCACCACCTGCTAGGGATAAGAAAAGAGAGGAAGAAGTTGGGCTAGAGCACAAATCTGTTTTAGTTTTCTAGGCTGCTCAAGCAAATACCATGAAATGGATCAGGTTAAACAATGGGAATTTATTTGCCTACAGTTTTGAGGCTAAGAGAACATCCAAACCAAGGTATCATCAAGGCAATGTTTTCTCCCAAAAAAACTATAGCATTCTGGGACTGGCTGCTGGCAATCCTTCGTCCTTAGCTTGTCACATGGCAAGGCACACTGTTGCATCTCCTGGTTTCTCCTTTCTCTCCCAGGTTCAGTTGACCTTCAGCTTCTGGCTGATCCTTCTGTGGATTTTTTGGCATGCATCAGAATCAACTGGAGGGCTTTTCAACCAGTTACTGGGCCCCACCCCTAGAGTTTCTGATTCAGTAGATCTAGGGTGGTTCTCAAAATTTGCATTTCTAACAAGTTCCCAGGTAATGCTGAAGCTTTTGATCCAGTGACCACATTTGAGTAGGGACACGCCAGAAACCAAGTGATTCATCTGCACATTAAAGCTTGAGAATTACCAGTCAGGATCCCTTCTTCTTAAACTTTACTGCACATTGCAATCACCTGAGGATATTAAAACCAAAACTGGGTCCCACCTTCTAGAGTGGGATTTAGTCTGGGTTTCAGCCTGGACATCGGGGATCTGTAGAAGCTCCCCAGGTGATTCTAATGTGAAGCTAAATTTGCAAACCAATGGAAATTGCTCTGGATTTTAATCCATAGGTGCTATATTCTTTTCACACAACTCTCTGTACCCTCCTAAAATTCAATTTGCAAGTTAATTTCAAATATATGTTGAAGAGCAGTAGAATTTGCAGTGCTGACTGAGAGAGCCAGTAAGTAGACTGTGCTTAAGCCAAGTCAGGAAGCTCACCTTTGGGTCTCTGTCTCTGCTACTTACTGAGTGCATGACCTGAGTTAGCTAAATATAGCATTTAACGTCTCTGTCTTGTCTCTTTTTTGTGTAGGATTATAATGAATATTAAATAAGAGAAATTGGAAAATGCTTATAAAAGTTTGGGGGTTATAGAGATGTATTATTAACAGATGTGACAACTGGTGCATCTAGATGGCACATTGTGGGTAACAAAAAGTGCAGCTTCCAGTTTAAAAACACTCCCCCAGATTATCTGTGAAATGAGAATCCTAAATTTATTAAAGAGTAACAGCTCAAACGCCATCTGCTTGATGAAATTCGCCTTGGTCCAAGGTAATCAACATGATTATCGTCCCACAATATAAACATATAATGTCATGTTCTCTCTGACAGTGTCTCTCCTACTGGAATCCACTCATTGAGGGCAGTAGCTCTGAAGTCTACTTATTTAATTAAGTGCCAGTTGCCTAATAATATATTATTTCTCTGTATATGTGGCATTAAAATACAATGTTAAATCCACTCCCTCTATTGTTAAAAAAAAAAAAAAAAAAGTGAAACTCACACTACTCAGATTCCATAAAATGTTTTAAAATAATTTAGTAAAAAGAGAAACCATGGTCCATTTGGCCTGCTTTTAAAAAAAAGAAATTCTTTTTGTAATGGCTCCATCTTCTGGTCAATGAAATAAAGACTTTTCAGCCTCCAAAATGCAGTTAGGTTTCATGTTCTATTAATAAACTATTTGGTATGAGTCAGAAGAAGATAAGGTGACATTTTTTTACAGAAAAGTTCCACAAAATTGATAAATTTCTTCCTTGAATATTTTTTTCCTTAATTAAATCAATTCTGTCTTTCTAATTCTGCCATGTAAAAATGAATATCTTTGTGCATGTTTTGCCTCATCTAATTTCCCCTTTCCTCCTTTGTACTTCTTTCCCTGGCACTCAAAGTCCTACTTCAGCTCCTGAGACTACTCGATGCAGACCTGCCGTTTCATGCTCTGTACCCATCTTTTCATTTTCATAAGAACATAATATCAGAATGGGGACCTGTTGCACCTCATTCCTTCTGTGCTACATTCTCAACTATGGTCTCAAATATTACTCTTGTATTTTAGGAGGAATTCTATGAAATTCATACTAAGATAGCAATGAGAAAGGATGGGTAGGTGCACTAACCTAACTAAGGTTGGTTCTTAGAGATGGAAAGTCTAACAGAAAGACTCTCAATAATAGATCTAGGTCTGATGTATGCGATCTTCTCGAGTTTACTCAGTAGAAATGAAGATCAATTGAAAAGCAAAGTTAGTTTTAAATGGGCATTAAAGGTTTATACTCAAATAAAAAAAATTACTATGGTTGTACTTGCTGTTTGGGTACAAATCTCATGGAAAATTTTACTCTTTTCCCCTCCCTAAATATTTGATATTCCTTTGACCAGCATAACACAATTTACCCATATTCTTTAGTTCATATGCTATATTAAAAGAGTAGACCATTTTAAAAGTTTTTAGTTTCTATTTAAGCCTTAGAAAATAAACCTTACTCAATATAACTGAATATTAAAATATGAATATTAAAATATGTTAGGTTAGTATTTTAGAAATCCAGGTTGAGGCCTATTGTCATTACATTCTTTTGTTTTGCTTTTTGCTAAGAGGAAAAATGTTTTTTTGGAATAGGGAGACAGTGACATATTTCAATACATAGAAAATATTTTACTCTTTATATTTATTTATGGAAATCATTTGTGATTTATTTTTGCATGCATTGAAGTGTTTCTGGGCCACAACGAAAGATAACATTCATTTCACAAAATATTAAGTCTACCAACATGTCTCTTGAGATAAAGTATACTCAAGAAGTTAACTGAATAATTTTTAAAAGTTAGGAAGAATACTATATCTTCTTCTCTGTCAACTTCTCTATAAGAGTAAAACATCTACTATTTTGTGCTTAAATGTGGTAGAGAACACTCTCTTCTAATGCTCTAGTATTAAGATATATTAGATATTTTTCTTAAAATGAAGGGACAAGGCATTACCTACAAAGCATAGTAAAGAAACTCTAAACATTTTTTAAATTTTAAAAAAATTAGATATCAAAATCTCCAACATCAAAATAATCATTGTGCTTCATTTGAACCTCCAGTGGGCCAGGTATTTTCAGCTCAGTAAGAAAGTCTTTCATTTCCTGAAATGAAATGGGAAAGGAAGAGAAATAGCCAAAGAGCTTTTACAGGATAATTCATTCAATAGCTATTCAGTAAATATTTACTTACTATATACTATGTGTTGGGCACTGTTGTAGGAACTAGGGAGAAAAGCAGTGACCAAAAGAGTCCTAACAATAATTACAGCAGTCCTGTATAATAACAACAATAACAATAGTAAGTAGTACTTGGGCATGTATGTACCAGAACTTATGTACTCTATCTCATTTAATCTTCAACTAATATTTATTTATAACAATCTTCCGCTTTGTCTCTTTGTTGTCTTGCATTTTCATTGTTTGTAGTAAGAAGGCACAAGCAATTCAAGTTCATTCTAGGCAATATGGAAGGCAGGAGGTTTGGGGTTGGAGGAGAGGATGTTGATGATTTGTAGGCTCTGCTATAAATTTTATGGGTCTGAATCCTATTCACACCAGGTTATTAGGATAACCCTGAACAGTACTCGGCTCTCTGAGGATACAGTTTCAACTTTATACATTAAAATATCTGTACTTAAAAAAGGCCTATTGTCTTGGTACCACTCAAATTGCCAGAAGAGTCAAGAAAGCTAAGTGAGATGAGGTAATATGTGGAACAAGCAAGGTAGAACAGTGAGGAAAATCAAGTCAGGAACACCTCCGTAGACAGCTGTAAGTTCCACAGAGCCCACCTGCAGGGCTAATCACAAGAAATGGGATCTAGAACAGATATATTTGCAAGACAGAAAAGAATGCCCTATTTGGTAGTAGGTAACTCTAGGAATTGTGACATGGCCTCCACGGGTACAAAAGGCACCCAGTCACAGCTCTGGACTCCCATGACTTTCCATGTTGCTCATTCTGCTTATAGGTAGCTCTTTTTGGGTGTGCCTCAGAAAGAAGGAGGAGGCTTTAGAGGCTGAACCCCCTCACTCCTTTGTATCCTTATCTGGTTTTTATCCTTTTCACTGCTTGTTTGTAAACTAAAGAGAGCAACCCTGGACCTAAACCCAGTGCACATTCTTAGCCATTAATTCCATCCTGCCTTCTGCAGTCTGGGCATCTCATATAGACTTCTTAAACACATTTCCCCAGGCTAAATAAATCACATTGGTCATTTCAATTGGGTATATATGTCCTGATGTATTTGGGAGAAACACTTTGTACTACAGAAACATACATATATTCTTTCCTTTATATTTAGCATATGTTTCACAGATTGCAAAAGTAATATGTGCTCATTGTAGAAAATTTGAAAACTCAGAAACCAAAAAAAACAAAACAAAATAAAACCACATTCTCTTGGGATAAACAATCATCATATTTAAATGCATTTCCTTCCAGTCATTTTTTAAATACAGGTAAACAAAGTTGCTTTTTGAATTTTTGTTTGGCTTGGGTAGAGTCATGATGTTATATAGGAACTAAAAGCATTTATTTCTTACAGCTGTCAGCTCTCAGCTCAGTGCTATATTTGGTTGACCTTATACAGCTGTCTCTCCCAGCAGCACAGCCATTGATGCTGGTAAAAGTCCCCACTTCCCAATGTCACTTATAAAGGCTATACTATTTAATTTCTTTGACTAGAGAGGATAGGAGAATGAAGCAGCCCTTCATCTATGTGTTTCTTCTTAGCAGTAGCAAAGATGAAACCACCAGTCAGTCCTGATTCCAAATGCTAATTCTGCTAGGGGGAAGAAATGGTTAAATAAGATTTGTACAGAAACCTTCAATCACCTGTGGTTGAGAATACAATTGTGGGAATGTTCTTTCAGTACCTATGGCAGGGGAGGGTTACTGGTGCAGGGTGTCAGTGATGGGGGGATGTGTGGGGAATGGTGCACCTGGGACATGCTCTGTGGAATGTGAAAGTGTTCATGATGTCATAGTATGTTTTCTCAGTGGGTGGAGACCTACACAATAACCAAGAAAATATTAAACTCCCATCCTGGGAATCCTGCTCCATTCTCAAATAGAGCAGCAAGAATTTCTAGAGTACGTAGGCAGTGCCTAATAAAAGAAAACAGACCGATATGCCAAGCCTTCAATATTAATACTTGTACTTATGAACCTTATCCTCATAAAATTGAAACTTAGCCTAATAATAACTATTGCCTATGAATTACCTCCTGAAAACATTTCCTTGTTACTGAAATGTGGACTCTCTTTAAGCCAAACCCAGAATATAAACTCACTACCTTTCCCCCAGTATGGGACATTACTCCCAGGGATGATCCCCCCTGGCACCGATGGATTAATACCAAGAGCCAACCAGTGGTGCATCTGGAAAAAGGCCTTGACCAAAAAGGGAAAACATTAAATACAAAAGAGTTTTTATGGCTAAGAGATTTCAAAGTGAGTCAGGAGGTCATTTCAGAGGTTACACTTATGCATATCTCAGGCAGATCTCATTGACTGCCACAGTAAACGAAGCCTCAAACTGGGGTGCTCCTGAGGGCTCTAGAGACCTACAGACTCTCTAGGCAAGGCACACAGCCCCATGAAATCAGCACCCCATTGGTGGGCCTTACCGTGGAATATACGATAATCTATTTCCCCAATGTAACAGTTAGAAATTTATAATTTCTCTACACGTTTCTTCTATCCCTTTTATTGAACCTATAATTAGCACTATATTTGTTAAGTATATGTCCCAGAGACTTGTGTCTTTGGTTTCTTCATATGCTGGTTGAGACCTGAATCTCAGCAGAACTGTGGCCAACACCTGCTCTCCAGTTCATTGGACTAACACAGGACAACTAGCAAAATGATGATGGACAACCCCCACCCCCAAAAACAAAAGGTATCTACAACTGCAAGCAAAACATTTCCTTACATCTGCCCTATAATACATAAGCCCCCTCTCAATCTGAAGCTGAGTGGGTATCACCATCCCAAAATCCTCAAGACTGAGGAATGAACAAGCTTAAGGGAGATGCAACCATGGGCCAAAGTAGACTTATTATTATTGCAGTAACAGAAGAACTTGTAACATTGATATAAAGATATTGGTTACTGGAAATTCTGAGAGGGAGAGGAAAGAATAGGTGGAACATAGGGCATTTTTAGGCCATTGGAATTGTTCTGCGTGATATTGCAATGACGGATACAGGCCATTATACATTTTGTCAAAACCTATAAAATGGTACAGTGCAAAGTATAAACCATAATGTAAACTATAGACCTTGGTTAGTGGCAATGCTTCAATATTCGTTCAATTGTAACAAATGTACCTTACTAATGTAGAATGTTATCAATAGCGGAAATGTGAGAGGGAAAGGGGTCGGGTATATGGGAATCCCCTATACTTTCAATGTAACTTTTCTGAAATCTAAAAGTTCTCCAAATATAAATTTTATTTATGATAAATATCAAACCCTCAATCACAAATATTTACTAAACCAACACCCTGGTCCTGGGGCAGGCACCCAGGAGACTCAAATTTCCATCATGAGCAAGTTTGCGCATCCATTTGTATATGGTTTATATGATCATAATTACAGAATTAATTATGTGTGTAAGTACTTGAAAATATTTCCACTTATTTTAAGCACTTTTCAACTATTTAAAACTCTTATAAGTTCATGTGTATATATATGTATAAAAATGTATAGAAGCATATTCATCATATTTAATGTCTATAGGTTATAAAATTTGGGGTACTTTTTCTTAATTTTACTTTTATGAATTTCATTCTTTCCCTCAATTTTTTTTTCTTTCTCTCAACTTTTAAAAACTAAGTCTGAGTTATTTTTGTCAGTAGAAAATAAAAGACATTTTCCAGTTTATTTTTAAAAATCACAACTTTAGAAGATAGAGTTCAACAAAGAACTTCCCCTGACTGTTTTATGCCTATGAACCAATGAGGGGGAGATGATAGCACAGAGGGATGACACACGGGGAGCTCCATCGAGCAAACACAGGCACACCTCTGTTGTGAAAGGCTTATTGGTCAGTTGTCCCCTTTGGGAACAATTGAAGTGATATATAGAAATGTACATGGCTTCTGCCTTTCTGAATATGGCAGCAACAATGAATAATATCTTACTTTCCAAGGCTTAGTTCAGAAACTTATATGCTTTCCTTGCCTCAGTCAATGACCTGTTAAAATACTTTCGTCAAAACTACAAAGTGACTAGGTCAATAGCATACTACCCAATTATACCATATTCCTAGAAATATGTGAGAACTACATGATCTTAATCATAAAAAATTAATAACAAGCTGCCCTCCAAAGAGGGCAAACCTTATAAACAATTCTTAAACCTATATTAAAATTGGAGAAAATATTCCTGTCTGCAAAAAAAGTCAGAAAATGGGCTTTGGAATGTTAGCTACTATAATATTAACATATTGATGAGATTTTAAGTCTACTCGTCTAAGTGTAGGAATTTTGAGGAATCAGAACTTTTTTTGACAGCTAATCTGGAAAAAATAGTAAGAGCCATTTTTTTTTCTTACTATAAGGACTGACTCTGAAATCTACAAAACAATCATCAGTAATTTATTCTATAATTAAGCACAACTCAATAAAAACTATTTGGGAACTGGGAACCTTATAATGCCTCTCTTGTCTGTCACTTATTTCCATATTTGCCATCACTATCCTAGCCAGGACCTTCATCTCTTCATATCTAGGTTGTTACCAGCACTTCCTGTTTTCAATCTATTGAGTACAACATTCCCAAATTAATCTCTCTAAAGCCCAATTTTCTTGTTTTGTTTTTTTCAAAGATTTATTTATTAACCCCCTGTTGTTTTTGTGCTCGCAGTCTGCTCTCTGTGTCCATTTGCTCTGTGTTCTTCGGTGTCTGCTTGTCTTCTCTTTAGGCAGCACTGGGAACTAATCCTGGGATCTTCTGGAGTGGGAGAGAGACACTCAATCTCTTGCACCACCTCAGGTCCCTGGTCTGCTGTATCTCTTATTGTTTTTCCTCTGTGTCTCTTTTTGTTGCGTCACCTTGCTGCGCCAGCTCTCCGCTCGGGCCAGCCCTCCGTGTGGGCCAGCTCACAGCGCAGGGCAGCTTGCCTTCACCAGGAGACCCCGGAAATCGAACCCTGGACCTCCTATGTGGTAGACGGGAGCCCAATCACTTGGGCCACATCCGTTTCCCCCAATTTTCTTATGGTGATACTGATTAAAACATTCAATGAGTCCTCACAGCCTACCAGATAAAATCCAGACTGATTTGTCCAGTGCTACCCTATTAAAACTAACTCCAACCTTCTTTATTTATCATTTTAATCCTCTACTGTTCTCCCATTCAGTACTGTCACCCCAATCAGCTAGCACTGCCCCCCTGAATAGATCACATTCTTTCTGCATCTGCCCTTTGGCTCATGCTATTTTGTCTGTGCAAAACTCTGGAGTTTCTTTCCCTCAATCTATCCAAGTCCTCTCAGATATGTAGATGTAACCTTTGGGGGAATATAAAGGAGAGAAGCTTGGCATGTGCCCAGGAGATATTGCTGAAAAGGGCAGTTTTATATCAGGAGAGGAGGCAGTTGGAAGAACAGCATTACCAAGAAGGCACTCCAAAATCAATACTGGAGGAAGGAGGCAATTCTCAACCTGAGTGTAAAGTGGGAGGATCAAGAGCTCTGAGATTTGATCAAATGAGTTGCCAAATCAGATAGATGATCTGAGCAAACAGAAAGTCAGAGAGCTGATATGAGAGTTGAATTGGAAGAGAAAGAAAGAGTAAAGTGTCAATGTGTGAGAGGCCAGTTCAGGAATATTGTGAATATTAGGTATCTTCTGCAGCTGTCCTCTTGTGATCTGGCATGTTTTGCAGGGTTGGGGGATAGCCTTAAATTAAAACCACTACGATGCTACTCTACTGGATACCCCATCATTCTTGGCCCATTTCAATCCAATCTTCTCTAGGCCTCTGTGAAACTTTCCCAGCTCACTTCAACATGCCCGTGTTGTACCTTCCTCTATCACAGCACTTGTATTAATATTCCTTATTTAGCAATGAATCAAAATATTGATACTATACCTGATGTACATTCCTAATGACCAGAGATTGGGAACCCAAGTGGCATCTGGATTACACAGAAATTTATACAAGAACACAGGCAATGGACGAGATAAACTGCCTGGTTATTCTTCAGGTATCTCTAAACAAATGCAAAGAACTTAGCAATGTTTCCCTTTTTTCCATTTAGTGTCTGGATATGCTCACAAATCTGCAAAATATTTGTCAACTCATTTTAGTTAGGAAAAGGATACTACTTCAGGCCTGAAAATAACATACAAAATTGACTGTCTGCAGTACATATACAAAGAATTCTTTACCTAAAGTATGTGCTTCTCATTTTTGTGTTTCTTTTAACTGTTTCTTTTATTCTAAAGCATAGTAAGTACAAAGCTTGCTCTGTAAAAAGATTCAAATTACTCTTAGCAGTGGTGCCCAAAGCTTCCATGTCTACTTGGGAACAGCAAAAAAATTCTTTAAAAAAAGTAAGATTCCTTAAGAGTGTGGAGAGCTAGTCTCAACATAAACACACTTTAAAGAATGATTCTGGTTGCATGTGTTGTTCAGAACTGAGCAAGGTAGTTGATTTTACTAGTGAACATAATAACCCAGACAAAAAAAAGGGGACAACTGGAACATAAAGAAGTAGGAACAAGAAAAATCAGTATTTCCTTTTCTTTGTAAGTCAAACAGGATCAAGAACCAGTGAATATTTGCTTAATATTTTTATAAATATAAGTATCAAGAAGACAGTGAATCAGTTCGATTTTCATAGACTAATATGGAAATTCATTTAGAGAATAGGCATCACTAAACTGGTTCATCAAAAATCTTTGAATCCATTATTAATAACTGGGACTCAATTTCTAAAAATGATATTCACACCCATTAATTTCTTGTTGAGGACTGATTTAATGTGTGTGAAATTACTTTACTTCCTAGATCAAAGGGACTACAAAATAAGAATAAGGAGTTTTCATTTTCTATGGTGCTCCAGGGATTAGCTAGGAGATAATCTGCCATTTCTTCTCTGCCAACTAACCAGGGCATAAAAGGAAATTTATGAGATTGTTGTCCTGTAAGGCAAAGTTTACTACCATCAAGAGAAAGAAGACTTCAGCAAAGACATTTGAATTCTATACCTTCCCAACAACAACTACATTTCAATGCTTCCTCCAAAGCACACAAAAAATACCCAAAAACTTGTACTTATTTTTCCTGTACAAAGCCAGCATCAGGGACTCCAGCTAAGACAAAAGCATTGGAGAAATAGTTTACAATCACTGTTTAACATAGATATTGCTATTGGCAGACATCAAAACTCTTAAACCCAATTTAAACATCGCCAGAAAATGGTAATATTGTACTGAAGGGTACATTAAAGTGACTTTAATTCCATCGGCAGACATTAAACCAATGTGCAGGCTCACAATTTTACTGATTCTCTACGGTGCACTTTCTATCCCAGGAAAATAAAGTCAATGTGTTATAAAAATAAAAAAGTTCTGTGGAGATGCTTTTACAATATAAGCCCTTTCTTTTAAGAAAAATATTCTTACAGAAAATCCCCAAGGAAGGGGATTGGGTGTAACTCAGTGGTTTGTACATCTGCTTCCCGTGTATGAGGTCCGGGTTCAATCCCTGGTAACTCCCCCCCAGAAAAAATCCCCAAGGATTTTTTTTTTTAATGCTTCTTTGTGGTACATTTTTGGATGCATAAAGGGGATTGTTTGCATGTGTATGTGTGTGTGTGTGTGTGTGTGTGTGTGTGTGGAACATGGGTTGTGTCAAAGAAACCGAAATCACAATGTAGTCTTCCAAATATCCTGGGATTCCTAACCTGAGTTCCTAACTCCAGGAAATGCTTGTGGTAGTAGCAATCTCATTGACTTCTTTGTCAGCTGGTAGAGTCTCTATTTTATATAAACGTGCCAAGGCACCTTTATATAAAATATATAAATAAATATAATATATATAAAAATATATATCTTTATAAAGATAGGCTGAAACCTATCTTTCTGCCTCAGTTGTGAGAGTCTCTTAATGCACTCTCTGATGATATTAAGTTCCTGATAACACAGCACAGAAAGATCTTTTAGACTTCAAACACAGTGGAATGGTTAACTAGATGAACTTGCCATGGGGACACTCAGTCTTAAATTCTGCAGGGAAAATACCTCAAGTATTTGTCTCCAGGAGAAACAAAACTAGGATTTTCTCAAACTGAAGACATATACACTTCTGTTAAACATTCAATATATGACTCATTGACCACAAAAATATGGAAACACTATAGTATTGTGTAATTCCAGAAAGATTAAATATGCTTTTTAAAAAAGGGTATCAAGAGGCTATACAATGTGAGACTTTTAAGTAGTAAATAGTTCTTCCTAAGGATCTTCTTACCCCTTACCCCAATTTTTCAAGATACATAGCTGAATATTATTCAGTTCTTTGATGGAAGACACTGCTTAAAGAAATATTTCAGCTTGTTTTCCCTTTTCACTAGATTCAGGTAATAGTTGCCAGCAGTTTCACAAATAACATTGCTAGCATTAAAATAAACCCTCAAAATTCAACTTAGCAAATACTAGTGTTGCCTTAAAAATAATAGTGACAAGTATTTCTTGGGTGTCTCGTATATGCCTGGTGCTTTTCCACATGCTGAACAAAGCACAAGTGGCCTGTGCTTACCTGTACAATACCTTATGGTGCATGTGTGAGAGGACAAGAGGGGTGTTAGAAATTATAAAGCTAACAGACAAGGTAACAATATAATTTCAGGTAGTGGTACATGCTATATGAAAGGAAGTCAGGATAACTTGAGAGGGAATGACTGTGGGGAAGGGGAATAAATTGGATTTGTTTGGTTAGAGATACACATCGCTGAGGAGGTTAAATCTAATGTGGGGCTGGGATGACTAGAAAAAGTGGGTCATTTAAAGATCCAGGGTAAGAGCTTTCCAAAGGGAATAGTGTGGGCTAAGTCCCTCAGGTGGGAATGAGGGCAACCTATACCAGGAAGAGAAAGAAGAACAGTGTGAATGGTAGGTGATGAGGTACGGGGCAAGCAGTGCCAGATCACATGGGGCTTTGTAGGTCTCGATAGGGGGGGTTAGGGTTCCTTCTTAGATGCAAGGAACAGTGAAATGACATACTTTCATTTACACTTTGAAAGATCATCTGGTTGCTTGCTGGAGTAGTAACAAGACAAGTGTGGCAGCTGGGATTACAAACAGAAAATGCCCCAACAGTTTAGGGAAGAGTTTATGGGGACTCAGACTGCAGTGATAATAATGGAGCAGGCCAGATATAGTATGGGAAAGATGTAGGGAGGCAAAATGGTCTTTTGGAGATGAGTGAAATAATGTTTTTATACAAATTTTCTTCAAAACATTTACTTATTCATTCAAGCACTTATCGAGTATCAACTAAGTTCTGTTTCAGTGTCTGAGATACAATAGTGAAAAAAAAACCTTATAAAGTGACATTTACACAGACACATATAAACCAGATACCCAGTAGTGGCCTGGAAGTTCCAGAAGCATCCTGTGTCAGTTGCAACTGAGATGGTCAAAACAAACAAGTAGCTGAGGCTTCGTGACATATGAGGCCAAGGGGGTATGTGGCAAACATGAATCAATCCTGCAGTCTGGCCAGAAGCCAACTTTTGGCGTTTTCAGACCAAAATCCGAGGGTCCTTTTGTTCTTTTTGACTCAATTTGGAGGTTTTATGCAAAAAATAAGAAAAACTTGATCTCTAAGCACAAAATTTCTTTAAAAGTTTAAATATATGCATTCTTAAAAATTGCTAAACAGTCTATTCCCCCCACACACACATACCCCCCACCCCACCCCCAGTAAGCAATAAGGTCTTTATTTCTTAAAACAATTTCCTTTTCCTAGAAGAGAAAAGAGTATACTTTATGTTGACAAAGGTGGAGACGCCCTTTGGGATGGACAATCTTGGCCAGGTGGTTTTCCCTTTTGCCCTGATCCTACCTGCCAGACCTAGACCTGTGCCTTTTGATAGGCTTTCAGTAACCAAATCAAGTGTCCTACTAGCCTGAAGTTAACCAGGCATCCAGTTTATTTGCCATGGCCTGAGGGTTTTGCAGTCTCCAGAGAGCAAAAAAGTTGTCCAACTATTTTCTAGTTTAGCAATTTTTTGTTAAAATCTTCACAGTCAGTATTTAGGTAATTGTTTACAAGTATTTTTAATTTGACCTACATGATCTCATTTAAAATTCTTTCTAAACTTGAGTTTGAAGCCATTTTTCACTTTGAACCTCCTTTTTCCTTCTCTCCTGTCCAAAAGATACACATTTAGATTACCTTTATTTTTTAACTAAAACCATTTGGTCAGACTATTAACAGACACTGCTGTGTTTTCAACTCCCGCCTCTGATTATTCTATACCAGTGAAAACTATCAGATCACAATGAAATCAAATCTGTAATAGGTCTCTCTAGGACAGGAGTTCTTAACAAGGTGTCTATGAGCTTGAATTGAAATTCAAAAAAAACATTATTCTTGTTGGGAAGTGTTGGTGTGGGTGTGATATATTTATTAAATAGTACACAATATAGTGTGGACTTAGCAAGGGGTCTGTGGTTTTCACCTGACTGGCAAAGTGGTCCATGTAACAAAAATGTTTAAGAACCCCTGCTCTAAGAGTTGACCAGTGTGTTTTGCTAGTTTCTATAATCATTGAAAAACTATATATATATGTTGCCAGGATAAAGTTTTCTGTTTATCCAAGAATGAGGCCATAAAAACATGGAATAAACTGAACCACATGCTCTCAATATGTTTGGAAATATAAACTGACAGTGAGTTCAACAGAGACCAATATGTGGTGATATATAAAAAGCATGCAGCATATAAGTGTCTGGATCAAAAATAGTTGTTAAAAAACTGGAAATGTCTCTCTGATCTGGATGCTTTTTGTAAGTGATTTGGACCACAGATAGACATTTTGGATTATCAGCACATAGGTAATAATTATAGCCAACAGAGAGGTCCAGATAGCCCAGGAAGATGTATAAAGTGAGGAAGACAGAGGGGCTATGTAGCAGTTTGGCATTATTTATGAATTCCAAAAGAGATATTGGATTATGTTTGTAAACTTGTCTGCTCCTCTGGGCATATTAGATTATATTGGATTCAGAGTTTTAGTTTTACTTTTACTTGAATAAATAATGATTGGGGCTTTGATTGGGTCATGTCAGTAGGATGTTGAGTCCCCACCCCCTTGGTGGGTGAAGACTCACAGAGAAACCACTCCAGAGACAAGGGAGTTTGGAGTTTTGATCTTGGAGCCCAGGAAGTAAACACACAAGAGAAGAACACAGAGGAATAGAGACAACTCCTAAGACACAGCAGAAGCCCCGGGGAGAGAGACAGAGCCATTTGCCTGATAGTCTACAGCTGGCCTTGTAGAGCGAGCACAGCAGCTGAGCCCGGAAAGAAATGAGTCCAGGAAGAGAGGAACCCAGGAAGCCTGAACCCTTGGCAGACCTTAGCAGCCATCTTGCTTCAACACGTGGCAACAGACTTTGGTGAGGGAAGTAAACTTATGCTTTATGGCCTGGTAACTCTAAGCTTCTACCCCGAATAAATACCCTTTATAAAAGCCAACAGATTTCTGGTATTTTGCATCATCACCCCTTTGGCTGACTAATACAGGCTAGGATAATATCATGAGTTGTTTCTTTTTCAGTGAAGCATTCATTAAATTGGCACTCTGTGCTTTCAACTTGATTAACAGGGGAAGGGGTGAAGAAGAGCAGTATTTTTTTTTTAACACCTTTTATGTGCAAAATGCATTAATTATTTTATTTTACAATTTTATGATTTTGAACTATCATCCCATTTTACAGATGAAAACAAAGACTCAGAAACTTGAAGCAACTTCTGGAAGTCCAAATGCTATTAATAGATAGAGCCAGAATCTCAATCCACATCTGCCTATGTTTTCCTACGATTTTGACACTATGCAATTGCTACCATCAACTGATTATTAATGCAGGTTTATTGTGAATTATAGATCTGTTGTAATAATAGTTTTCTTTTGGTTTATATAATATACTCACATTTAATAATAAGAAGTAATACTAGAACCCACAGCACAAAATTGGCTTTGGTGAATAGAGATGAGGTCTCCTATATTCTCAAACCTTAAAGAAGATGTAGCATATAAATTTGTTTTCTTCAAATAGAAAAACAGAAGAAAAGGTCGAACTCTTTCATTAACCACTTTGTAAAGAAAAGCTTCGATTTATTCTGAAGGAAATTAAAAATGTATAACAATAGTCATTTAGGACAAAATTACCTCACAACAAAAAGCATATGTACTCTTAGCACTGATGTTATTTATTTATGTGTATCTAGAATTACATGCCCACATAGCCTTATGAAAAGAAGGCTTATGAAAATGTCTGAAAGGCTTCTCAGAGCTGTAAGAAACCATGAATATGCAGAAGCCTGCCATGGGCTTTCTCTTAGGGGTTCTGAGAACAACCCCTACCCCCAGTCCCACCCTCACCCCACCCCTGCCCCATAGCTTCCGTTGATAAAGATGCATCAGTGATGTTTAATCAATAATCTGTGCTAGTTGACATCTGCAAATGTACTCTCCAACACCCTTTGGCTCAGAGAGTTGGAGCTCAGTCTTCCTGCTAGAGAATTGAAAATAGAGAGTGTTACCAGAGGGCTTTTTGTCTGTACTTATAAGTGGGGCAACCATTAGCAATTGGCCTCCTATGGATATATCTTATACATGGAAAATAGCACATGTTCTTCATAAATGGCAGTATCCCCTCTCCATTCCAGTGATGAGGCTTTATACATTATTATCTTTCATAAAAGTTCATTTCGGTTGTATGGATACATGTAGAACTAAAACACAATCAGGCGGCATGATGAATATGAAATTACTCATATTTCTGGATCCCTTGCAAGCCCCTACCAGGAGCAGAGAGTGGACTTCTTTTTAAAATCTTCCTTGTACTCATTAAGGTGCCTTTGACATTATGATTTAACCAGGTTAAAAGCTGCTATGTAAGCCTAGAAAAATTCTCATGCTACTGGAGGAAAAATATCATTTGGACTTTGCAGATCCCTTTCATCATGACATGTTTTTTTAAAAGGATAAAAATAAAAGGGGGGGTGGCATTTTTTTTTTTGAAAACATAATAATATGCACTTTTTAGAAATTGAAGCAAGAGGAGTTGAATTCATTCTCACTTATTTTGTACATGATTACACAGATTCAAAGATGGGAAATATAGTCAAGGTCATACAAAAAAAAAATTATTTAATGGTGTATTAGTCTGCCAAAGGGGTGTGCCAATGCAAAGTACCAGAAATCTGTTGGCTTTTATAAAGGGTATTTATTTGGGGTAAAAGCTTACAGATACAAGGCCATAAAGCATTCAACTCAAGGTTGCTTTCTCACCAAAGTCAGTTGCCATGTGTTAAGCAAGATGGTGGCTGATCTCTGCCTGTCTCTCTTTCCTGGACTTTGTTTTCCTCTTGAGGCTCCATGGGCCCAGCTTCCTCCTGATCTCAGCTGCAGGCTGGCATAGAGCTTGTCTTTCAATGCTTCCTCTCTCTCTCTGCTGCAAACTATCAAGTGAATAGCTTATCTCTCCCCTGAGGTCCCAGCATATTCCCATGTGTCTTCTTGAGTGAGTGTCCATTTATATAAGCCCACCAAGGGGATGGGGACTCAACCTGAGTCACATCTTATTGACATGGTCAAATCAAAGCCCTAATCTTAACAGGTAATTTAATCAAGACATCTCATCTGAACCTAATGCAGTCAAAGGGCGTCACACCCAGAGGAATAGATTAGTTTATAAACATAATCTTTCTCTTTTGGGGATTCATAAATAATCTCACACTGTCACAAATGGTAAAAGTAGGACTATAAAGCGAGTTTTTAAAATTCCAAATCCAAAGCATGTGCCACAACACCATATTGCCTTGTTTCATAATTTCTTGATAAATAATAAATACAGGATGTTAAAGCACTATCAACTGATACATACTAAATAAAAATCTGAAGCCATATATTTAGAAATTTCAAGGACACACTGCAAACTTATCCTAAAACTAGAAACTTGTAATTTGCTTGGGACAATGGTGTTGCTTGGTTTTTAAATATCACACATAAATTATTCTTCTAATGAACTTCATCTTTATTGCCTTCATTTCTTTAATTTAAAAAAAATGTCCTCTGTCATTGAAGATGCCAAATAAAATGCATCAGCAGAAATAAATAAGCAATAGAACTTGATGAATTCTCCTTGAGAATATTTTTTATAAAGAAAACTTGGCAACTGTTCTTGTAATTAATCATGATAATGCACAAACCCTCAGCTCCAGAAAAACTGTTCTATTCTTTCTTTCTGGAATATTTGTCTCCTTCCCTTTTCCTTCAAGGAGTATTAACCACTCCACCCTTTCCATATTCTTTCCTGTGATGCCCCCATCTCTACTTCTCTACTCAAACTTCCAAGAAGACCTCTTACATCAGCAAAAGAGGAAGCAATTTCTTTCTCCTTTGAACTCCAATGCACTGTCTATTTCCAGGACTCCTCAACTTATTATACAGTATAATATCAATATTATTATATTGTCATGTAGTCTCCAGGCCTTTAAAGTTGTAAAAGGTTTGAGATGTATGCTTACTTTTAGAAGGTAGGTGGGGGAGATGTCAAAAATAGTCCCTGTTATTAGCTAGGGTGAATACACGGTAGATGGTTAGGTACATCAGAAGCAAGGATACTTTGAAAATCCAGTCAGTGGATCATTGATTAGCACACATGCTGAAAACAGGCTTTCTCTATGAATAAAGGACACAGGGAATTTCCAGCCCTTCCATCTTTCCTGTAATAGGTAAGTGAGAATAAAAAGAATTTTTTAAAATTTAAAGAGAATATTTCCAATTTAATTGAATCCTAGTATTTACCTGGCCAAAAAGTCTTCCTCTGTCTTACCAGAGATCAAAATTCCCATCATTGTGTAAGCACAGGAAGAATAGATGTGACCGCTTTGTCACTGCCACCTAGTGCCCAGTGAGTAACATGTATTTTCCCACTGAAGTTCACAATAATCCTTTAAGGGAGGTATTATTTTCCCCATTTTCTCCTTACAAAGTTATAATGATTGAATCAGGAACCAGGATTACAGAGAGAATGTATGTGTCAGGATGTGACATTTTTTATAAGTAATATTTTATCTGCTCTGCTTTTTAAAATACCTTTATGTTATGAAAGAAAATACTTGTGTTTAACACTATGTGTCAAATATTATTTGTTAAATAAAGACTAATAACTCATCTAAATTAAATATCAGACCACTAATATATTAGATTTTAAACATTGTCTTATTTTACTAAAGAAAGATTGTGGATTGAAATTCGTTCTGGAAATATTTTTTCTTAAAAAGAGAGCACTAATCAAAGTCAAATTTCATCTACTTCTTTATTTTCCAGGCTAATCCTGTGGGGCAATAGCAAAATTTGGATTTCCTCCAGCCTCCAAATCCTATGATTGGTTGATTTATAACATGACTTAAAATTGGAATTAGAGGCAAAACTTTTCTACCCAGTTAAGCTTGCTGACAGAATCGTTTTTCATATGTAAGGAATATGCTTGCATTTGGTGCCCTATTGCCCGTCCTCTGCAAAGAGGGCTATGTTTTAAAAATCTGAACACACATGCAGCTGTTCAGCAAGTTGACTAATCACTGCTGAGATTTTATTCCCCAAAATAAAATCATCTGGGGACTAATTGTTACTCAGAATAAAAACAGAGCATGGCGTTTCTGAAGATCTTTTCATCACTAGATTCCACAACTCTGAGTCCATTCTCTGAAATTGTGAGATTCTCTTTCAAAGTCCAGGTGGGGGGCCTGAATGGGATCACAGACTGTCCATGGCAGGTTTTGTATTAGGGTAGGAAATTCACCACTCACATTTTACCCCTCACATCCACGTTGCCCTACACTCGGCTAGTAGAATCCGAGTGTGATTATACACCACAAAGAACACTGCATGTGGAGTCCTATAGCCTGGGATGCATCCTGGGCTCCATCTTCATAGAGGCATGTGAATGGGTAAGTGACTGCCTTTGGACCGTACCTGGATTTGGTAAGGATCTACACTTCTAGGAAATTAAGTATATGAATGTGCTTTGTAAAGTATTAAGCAAGTTCATACAAATTAAATTTGTGATTAACATTCATCTGTCATTACCCTAACATTCTCATCAATTTCTTCAATTATAAAGGGCAAGAAGAAGATAACTCAGCATATATAATGTGAATAAGAAGAATGTATTTAGAGGTTTTGATAAATGGAGTGCGTTTTAAATGGTCCCTAATCCCGTGGTATTTACAAAAAAAATTTCTGGGCTGGTTGTTGTTCATTTCAGTCATACTGATATTTCATTTTCTCCACCCAAGTGAAGAAACCCTATTTGTAGACCAAGCCGGGCTACTAACTAGCTATGTGGCCTCAAGTATTTCATTTAATTTTTCCAGGTTTTAGCTTCTCCAACTGAAAAATTGAGAAGTGGGAAAGAGATGAGGCAAAAGGACCAGACAGAAATGCATCTGGATTACCCAGGTCAGAATCGGCAGCCTTAATTCTCTCCCTTCAGGAGAATACAAGCTTTATGCGGAGGGAGAGGTGCTGGTGTAGAGCCCCATATACTCGCAAATCTTCAAGTCAAGATGTATTTGGAAGTCAAGGTTTGCTACTTGAAGGCAACATTTCCGAAGCTGGGCTCAAATAAAATAGCTTAATTTAGAATTCTCAATAAAAATACCTGAGGACTTTGCAGAAGCAATAAATAAAGGGCAACACACAAGAAATGCTCTTTGCTTGATTTGCTGATACACTAGAAAATACATTGAGCACATTGAATAGAGTAGAGGCTAAACCTGAGACAACTTAAAATTCAAAAAGGAAATTAGTTAATTAGAAGTAAAGTGTCGAACCTAACTGTGTAATCTTGAACAAGGCATGTATATTTTTTCACCATCTTTTTTATAAAGGTGAAGTAGGGTTGGGGTGAGGAAATCTGTTTTAACACATATCACAAGGTTATTATAAGAATAAAATAATAAATTAAATGTTAAAGTGTTTGGAGAAACTAAAACTTGTTATATAATATAGGGCAAAAATGAATTTAAAAATCTGGTAAAAGATATGATTTCTATAATTTCTAGGGTATTTTTCCAAATAGGCTACCAAATGTCTAGCTTCTCAAAAGATTTTATTTCCTTCATGTGAATTTACTAAAATTATGTAAATAACTGCCAAAGTGAAGCTGCTGCTATGACCACATTATAATTTCTTAAAAAATG
Organism: Tolypeutes matacus; assembly: GCA_026826555.1. Taxonomy (NCBI): domain Eukaryota; kingdom Metazoa; phylum Chordata; class Mammalia; order Cingulata; family Chlamyphoridae; genus Tolypeutes; species Tolypeutes matacus. Next base: position 12,740,026 of record JAKSZT010053928.1, read on the forward strand.
TCAGACTATTGCCTACAGTTAGACTTTGAAGCACAGGTATTATTTCTTTTAATTAGATGTTTTCTTGAAAAGCTGAGTATAAAAACGACATTTTAAATGACTATTGTTGATCTCTTGCAAAGTGAAGCAACTTTTGAGAGGATAAATAATTATTCCAACTGTTGTCTACTTAATAAATCTGTATACTTGGCTTTCTTAAAGCAGATGGAGTTCATCTTCATTCTTATGAATGATCACAGTTTATTTTTTCAATGAATATTTATTGAGTGCATACCGTATGCCAAGAAGGCTTTGTTTTAAATGCTGGAAATTCAAAGATGAATAATCCACAGCCTTGGTTTTCAATAGTTAACCAATTAGTTGAGGAACGTGGGTGTGAACGCAGATATGTTTAACAAAGTGTAATATAAGCACATTAGAGTAATAGTCTGATCCTCAATAACCATTCCACTTGTGTGGGAGTAGAGAGATCAGAAGAGGCCTTTTAGAAGAACTGGTACTTCAGCCTAATATAACTGATGGTGGAAAAGAACTGGGGGTGGGCTAGAGAAGTTAGCAGTTGATGGGGTATGGGGATGTGAATGTTCCAGACAGAGAGAATAACCTAAGCAAATTCTTAGAGGCATGAAATAGTATAAAGGTTTCTAATATCTCTAAGCAATTCAGTGAGACTGGAACATTGACCAGAATAAGGAGGTGAGAATGTAAACAGTCTCTTTTCATCTGGTCTGAGAATTGTTCATAGATCTAGAAGGGAGTTCTGAGTGAGGTTTTCTATGTAGAGAATCTCTAGATGACTATAAACTGTATGTGGGGATCCAAAAAGAGAAAAGACTGTCCAGTTGTGCCAGCCCTTTAGGGCTATTTTAGAGATAACCTAAAGCACTGGGTAATGAGCCAGGCCTACATTTTCTGAAATCCCACTGGAGAAACCAACCACAATACAACAACAACAACAAAAAATGCCAAGAAAGAACAAAAATTGGACACTTGACTCTCCTTTCTTCCCAAGCACCCACTTCCTTGCTCTTCCACCATCCTTCCATCTACACACATACGCCAATCTAGATGATTCTCCTCTCTATTTCCACTCCTGGAGTGTGTGTGTGTGTGTGTGTGTGTGTTTAAATGAAGGGAGGCAGCTGGAAAGGGGAAATGAAAGCCTGTTTAATGGAGCTTCTTCCTGGACCAAGTGGAACATCTACTTGTGTATATCATAGGAGGTACAGAAGAGAATCAGAAACTGAAAAATATGAAGAGGCAAAACTATAAATCTACAAGCACCGGATTCATCAGCCACTAGGTTCCATAGTCATTTTAAATGCATGCAATTTCTGCATTGCCCGGGTCCTCATCTTCAGCACCAATTAACAGGCTCTCCCTCCTCCTTCTAGAAGTCTGATTCAGAGCACACAAACCTACACTAACATTACTCTGGTGCCTACGGATGGCAGAGAAAGGATGTGGTCCCCTTTTCAGGTGCAAAATATAAGTAATCCTATGGTCAACACAATGAGGGATTCTTTTCCCCAAAATTATGCCCTCCCAGTTCTCTAAATTAATCTCTCTCTCCTATGTCTGTTATAGTCAGATTGTCCAGTTGTTGTGTTTCAGGTTTCTTTTAAGCTAAAAAATAAGAAACTCCAAGTCCAAACTGTATGAAGTTTATGTTTTTAACACTATCAACTTGACAGGTTTAAATGAATTGACAAATAATTCATGTCTTTCACTCCTTCTCTGGATACTAGTTTCTCATTTAATCTCACTCATTCAGTCATTGATCTCCTCTTTCATCATTCAGTGCTCACCTTGTACCTAACACTGTGCTACCCTCACTTTGGCACTGTACCAAAGGCGCACCTGGGAGGGGCACAAAACCCTTAGGAGAGTTGGGGTTTCACAGCACTCATACAAGAAAAAGCCTTCATAGGGGAAATGTCTCTTTAATAACTAGTCTCAGTGTTTGCCCAGTCTCACAACATTGGGTGTTATGTAAACAGTACCCTCTGCTCTCACAATAGTAGTATAGCTTCTCCCTTATCTGCTAGATCACCCTATTTTAAATGTAAAGCGTCCTTTTCCTTATAGACACAGGTGTAACCTACTAACCTCCATCTCTCCTCTTTCCACCCCTATTCCAATTTGACTTCAGGTAGACCTGCTTTTTGTAATCACCTAAACTATAGCAATGGTAATAATATTAGTTATTAAAAACATAGCTATCATCTATTGAGCACTTTCTATTTGCTGGATACTGTGCTAAGTGTTTTACATACATTTTCATATTTAATGGTCACAAAAGCCCAATGAGATCATAAATTGTTTGAGGTCACATATTTAAATTCATATTTAATCCTCTAGATTGTACCCAGATATCCTCTTTTTACCATCAAACAGTTATCAAATTGCTATATGAAGGAGTAATAGCATTTAGTCATTAAAAAATGAATTCTGAGACCAGATTGCCTTGACTACAAATTATGGTTTCACCAAGTTTTACCTTTGTGACCATGGACCAGCTGCATAACTTTCTTTGCCTGTTTCCTCATCTATAAATGGCAATCATAATAGTAACAATTTCATAGGCTGTTATGAGAATTAACTGTGTTAATGTTTGGAAAGTGATTAATATTTGGAAAGTACTTGTCATGCTGCAAGCAGTCTATAGGTAGTTTATAAACAAATAAATATGTACCAAGCATATGTATGTACATTAATTTATTTACAAATCTGTGAAGTAGGGATTATTCCCACCATTTTAGAAGACAAAACAGAAAATCAGAAATGTTAAATAACGTTCCTAAGATCAGAAATCTGTGTCGATTTAGAGTAGGCTGTCCAAAAGGACTGACTGATTCAAAGCCCCACGATTTTGGTTGAGGTTGCAGGGAGAAAAAAAAAATACATTGGAGAGGTGACTAAGATATCTTAAGTACATGGAAATCCATCTCTCCTAAGAGTGCCTGGCCCTGCACTTCTGTCTGAGTCCGGGATGGTGGTAGCTAGATGTTAGAAATCTCCGGTTAAGTTTAGGGATCTGAGATTAGAGGGGAAACATGCCTCATTTCCTACGTGGCTGCCCCTGAAGTTCCTATGCTTTCTCAGTTTTGGAGTGCCTAATAGAGAAAAATACATTCATTAACTGCATAGACTAATTACAACACATAGGCTGCCCTTATTATTACTAGAGAGAATGACCAAATACTTATGCATGATAAGAACTGAGAATAAACAAAAAAAAATCTTTTAAATAATAATAAAGAGAACTTCTGCTACCTGATATCAATATTTATAATCGATCTACAGTAATCTAAATATCAATATTTATAATCCATCTACAGTAATCAGTACATTGTAGCATTTGTATAAATATAGACACGTAGATCAATGAAACAAAACAGGGAATCCAGAAATAGATCCACACATATGTGATCAATTGGATGTTAACAAAGCTACCCAGGTAATACTATATAGAAAGCATAGTCCTTTCAACAAATGCTGCTGGAACCAATGAATAGCCGCAGGAACAAAATGAATCTTTTCCTCTACCTCAGACTCTATAACAAAAATTAACTTGAAATTGGTCACAGTCATAAACTTAAAAATCAAAACTGCTAGGAAGAAAAGGCATAGGAGAACATCTTCACGGCATTGAAGTAGGCAAAGAGTTTTAGACAGGACCAAAAACAACAACAAAATAAAACCACTAACATAAAAACAACATAATAAATTGGCATCCAAATGAAAACGTCTTCTCATTCAAAAACAAGGATAAGAGAATTAAAAGGCTTACCACAGACTGGAAGAAAATATTTCAAAAACATATCCCCAACAAAAGGACTTGGATTCAGAATATATACTAAACTAGTAGTATATAGAATACCATGGATGAATCTCCAAAATATGCTGAGTAAGAGAAACCAGATAAAAAAATATATTCTACATAATTCAATTTATAAAGTTCTAGAACCAGCAAAACTAATGTATAATGATATAAATAAGATCAGTGGCTACCTGGGAGAAGGAGTAGGAGTCTGACAGCAAGGGGTACAAGGAACTTTCTGGAGTGATGGCAATATTATGTCTTGTTTGAGGGGCGGTAGTTGCATGGAGAATATATATATATTATATATGTGCACACACATGCATATACATATATATGCATACACACACATATATAATACATGCATACATATATAATATCCAGTATGCTATATATATATATGAAAACTCCTCATTTTACACTTAAAACATGTATATTTCATTCTATATAAATTATACCTCAATAATGGTGATAAAAGTATTTATGCATATGGGCAAGAGTGGCATGAATGTGACACTGAATTTGGCAAACCGAGAGGAGTGTTATTATGGTCCTGTTGGTGGGATATAGCAGTAGTCAATAGCAGAGACCATGTGTGAGGCCAGATGGGGTTCACAACCTTTAGAGCTGATATTGATGACAGAATATTATCAGAGGTTTCTAGAACTGGACAGATAAAAAAGCCTAGGCAGGGGATAGCCTCTTCCTAGTGAAAGATGCAACAGTACATTATAAGTCTCAGGGCTTAGAAATCAATGCCAACCATTAATAAAAGAAAATTGGCAAAATAAAATTTTTGAAACAGGGTATTGGATACGTGAGATGTATTGTATTAGTCTCTCTACATTTGTGTGTGCTTAAAATGTCATATACTGTATATCACATAATTATCATATAATGTATATATGTGTGTGTGTGTGTGTATGTGTGACATATATATATATTTAAATGTTTCAACAGCAAAAAGGAAATGTGAGCAGAGATGCCTTGGTAACCACCAAAACACAGGCTCCCTTCTGGGAAGTGGCTGTCCAGCTAGAGTCAACATCTCTCAGCCTGTCATTGCATCTAAGTGGGATCTTGACTATTTATCACCATTGGAATATAAGCAGTAGCCATGTGTGTTACTTCTGAACTGAAGAGGCATGGACAATTCATCATGATCTCTTTTTCCATCTGTCAGCTGAATGGAGAGGTCTCTGAGGAGCCACAAGAGTGGATCCGTGGATGCTGGATCCGTGGATGATCACGTGGAAGGCCACCTGCCAACCAGGAAAACCACATAGAACCTCGCACGTAGGAGAAATACAATTTCTCCAGGCTAAGCCACCAATTTAATGGGGTGTATTTGTTTCTGTAGCTAGTGTTACCTTACTTAATATAAAGGGCAGAAATAAAAAATACCATATTTTACACAGTTAAACTTTAGATGACATATATAAGCTGACCAGGAATAGTTAAATTAGATTTCCTGCCATTAGGCAAAAATGGGGCAGTAAAATAGAAATTAAATTCACTCATAGGAAAATGAGGAAAGTTACAGTTATGTTCTCCCCTGAGCTTACCATTTGTGAAACCCATACCTGTTATGGTTGCTAAATATATTTTAATTTCTCTGTCTCCAGTTAGGCTGGAGTATAATTTTCTACAAAGTGATTATCTGAAAAGCAGCCCCCTTTAATTCCTATTAGAGAGTGAAATGAATGCCATGAGTATGTGGCATTTCAGTAAGGACAAGAGACTATTTCAAGGTAATTGTGATTTGAGTTCAGAAGTCAACTAGCTTCCACATAAAATTTGGTCTTAAGAGAAACTAATGATGCCATCGTTTTTCCTTCTAAATTTAGAGAGCTCTTATTCCAGTTTGTCCAGGAATCCTCAAAGTCTAAAGTGACACTCTTGGACAGAGGGCCCATCTTGTTCCAGGTCCTTTGAAAGATAATTCAGTATTATTCCTCGTCCTACTATGAAGAGCAACTTCTGACCTAGAGGGGCATTCACACAGCACAATCAGGGTAGTCTATAAAATCCTTCCAAGATCCAGCCACGAGGAAGCATGGGGTTTTCAGTCTTGTTGATTTCAGCAAGATTAACAGGCAGAACTGAAAAACTCAATAAAAGCTTATTTTCTAAATTAGCGAGACATCCTTTTACCTAGTGTAGCAGTTTGGCATTGTTTATGAATTCCAAAAATAGATATTGGATTATGTTTGTGAACTGGTCTGTTCCTCTGGGCATGATTAAATTATGATTAGGGCTTTGCTTGGGCCATGTCAGTCACAGAGAAAATGAATGGAAGAAGAGTAAGTTGGGGTTTTGAGCTGGAGCTCCGGGAAGTAAGCACACAGAGGAGAAGAACACAGAGGAATAGAGATGGCTTCATAGAAACAGCAGAGGCCCTGGGACGAGAGATGAGCCATTTGCCTGATAGTTCACAGCTGGCCTTGAGGAGAGAGAAGAACAGCTGAGCCTGGAGAGAATAGAGCCCTGGGAAGAGAATTGAGCCCCAGGGAGAGAGATAAAGCCTAGAGAGCCTGATAGTCTACAGCTGACCTTGGGGAGGGAACAGAGCAGCTGAGTCCGGAGAGAAATAAGCCCTGGGAAAGAGATGAAACTTATCCCAGCCTATAGCTGATATTGGAAGAAGCTGGGACCATGGAGACCTAAGAGGGAGAAAAAGCCTGAACTCTTGCAGACATCAGCAACCATTTTACTCCAAAACATGGCAACAGACTTTGGTGAGGGAAGTAATTTATGCTTAATGGCCTGGTTACTGTAAGCTTCTACCCCAAATAAATACCCTTTATAAAATCCAACAGATTTCTGGTATTTTGCATCAGCACCCCTTTGGTTAATTAATACGTTTAGTAACTACAGAGCTTTCAAGGGTTAAAGTCAGAGTCTTTTCAGAAAGAAGAAACTATTTTAGATTACCTTATTTTTGAAAGAGGATGGGGCATGGAATAATTTTCTTTTTTTCTTTCTGAAAAGTATTCTACAGATTTCCCTTTCCATCTATTTGACTATACTATATTTAAAATCCCGCCTTTACCCAAGTAACAGAAGTAGGGTAATATTTTTCACATAACTCCCAGATATAAAATGAGAAGACTTTTCCTTCTTTTGGAAGATAATTAAGCTTAAAACTAATAATCACTCTGAATGTGTTACAATTTTACCAGAAACCGAAACTACATGCTAAGGCAGGTGAATATTAGGGAAGCAAATCTATAGTCCAGAATAAAAATTTTTTAAATCATAGAGATGTAAAATACAAAGAGTAAACCCTAGTGTAAATTATGTACAGTTAATAGTATAATTATAATAATTTTGTTTCATCAATTGTAACAAAATGCAATGCAATGTATTAATAATAGGGGAAACTTCATGTGGCGGGGTATAGGGGAAATCCGTACTTTCTGCATGAATTTTCTGTAAACCAATACCTTCTCTAATGGAAAAAATAAAGGGGAGCTGATGTAGCTCAGTGTTTGAGCTCCTGCTTCCCATGTAAGGTCCTGGGTTCAATCCATGGTTACTCCTAAACAAACAAACAAACAAAAAACAGTACCTAGCTTTATTCAAAGTGGTCAAGGGCAAGATAAAAACAAAATTATCCCAGAGTCCCAGGCAGGAGCTATGATGTTTTTTCAGTTTTGACCCACAAGACATAAATGAAAAGTTTCCAGGTCATCTGGGAAAGTTCTTGAAAGAAAGATTTGATTCTGCTGGCACATCCTTTTGCCCTTCCTTTCCTCCTGCCTGGAATGTTCCCAGGATGCTGAAGATAAGGCAGCTATCTTGAAACCACAAGACAACAAATAGGAGGATGAAAGCCACTAGTTAAGAACGGCTGAGAGAATGAAAAATTGATCTCAGGTCCCTGAAGACTATGGTTCTGCCATGCCACATCTAAAATCCCACCTCCAGACTTAACATCACTTGAGAAAAACAAAACCCCTATTTGATTAAGCTCGTAAAAGTTGGAATTTCTCTTATCAGTAGAACCTATCTATACCAAGCTGACCCAATTAGATGATTAGGAGAATGCCGAAAATTCCTTATAGGAACAATTTTCAAACAAGTATTCAGAAACGTTCATTTTCTTTGGCAATTAAGAAACTGACATATTTCATATTCTTATCCACTTTTTAAAATGACTCCTCCAGGAAGCTCTTCTAGGCATAATATACGCAGCTCCCATGCATGGATACATTATGAATACATTTGTTCAGCAAACATGTATTGAGGGCCTGGTAAACCCTGTGTTGGGCGCTGGCATGCAAGGATGAATGACACATGTGCCTGACTAGAAGAAGCCGAGTTTATTTGAAAGTAAGAAGGAACTTATAAAAACCATTTTATTATCCAGTTCTCTGCTTCATACAGGTTGTTTATCCCATATATATTAGCTCTCCAAGAGACTGATAAGCCAGTCACCATGATCAACAATAACAAAATAAAACATCAGAACCACCAGCATGGTTTGCAGCATTTAATGCTCAAAATACTATTTCCTAACTTGAAAATTTTAATTAAATATTGCACCAATATGTTCATTACAGTTGTGAGAAATAACAAAAAATCTCATCATTCTATCGACTACTGAACCTGCTTTTCCAAACTCAGGCTACAGGTAAAAATACATGTTTAGGCCACTCCACTTGGTTTTCTGTCATTTTTATGATTTAAAAAAAAAATCACTGTATGTAAGGTCTTTATACCAGTATCAAAGACAATGATTCACTGTAGTATGGTAGACAAAACACCAGGTGAGTTTCAGGAAACCCACTTCCCACTGACGTGTCTTCCACTGTCATTTAAATTACATTGCTTAGCTTCTTTCTCCCTTACTTTCTTTATAAGTTAAATGATGAGATGGAAGTAGATTATTGTGTCCTTTTGTAGACCTAAAATTCTGTTATTTCTCCACTGTTTTCTCAGTGTGATGCGTTAATAGACAGGTTTTCCCAGCTAAGAGCAGCACATTAAGATTATTTTTAAATGATGCATGGCTTCTTTTCTATTTCTGTTACCTCAGAAATTATATGTCTTAGCTCACATTCAATATCAACCACAGTTTTAGATATAATTAAACAATATAATGTCATTTTATATTAATAATACCATATCACTGTGCTCAAGATTGGAATATAGGACCAGTATTATTAATTCTAGCTTTTAAGGCTATAGCTTGCAATGCATACATTTGAGATAACTGAATGAAAATTAGATACAGAGTATATTGTTTTTAATTTGCTATTTAAATGTATTCTCTGGATACTTAGGAGTTAGCCTAACAAAAGCAATTTCTAAAGCACAGTGATCCCTTTGCCCCATTATGAGAAAAGGCTTTCGAGGTCTAAAAAAAGATTCATTATATTAGAAATCTGAATGTTATAATTCAGATTTTATTTTTTAGTATAGATGATAGAAATGATAAATTAGTACACCTAAGAGTTATCTGTAAACAACCACAAATAGGTATCTGCTTTTTTCATTACCTGCATGGAAATGTCAGAAGTTGAAATACATTACGCACAACCAATTTAACCCTTCACTTTCTGAATCTGATATACAAGATTTTAAATGTTATCACCTTGCTTTCAACAAGATCTTTAAGCAACATGAACACTTCACAAATCCTTTAGTTATCATCCTGTAAACCAACTCACACCCCCAGTTGCTACTCTCATTACACATACATATTTCCCCCTTTACTCACCACAATGAGTTAAACGTAGACAAAAGTTCTCGGTGGCAGCCTTTGAGTCATTACTTTGCTTTACCATTCCCTTAATTTTAAGTCTCATGGTACGGTACTTTACAGATAGCAATTTATTCTGTTGGGTTTACTACAAATAGTGAAAACGGTGTCTTGCACTTGCTAGAAGATTTAGCTTTTATGCTTCTAGTCATTCTTCTCATAAAAAGAATGAGACCGATTTCTGAGCTATTCTTAACTCTCCTTCCAAAACATTTCAAGAGAGAAAGACAAGAAAGACTTCATGATTTCCATGCAAACTCCCAGCCTGCCCGCCTGCCTGCTGCCACCAATACTTCTCATTCTTGCTGGTGATGACATTCAGCTAGCTCCCCAGCACTGAAGCTTCGTTATGTAAGGCTGTCTAGGTCAAGTGTAGGAGACACACTGCTGGCCTGGGAAATCTCATGGAACTGTTCCTTCAGATTAACACTTCAGGGGCTATGGAAGCTGGAGGAAGCTGAGCTTTTACTACATCTTTTGGGGGTAAATATTTTTGCATGATTCAGTGGTTTATATACTATAGCCTTGGTGGATGCCTATCAGCCGTGCTGAGAGGTATAAGGAGAAATTACTAATATTCCAGTTCTGTCAGGGTGCTTGAAAAGCATAGTAAGTCTTCTAGCAAGCCTTGCTTTAAAACACTTATGGAGTAAATAAATCATAAATTAGAGTTTGCTTAACAAGCATCTCACCATCCAGGAATGAATTTTGATTTGACTGTTTAAACTCTGAATACAATCCATTTGTTCAGAGGTATTGCAGGAGAACATTATGAGATGTGGCTATTAGCTCTAAGAGATTTACTGCAGTTCTTGGCTGTTACGTCGCCCTTGTTCTGATTGCAATTTTGCTTCCCTTGTAAAGGAACTGTATGATTTCCTGTATTTGTTTTCTGATCTGATTGATTGTGATAATATGAGAATGGAGCCCGCATAGCCTGACAGTTATGTGACTTCAACAAATAATAAATCCTGCCTCCTTAGTTCCAAGGTGAATACTGCAGTAAAATTGCCATTCGATACTAGCTCTGAGTGATGTTGGTTTAACTGCATCGGATCAAAGGGTGCTATGTGGAGGGAACTTGAAGGGACAATCCCAGGTCTGACAGGTACAGTGATTCACTCTAGGAGTAAAAGGAGAAACAGTATAGCGCTGATTCTGTTTTAGAGGTTCACCATGTGTCCTGATATAAGAATTAGTTAAAATAGCAGGCTCTCCTCGAATGCTGCAGAAAGGCCTGGAGAAATAGCAGGGTCAGATTGCCACAGCAGTGTCATATTGGCAAGAAATTTCAATAAGATTTAACCAGAGATGATGATACAACAGATGACACCTAATTTAAAAGACAGATGGATACTTAAAAAGTTGACGGCAAATACAGCCCATTTGAGAAGGTTTGGCTCCTTATAGTCCTTGGCAAGTAAAGTTCAGTGCCTTGGGTAGAATGTCATAAAGGCTGTGGAAACTCTATTCATGATGTAAAAAAAGCTGAATGAAACTTAATATTCAGTCATTTGTTTGGGTATCTCTAAATGTCTCGAAGTGGCAAGTGGCAGGTTAATTAGGGAGCAATAATCAAATAAACAGGTAGTTTTTAAGGACCTGGTGTCTTACACTCTTTTATTAAAGGAATGAAAATAAGTGTTACTGAAATGAATTTATTTGGGGCTACATCTCACTCTATTAATCATGATTGACAGTATCACACTGATTGTTTATGATGAAAATATACTGCTTATCAAGTTATACTATATTTGATTAAATATGTGCATATTTTCCCAAAGATACAGTTACAGTCCCTTAGGGCCTACTTTTACATACTGATGTCAATAGGCATTTTCCTCACAGATATAGCTTGGCAAAAGGACCCCATTAGATCAGGTTTTTCACAGTTTAGCATCTAGAATATTCCTTAATATTCAAATGATCTATAAAGATTTTCACTTAATACTGTTTCTATGGCTATTGTTGAAGGAGCCTCTTCATTGTGGTAATGAAGCTTAAACAGTGATAATTTCTCCAAATTAAAAGTAAGAGATTTGAATATAGTTAGTTTTGGTTCTGCCTTCTGCATGATTATATTCCGCTAGATGTGAATTAGCATTATTAACTAATCCATGCTAAAGTGAGATTACATTTTTGGGGGGAGATTACATTTTAAAATGCCTGCAATGTTGGACCAACATTTCAATACCTACCAAGTGCTGGTCCAATGATTCTCAAAGTGTGGCCCCCTTGCCAGCAGCATTATCATCACCTAAGAAACTGTTAAGACTACGGATTCTCAGACTTCACTCCAGACCTACTGAATCAGAATCTCTGGGAGTGGGGCCTGGCAATTTGTGTTTTAACAAGTCCTCCAGGTAATTGTGAGGTACACTAAAAGTTTGAGAACCACTGCGCTGGACAGTACTTGGCTGAAATATCATGAAACTAATTTTCACTCCTTAGAATCAAATATATGTTACATAATTAAATAATCTATTTGCTTGGTTGCCCAGATCTCCTAATGTAAGCAATTCTATGTTTTAAAGATCTACACAATTATTTAGTACATCTTAGGCCTAAATTTGTCCATAAGAAGCTCTGTTTTCCAACAGTTCATTTTTACCTTTAAGAAGTTACATAGTGTGATGGGGGAAACACTAAATAGAAGACTTAGCTCTTCTGTGTTCACTGTGTGACTTGGCATAAGTAACTGATATGCTCTGATGTTTAGTTTCTCATTTATTAAATGAGAGATTGGCCTAAATCAGGGTTTCACAATTTAGCACTGCTGACATTTTGGCTCAGATAATTCTTCCTTGTGGCATCTGTCCTGTGCATTGTAGGATAAGCAGAATACCTGGCCTCTACCCACAAGGTGCCAGTAGCACCCCCGTTCATGACAATCAAAAATATTTTCAGACATTGTCTCCTGAGGACAAATTGTATTCATCCTCCCTTTCCCCACTGGTTGCTCTAGATTATACCTAGATCTTCAAGGGGGCAAAGAGGCCCTAGCTGATACCTGGGTTACACAAGTAAGGTGTTTATTTGCTTATTTGTAATTTAGACAGCCTGTGGAAGTCTAAAGCCCTTCTGTAACTTCTCAGAGCCTTAAAGGCTTCCATCGCCCTCTGTATCCCAGCGCCCTGATTCCATATAAACTCTCTCACCACTCTCCAAAGTGACCCAATCCTATCTGTCACTAGTTTCTACCAGAGATTTATTTTTATCAATCATCTTTTGAGTTTAATAGATTTTATCAAAGATTTGGGCTTCTCCCCTCGTTTTCTCCCTTCCTTGTCCCATCTCTGCTTCTCACCATCACCCTACAAGATGTTCTGATAGCTCTGATTTCTGTTCCTTCTAGTCTGAATAATAGTCCAGCTTCTTATAGCTCTTATTTCTGGATAGGAAAGCCCAAACCCATCAGAGTTCAGAGGATCAAGGCCCTTCACTTTAGGATTGTCTAACCTTTACTGAAGACCGTTGGGGTCTTATTATGTAATTATAAAATCATAAAGTCGCAGGGCTAGAGTTCATTTTCATGTCTTTAGCAGTCATACTGATGGGCTCTTGACTCTTAAAATTACATGTCACATGTTACAGTCTCAGAATTTTTAATTATATCTGACCATGATTTGTTACCTCAAACAATTCAACCATTCATTTCAGACATTTTCTGGAGCTGGTATGCATTGATATGCATGGAAGAAATTTTTTAAAAGGTTATATTTCTGTGTATGCACAAACATATATGCATATATGCATGTGCATATTTTCCCCAGGATTTAGAAATTCTTATCACTAGACTACCCTACAAATAAAAATTAAGTATTTTTCTGAGATACCTGAATTACAGGACCTAATCTAAGTGTATCAGATAAAATGTATAAGAGAGCTATAATTCTATTAATCAAAATAATAAGTTTGTACTTGAATGATTATCTACTATATTTCTGTGTAATTTTATAGACCTACTCTTATCTGAGACCCACAGCACCCCATAAGACAGATACCATCACTGTTATTTTACAAACAAGAAAATAAAAGCTCAGATTTCTAAATGTTGAATCCAATCCTCTCTCTACTATACTACAAAGCAAGACTCAAGAGTGTTTTTAGTTTGAACACATTGGTGTGTATAATTTCTAAGTGTTTCCTGATAAAGTCCTATTTCAATAATCTTCCTGCTCCAAAGACATTTAGACAATATAAGGATTGATATTTGTTACCAGTGCTCTGCTTTAACTCCTAGGCTTAATACATTTACCCTGATTTATTATACATTTATTTGTATTATATGCTTAACTTATTGTTCTATATATGTGTTACCAAAGAAGAATTTACTGAATGATTTCAATGCACCATTTATTGTACTAGTCATAGTCACATATATTACCTTATGTTATGCTCTCAGAAACTCTGTGTGGATAGGACTATTTCCCCCTCTTAAGAGATGAGACTGAATTAAACTTAAACTAAATTTGAGATTTAGCAGATTGAGTGCACTGACCCAGACATCGGCTCTGTCTTCATTAGCTACAGTGAAGCACATAGCAAAAGGCTATCTCTTTCATTGCTATGCACCAGTGCTTGAAACACAATGCTTGGCATAATAAGTCTCAGTAAGTGTTTATTGAATACATGTTGAATTCTTGGCATTGTTATCTTGGTTTCTCTATACTGTTGACTTTAAATAACATCATTAATATGGCAGTTTTGCCCTAAACCATTAAATAGCAACTGTAAATGAGGCCTACAAGAAGGAAAAATCAAATTCCAAAAGAAAGAAGATTTATTTATGGCCATAATACATTTGGAGCTTTTGGCAACTCTTAATCACTGCTACTACACTCTTTATCTCACTTGAGAAAAATCTTTGGGGTTTGATACAGAGACTTTCTCAGACTTGCCACCCAAAAAAAACATTCCAACATCAAATATAAATTCCTGCTTTAAAATACTAGTTTCCCAACACCTGGATCAAAAAGTCACTTCCTATTTTATTCGCATAAATATGGTCTTAAAGTAAATACCTGGAAAGAGTTTGAAAGAGCTTTTATTCTATTTTTGAATATTAATTAAATAAAACACATTCAATAATATAGGCTAATTTATAAGCATTTATATTAAATACAATTAATTCCAAATGAATTGGTAGTATATGTAAATTCCAGTTTTTCTGAAACTGTGACTCAAATCAATATTAAGTCATTTTTCAGAATGGAAGTTTTCCATCTACACCCTACCCAAGTATGGATAGGGTTGTGAATTTGTTGCCAAATAATCCTTTCTGCACCACTGATTAACTCTGTGACCACAAGCAATTTATTTAACCTCTCTGAAAATGTCAGGTTCTTCAACTGCCAAGAAATGGCCATAATATCTCCTTCTCAGAATTTAAAGGAGATAGTATATGTCAAGTATTTATTATGGGATCTTTCTTATAATAAAAAGTGTTCAGAATATAATAGTTGGTAGTAATAATAATATTTGACATCATAAACTCCCAAATAGTTCAGGCTGTTTCAGGGAGTCCTCCTAGTATCTTCTTAGGGACTATGATATTTGTATCAATATCTGGATTTAGGACTCAAAAGATGCTGGATTCAGGGACAGATATTCAAACATGAGCTAAAAACCGGGGGTTGGACAGGGCAAGGCTAACCAGCAATGGACAAATACCTGGATTCTCTCATTTCTCTAAAAATACTTTTTTAACATGCACTATATGAAAATACTTTACCAACCGTATTTCCAGTGTTTGTACTTGTGTTTCCTAAGCTCCTGCTTCTTTTAAAAAATTATATTATCATAGTAAAGAACTCTTTGAGAGATTTGAAAACATAGGAAACAGAGTTTTTTTCAAAGTAAAGGGAAGTGTTATTGGAAAAAAAACAAGTATTACTGGAAAAGAGACTTAAAATCATACTGATTTAAATTATTTTGAAAAGTAATTTCGACCTAAAGGTAAAGCCAAACAATTTTCTACCAAGCTAAGATAAATTCTTTGTTACCTGAAAGCCTGAATTAGGTGATTCCTAAGATTGTTTCCAATTCTGTGCATTGGGTTTAACTCTGGACTATAATCTTCCTAATATCACCCAAATTCAAAAAGATTAGATTTTACACATCCATTATTAATAATTAAAAAAAAAAATAAAGTGACTCAGTATGGCTGTTTTCATCATTTTATCTTTAAAAGCATCATTATTCATATAAATCTCATGATGTAGAATTTTATAAATATGCTGGTTTTGTGAAATTGTGTGTTCAAATCCCTCGTTTTAAAAGAAAATATAGTTCTATGATAAAATGGCATTACGTAGATTTTTTTTTTCTTTTTTCTTAGATCCAACAAGTGAAACAGGGAAATAGGATATCTAAAAGAGTTCTCAATATTCTGTTGAGATTGTCTCACTTTGAAATGTAAGGAAAGTAGAACAGGTATCAATCTTCCTTGTGAAATCTCACAAAGAATATCAGTGTGATCATATAATATTAGGAGTAGGGAAAATGACTGTAAAAGTAAATGTGTCTTGGTTTCTAATGTGCAATTTCTAGTAAAAGCATTAGAGAGAACTTAGTATTAGCACAAATGGGACACCAAGACAAACCTCCCTGCTTTAGTTTGCTAATGGCTACCAATGCAAATTACCAGAAATGGGTTGGCTTTTATAATGGGAATTTATTAGGGCAAAATCTTACAGTTCTGAGACTGTGAAAATGTCCAAATCAAGACATCATCAGAGATGCTGTCTCACCAAAAGTTGGCTTCTAGCAGATCCTGAATTCCTGCAATGTGGCAAGGCAAAATGGCAGCCAGACTCTGCCTTCTCCTCCAGGTTCACTTTCTCCCTGAGCTCAGCTGTGGGCTAAATGACACTCTCACCGGCCTTGTCTCTTCAGCTTTGGGCTGCTCTGCTGCTTCCAGCCTTCAGCCTCTCTCTCAGCCTTTCCAGGTTTCTCTGTAGACTTATATTCTTCCCAAGCTCAGCTGTGCACAATCCTGGAGTCCTCCCTCACATGGCAGGGTAAAAATGGCAGCTCTCTTTCTCTGTGTGTCTCTGTGTCATTCTCTCTTTTATAAAAGACTCCAGCAAAAGGCAGAGACCCACCCTGAATCACGCCTCACTGAAATACTACAATCAAAAGCCCCCACCTGAATCCAATGCAATCAAAGCGTCTCACACCCACAGAAATGGATTAGTTCCAAGAACATGATCTTTTCTGAGATGCATAAAGGCTTCAAACTGTCACACTCCTCCAAAATGTTAAGACCTCTATATTTACTGACAATTAGCCAACCCTCCCAGACCCACACTTTGTCTAAAGCAGGTTTTAATAACAAATAAGCTAACTACAAGGAAACTATTACTATCAATCAGGGTCCTGGCAGGAAATATATGGCACCCCCAAACTGGTGGGAAGAAAACACAAAATATTTAGTTTTAGCTTCTCACCATCATATTCTCATGGTTTCAAATGTGCTCCCATCTTCCCTTCTTCAGCAGAGCCAGACTATATGGTTTGGCCATCTGCACACCTCCCCAAACCTATCTTTAGTCACTTCCACAGACCCAAACTTACATCTGTCTGAACAGAATATCCCCTCTGCTTAAAACATTCTTTCTCTTTCTCCTCCACACCTCTTCATTCTTCTCCAAGTAAACTCCCAGGGGAAACTCCCAAGTAGAATCAAGACTTGGCCTAGATTTTACCACCCAGTTAACAAAGGAAAATATTTGATAATTCCCAGTGGTGGCAAAGTGTGGGAAATAGGAATCTTATGCCGTTTCTAGGAAAGTAAATGGTGCCACACCTCTGGAGGGCAGTTTGACAATATCTATCAAAATCAAAAGGCACATACCTGTTCACTTATCAGACTCAGGATGTGTCCTACAGACACATTTACACAATGGGAAATATGTTTGTAAAGTGATGTGTACATCACCATATTTGAAATAGCAAAAAACTGGAAAAAAACATAAGTGTTTATCATCTGAGGACTGATTAAATAAATTATGATGCATCCATGTATAGACATTCTGGAACACCTTTAAGTAATAGCAATTTCAAGATAATTATTATATAGCTTAAACACGGTGTGCAGCAGTATGATATCACTTCTGGAAAAAAAGATAAGCCATGTATTTCTGATGCTTAGATATAAACAAGAGATTTCAGAAAAGATACAAAAGAAATTGTGAACACTGATTGCCTCTGCAGAATGGGCCCTGGGAAGAACTGGAAATTTCATTTTTACTTAAAGAATCCCATGGGTAAATTGACATTTGAAGAGCTACTTAGAATTAAGTTAGAGGTTTTCTTAGTGGAAAAGAGAAAGGTGCATCTGAACCAGTCCTTCCAAAGATGAGTGGGAATGCTTAGGGAATGGTGAGAAGGACAGAGTGGCTGATTTACAGCTCCTGGGTGTGGAGAGAAATGAATAGGTTGAAGAGCTGTGAAGGTCATTGTCAATGTACACTACAGCACACTTTCTCTGCACATCAATCACCTGGAGATCTTGTTTAAATGCAAATTCTGGTTTAGCAGGTCTGGGGTGGAGCCTGACTGCATTTTCAATAAGCCCCCAAGAGAAGCTGATGCTGCTTGTTCACCACCACATTTTGAGAAGCAAGACTCTGAAACTATGATGTTTTCTTGTGGTTCATGTCTTCACAAATAATCTAACAGAGCCAGAAACCACTTGTTTTTAGAAAATGAGCTGAGAGGAAAAAAAAAAACAAAACATCTCATTGAGTTTGTTGTTTACAATATGAAGCTTTACTGAAGCAATCTTTTTTTCATGTTTTCATGACAGTAGTTGTGCTTTTTTAGCTTCTCCATTTTTAGTAAATTTAGACTTCTAGAAATTAAAGCATTACCAGACTGTAACAAGCTTCTCCATGCTTTCCCTCCACCGTGTCTTTAGTTTATTTGTTGACTTGGTGAGAGGATTTCTAAACATAGTTGCATTTTTTGTGTGTAATAAGCGAGAAGGAAGAGCGATCTGTCATCCTCCCACCCTGCCAGCAGAAACCCAGGCTGTAGATCTGCTAGACCCCTGAAAACTGTCTTGGGTGGGCTATGTGTGGCAGTGCCTTTCCTCTGTTGAGACCTGTATGTGCCGTTGGTGATGTAATCCAGCCCAGTGAGGAGCAGTGGTGTCACCTTCTATGTGTTTGCTTTTTTTTTTTTTTTTTATTTTTTTTATTTATTTATTTATTTATTTATTTATTTTTTTTATTATGGGTAAAAATCAAAATTCTCACAATACATACAAACATTTGCAAAATGATATGTAAATATATATGCATATATGTGTATTTGCTTACAAAAATGTTATTTATATATATATATATATACATATATTTTAAGAGGTGCTTAGATTACCTAAAATATTACACGGAACCTACTGGGATTCCCATGTTGCCCACCTCCCACACCTCCCACCACATCCAACACAAACATCTCCCACAGTGTGGCCCACCAACCTCAATGAACTTACATATCCTGGAGCCTTGCCACCAACCATAGGTGTCATGGGACACCAGACATCCGATAACACAGTGATAAAGGGAAGGAAAAAAGGGAAAAAAGAAGAGAGAAAGGAAATAAAAATGAAATATATATATATATTTTAAAGGCATTTCCTTTGCTTTTTTGCCCATTTTTTGAATGTCCCAATCCACTAATGATATTTTATTTTGCTTTGTTCTTTGTTTGATTATTTGTTTTTTTTTTCCGTCTCTCTTTTTTTTCCCCTGAGTTTCCTTATGTATGTGTTTGCTTTTGAACTTGGATCCCAAAGACTTGCCACCATGATTTGAACAATGTGCTATTGCAGAGAGTTTACTGTAAAACAAGATACTATGGCCTTATGGTAAGACTAAGTCCTTGGGAGACAGATTGCTTGTTTTGTTTTGTTTTAAAGGTTTATTTTATTTATTTGTTTCTCCCCACCTCCTCATTGTTTGCACTTGCTGTATCTGCTCATCTTCCTTGTTTCTTTAGGAGACACTGGGAACTGAACCCAGTACCTCCGACATGGGAGGGAGGTACCCAATCGCCCGAGCCACCTCTGCTCCCTGCTTTTTTGTGTCTCTCATTATGTTTTCCTTCCTGCATCTCTTGTTGCATCAATTTGCCATGCCTGCCCATCGTGTGTCTTACTTGTCTTGCTCGTCCTCCCCAGGAGGTGCTGGGACCTCCATTCCCTGCTTTGTTGTGTCTCTCATTATGTTTTTCTTCTTGTGTCTCTTGTTGCATCAGCTCATTGTGCCCGCCCATTGTGCCAACTCGCTGTCTTAAGTGGCACTGGGAACTGAAGTGGGGACCTCCCATGTCGTAGGCGGGAGCCCAGTTGCTTGAGCCACATCTACTTCCCAGATTGCTTGTTTTAAAACCGGGTTTAATCACCTCCTTACTGTGTGACCCTGGCCAGGCTACTTGACTATTCTGAGCCTCAGTTTCTTCATCTATAAAATAATTATTATAACAATATCTATTTTACAAGAGTGCTATGAGGTTTTAAGGTCCTGGTATATATTAAGCTCTCAATAATTGCTAGTAATAATAATAGTTCCTCTTAAATCATAATTAGAATTGATTTAAGAATAGTAATATTTGAACAACAAAATGTTTCTAACTGTGTTCCTACTGTGTACCAGGTACTGTGCTTGAGTGTTAAGGTATTAAATAGAGCCCCTTATCATAAATATTTTCTTTATCTCTGTACAATACTTTTTAAAAACTTTTTATTTTGAAAACTTTCAAACTTACAGGACAGTTACAAAAAATAATACAAACTTCATACAGAGAACTCCAACACACCTCTATACTCCAAGAGCCACCAATTTTAACATTTTACCACCTTTGTTATAACATTCTGTATATCTATCCATCAATCTATCAATCAATCTATCAATCAATCCATTTCTCTGAACACTTGAGTGTAAGTTATATATATCATGATTCTTGAACACTTAATACTGCCATGTCTGTACAATACTTAGAATATATATGCTTACTTTTTAAGAAAAGAGAAAAAAGTACTTTGAGAGATAAAATGGGACACATTCTTTTCTACAGTTCCCACCAAACCTTCACATCTGATAGAACTTGCAAGTTGTCCCCCTTATGCTTGCAAAGGAATGGAAGTTTTAATTAGGGGAATGTGAATGAAGGGCCTATACATAGAGCAGACTTAAGCAATCCAAAATGGCACCCAGGGAATTGCAATAGTGGGAGGCCTGAATGGGCACGTGACAAGAATAAAGTTCTGGAACTGTGGAAGAGGGGCTGCTCTAACAGGAGCTGCAGCCACAAGGAATGCAATTACAGGGACAAGGATGGTGGAAAGGGCTGGGGTTGAAATGTGGAGTAGAGTAGACTCGGACAAGGGTCAGGTTATTGTTATTTTGGTGGGGGTGGGGGAGGAGGCACCCTCATTTCCCAAAGACTAATTGCTATGGACCGCATCATCTGGGAACCCTTGCCCTCTGGCTTCCATTGGGTTTAGCCAGTGGCAAGCATTAGTAGGAATCGGGGGGTTCTCTCCTTCCACAGCCCACTTTCTAGACTTGACCAAAGGCTGCAGGCCTCTCTGGCTACACTCCTGCCAGGGACACTCATTGTCCAAGCTCAACTCTCACTGGGATCTGCTGCCATTTTCCCTCTTCTTGTCCATTGAGGTGTAAGGGTAGCAATGGCTTCCTCTATTGCTAGCTCCTAGGTGCTTCATCAAACATCTTGGATACCCTTAAGCCTGGTTGATAAATAACTCCTTCAGGAAATTCTTTTTATCTAACCCCTCTTGAGTGTGATATCTCTTTCCTGCCATCATCCTGCTTGAATCAGAGGGATAATTTTAAAGATGTTCTATAGCAGGTTAGCTCTGGTGGTGATGTGCTAGAGGGGAGACTTTGAGCAGATGGAGATGCGTAAACATTCTGCTGTCCTGGGGCGCAAAAGGGGACATAAAAGGGGCAGAATAGGGGAGAAGAAGTAAGGCAGATTATCTCAGGTAGAACTTTTAAGAATTCTCTTCTGGAATTTTTTTCTGATATTTCCAAAATTAGATAGCCAAGAGTTTCATCATTGCTGAAATCATGGAAAGATTCACATTCTGTATATTCTTAGTTGCAGTAAGAGTGAGAGGAGCAGAAATGTAAACATCCCATATGGATTCATTAAAGGGGTGAAGACCCAGAAGTGCTTTCTTGCTTTATTCAGCATGTTCTTCCCCACAGAGAGGAGGAACACAGGTTATTTGATGCAATGAGGCAAACATAATGTAAAGGAGACGTTCCAAAAGACAGACTAGAACATAGAAACAAATATATCAGTCTCTGATCCTCTTATATATCAAGGGGAAGGGAAATATCGGGATGAAGTGGTTCTGTCATTTTAACATCCTATAATGGGTAGAGGAATCGGCCTTTCCCCCGACTGCAGGTGAATATGTATCGAAGGCTGTATGTAGGCATGGGAGTGCAGCTGCCCACTACCTTTCCCCCACACCCAAGCCCCAAGGAATCCCAAGTATGGGTAAGACATCCTCATTCTCCACTTTATGTGATATAGAAAGGGGCAATTATAGAAGTACCAACTCAGTGCATGGGTCCCCAGATTTCCAAGGTTTTCCAGAAAGAATAGGCTACATGTAATTACGCCTGGCCCTCTACACATCTTCTCCCCACTCATTTGCTAATATTTTCTAAAGAGTATGAAAACCTGAAGTAGTCCCCAAATGATGTCTGTCCATTTTTTGGCCTAGGATGGAAATCTTGCTCTTCTCAAAGGAAGAGGGAAGAAGAAAGGATGTATGTGGTTTATGTGATATTTCCCAGAGGATGTTAATCTCTCTAAGAACTATGGCAGCACCGAATTCTGCCTAATTTTAATGACACATGCATACTTTATGGATGGCTTTCCTATGCTCCTGGTAAAGTTAATGGCTTTCTTTTTTTTTTTTTTTTTTTTTTAAGATTTTATTTATTTATTCATTTATCCCCCCATGCTGCTTTTGCTCACTGGGTCAGCTAACCACGCCGTGCGGGCGGGCTTGCCTTCACCAGGAGGCCCCGGGAACCGAACCCAGGGCCTCCCATATGGTAAACGGGAGCCCTACTGATTGAGACACAGCCGCTTCCCTAGTTAATGGCTTTCTGACTTTGAACATATAAGGAAAAGGATGTTGGTATGAATCCTTTAGGGGAATAGGAACTAAACATTTGCTTATGCTCAGTTATGGCAAAGTTTAGTTTTATTCTGTAAATAGAGAGCTTGTCTTCATGAATACCAACTATTTCCTTTAATGTAAAGAAAGCCCTCTTCATAAAAATAATCACGAGATATGGTAGATTTAAAGATATATTTAAATGACATTTTAATGGTATTGGGTTCCAATAAGTATCAATCATGTTTTTCTTAGCAATAACTTTGATTCCTCTTTGCAAAGAGGAAAAATGCTGCATAAAATAAATCAGACAAAAATCCAAATGCAATGTTAATGTTATAATCATATTGACTTTGGAGGATAGCAAAGAGCACATCTAAGCACAGAATAAAATCCAGCACAATAACTTAATCTTTTCTGATTGCTCATGCATTTTCTTTATTTACATTTATGTTTTTTTCTCTTCGTATCTTCCTATGGCAGTAGAAATGTACTTAATGCTTTTTTTTCTTTCTTTTTAAAGAAGCTTTAGATTACATAAATGTTATATCAAAAATATAGGCAATTCTCATATACCTCTCCTCCTCTCCCTCCCACACTTTCCCCCATTAACAACATCTTCCATTATTGTGATACAATTATTACAATTGATGAACACATATTAAAGCATTGCTACTAACCATGGTCTATAGTTTACATTATGGTTTACGCTTTGCACCACACAATTTTACAGGTTTTGACAACATGTATAATGGCTTGTATCCATCATTGCAATATCATTCAGAACAATTCCAATGTTCCAAAAACACGCCATGGTACACCTATTCTTCCTTTCCCTCCTCTCAGAACCTCTGGTGACCACCGTCTTTTAATAAATGTTACAAGTTCCTCCATTACTAGAATAATAAGTCTACTTAGTCTATAGTTGCATTCCCCCTTATGTTTGTTCATTTCTCAATCTTGAGGTTTTGGGGATGGTGATACCCATTCTGCTTCTGATTAAGAGAGGGCTTAGATCCCATAGGGCAGATAGATGGAACTGTCTTGCTTACAGTTGTAGATACTCTCTTTATTTGGGATGGGCATTGTCCATCATCATCATTTTGTTAGTTGTCCTTGGGCGAGTCCAATGAACTAGAGAGTATGTGTTGGCTGCAACTCTGCTGAGATTCAGGGCTTAACAGGTATACGAACAGCCATAAGATTTAAGTCTCTGGGGAATATATTTAATGAGTATTGTGCTAATTATAGGTTCAAATAAAAGGGACAGAAGAACCATGTGTGGTAAAATTATAAGTGAGTCTGATACATTGGGGAGATAGGTTATCATATATTCCAAAGTAAAGCCCACAGACAGGTGCCAAATGCCTGGGATTATATGCCCTGCCTCTAGTGTCCTGATGTTTCTAGAGCCCTCAGGAGCATCCCTTCTTGAGGCTCTATTTACTGTGGCAGTCAGGGAGATCCTCCTGAAACGCATAAGCGTAACCTCTGGAATGACCCCCAACTCACTTTGAAATCTCTTAGCCATAAAAACTCATTTGTATTTAATATTCCCCCTTTTGGTCTAGGTCTTTTTCCAAATGCATCACTAGCTGGCATTTGGTAATAAACTCTTGATGCCAGGGAGGCTTATCCCAGGAATCATGTCTTCACAGGAAGGTAGTGAGTTTATATGCTAAGCTTTGCTTAGAGAGAGACCACGTTTGAGCAACAAGGAGGCTTTCAGGAGGTAACTCTTAGGCAATATATATTACCAGGTGAAGTTTCAATTTCACAAGAACAAGGTTCATAATTACCATCAATGGCATATTGGTCTGTCCTCCTTCACTAGGCACTGCCCATTTACTCTAAAGATGCTTGTCACTCTATGAGACTCCCCAGGATGGGAATTCAATTTTCCTTCGGTTATTGTGTGGACCTTCACCCACCGAGACAATACCCCAAGGTCAAAATATTTTAAACATTGTGTATTAGTCAGCCAAAGGGGTGTTAATGTGAAATACCAAAATTGGGTTGGTTTTTATAAAAGGTATTTATTTGGGGTAGAAGTCCACAGATACCAGGCCACAGAGCGTTAAGTTTCTTCTCTCACCACAGTCCATTGCCACGTGTTAGAGCAAAACAGCTGCCGGCATTTTCCAGGGTTCTGGCTTCTGGGGTTCCTCTCTTCCTGGGGCTGCGTTTCTCTCTGGGCTTAGCTCCTGTTTCCTTCACAAGGTCAGCTGTAGACGATCAGGCGAACGGCTTGCTTCTCTTCTGGGGCCTTCTTTCCAACATCAAAACTGCTTCTCAAAAGACTGCTTCAACTGTCCTTTGCCTTGCCTTTTATATTCGATTCCCCACCCACCAAGGGGTGGGGCTCAATGCCCTAATCCTAACCTAATCATGCCCAGATTAACAGATCAGTTTACAAGCATGATTTACAAACTGCCACACATTGTGATATACTCCTTGATCTTGTCTCAAAGGCCAAAGTTTTATGAAGCCTTTAGATATATTTAAAGAAAGAGGCATAAAGGTCAGGCATGTGAAACATTACATTGTATTTCTATATATAAAAGGTAACTGTCATATAAATATGAAACAGAAAATATATTCTAAATTTACATTTTGGTTTTCCAAAAAAAAGTTATAAAACTTCAAGACCATTTATTTCCTGGATATTTTCTGTGACTCTTTGAGTCTGCATCTTTGAAAGCAGTCAGTGTGCCAGTCTTCATACCTGGTGCTCATGCCCTTGAACTTCAGCACTTTGTGGTTAATATTTAAGACAAGTGTGTAGAACTAGACTGAGGGACAGTCACTTTCCTCATTCTTTGATGAAACAAATGTTAGCTAGTTCATCACCTTCTTAAACAATAACTGCAATCATTCACTTCATTACATCCATCTCACTGTCAAAACATGAGTGAAATGGAATTTCTAGAAATACTCTACTCACTTCCATTTTGCTTCTATGTGCTATGGAAAAACTTCAATGCACTTTTGTGATACAAAACTATCTATGTGACCTTGGACATTGAGTTCCTCATATCCAAAATAAGGATATGATCCTTACTTATGGCAGATCTCTGAGAAATTTCTTGTCCCACAATTCCAAGAATATTCAAGATAGGCAAAACCATCTCCATAAAGCAGCTAGAAGGATTTATGTCAATTAGTCTTCCTTTTTTATGAGGTTTTAAAGTTATTTCCTCTACCTGCCCAGTGGGTGGGATTCCATTCTGGATTTTAATTCATGGGTACTCGGGAAATGTCATCAGTTCATCTTCAGAAAATACTTTAATTCAACCACAAGCACTGGGATATGTTTGGGGAATAAAATAATAAAGAACACATAGTTCTTGTTCTCAAAGAGATAACAGAGTGAAGTCAGGTGGTGGGAGGGTAACAGAGAGAGAGTTGAGGGGATATGTGGCCAGAGAAAAGAAAGTACTCCAAGCAGAGGAAGCAAGAGCAACAAAATAGAAATGTAATGAAGGTGTGATGGGTCATGGCTGGTTTAGGGAAAGGCAAAGAATGTGAAAAATAACTGATAATGTATCTTACAACATTAGCTGTAAAAAAAAAAAAAAAAAAAAAAAAAAAAAACCTAAAAGCCTCCAAATAATAAAGAATGTAAAATTCAAAAGCATAGAGATCATAAAGTGATTTTTCTTATGTTGAAGCTCACTGCTATCACATGCTTGAATGGTGATAAAATAAGGGAATGATGATATTGTATGCAGTGGTAAGAAAGTAATTTTATAAGTTAATATACATTTTGAACCCATCTCACAACGCTGATCTCATTAACCACAAGATGTTTGTATATTTAATTCCCTTTTAAGAAATTAGGTTTATGTGTTACAGCTCTGTTCTTGTCCAAAACACCTGCTTATTTAGTTGGGAAATATCATTATTTCCTTCTTTAACACCCATGGATGCCTGTGTCATTCAAAGGCAATTGCATTGGGGAATAATGCAATTATTCCATTAAGATGTAACTTTATCCCTAGAAATGGCCATCTGTAGACTTACAGTTAAGTTCTGGCTTTCTGTGCTGTGGTTGAAATGGCAGGCAAGGCATGGGGAAATAGCAGGATCTGATAAACTCCATGAAAATCCCACAGCCTTCCTTCCTCTCTTTATTACTTTAAGTTACTTGTGTTAGAAAGACCTTTGCCATTCTTTCTCATCCACCACCAAAAAGAATGAGAAGGAACTGGGGACAATTTTAACAATTTTTTAGAAACTTTGCATAAAATTTTAAAATAAAAACGTACTACAAAGTTTCTATAGACCCTTGAGAAACATTTTATAATCAAATCAGTAAGAAAAGCAATTTGAACAATTTAGGCTACTACACTGTCATTTAAAAAAAATACTGTAATCTATGTTTCAAAGGTCACAAGCCTGTAACAGTTTTTGCTCAGTCAATTCCAGTGGGGTTTCGGGGAGAGCTCTTGAATATTTTTATATTATGTTTGAAAAAAATAGCTGATTAATTGATTTTTTTTTTTTTTTTTCATTTGTGGGATGTATGGACTTTACCACAGTTTCAAATGTCTGCTTTGGTAACTATAAGATATTCTGAAACTATTAGGCCAATTTTGTGCTTTCAAGAAATTGTAACTTTAAAGTAGTTGGCTCTAGTCCTATAAGAGGGTCCTTAATTACAGTCTCTGCCTCTATTTATGTAATACTGGTAAATTCCACATTCATTTCTGGCTCATTTTCAGAAGGGCAAATTAACCTGAAAATAAGGATGTGAGTTCAATATTTTCTGCTAGGAAATGATTTCTAGTTCTAAAATTGGGGCTGCTAAAGGAAATGTATTAGTAAATGCTTGAGGAAGAGCAAGGAATTGGTAGTAAATCTTTACAGAGTGCTACATATACAAATTATTACTGGAAAATTCATGTCTACCAAAGCCCTGAAGTAGTAAATTACATTTATTCCAGAATCACAGTACTGTGCTTCACCTGAGTTTCATTTTCCATTCACAAAGGGCTGAGCCAGGATTTGACTCCAAAAAACACAGTAATCTGCTGGATTTGGAATCATAAAGTTTAGGTTCAAACTCTGGACCTGGCAACTTGTTACAGATGTGTGAATCACTCACTGCTCCATCAGAAGGCCTGACACCATCCAGAGCCTATATGGCATCACCACTGTCTCTCTGGGAAGCCACCGCAAGATCAGACCACTGCTCAGCTTCAACTCTAGCAACCAGCATCCAGGCCCCTTTCTTTCAGGGAAGAATTAGCTTTATGCTGTTTGGTGATTCCAGATTCCCAAGCAAATTACAGGGGCCTCTGGAAACATGTTCTGCCTTAAAGCTCAAATGTATTTATAACTCTCTTAGCAAGGGAGTCCAGAACTCATAATATAGTAATTTGACCATTACTTTAACAAATTTGTGGCCAAAGATCAAGGATGACTCCTTTCTCCTTGCCCCAGGTTAATTAATAAAATTGTTTTATATGGCAGCTAAATAAAAGATTTACGATTTCAAGAGATGGACATAAGACAAAATGTTTATTGATAACTGTAATACGGTAAGAACCAAATTCTCATGACAGAGAACTATAGAAGGACTGAAGGACACAGTAAGCTTTCATTTCCTTTCCTCTTAGAAATAGCTGAACCCAAGCTCTTAGCAAGTTTAGAAAGTCCTTATGTTCACAGATGGAAGAAATGTTGTCACAGAAGAAATGGCCAGTAAATCCCTTCCACCTTCTTGGACAAGATTACAGAGGGTTATAGGAAATGGCTACATTTAAGGGTGGGGAAAAGTGGTGGGGGGATTACCTTTTGATTCTTTTAATTTAAAAAATAATTGTGAAAAAGAAGCAAAATTATAACTCAATAAATTAACCTGCTGCAACAAAAATAAATAAAATGCAGAACTGGTTTCGCATGAAGTTTATAATCTGGGATGTGAGGTGAGGAATGCACATAGGACCCAGCACAAGGGGGAAAGGAACGAGTGCAACAGTGGTATAAGGCAGCACAGATAATGGTTCATTTGAACATATATTGCTCCAATTTCATTTCATAAATATGTGATTTTAAGTGTACAGGACAACAATGTATTTAATACATATCTCATATTTGTCCTTTATGCCAGTCCTTCTATGAGGAATTTCTAAAGTCACCAATGTTGTTAAATTGCCTCAGCTCTGCTGAATAAAATATGTGTTATATAGAATGATGAACTATTCATTAAAGGCGTTTATGTACAATGGATGGGATGATTCTCCTTTGTTCAGAGTTATATCAGAACAGCTATTTATTCTCTTATGCACAATGCTTTCAACTAAAAATGACCATATTCCATAAGTAAAACATGAAGTTGTTTTGTTATTAATAAACAAGATACTATCTACTGAGAAAACAGAAAAGATATTACAGAAGAAAGAATATTTGAAATAGGACTTCAAATTATTGGTAAATTGTGCCTTGTACAGATGGGGGAAATTTTTATCCAGAGAAGTCAAAGTTATGAACAAAAATATGGAAGTAGAAGTACGGTAGGTACACTGAAAACAGCATAGCTGCACATTTGACTGTTGTGTCAATGTAAACTCCACAGAGAATGGTTTTGACCCGATTTGTTCACTGATGTATCTTCAGCTTCTGCAAAAGTGCCTAGAATATTGTAGGTAGCTGATGAAGTGAACAGATGAATGAATGAATGAATGAATAAATAAATAAATAAATAAATAAATAAATAAATAAATAAATAAATGAGGTGTCAGGTGTCCCGAAGATGAGCAGTACTTGATGACTTTCAAGGGCTAGGGAATTTTGATTCCTGTAGTAAGTGTACTGGTTTGGACTCCATGGAGAAACAGAAAGCGAGTTCAATACGCAAACCTGAAGTATACTTTGGTGTATTATGGAGCCTAAAATCAGGAGAGTATCTGGACCTCAGGAAGGACTAGAGCTGGAGCTGGCTCTGTCTTTGTCACTACTTCACTCTGCTTATCTGTGTGATTCCTTTCTCTCCTGTTCTGGCCACCTTGGCTCTGGCAATTATTTACCAAATGTTGGTCACCTGTTTCTTTAGCACCTTTCAACATTGTCTCTATCAGAGACTGAGCAACACCATTTCCCAGACCCTGAGAACTTTAAAATTAACACGTTCATGCTACCCTGATTGGCTGTTTTTTAAAGTATAGAATTTTGGGGCTGGAACAAGAAATGATATTACTCATTTTTTTATAGATGAGAAAATAGGCTGATGAGTAATTTATAAATTTGGGGTAGTAAATGTTTTGTGGGCTTAGAAGTAAAAATTATATTCCTGTGATTCTAGAGCAAAGTAAAGGAAATTTTAGATATGGACTTTTAGATATGATGCAAAGAGCATTGGGTTTTGGGACCAAGAACCTTAGTTTTATTGCTTTTCAAGCTATGTGACCTTGAATAAGTCTCAATAATGCTCAGAAAGCCTCCATATCCTCAATGTACAATAGAAATAAGTATAATATTCTTAACAGCCTCCATCTCACCATCCTATATTAAGGAAAGGAAAAACTAATATTGAAAGTGATGTTTGGTAAGCGATAAAGCGATAAAGCACATGCAATGATAGTTATCACCGATAACTGTGCTCGCTGAGAAAGGGAAAAGAACTAGAATGAAATATTTACTGAAAATTACTGCAAATGACTAATCTACACATAGTTAATTAGGAGATTGTGCATGACCAAATGTTAAAGACTGATTCATGTATAAAGTACAGTATATAACATAGAAAGCTGTACTCTCAGTTCCTGGAGTTATAAATAATTTAGCATGGATTCTTCACTGTCTTAGAAAAACCAGATACCCATGGCTGTCACGATTAGATCACTAGGTAATGCTTAGTTGGATTCAAAAAATATATTTGCTTGCTAAAACATATTATTATGACTAAACTTTAGGTCATGTCCACAAGATGGGAAAATGTATTGGAGTAAAAGATAATAAACCATGAAATTTAGAGTGGGAAGGTAATCTTGTTTAACCTCTTATTACAGATGAAGATGAGGGCAATATAAGTTTCCAAAGAAGAATTCAGTGACTTGCTCAAAGGCACATGCTTGTCAGTGTTGAATTTGAAGTAAAACTCACATCTCTTCACTCCAAACTGTTCACTGTAACATAGAACCTACTATTAAAACATGTTAATAAGAAAATTTTCATGAAAACACACATATCCTTAATAAGGGGACACACGATTTTCTCCTGGTGGAGTAGAAAAGGCAAGTTTTTGCTAGTAAATTACAATAAAATGTAGCAGTAGCAATGATTCTTAATAGGAATAAAGTAACATTTTTAAACAAAAAGAAAATGTAAAATCCACAGTGAAGTTATTTGATATCCTTGTATGATATGATAGAGAGTTGGGATGAAGGAGAAACAAGGTGACGCAATAGATAGAGGGCTAAAAGAAAGAAGGGAAAGAAGGAGCCTGAGAGGGAAAAAGAGTTTGAGATATTAAATATTTTCTCACTAATCTGGTTTGTGAGACCATATCTAATATTTGGCCACTAGATGGCGATTTAACGTAAGGTCCCACTCGATTTTTTTTTTTTTTTTTTTTTTTTTTTAACAAGCTATTTGCTGATTTGTATTAGGTACCATAGAGTGAGGCGAGGATGAAGCCGAGAGGATACTGCAGAGGTCTCTGGTGCATGTGTGTATGGGTGCGTGTGTGTGTGTTTATATATGTGTGTTCTGCCCCCGTGAGACAGCAGCCCTTGTAAATACTTGGTCCTTTTTTGCAAGAAGGAACCCGAACAATTGCAACTGAAGGCACGTTGTTATCATCTGGTCTTTTGGAGATGCTGTTTCCCATTGCAGATGGGTAATTTTCCTTTTTATCAGGTAAGTCATCTAATTGTTTCATTGCGATCCTAGGGTTATTTATTTAAACTATTACTTGGAAAAAAGAGCCTGTGGAAAAAACAGTTTGGGCAGAGCAGGAAGTCCATTTTTGTATGTGAATTCGGACTAGCTGTCCCCCTCCTCCCTCTCTTCTCCTCCTCTTCTCCTCCTCTTCCCCTCCCCCTCCTCTCGCAACCTTCCACGAGCTGAAACCAGTTTTGTTTTGCAGTTCAGCATTTTGATACAAGATGGGTTTCTTTGGCCTGAAATAGCTTGGAAAGTAGCCAGTTCTTGTCTTTCTTGCCTTCATCCTATTCAACGTCTCCGTTTGAAGCCCCCTCCTTCGCTGTTGCTTTAGAACTTGGACTAGCAGGCTGTGAATAGAGGTCATATTGTTCCTAAGGATGGAGCAAAAATTAGATCTCAATTTTAACCCCACAGGAGGAAAGAAGGCAGTCAGACTACTGCCGAAGCCTAGCATTGCAGGGGTGTCCAGCTTCCTGGGGCAGAGGCTGGCTTTTGAGAAGAAATGCCTCTTGCCTTGGAGGGGATGGGGAAAGGCGTTGATGACCCCTCCCCCCACACACACTCCTATTGAACACACTAAAAAGGGAGTTCGAGGGAAGTGGTAAAGCCTTTTCCATGGAATACTAAATGGGAAAGATTGACTTACTTTTAATTAGACAGAGGTCACTGTCAGCAATGATACTGCAGATGCTGCTTAGTTCCCAGGGTGAACCGTCTTGCTTTTTCACACAGCACAAGAAATGTTTCTGGGTGGACATGAGGTTTTTTCAAACATCTGTTCTCACAAATTTCCTCACTCCTACCTGTTTGAGGTATGTGTCTAAAGACACCCCTCACCCCTCTTCTTGCCACAGTTACTTCTCATATTTCTTTTTGTTCCCCGTCAGTTACTTACTATTGTCACTCCTCTGTAACAAATCAGTCCAAGTAGTGGTGGTAGATGCTTTTTCCATGTCCCGTGAAATGATTTAAAGTCAAAGCAGGTATGTGTGCAATGTGTGCATGAGACTAAATATTTCTAAGGTGCAGTAACAAACTTGCAAAT
The DNA here is from genome assembly GCA_026826555.1 of Tolypeutes matacus. Classification (NCBI taxonomy): domain Eukaryota; kingdom Metazoa; phylum Chordata; class Mammalia; order Cingulata; family Chlamyphoridae; genus Tolypeutes; species Tolypeutes matacus. The sequence continues at coordinate 12,772,721 of JAKSZT010053928.1, forward strand.
TGCCAAATGCTGTTGCTATCACACCTATAAAATGTGGCTTCTTTTTCTATTCATTTGCAGATTCATGTGGTATTTCTGATGTGCTAGTGTAGTAACTGAACATATTTCTCCAAAAAGCACTTTAAATCATCCTAAAAGGATGATGCCAAACAGAAATAGGAAAATTCCTTGCCGAGGTTGGTGATTCCTGCTTTAGTTCCTCCTGCCCAGAGCAAGGGTGACTATACCTTTCCTATTTGCTGCAATACCTGGCACATCAGGGTGATGCAACTTGGAGCTTCCGCACGTTCACCGGGCGTCTGACACTTTTCTTTTCCCTTTGGGCATTTTGGAAACAGAATAAATGTGGTGAAAACTCCTTTAAATCTGTCCTCTGTGGTTGTTGCTTTTGTAATTGCTCTTAAGCTATTGTATCTCTCTTCGAGGAGGAATGTTGCAATTTGGGCCTCCCTCCACAAAGCTCCTTGAACAGATCTTTAGATGGTGTCTATTTTAGGAACATAATGTGTAGACAGGAATGGATGGCCACAGAGATTTACAGGAAAACAATTTCGTGGAGAGGGTGAGGTAACATTATAAACCACTGGAACAGAGTGCAAGTGGCTGGTTATATCACATGAACTCAGCAATGGAATTAGTATTCATTAAACTCACTGCAACTCATTTGTGTGGCTTGTTTTCTTCCCAATTCACATTTTTGTCTGTTTTTTCAAATACCTATTTAGGAGGCCAGTATATCTGGAGTGCTGATACTGGTAAAAATAACACAATGGATTTTGCTGCCTATACTGATTGTTTCTATTTGCATGGCCCCTTCTTGCTGGGAAATTTGGTATCTGGAGACTCATTGATAAGGCGATTTCCCTTAAAACAGCAGGGAGGGTTCCTCTGTCTCTGCGGGGTAGCAGAGGGGAGGAGCAAGTGGAGGCCTAATTAATTATACAGGATCCAAGAAGACCCTGGGGATCTGAGCAGAACTTTTCCCTACTCAGAGATACCAGGGGCAAAAGGAGAGACACCAAACCCTGAAGTCAATTCGATTGTCACCAACACAGGAAATGAAAACTCAGGAATCTCACAGAGGAGTCCAGTAAGAAATATCTAGTTCCTAGTGTAGAGGGCATTGTCAGGGGACCCAGAGATTCAGAGGTAAACATAAAATCACCTCCTCTGGGTGTTGCTGACAAAGAAAAGAAAAATCTGTGGCTTGTTTGGTGTTACTGCTACTACATCGCAGAGCAGGCAGTCCCCACGGGTTTATGTTGGTTATGAGCTTGACAGGCAATAGCCTCACTCCAAAGTTTAGCCTAGGCATCATGCAGATTTGTTATTTTCCTCCTTGGTAGAGAGGCTGAACCCATCACTTCTTCATTCTACCAATAAAGAGCATGCGACCTGATCTCCCAGCTACCTTGGAAGGAGCAGGCTGGGAGAAAGAGTCAATAGATTATCGGAGAGGGTAGAGAGATAGAGAGATTATGAGTTAGCAACTGAAGCTTCTCTCCTCATCACCATCAGGGTCAGTGGGGCTGAAAACTATGAAGGATCATCTCCCTTTGAAATTCTGATTAGTAAATTGAGTATGTTTCACAGCTCAATGTATGTTAAACTATTTTGGGGTCGGGATGGGGAAGAGCTTTATTCTCAGGAAAATTGTGTTCAGAAAAAAATTAAGCCAAATTTTTCAAAATTGTGATTTTCCAAAATTTTCCTATTGTCCATTTCCTGTCTTCCCATTTATTATTTTATTTAACAAAGCTGTATAACATTTACTATTTGCCAGCCACTATTCTAAGCAGTACCTTACAAATATCTCGTTTACTCTTGCGAGGTAGGTACCATTATTTATCACCAATTTATAGATGAGAAAACCAAAGCACAGGGAGGTTACGTTTCCTTGCCCATGGTTACAAAGTTAGCAAGTGGCAAATCTGAAATTTGAGCCAAGGAAGTTGGGCCACAGAGTCTGCCCATGACCATGCCTTATCACCTGTGTGGTGGTGTAGAACCAATGTTTAGCACAGTTAGTCCAGACTCAGGGGCTGGACAATTTGGAACACATCAGCAATAATTCATCGGCTCCAACTTTACACGCTGTTTCACAAGAACTTGATTTAGAATGATTCCCTAAATCTATTCCATTCATTCATCCACTCTTTGAAAAATGTATACTATTGTGTGCCTACTATACTCTAAGAGAGACTCTATCCTAGGCACTGGAATATGGTGAATAAAACAAATCCCCTGCCCACCTCGTGCTACCAGTCTAGTGATGTAGCTAAACAGTAAGCAAATGAAACGCATAATGAAATATCAGTAAATTTAAGTTCTTTGAAGATAAATAAAGCCAGGTAAGGCAATAACAAGGTTGAGGGGGGCATGCTGAGAGAAGACCATGTTAAAAAAGTGGAAAAAGGGATTTTTAAGCAGACTCCAAGTGAGGTGAGGGAGGAAGTGAACCCGCACACAAATGGGGAAGCAGAGGGAAGAGAGAAAGCTTAAAGGTCCCATAAGGGAAACTGCCTGCAGGTCTGAGGTATGGTAACTGCCTCCTGAGTGTGGTGCCTAAGAGCTGAGAAAACAGAAGGAAATGGGCCAGAGTAGGGACCAGAAGGATCCTATGGAGCTTTGGAGATCAAGCTGAGGGCTCCAGTTGCCCCTGGCTTTTTTAGAAAACCAGTCAAGGAGCAATTCCTTTCTTGTAAATTTATCTCTTTTTCATGTTGACAAGTTACTAAGTTAAAATTTAAACCTGTCATTTTCACAGAAGAAGTTATTAACAATTTGTAAAGTTCTGTGAAAAATGCTCTAGTTCCTAGAATGCAGTGAAACCGGCTCAAAAAATGTTTAAAAGGTGCTCTTAAATGGTGAAAAAAAAAAAAAAGGTTTAAATGAAGATACAAACTATCCATTAAAATAAAAACAGACTTTGTAACCCAGTCAGTCTTGATTGCACTCAAGGGTTCTTCCCAAATTGATAAGGTGTTCTGAACTCACCAAGAAGCTGCCGATTTTTAAGAATTGATGGTTACTAGGTATTATATCTGATACCCCAAATCCAAGCACTAAATGTCTGTTCCTTTGTTACCTTGTAGGGAATCCAGTTCTTAGACAGTGTTGCTTGTTAATAATTTATATCTATAGACTGCACCAATGGTATTTTTATGAAACCATGACCTAACTATATGATGCTGGGTGACAACCTCTCTGCGCCCAGTTTTCTCATCTAGAAAATGGATTTCCTAATAGTAGGTTGTTCACCTGAAAGATGTGAAGATTAAATAAAATAAATGAGTTACTTCATGTAAAGTATTTAGCCTAGTTCCTGCTTCATATTAAATGCTCAATAGATGTTAGCTATTACCTATTATCTTAGATTTAAGCAAATTATATAAATAATATATGTCCTTTAGATTGCATTAGACCCCACTTTGCTACCTCTAATGGAAGCCCATTCGTTTTCTGCAGAAACCATATCTAGCTGTTCCCTCTATATCTAAGTATTTCTTTCACTTAATGATATCTTTAACATATTTAGTAAAGAAACTATACTAGCAATGAAAGTGGGAACCTTTATAACTGGGCTTTTCAATTTCTACTTCATAGTATTTTTTTTATAAACTTAATTTTGCCTTCTTGTTTCTTTCTTTAAATTCCTTATTCCCCTTTAGCCCTTTGTACCCCATGTAAGATACTTACCATATTCAGTTTTACCTTGTGGTATATTTGCAAGCCTTCTTATCCCTCATTCATTCATTTGCCCATACCATGAATATTTTCTAGAACATTTACTATACAGCAGGAGCGTGCTGGATATTAGGTGGTGATTGAAAATTTCATGAGATCAGGGCCCATTTTCTATTATAGCTCATAGTTAAATCATCAGGGCCTAACACAGTGAACAAATAACTGCAAACATAACTGTAAATTACAACCATGATAAATGTTATGAAATGAAGTATACCAGGAAATAAGAGCCTATAATTGTTGGAGGGTTCAGACCAAATCAGATGGGTGAGGGAAATGACAGTAGATGGTGGGGGGTTGGTTGTGGTTGGGGAGAAGGGAAGAGAAGGGTCTTACACCATGCATACTGTCCAAATATCTCTGGAAGAAGAGTTTGGTGAGAGAGAGCAAGATGTATTTGCAGCAGTGAGAGAAGGTATTCTAGGTATGTGCAAAGAGGGATGAAGGTGTGAAAGGAGGCAGGAGATAAGCAGGGAAAAGGCACTGAGGATGGAATCCAGTCTTTACATCTCTGAATCCCTTATAGTGGTCAGGACACAGTAGGTGCTCAGAGGTATTTGAACAAGTCATTTTCTTGCAAATGAAAGAATTTGAATGTGATTTGAAAATAACATGGTAAAATACAAACATCAGCTTTCATTTTTATCTATATTAAAACATATGTTATACTTTTATTACTTCAAAATTCATATTCTAATGACTAATCTTTTTTGTATTTCTTGGCTATATGCTTGCCCTTTCACAATTACCTATGAACGTTGTAGTTCTTCTCTAGCATATGTGAATTTTTCTTGTAACATAAAATAAAGCTTGCCTTTTAGTTTATCCTTACAAGTGGTCAAAAATCCTTGCCCACTCATATTGTTTGTTCCTCCTTCAATCTACAAACTTGGCTTCATTCTACACTCTGGGCATTTTCAGTGATATATCATTAAAATATCATGAAAAATGTAACTTCTCTGGAGGGGCCCATTTGAGCAGGCGAGTCTAAACTGCTGAGTTAGCAAAGATGTAAACATGTTCTAGGGTATTTCATTATAATTTTCAGAGCATTATTACTCAAAGGGTTCAGTTCAAAGAAGCTCTATCACAGAATGTTCTAGAGCCTAGTATCAGGAACACATTTTAAACCAGTGAAATTTGAAACTGTGCCAAATGTACATGAAGGAATCTTCTATTGTTGGAAACCATTTTCTCTTTATACACTTCTAATGATATTTGCTTTAGAGCTAGATACTTAGGTTTTCTAAATGCACACTTGCAATATGACCATGTCTTTTATGTACATCTGTTTGCATGTATGAACATATTTATTTATAACAGTTTTATTGAGATGTAATTCAAACTATAGATTCACCCTTTTAAATTGTACATTTCAATGGTTTTTAGTATTTGCACACATTTATGCAACCATCACTCACCATTATCTAATTTTAGAATATTTTTATCATCCCAAAAGAAATTCCTCTGTTTTACACTCTCCCCAGCCACTGGCAAAAATTAATCTTTTTTCTGTCTCTATGGATTTCTCTACTCTGTACATTTCATATATATGGAATAACCCAGTAAGTGGTCTTTTGGGATTGGCTTCCTATATCATCCATTTTGTGGTATATATTAGTACTTCATTCCTTTTTATGGTTGATTAATATTCCATTGTATGGACATACCACACTTTGCTTATACATTTATCAGTTGATAGCTATTTGGGTTCCAATTCTTGGCTATTATGAAGAACTCAGTTTGACATATGATTTCATTTATCTTGTGTATATGCCAAGGTGTGAAATTGTTGGTTCATCTGGAAACTCTATGTTTACCTTTTTAAGGAATGGCCAAACTGTTTTGCAAATTAGCTACATCATTTTACAGTTCCACCAGCAGTTTATGAAGGTTTCTATTTCGCCACATCCTTGCCAACATTTGCTGTTGTTGTTTGTCTTTTTTTAAAAATAGATTTTTAATTTTTTAGAAAAAGGCACTTAGATTACATAAATGTTACATAAAAAACAAAGGGGAATCCCTTATGCCCCACTCCCTACACCTCCCATATTTTCCCACATTAACAACATCCTTCATTAGTGTGGTGCATTTCTTATAATCCATGAACACAGTTTGGAGCATTGCCACTAAGCATGGATTGTAGTTTACATTGTAGTTTATATACACTCTCTCCTGCAAAATTTTGTAGGTTATGGCAAGATATATAATGGCCTGTATCTGTCATTGCAATGTCAGTCAGGACAATTCCCAAGTCTGAAAATGCCCCCATATTACACCTGTTTTTCCCTCTCTCTGTCCTCAGAACCTCCAGTGGCCACTGCCTCCACATCAATGATATAAGTTCTTACATTGCTAGAATCACAATAAGTCTATAGTAGAATACCAGTAAGTCTACTTTAGTCCATAGTTCATTACCAAATCCTGAGGATTCTGGGATGGTGATGCCCACTCTGCCTCTAATCGAGAGGAGGCTTTGATCCCCTAGGACAGATGGATGGGACTCTCTTGTTTGCAGTTGTAGACTCTCTCGGTTCCTTGGGATGGTTGTTGTCCATCATCATCTCCTTGTTAGTTGTCCTGGGTGAGTTCAATGAACTGGACAGTAGGTTTTGCAACTCCATTGATATTCAGGGCCCAGCTGGTACATAGACAGCACAAAGATTTAAATATCTTGAACATACACCTATCAACTCTAGTACTAATCATAAGTTCAAATAGAAGGGTCAGAAGAGCCATGTGTAGGGAAATCACAACCGAGTCCAACTCTGTCACACTGCGGAGCGTAAATTCCAAAGTAGGGCCCACCATACTCAGGCCCACCATACTCCTGAGCTATCTGCCCTGACTATAGTGTCAGGATGTCTCCAGAGCGCTCAGGAGCCCTGCTGTTTGATACAGTATTTACTTTGGCAGTCAAAGAGAGGCTACTGAGACAGGCATAACCTCTGGAATGACCTCTCGACAAACTTTGAAGTTTCTTAGCCATATAAACTCATTTGTCTTTACATTTTCCCCTTTTGGTCAAGATCTTTCTCCAGTTGCATTGCTAGTTGGTGTTTGGTAGTAATCCCTCAGACCAGGGAGGCTTTTCCCCAGGAGTCATGTCCCACACTGGGGGAAAGGTAATGCATTTATATGCTGAGTTCAGCTTAGAGAGAGACCACATTTGAGCAACAAGGAGGTTCTTAGAGGTAACACTTAGGCAGCCTGTAATACTAGGCTAAGTTTCAAATTCAAAAGTAAAGGTTCACAAGTATAGTCATCAATATCAAGGGGCCATCAATGGACCATCCTCCTTCACTAGTTATTGCCCCTGTACTCCAGGGATTCTTGCTGTTCCATTAGAGAATGTGGCAGAGCTCCCCAGGATGGGAATTCAATATACTTTCAGTGTGAATCTCCAGCCACCGTGACAATGTCCCATGAACAATTGAACACATTTTTATGCTTTTTATGTATGCCCCAGGAGAACCTCCTTCCATGTATCCCCCATCACTGACATCCCACACCAATGATCTTCTCCTGTCAAAGTTGTAACCCTTCTGTGACCAAAAACCTCTTTAAAAATGAAGCAAACAATATAACCAATTACAATTAATAGGAAAATGAAATAATAGTGATAGTTTTAAAAATAAGAAATAAAATGCAAAAATCTTTTAAAAATGAAAAACTTAAAAAAATTGAAATAATGAAAAATATTGAAAAAAAAAATTTTTTAATTTTTTGACATTATGTCTTTCATCACTGTAAGATCTGTTATCTTGTATGTACAGTAACATTTTCTTCCTTTTTTTCCCCCATTATCTTACTTTTTTCACTTTGTCTTCAAAGAAGTTTTAGGTTACAGAAAAGTCACATACAGAATATAGGGGATTTCTATATATCCAACATCATCCCCTTTTCTCCTTTCCCCTGTTAATAACATTTTATATGTGGATGGGACATAAGTTACAATTGATGTACAAATATTGAAACATAGCTACTAACCATCATCAATGGTTTACATTATGGTTTACATTTTGGACCATACACTTTTATAAATTTTGATGAAATTTAACATGGCTTGTATCCATCATTGCAAGATCATATAGAACACTTCCATAGCTTCCAAAGTACCCCATGTTCCATCTATTCTATTCCTCCCTCCCCATCCCATTGGGGCCCATGGCAGCCACCAAGCTTTACTCCTTGAAGAACAGCATTCAGAGTTACTTGCAACAACATTGAGGGCTTGACATACTGGCCTGTCCTCCTCTATTAGGCACCACCTATGCTCTAGAGAGACTCCCACCCCTCTATTTGAGAACATAGCAGGACTCCCCAGGATGGGAGTTCAACACCTTCCCACTCATTATGTGGGTCTCCACCCACTGATATAATACCTTATGACAGGATGAACACACACACTCCCTAGAAGCCTGTCCAGGTGCATCCTGTCCTGAATGTCCCCCACATCCAATACCCTAAATTTGTAACCCTCCCCTGCCATATTTGCCAAAAGAACATTCCCAAAGTTGTAGTTTCAACCATATACCTGCAAATCCCCACAGTTCACCTGCTCCCTCCTCCAACCCTCCCCCCAGTTCCATGGACTGTCCAACCCACCCTCCCCACCCTAGCCCCCTGACAAACCAGCACTGCCCAACCCAATAATATCTTTACTCCACTGTCATGCCCTTCCACTGCACAACTACACATTTCCCACTGTATCATAGATTTTGACAAAATGGGTGTTGGCTCACAACCTTCCTCTCTCTATCGCCCATAATCCTATCTTCCAAACTCTAGCTCTGTGAGTTTGCTCAATTTGCTTAATTCATATCAGTGAGGTCATGTAATATTTGTCCTTCAGTGCTTGGCTTGCTTCACTCAACGTAAGGTCTTCAAGATTCATCCATGTTAGCCTGTGTGTTAATACTTCATTCTTTCTTGCAGCTGATTCCATTGCATGTATATACCACAATTTGTTTATCCATTCATCTGTTGATAGGCATTTGGGTTGTTTTCGACTTTTGGCAATAGTGAATAATACTGCTATGAACATTGTTGTGCATATATCTGTTCGTGTCCTTGCTTTCAGTTCTTCTAGGTATATCCCCAGCAGTGGGATTGCTGGATCATATGGCAGTTCTATAGTTAGCTTCCTGAGGAACTGCCAAACGGTCCTTCATGATGGCTGCACCATTCTGCATTCCCACCAGTAGTGGATAATTGTTCCCATTCCGCCACATCCTCTCCAACACTTGCAGTCCTCTATTTTTCTTAAGAGCTGCCAGACTATTTGGTATAAGATGATATCTCATAATAGTTTTGATTTGCATTTCTCTAATAGCTAGTGATGTTGAGTATTTTTTCATGTGATTTTTTAGCCATTTGTATTTCTTTGGAAAAGAGTCTATTCAAATCACTTGCCCATTTTCCATTTTATAAATGGGTTGTTTGTCTTTTTATTTTCAAGGTGTAGGATTTCTTTATATATGCTGGATATTAGGCCCCTATCAGATATATGGTTACCAAATATTTTCTCCTATAAGGTAGGCTGCCTTTTCACTTTCTTGACAAACTCCTTTGAGGTGCAAATGTTTTTAATTTGAGGAGGTCCCATTTATTTATTTATTTTTTCATTGCTTATGCTTTGGGTATAAAGTTCATGAAGCCATTTCCTAATACAAGATCCTGTAGATGCTTCCTTACATTATCTTCCAAAACTTTTATCATCTTGGCTCTTATATTTAGATCTTTGATCCATCTTGAATTAATTTTGTATAGGATGTGAGATAGTGTTCCTCTCTCATTCTTTTGGATATGGATATCCAGTTTTCCAAGCACCATTTGTTGAAGAGGCCATTCCTTCCCAGTTTAATGGGCTTGGTGTCCTTGTCGAATATCAGTTGACTGTATATTCGAGGATCTATGTCAGAACTCTCAATTTGGTTCCATTGGTCAGTATGTCTATCCTTGTATCAGTACCATGCAGTTTTGACCACTGTAGCATTGTAGTATGTTTTAAACTCGAGTAGTGTGATTCCTCCGATTTCATTTTTCTTTTTCAATATGTCTTTGGCTATTTGAGGCCTCTTGCTCTTCCAAGTAAATTTCATAGTTAGCTTTACCAATTCAGTAAAAAAAAATGCTGGGGTAATTTTTGTTGATAATGTGTTAAATCTGTAAAACAATTTGGGTAGGATAGACATCTTAGTAATGTTTAGTCTTCCTTTCCATGAACAGGGAATATTCTTCCATTTATTTAGGTCTTCTTTGATTTCCTTTACCAGTGATGTGTAGTTTTCTGCATTCAAGTCGTTTACATCTTTAGTTAAAATTTATTCCTAGGTATTTGGTTCTTGTACTTGCTATTGTAAATGGGATTTTTTTCTTGATTTCCTCCTCAGAGTGCTCATTATTGGTGTACAGAAATGCTACTGATTTTTGTACATTAATCTTACAACCTGCCACGTTACTGAACTCATTTATCAACTCTTGAAGCTTTGATATAGATTTCTGAGGGCTTTTGAGGTATAGGATCATATCACCTGCAAATAGTGAAATATTTACCTCTTCCTTTCCAATTTGGATGCTTTTATATATTTTTCTTGCCTAAGGGCTGGAGCAAGTACTTCTAAGACAATGTTAAATAAGAGCAGTGACAGTGGGCATCCTTGTGTTGTTCCCGATCTTAGAGGGAAAGCTTTTAGGGTTTCACCATTGAATATGATGTTAACTGTAGGTTTTTCATATATACCCTTTATCATGTTGAGGAAGATTCCTTTTATTCCTATCTTTGAAGTGTTTTTTTATCAGGAAAGGCTGCTGTATTTTGTTGAATGCTTTTTCTGCATTTATAGAGATGATCATGTGATTTTTTTCTTTCAATCTTTTTATGTGGTGTATTACATTGATTGACTTTAAGTTGAACCATGCTTGTATACCAGGGATAAAACCCACTTGGTCATGATGTATAATTCGTTTGATGTGTTGTTGAATATGATTAGCAAGTGTTTTGTTGAGGATTTCAGCATCTAGGTTCATTAGATAGATTGGTCTATAGTTTTCCTTTCTCATGGTATCTTTGTTTGGCTTTGGTATTAGGGTGATGTTGGCATCATAGAATGAGTTAGGCAATGTTCCCCTCACTTTTTTTTTTAAGAGTTTAAACAGGATTTGTGTTAGTTCTTTCTGGAATGTTTGGAAGAATTCACCTGTGAAGCCATATGGTCCTGGACTCTTCTTAGTTGGGAGGTTTTTGATGACTAATTCTAACTTGTTACCTGTGATTGGTCTGTTGAGTTCATCAATTTTTTTTGTCAATGTAGGCCATTTGTGTGCTTCTAGGAATTTGTCTATTTCCTCTAAATTATCCTTCTTGTTGACATATAATTTTTCAAAGTATCCTCTTATGATACTCTTATTTCTGTGGAGTCAGTGGTGATATCCCCTTCCTCATTTCTTATTTTATGTGTTTGCATCTTCTCTCTTTTTTTTCTCTGTTAGTCTAGCTAAGGGCTTATCAATTTTGTTAATCTTTTTAAAGAACCAGCTTTTGGCTTTTTTTTTTTTTTTTCCTAGTGTTTTCTTGTTTTCAATTTCAGTTAGCTCTGCTGTAATCTTTGTTGTTTCCTTCTTTCTATTTCCTTTGGGTTTAATTTGTTGTTCTTTTTCTAATTCCTCCAGCTGTGCAGTGAGGCTTTGATTTTAGCCCTTTATTCTTTTTTAATATAGGCATTTGTGGCTATGAATTTCTACCTCAGTACATCTTTTGCTGCACCCCATACATCTTGATACGTTCTGTTGTCATTTTCATTAGTTTCAAGGTAGTTACTGATTTCTTTTGCAATTTCCTCCTTGACCCACTGATTGTCTAAGAGTGTGTTGTTTAACTTCCATATCTTTGTGCCTAATCTGATTCTCTGCCCCTTACTGATTTACAGCTTCATTCCATTGTGGTCAGAGAAATTACTTTGTATACTTTCAATCTTTCTGAATTCAGTGAGATTTGTTCTATGGCCTATCATGTGGCCTTTCCTGGAGAATGAACCATGTGCACTTGAGAAGAACGTATATCCCACTATATTGGGGTGTAATGTTCTCTACATGTCTATCAGATCTGCTAATATATTATTCAACGTCTTTGTTTCTTTATTGATTCTCTGTTGAGATATTCTGTCTAATGGTGATAATGGTGTATTAAAGTCCCCCACTATAACTGTAAAGGCATCTATTTCTCCACTTAGTTTTTCCAGTGTTTGCTTCATGTATTTTGAAGCACCCTGTTTAGGTCTATAAACGTTTATGATTGTGTTTTTTCTTCTTGATAGATTATCCCCTTTATTAGTATATAGTGGCCTTCTTTGTCTCTTACAGTAGTTTTGCATTTAAAGTCTATTTTGTGTGATATTAGTATAGCTATTCCTGCCTTTTTTGGTTATTGTTTGCATGTAAAATTGTTTTCCAACCATTCACTTTCAGCCTCCTTGAGTCCCTAGGTGTAAGGTGGGTTTCTTGTAGACAGCATATAGATGGATCATATTTCCTTATCCATTCAGCCAATCTATGTCTCTTAACTGGAGAGTTTAATCCATTAACATTCAATGTTATTACTGTCAAGGAATTACTTATATTAGTCATATTTTCTTTAGGTTCATACATGCCATATGTTTTTATCTTCTCTTTTTATCTTCTTAATTGTTCTTATACTCTCTTCCAACTCTCTTTCTCCTGTTTTTTCATTTTGACCTGCAGAATTCCCTTTAGAATTCTTTAAAGGCAGGTTTCTTATTGACAAACTCTCTTATTTTCTGTTTATCTGTTAATATTTTGAACTCTCCCTCATTTTTGAATCCTAGCTTTGCTGGATAGAGAATTCTTGGCTGGAAGTTTTTTTTTCTTTTAATGCCTTAACTATGTCATACCACTGCCATCTTGCCTCCATGGTTTCTGATGAGAAATCAACACTTAATCTTATTGAGCTTCCCTTGTATGTGATGGATCTCTTTTCTCTTGCTGCTTCCAGTATTCTCTCTTTATCTTGAGCATTGAACAATTTGACAAGTATATGTCTGGGAGTAGGCTTGTTAGGATTTACACTGTTTGGGGTGCACTGACCTTCCTAGACATGTACCTCCATGTCCCTCAATAGGGTTGGGAAATTTTCAGCCATTATTTCCTCCAACACACCTTCTGTCCCCTTCCTTTCTCTTCTCCCTCTGGTATGCCTATAATGCGTATGTTTGTACGTTTCGTGTTGTCATTCAAATCTCTAAGTCCCTGATGGATTTTTTTTCTATCTTTTCATCTATCTCTTCTACTATCTGTTGTACTGTCTTCCACATTGCTGGTTCTTTCCTCTGCCTGTTCAAATCACTTCCAGTGTATTTTTTATTTCTTTCATTTTGCCATTTATCATCATCATATCAGTAAGCTTTTTATGTTTACAATTTCTTCAGTGTGTTCTCCCAGTGTCTTCTTAATATCCTTAATCTCTTCCTTCACTTCATTAAGTTGATTAATAACATTTGTTTGGACATTTCTGATTAGTTGCTCCATGTTCTGCATCTCTTCCTGTTTTTCAGTTTGTTTGTTGGCCTGGGCCATGTCTTCCTTTTTCTTAGTATAGGTTGTAATGTTTTGTCGGTGTCTAGGCATCAGTTTGTCTTGATGGGTTTATTAAGTTGATTAACTTCTCTTTCTACTCTAAGGTTTTGTTTTGTTGTTGTTGTTGTGTATGTGGTAAGTTTTCACTTTGACACTTTGTTCCTCTTAATTTACTTCCTTTCTATTGACTATGTTCCCTTGAGAAAAAAAAAAAAAAATTAGGACTAGAGAAAAAGAAAGGTAAGAAGAGAAAAAGGATATTAGTAATATTAATGGTAAAATGTAGAAGAGGAACTGTATAAGACCTAGAAAAACAAATAATTAACTCAAGTAAGAAGTGCAGAGGAATAAGAATAAAAAAGTGGGGTAGAAACAATGAAATGAGAAAGAGAATAGAGAAAAATACATAGAATGAATTAAAAGCCCACAGTGATAGCAAGAGAGAGAAAGAGAAAAGACATTTTTAAAAAGTAAAAAAAAGAGAAAAAAGGAGAGAGAAATTTAAAAAAAGAAAAATTGAAGACCAAAGAAAAAGAGATGGGATGACAGAACAACAACAGAAAAAAAAGATATAAAGATAAAAGAAAGAAAAGAAGTAGCATAGGTAGACAAAATTGGTAAATGAACAAAAGGGAAGCAAAGGAAGGAGAAACACAACAAACAAGAAAAAAGATAGCAGCACCTAATTAGAAAAAAAAAAAAAAAGGCGAAGGAAAGACAAGTAGAAATTTTTTTTAAAAAAAATTAAAAAATAAAAGAACAAAAAACAAGCAAGCAAACAAACAAAAACCCAAAACAAACAACAAACAAAAACAAGGAAAATCAAGCTTCCTTCTTTGGCCCCTAAGGAGCTTCTCACCCTGCCCTCTGCAGGTTTTGAACTGGGTTTTAGCTAGTAAACTAACTTAAATTTTCAAAAGGAACCTTTTTTTTTTTTTTTTTTTTTTAAGAAAAAGAAGAGATCCAAGAAAAGCTAATACAAAAAGAATGTCTATATGTTCCCTGTCATAAAGCATCAACTGGATGTCTGATACCCCAGTGGATCATTTCTCTAAGAAGAACTGGAAATCGAACCAGGGACCTTGTATATTCACAGTGGGAACTCCTCCACTGAGATAAACTTTCTCCTTAGGTCAGTTAGCCTTTCAGAAAGCTATCTGCCACTTTCCCTTTGGCAGGTTAGAATCTTAGCAGTTTACCAGGGGACTGACTGTGCCTACCCCTCTCTATTCTAATTGCTTTCTCTCCCAGGGTGGCTGGGCGTGACAGCCTGTCTGAGTGGATCTCCCCTCCACTCTCCTGGTCAGGTCAGGGTCCCTTCTAAGATTCAGAGGGGGCTCAGCTGACCAAATTCACCACAAAGAAACCACTCTGGACCGTCTTCCAGAACCCTCTTCCTCCCAGGGAACCTTATATAGGCTTTTTTTTTTTTTTCTTTTTTTTTTTATTATGGGTAAAAATCAAAATTCTCACAATACATACAAACATTTGCAAAATGATATATAAATATATATGCATATATGTGTATTTGCTTCCAAAAATGTTGTTTATATATATATATATACATATATTTTAAGAGGTGCTTAGGTACCCAAAATATTACACGGAACCCACTGGGATTCCCATGTTGCCCACCTTATATAGGCTTTTGAAAGTTTATTGAGCTCTTCTCACCTCCTGTTTCCCTTAGGGGAGTTGGAAATTTAATAGTTTTCAGCTGCTGGGCAAGTTAGACGCCTGCCTCTGCCCCCTCCCTTCCCAAGTTCCTCTTTCCCAGGGCAGCTGGGTCTGACAAGCTGCCTGAGCAGATTCCCTTGTCCCCTCTTTCCGGGGCCACCTCGGTGCAGACTGGTAATCACCCTGAGTGTCAAAGGGAGCTCAAGTGTCCAGACCCATGGAAAGGAAACCACTCTCCACCCTTCACCAGAACCCTCCTCCTCCCAGAGAAACCTCCCTCCCACTCGCTGGCTGGTGAGAGTCAGGGGGTCCACAGAGGCTATTCGCCTTGAGGTGGGGCTAAGACACCCTCCATTTCCAGCCACAGGGGCGAGCAACTCATGGTATTCCCTTGGGCTCTCTATCTCTTTGTCCAGCTCTCTCTTGAATCGATGCCCCAAAGCCTCCTACTCTGTGGTCTCCCAAAACAGCTCACTCGGGTAGGATTTTGCCCCTTGTCAGCCATTGCTTGCAAGAGACCTGGGGAGTGCCCACCTACAATGATACCGATACTGTCTTCCCAGAACTCCCCCTGTGTTTTTGATTACAGCTATCCTAGTGGGTGTGAAGAGGTATCTTGTGGTTTTTATTTGCATTTCATTAATGACTAATAATATTGAATATCTTTCCCTATGTTTATTGGCCATTCATATATCTTCTTTGAGCAATGTATTCAAATCCTTTGCTGATTTTAGAAATTAGAATATTTGTCTTTTTTTTTTTTTTTTTTTTGATGAATTGTCAGATGTTATATTCTAGATACAATTTCCTTATCAAATATATTTTTGGATGTTTTATTCCAGTCTGTAGGTTGTCTTTTCATTTTCTCAGTGGTCACTTTTGAAGTTCAAACATATTTAATTTTGACGAAATCCAGCTTATCTATTTCTTCTTTTGTTGTTTGTGCTTTTGGTGATGGTGAAGAAATCATTGGTTAGCCCAAGACCATGAAGATTTAATTTTATGTTTTCTTCTCCGAATTTTATAGTTCTAGCTCTTACTTGTAGGTCTATGCTACATTTTGAGTTAATTTTTACCTATGGTGTGAAGCAAGTATACAACTTCATTCTTTTGCATGTTGATATCCAGTTATCCCTGCACCATTTATTGAAAAGACTATTCTTTCCCATTGAATTATCTTGGCACTCTTGTCATTCATGTCATATTTTATGCACATCTATGCTATGTTTTTAGTGTCAAATATTTCTTACATTGAGTGCTAGGATAAATTTTTCCCTTAGGAAAAGGGCAGTGAGATTCTTCCTTCTTGGGAATCCACGTAACTTTGAAGTATGAGAAAAACTTACACATACCCTAACCGTTGAATGAATTTTTAAAATAATATATTTTTATTATAGAAGTTCTAAACTTATAAAAACAATCATGCACATGTATAGAATTCCCATACAACAACCCTTCATCAACACACCACACCATTGTAGAACATTTGTTACAGAGTATGAGATAATATCATCAGACTGTTACCACTAACTATGGTCCATAGCATACATTTGACATATTTTTCCCATACCCTCCCCATTAGTAACACAGTACATCTTTGGCATTGATGCAAGAATATTACAGTATTGCTGTTAACTATAGTCCATAGGTTACATTATTTGTATTTTTCCCATGCTTCTCCACATTCCCACAACCCTGCAACAGTAACATACATCTATTCTAGTTCACAGAATGACATTCTTGCATTTATACCATCAACCACAATTCTCATCCACCTCTGGTTTCACTGTTAATTCAGTCCCTAGATTATTCTCTACCTTTCTTTCAATTGACATTTACATCCCTAGACTATCTTTTTCAGCCACAATACCATTTATAAACCAACTGTGTTAGTTCTACTCAATATGTGTTACCATCAACTGTATCCATTTCCAAACTTTTACAGTCAAGTTAATTAAAAGTTCTATATACATTAAGAATCAGTACTCCTTCACAGCCCTCCTCTTATCTACTAATAATCTATACTCTAGGTTTTAACTGCATGCATTTATTCTTCATATTTAGTTCATATTAGCGAAACTACTGCAATATTTGTCCTTTTGTGTCTGGCTTATTTCACTTAGCATAATGTCTTCAAAATTCATCCATGTTACCATATGTGTCCCAATTTAATTTCTTCTTAGTGCAGCATAGTACTCCATCATATGTATATACCAAATTTTGTTTATTCATTCCTTGGTTGGTGGACATTAAGGTTGTTTCAATCTTTTGGCAATTGTGAATAACACCACTATGAACATCAGTGTGCAGATGTCTGTTTGTGTCACAGTTTTCAGTTCTTCTGGATATATTCTTAGCAGAGGAATTGCTGGATCATATGGCACTTCTATATTTAAATTACTGAGGAACCACCAAACTATCTGCCACTGAGGCTGTACCATTTTACAATCCCACCAACAGTGAAGGAGTGTTCCTATTTCTGCACATGCTCTCCAGCACTTGTTTTCTGCTTTTTTTTTTTTTTTTTTTTTAATAACAGCCATTCTCTGCGGTGTAAGATGATATCTCATTGTCATTTTGATTTGTATTTCCCTAATAGCTAGTGATACGGAACATTTTTTCATGTGCTTTTTGGCCATTTGTATTTCCTTATTGGAGAAATGTCAATTTAAGTTTTTGCCCATTTTTAAAATTGGATTGCTTGCTCTTTTATTGTTGAGTTGTACGATCTCTTTATATAGAATGGAAATCAAACCCTGATCAGATATGTGGTTTCCAAATATTTTCCCCCCTTGAGTGGGCTGCCTTTTCACCTTCGTGGCAAAGTCCTTTGAATCACAGAAGTGTTTTAAATTTGAGGAGGTACCATTTATCCATGTTTTCTTTCATTGCTCGTGCTTTCATTGTGAGGTTTAAGAATGCACTACCTACCACCAGGTCTGGAAGATGTTTTCCTACATTTTCTTCCAGGAGTTTTATAGTTCCATCTTTCATATTTATGTATTTGATCCATTTTGAGTTAATTTTTATATAAAGTGTGAGATAAGGATCCTCTTCTTCCTTTGGATTGGATATTCAGTTCTCCCATCACCATTTGTTGAATAGACTATTCTGCCCCAACTGGATGGTTATGACAGATTTGTCAAAAATCACTTGACCATAGATGTGAGGGTCTGTTTCTGAGCCATCAATTGGTTCCATTGGTCTATGTGTCTATCTTTATGACAGTACCATGATGTTTTTACCATTGTAGCTAGGTGATATGATTTAAAGTCCAGAAGCGAGAGTCCTCCAACTCTGCTTTTACTGTTTAAGATGTTTCTGGCTAAATAGGGACTCTTACCCTTCCAAACAAATTTGATAATTGTGTTTTCCATTTGTTTAAAAAAATGTTGATGGAATTATTATCCAGATTTATTGAATCTGTATTTTAATTTTGGTAGAAATGACATCTTAATGATATTTAGTCTTCCAATCCATGAGCTTGGAATGTTGTTCCAATTATTTAGCCCTTTAAAATTTTTTTCTTCTAGCAATGCATTGTAGTTTTCTGGATACGATTGCTTTACATTCTTGGTTAAGTTTATCCTAAATGTGTGATTCTTTTAGTGTCTATTATAAATGTAATTTTTTCCCCGACTTCCTCCTCAGATTGTGCATTGCTAGTGTGTAGAACACACCACTGATTTTTGCATATTGATCTTGAATCCTGACACTCTGCTGAAATTGTTTATTAGCTGTAGCAGATTTGTTTTAGATTTTTGGGGGCTTTCTAGGTATAGGATCATATCATCTGCAAATAACAAAAGTTTTACTTCTTCCTTTCCTATTTTGTCACATTTTATTTCTTTTTCTAGCCTGATTGTGCTAGGTAGAACTTCTAGCACTATATTGAACAACAGGGGTGATAGTGGGCATCCTTGTCTAGTTCCCAATCTCAGAAGGAAGGCTTTTAGGATTTCACTGTTGAAAATGATGTTAGCTTTGGGTTTTTCATATATACCCTTTATCATATTCGGAAAGTTTCAGTCTATTCCTATCTTTTGTAGTGTTTTTATGAGGAAAGAGTGCTGTATTTTGTCGAATGCTTTTTCTGCATCTATCGAGATGATCATGTGATTTTTTTCTTTCAATCTGTTTATGTGGTTTATTACATTGGTTGATTTTCTTATATTGAACCATCCTTGCATACCTGGGATGAAACCCACTTGGTCATGGTGTATAATCTTTTTGATATGTTGCTGAATGCGATTAGCAAGTATTTTGTTGAGGATTTTAGCATCTAGGTTCATTAGAGAAATTGGTCTGTAATTTTCCTTTCTTGTGGTATCTTTATTTGGTTTTGGTATTAGGGTAATGTTGGCATCATAGAATGAGTTAGGCAATATTCCTTCTACTGCTATTTTTTGGAAGAGCTTAAGTAGAATTGTTGTTAGCTCTTTCCGGAATGTTAGGTAGAATTCAGTTGTGACGCCATCTGGTCCTGGGCTCTTCTTAGTTGGGGGGTTTTTGATGACTGAGTCTATCTCTTTACTTGTAATTGGGCTGTTGAGTTCATCTATTTCTTCTTTCATCAATGTCGGCTGTTTGTGGGTTTCTAGAAACTTGTCCATTTCCTCTAAATTATTATTCTTGTTGGCATATAATTTTTCAAAGTATCCTCTTATGATACTCTATTTCTGTGAGGTCAGTAGTGATATCCCCTTGCTCATTCCTTATTTTATGTATTTGCATATGTTCTCTCTTTTTCTTTGTTAGTCTGGCTAAGGGTTTGTCAATTTTGTTGATATTCTCGAAGAACCAGCTTTTGGTTTTGTTTATTGTTTCCAGTGCTTTCTTATTCTCTATTTCATTTAGTTCTGCTCTAATCTTTGTTATTTCCTTCTTTCTACTTCCTTTAGGTTTAGTTTGTTGTTGTTTTTCCAATTCCTCCAAGTGTGCAGTTAGGTCTTCAATTTTAGCTCTTTCTTCTTTTTTAATATATGAATTTATGGCTATGAACTTCCCTCTCAGGACTGCTTTCACTGCATCCCATAGGTTTTGATATGTTGTGTTGTCGTTTTCATTAGTTTCAAAGTAGTTACTGATTTCTTTTGAGATTTCCTCTTTGACCCACTGTTTTTCTAAGAGTGTGTTGTTTAACTTCCATATCCTTGTGCCTAACCTGTTTCTCTGGCCCTTAGTTATTTCCAACGTCATTCCGTTGTGGTCATAGAAATTACTTTGTATAATCTCAGTCTTTCTGAATTCATTGAGAGTTATTCTGTGGCTTACCATGTGGTCTATTTTAGAATATGTTCCATGTTCACTCGAGAAGAATGTAAATCCTGCTGTATTTGGGTGTAGTGTTCTGTATATGTCTATTAAGTCCAGGTCTTCTAATGTATTGTTGAGTGCCTTTGTTTCTTTATTGATTCTCTGTCTAGATGTTCTGTCTAATGATGATAGTAGTGTGTTGAAGTCCCCTGCTATAATTGTAGAGGCATTTATTTCTCCTCTAAGTTTTTCCAGAGTTTGCCGCAAGTATTTTGAGGAGCCCCGATTAGGTACGTAAATATTGATGATTGTTCTCTCTTCTTGAAAGATTACTCCTTTTACTAATATGTAGTGTCCATCTTTGTCTCTTACAATAGTTTTGCATTTAAAGTCTATTTTGTCTGATATGAGAATAGCTACTCCTGCCCTTTTTTGGCTATTGTTAGCTTGTAAAATAGTTTTCCAGCCATTCAATTTCAGCCTCCTTGAATCCCTGGGTCGAAGGTGGGTTTCTTGTAGACAGCATATAGATGGATCATATTTTCTTATCCATCCTGCCAATCTGTGTCTCTTGATTGGTGAATTTAATCCATTAACATTCAGTGTTATTACTTGTAACGAATTCCTTACTTCAGCCATTTTTTCTTTGGGTTAATGTATGTCATATGTTGTTTTGTTTTTCTTTTTGTCTTTTCAGTTGTTTTTAAACTCTCCTCCAACTCTCTCTCCCTTGTTTTTTCCTTTCAACTTGTAGAGATTCCTTTGGTATTTCTTGAAGTGCTGGTTTCTTCTTGACATACTCTCTTAATTTCTGTTTATCTGTGAATATTTTGAACTCTCCATCATTTTTGAATGCCAGTTTTTCTAGATAGAGAATTCGTGGCTGGTAGTTTTTTTCTTTTAGTATTTTGACTATGTCATACCACTGTCTTCTTGCCTCCATGGTTTCAGCTGAGAAATCAGCACTTAATCTTATTGTGCTTCCCTTGTATGTGATGGTTCTTTTTTCTCTTGCTGCCTTGAGTATTTTCTCTTTATCTTGAGCATTGGACATTTTGACAAGCATATGTCTTGGAGTTGGCCTGTTGTGATTTATACTATTTGGGGTGCGCTGTGCTTCCTGGATCTGCACATCCATCTCTCTAAATAGAGTTGGGAAGTTTTCAGCCATTATTTCCTTCAGCACTCCTTCTGTTCCCTTTCTCTTCTCTTCTCCTTCTGGGATGCCCATAATGTGCATGTTTGTGCGTTTTGTGTTATCGGTTATTTCCCTGAGTCCGTGCTGGAATTTTTCTATCTTTTTGTCTATCTGTTCTACTATCTCTTTGATTTCAGCTGTATTATCTTCCATATCACTAATTCTTTCCTCTGCCTGTTCAAATCTGCTGTTATGTGAATCCAGTGTCTTTTTGATTTCTTGGATTATGCCATTGTTCAACATCATATCCATTACCTTTTTAGACATGTTTGCAATTTCTTCAGTATGTTCTCCCAGTGTCTTCTTTATATCCTTAATCTCTTCCTTCACTTCTTTAAGTTGGTTCATGATATTTGTTTGGATAGCTTTGATTAGTTGTTCGATATTCTGCATCACTTCCTGGTTTTTATTTTGTTCATCGGACTGGTCCATGTTTTCCTGTTTCTCAGAGTCATTTGTATTTTTTTGTTGCCCTCTGGTCATCATATTATCTTGATGGGTTTGTTCAGTTAATTAGCTTTTCTCTATGCTCTAGGGTTTTATTTAGCTGGTGGTTCTGCGTGCAATTTAAGTTTTCTCTTTGGCAGTTTTTCTTCTTATTTTATTTCCTTGCTTCTTTCTATGTTCCCTTGAAGGCAAAAGATTAGGGCCAGAGGAATAAGAAGATGTAAAGAAGGCAGAAGGATAATAGTAATATTGATAAAAGTTAGAAGAGGGGCCAAATGAGACTTAATGAGATGAATATTTAACTTGTGTAGGCAGTGTAGAGTAATAGGAAAAAAAAAGTGGAGTTCCTACAATGGACTGAGAAAACAAATGGAGTAATATATATATATAGTGATTTAGAAGGCTAGAATTATGAGGAGGGAGAGAAATAGTAAAGAAAGGGCTGAAAGGAAAAAGTTAATACTAATTTAAAAAAGAAGAAGAAGAAGAAAACAAAATGGATGGAATAGAAATTGACACCCTTAAGTTGTGGGCCTATGAAAAAATGTTGTATCTAAGAGTCACAACAGAAAGCAGAAGGCAGAAAGATGAAGGAAGGATAAGCAATAGTTTGGAATACAAAATCAGTATAGACAGCAAGTGGGAAATTACTGAAGAAGAAGCACAGCAAAGAAGCGACAAGCTAGCAGCACCTAATTTTTAAAAATGAAAGGAAAAAGAAAGGGGGGAGGAAAGAGGAAATAAAAGCAAGAGACCAGAAATAAACAGAGAAAAACCAAAGATCCACACAGGCAAGCAGTCAAACAGAGCTAAGGAGGGTCAATGATTCCCCTAAGGTCCACGTCGATCCTCTCTGCCTGCTTGTGTTTATCAATCAATTTCCCCGCAGAGTTCTATATGCAGGTCCTGAAACAGCTATTAGCTATTAAACTAAATTAAAAGGAATTTATTTTTCATTTATTGAAGTGACCTTCTCACTTTTTTTTTTTTTTGGGCGAAATACAGGACCCAAAATAATTCCTCCTCTAGACCAACCCCCTTACGAAGGGACCCTAGCTGGGCTCGTGGAAATTAATCAAGCACTTCCCACTTCCTGGACTTCCCAGGGTAGCTGTAGCTCTGATGTTAGTCAGTGAGGAGTGCTAAAGACGGCTGACTCTGCCCCTTCTGGAGCCGAGCACCAGCATCACCAGGTTGCTATGTAAATCAGTTTGACTCTGCAGATTCGCCTCTCCTCTCAGCCTGATGCTGCTTCAGGTCAACTTATCTGCTCCCCAAAGCTATGAGGTGGTCCAGGCAGCCAGATCGATGGCAAAAAAAAAAATTCCCTTCCCTGTCCTCCAACAGAACCCTCCCTCTTTTGGAGAGTGTCCCCTCTTCCTGGCTCCGCGGCGGCCCGGGGCTTATCCCTGGGCAGCTAGGCAAATCAATTCCCTCCCCTCCACCGGGTGCTGATTCCCTCCAGCTGTTCGGTTCACCCAAGGTCCAAGGGGCTCCAGGCAGCCAACTTTCTCGCCCCGCTCGCGGCTCCAACTGGCCGTTTTATTTTTTTTTCTCATTAACCGTGGGGCTCAGCCGACCGTGCCAGCCACCACTGGCAGGCTTAAAACTCAAGAATCTCTACCGTTCCGTCCACGCCATTGATCCACACAGATAGATGTCCCAAGCTTCTCATTCCATACGTGCACAGCACAGATCCCTGGGCAGGACCCCGTCCACAATCCGCCTTACTCTGGGAGCTTGCAGTGTGTACCCTCCTACGCTAATGCCATCTTGGCCCCCCTCCCTTGACCCAGTGTCTTCTTAATATTCATAATCACTTTAGCCATCTCATTGAATTTTTAAAGATTTGTTTGAACATCTAGGATTAGCCATCTCAAATTCTTTATGTCATCTGGAGGCTTATCTTATTCCTTTAACTGTGCCTTATCTTCCTGTTTCTTGATATGGATTGTAGTTTTTTGTTGGTGTCTTGGCATCTGGCTTACTAGATGTATTTATTCTGGGTGCACTTTCTCTCTTTAGGATTTTCTTGCCCTTTTTCTCTTGCTGCTTGTGTAGTAGGAGTCAAGGTTGTAGCTGGTACTGTAAGCTGTGGAGGCTGAAGCTGCCTGCATTGCCCAGGAACCAATGAATTTCTCCCACCTTCCTCCTCTGCCAGGGGTAGGGACAGAGCCAGAGCTGTATTTAATCATACAAGTCATGCAGGCCAAGACCATCTGTATTTGCCTGGAGAGAATGATGCAGCTTCATGCCTCTTCTTCCCCTGCCTGGGGCAAGGATGGAGTTGCAGGTGTGGGCAGCATCTGTGCCATGCAGATCCAAAATGACCATGGTTGCCCAGGTATATTGATGTAGCACCAATCCCCCTCCTCCCCTGCCAGGGTTGGGGATTGCAATCTAAGCAATGTTGACTGAATGCATCTGCAGCTTCCCTGAGAGGCTGAGGGAGTACTGTCTCTTCTGCCTTTTAGGGAGTGAGGATGGAACCACAGGCACCCAATAGTTCAGTCCATAAATACCCAAAGTAGGATGTTGCCTGGAAAGGCTACAGAATCATCAGCCCCCTCCTATCCTATTGGGGGCAGAGATAGAGTTACAGGTGTCTGACTATTCAGTTTGTGTGGGCTAAAAGCACCTGTAGTTACCCAGAGAGGCTGGTGAAACACTGCCCCTTTCTTGTCCTATCAGGGATAGTGGTGGACCCACAGGTGCCCAACAGTTGCCTTCATGCAGGCCAAAAGTGCCTGCAGTTGCCCTTAGAGGCTGAGGAAACACCAGCCCTCTCCTATCCTATTAAGGTGTGGGGATGGAGTCCCAGGTGTCTGACTATTCTATCTGTGCAGGCCAAAAGCACCTGCAGTTACACAGAGAGGCTGGTGCAAGACCCCCCAGCTTCTTCTCTGCTGGAGGTGGGGCTTGTGCTTAGACTAGGCTCTAATCCTATCTGGGTGGAAAGAAGCCCCTCCCTACCATCACTGTGATTTTCAGTCAGCTCCGCTTCCCCTCATGCCAGGGGTGGAGTTAAAATGATGGCTACTGGCCTCTTTCCAACTTGGACAGGTCAAACTTCAGCTGTTCTGAGAATTATGCTTTAACCAGCAGAATTTACTAATCAGTAGCTGAAGTCAGTGGCCAACTGTCTCTTCCTCCCCTGATTTTGGGAAATGGGGCTTCCAAGTCCAGCCACAGAATAGCTCCTGAGGCAGCTTGCACTGCTAGTGGATGGTGGTCACTGGCCTCCATGGCATGGAGTGCTCTTCTCTCTAATCTTCACTACAAATGGGAAGTCTCCTCCTTCCATTCTTTCAAGTATGTTGCAGGTTGCTCTTCTGGTCTCCTGGACCCTCCAAACAGGTGCTTTAGATAGCTCTGTTTAGATTACTAATTACCCTCTGGGATGAGATGACTTTTGGAACGCCTCACTCAGCCACCATCTTGCCCCCTCCTCTGTTGAATGAATTTTGACATTCAGCTTCAACTATAATAACTTCATCGAGTTATTATAATTGAAAGCATATTAATTTGTTACTAATAAAAATTTAGAGTTATAGTATACAGTTCAAAAATGAATATTTTTGTGGAGAAAAGATTACAGTTATTCCTAAGAAATTATTTTACTGTGGTGCACATGTTCTCCCAAACCTATACCAACATTATTCATATTCTTTAATCTATACTATTAGTCTGCTTTTGTTTCACTAATTCCATTGGGGGGAGGCTGTTGAACTTGAGGTAGAAATATGCCATTCAAATAAGGTTGATTATTATATTTGGTTACACTTATGACTGCTCAAATAATAAGCAAAGAAGCTGTTATGTCATTTTTTGTTGATGCTGTTGCTACTGTTGTTGCTATATTAATGGAGAATTTATATTATACATTCCTTCCTTCTACTGGATAATATTGAGTTGTCTGTGCATGTATTAACAGTCCAATAACAGTAGTTAATTAGGTTTGTATTTTAAAAGGCATAATGAATAACAAAGTGGATAGATGCAAAATGATGATGACATTGATTCTACCGATGTACATGTAATGTCATATTTATATTCAAAATCTATGAAAAGTTTACTAAGCTAAGGCTCTCATTTGTTTCAATGAGTTAAGTAAAAACTTGGGAATTAATGGAAAATTTATGAATAAAATAATTGATTTGCAACATTTCGGTAAGCAACTGAAACTGAATCTGATTAACTTAAGTATAAAAGTAATGTCTAGGAAAATATTACAGCTCATATATTTGAGGGGTCACTAAAATCTAGTCTGAAAAATGTCAGAAACAAGGAAAGCTATGGAAACCTAGGTAGCCCAGACTTTGGACTTTTTGGTGGTTTCTTCAAGGTGCTATGATCACCTAAGATGAATCAGTTCAACTGCTTCCATCCTGTTTTGTTTTTACCTTCATTCTGCTTAAGATTAAAATTCCAGGGAGTGAACATCCGGGTAGTCAAGTTTAGGTCATGAATCACATGCTTTTAGTTAAGGGCGGGCTTGGCCCCTGGACTAACAGACTAACAGTTTCCCAAACCATTCCCTGTTTAGGAAAAGTAATTCTCCCCAACCAAAATTTAAAATAAACTGAAGTCTACATATACAATGTTAGAAAAATAAATTCATGCACACATTGAGATATTATAAATATTATAGTGATATTAAACATGATGTTTCAAGGAATATGTATTGCCAAAATTGCTCAGGATATAATGGTACATAGAAAAGTACCATGCAAGCATATATATTGAGTATGGTACAAATTATTTTAAAAAGTACATGGTTTTGCTTAGAAAAAAGCCTGTAAAGAAATGTAATAATTATCTCCGGTTGTCGGAATTAGGATTTTTATTTTCTTGATTGTAATTTTTTTTTTTTTGTAGGTAGAATGTTACATCTCATTTTTTCTTATAATAAAAGAATCCATGCTTATTTCATAAAGCAAAAAGCAAAGCATTTTCCCTTTTAGGGAAAAGATGATAAAAATAACCATTATAAATCTATACATATGAAGTTATCGTTATTAATCATTTATTTTATATTGTCAAATACTTTAATTTTGTTTTTCACAAATTCTCCAATATAAGCCTGTAGTGCTTTAAAATTAGAATAAAGGTTTGTATGTCTTTATTTTTCAGTGGAATTGTGTGTATGTTTTGTACAAAGATATTCACTGTATCTTTAATCAAAATAGTAAAAATTCAGCATAAGATTATTAAGGAAACAATTGAATGTCTGCACATTTTGTCTCCTGGAATATTAATGAAAGTAGATAATAAACATTCTACAAGAAAATTCTGGTACTTTGAAAATTTTGTAAGACTAGATAGGCTTTGGGCAGAGGACTAACTTATAATTAGTTTTGAAATATAAAAGAGGTATTGTCCTGAAAATTGTGTTATTTGGTAATCTGACTTGTCCCTTTTGCATTCATTTAAATTTTAGGAAATTCATCTTATATTTATGGAGCATCTATTTGCAATGGGTTGTTTCACTTAGTATCAACTTAATATTGAGATATTGTGAACAGTCAAAAAAACTATAGATAATGACATAGTCTGTGCATAAATTTTCAACCTACTTAGAACCAAATACATCAAATTGGTAAAATCAAGTTATAAGATTGTTAAATGTAATTATGACAAGAGTAAACTAACAGTGAATAATATTAAACCAGAGGTAGCAGTGTGAATTTGTGTATATTGCATTTGGAGATGTGAAATTATTTGTGTTTGGCAGGGGAGGTATGTGGGTATATGAGTGAAAAGAAATAGATTGTTAGTGAAATATCTTATATAAAACATCTAGATTATTCTAAGCAAATATTAAGAATTAAAAATTAAAGAGAAAAATTGAATAAAGAAAAGAAACCAGAGCTCAGGGTTTCTAATTGTATATTCATAGAGGAGGAGAAACTAAAAAAATTCTGTCACATAAGATATTTCAATCTTAGAAATTCAGTGGATATGAAAATCCTGGGAAGAGTTATTTTGAGACTTGACAAATACTACCAGGCAGCAGTTTTAATATTACCCCAGAATAGGATATGCCATTAAAAAAGGCCAGTGGTATTTTGGACTATGTATGTCAGTGTGTTGGCACAAAACCCAAGAGGCAACAGACTGGTTTCAGGTCTAGAATACCATAATTTTACTATCCACATGGGCCTTGGCATTTCCGGTTTCAGGTGATTTGAGGAATCTGGAAGATTGCACACCAGTATTTAGAAGATTATAAATCAACCTGTGTGAAGGAACGCAAGTCTGCATTTTGATGAGGTTCCGGAAGAGATGTGAAAACAGTTCAGGAAAAGCTAACTAGAAACCAGTGAGCAAAGGGATAGAAAATAGGAGAGTGATCTCCATGAAACTCTCTACGAAATAACAAAGAATGGAATCCTAGCTCTTGCTCCTCTGGGGCCAAATCACATTTTCTTCCTCACCCTTACTATCATTTTTTTTTTTTTTATTCCCAGGAATTTTGTTTTACTCTCTGCTTTTGTACACCCTTTTTCATTTCTAACCCTCTCTCCACTCAGTGAATTTTGGAAAAATATTTTTAAAATCATATTCTCAATATGCTCATATAGGACATAATCCAAAACTCAGAAGAAATTCTTTATATGATTTTTAGCAGTGATTCTCCAAGTATCGTCCATAGACCCCTTTGGGTTTCCTGAGACACTCTCAAGAGGTCCATCAGGTCTCTTCATAGCAATATGAAATCATGATTTGACTTTTTCATTGTGTTGACATTTGCACTACTGGTGCAAAAGCAATTAAAGCTCCTAGCTCACTTACTAAGACAATGGCATTAAACTGTACCAGTAGTCATTGTATTCCCCATTGCCACTCACTCCCATTAAAGTAAATAAATAAAATAAATAAACAAATTAAAAAGCCAGTTTCTCTAAATAATGTCTGATTAGGGAGTGTAAATTATTAATTTTATTTACTCTAGATCCTTAAGTATATATCTTTTTAAAATTCTGTGTGCAGAAAGGGGATGAATCTATAAAGAATTTCTGCCACTTACCAAAGTGTGATGCTGATTAACTCAAGACAAAGCATTCATGCAATTGCTTGAGTTATAAGCAGATCTAGCCACTTTTCCCCAGAACATCATTTTCACTTCAAAGAATGACTGACAGACAAGTTATGGTTATTTAGACTTTGAAATTTGGCATACATTTTTTTCCAAAATGAATGAAATGATCCTGTCATTTCAAGAAAAACAACTAACATTATTTGTTGTCAGTGACAAAATTTGAGCTTTCAAGAGACAACTATAATTTTGGAAAACTTAGATTTGCCACCATGAGCTCAAAGCTTTTCAATAGTAAAGGTATTTCTGATGAGATTAGGAGTGATATTAACAAATGGATAAGGAAATATTTCAGTATTTGGAACCAATACTGAATTCAGTCAACCAATATTTTTTAAATGAGCAAAAATAATAATAAGTCCATTCAAAGTAAAAGATAGACCAATAGATTTTAATGAAACAGTGTATGACAAATTCATTATCATGATTTCAGATTACACTTGTTGAGTTTTTAGTAAAGTATCAAAGAAGAATGTTCACAGTTATGTGAAATGTCTATTAAAATACTCCTCCCTAGAATGAGGGCATCATGATGGCAGTGTAGGACATGCTGGTATTCCCCCTTAGAAGCAGGAAAAAAAGGGGGGAGGTAGAAAAAATTATCTCAAAACTCTGGAAGGTGCTCAAGAACTAAAGAACATCTCAACAAAGTCTGAATAAGAAAACAAAACAACAACAACAAAAACTCCTAAAAACAGTAGAGGAGCAATGGGACACATTTGTCATTCTGGGTCGCTCCCCCATGTTGGGAGCCATGGAGTTGGCGCTGAGCGTGTGCATTCATGTGCTTGTCTCTGGGATCTCATTGTGGCTGTGGGTGGGTGGCCTGTGTGTACTCAAGAGTGGGACATTGAGACCCAATCCACCCATGGTATTCCATATGCACTCAAGTGTGCACCTGATTCCCGTTGGCAGAAGTCTGGAGGCCCACAGGTATTCCCAGTGTGGGTCTTTGGGGACTGAATACTGGTGCACCTGAATGAAAATATTGGGTGTCTTTGTACATCAGCCCCACCTGGCTCTGTGGAAGACAGACTCAGAGTAAGGGTCTTGGTCCCTTAAGCCAGAAGTTACTGAAGGCAGAAAAGCAGTGGGGAAAGGGAAAATGGACACAGAATTGCAGAGCATACACATTTCTCTAAAGCTGGAGTTACAAGGTTAACCAGAGTACAGGAGAGGACCACAGCTACCAGGGGGGAAAGACTGTAATAAAAACAAAGTACACAGCCCAGGGCCCCTGGAAGAAAAGCTGGGAGAAGTATCCCTTTCAGGAAGGGAAACATTCACACATACTAGGAAATTCTTGAAATTTACTATGCATTCCTGGTATAAGATGGAGGGTCAGAGAGACCAAGAAGAACTGAACTACTATCCATAAGCTGTTCTATAAGTTTGGTGTAAATTGGATAACACATTGAAGAAAAACCTTAACACACAGCCAATCTATACTACACCTTAGATAAAAGGGAGAATCAGACTTCCAGAATCAGTACATCAAAATAACCAAATTCCAGAATTAGTACATCAAAATAACCAAATGCCCAGACTTCAACAAAAGATCATGAGACATACAAAGAGATAGGAAATGAGGTCCCATTCAAAAGAACAAAATAAAACAACAGAGAAAGCACAGACATTGGAAAAATTTAATCAAAGACGTTCAGTCAACTCTCCTAAATAAGTTCAATGAGCTAAAGGAACCCATAGACATAGAAGTAAAGGAAGTAAAAAAGACTCTGCTTGAACAAAAGGAGGAATTAGACATTTTAAAAAGGAACAAAACAGAAATTTTAGGAAAGTAAAAAAACATAGTAATAAAGAATAAAAATCTACTAGAGGCATTCAACAGCAGATTTGAAAAGGCAAAGAAGGAATCAAGAAACTAGATGACAGAACAATTAGAAAGTATTCTATCTAAAGATAGGGAAAGAATGAAGAAAAGTGAGCAGAGCCTAAGGGACCTGTTGCTACAATGTGAAGCATACCAACATATGTATTATGGAAGTCCCAAAAGGAGAAGAGAAAGATAAAAGGGCAGAAAGAATATTTGAAAAACTAATGACTGAAAACTTCCCCAAATTGATGAAAGACATACATATACCTATCCAAGATGCCCAATGATTTCCAAACCGGATAAACCCAAATAAACCTATCAAAAAACAAAAATTTGAGTACCAAAGTATCATTAGACATATAATAACAAAAATGTTGAATGCCAAAGATAAAGAGAGAATTTTGAAAGCAGCAGGAGAGAAGCAATAATCACATACAAAGGGACCACAATAAGGTTAAATGCCAATTTCTCATCAGGAACCATGGATGTGAGAAGGTTGGTATGACATAATAAAAGTACTTATAGAGAAAAAATGCCAGCTGAGAATTATTTATCTGGCAAAACTGTCCTTCAAAAATGATGGAGAGTTTTAGACATTTATAGATAAACAAATACTGAGAGTTAGTAACCTATCTGAAATGCTGAAAGGAGTTCTTCATGTTGAAAGGAAAAGTAGATAATAGCTTGGAGCAGAATGAGGATATATAGACCTCTAGTAAAGGTTATTACATGGTTAAATGAAAACCCCAGTAATATTGTATCCTTGGTATGTAACTCCGCTCTTTATTTCCTATAAAATTTAGAATATAATTAATTAAAAATAATTGCATTTTTTGCCATAACCTACAGAATTGGGTGAGAGAGAGTATAAACTGCAATGTAAACTTTAATCCTCGCTTAGTGGCAATACTTCATAATGTGTTCATCAATTGCAATGAATGTACCTCACTAATGAAGGATGTTGTTAATGTGGGAAAATGTGGGAGGTGTGGGGAGCAGGGCATATGGAAATCCCCTGTATTTTTTATGTGACATTTGTGTGATCTAAGTATCTTTAAAATTTTTTTTTAAATAAAAGAAAAAATTCTATGTTATAGACATGCAAAATATAAAGAGGTAATATGTGACAAAACAACATAAAGAGGGAAGCGGCTGTGGCTCAATTGGTTGGGCTCCTGTTTACCATATGGGAGGCCCTGGGTTTGATTCCTGGAGCTTCCTCATGAAGGCAAGCTGGCCCACCCACATGGTGTGGTGAGCTGGCACAGCAAGATGACTCATCAAAGGGAGACAAGCAGACACAGAAAAATGCAAAGCAAATGGACACAGCAAGCACAAGCAGCAAGGGAAGATAAATAAATAAATAAAAATAAGTCTTTTTTAAAAAGCATAAAGAAGACGAAAGAGGGGTGTAAGAGCAAAGACTGTGTATGCTATTGAGGTTAAGTTGGTGTCATTTCAAAATAGTTTATCACAGATATAGGATGTTAAATAAAAGCCTTATGGTAACCACAAGGGAAGTATTTAAATTACATACAGAAACAGAAATGAGAAGGGAATCAATCTGTTGCGCCACAAAAGATCAACTATATAAAAAAGAAGGTTACTATAGGGGAAATGAGGGACAAAAAAGTTATGAGATATATCAGAGACAAAAGACATAATAGCTTACTTATAAGTCCTGCCTTATAAGTAATTACTCTGAATGTAAATGGAATAAACTTCCAGTCAAAAAGACATGGATTGGCAGAATGGAAAAACAAAAACAAAAACAAAACAGGATCCTATTATATGTTGTTTACAAGAGACTAACCTTAAACCTAAAGAAACAAATAGGTTGAAAGTAAAAGGATGGAAAAAAATATTCCATGCAAATAGCAACCAAAAGAGAGCTGGGGTGGCCATGCTAATATCAGATAAAATACAATTTAAGTCATAAGATGTTACAAGAGACAAAGAAAGACACTGTATATTAATAAAAGGGTCAATCCACCAAGAAGATATAACAATTACAAACATGTATGTATCTAATCACAAGTCCCAAAATACATGAAACCACCATTGACAAAACTGAAGGGAGAAAATAGATAGTTCTACAACAATAGTTGTAGATTTTAATACACTACTTCAATAATGGATAGAACATCTAGACAGAAGGTGAGGAATATTGTAAACCAACGAGACCTAACAGGCAAATACAGAACACTACAAAAATACATACTCTTAATCAATGGTTCAAAGAATAAATCACAGAGGAAATTAGGAAATATCATGAGATAAAGGAAAAGGAAAACACAACATACCAAAATTGTCAGAACTCAGAGGGAAATTTATAGGAACAAATTTAACCAAGGAGGTGAAGGACTCATACACTGAAAACTACAAAACGCGGCTGAAAGAAATTAAAGAAGACCTAAATAAGTGGCAAGTCATCTGTGTTCATGTATAAAAAGACTTTATATTATTAAGATGTCATTACTATTCAAAGCAATCTACAGATTCAAAGCAATACCTATCAAAATCCCAGAAAGCTTTTTCCAGAAATGGAAAATCTGGTCCTTAAATCCATATGGAATCACAAAGGGCCCCTAATAACCCAATCAGTATTGCAGAGGAAGAATAAAGTTGGAGGTCTCATACTTCCCAACTTCAAAATGTACTACAAAGCCACAGTAATCAAAATAGTTATTGGCATAAAGATGGATATATATAGACCAATGGAATAGAATTGAGAACTAAGAAATAAACCCATACTTCTATGGCCAATTGTTTTTGTTTTTTTTTTCACTTTCAATTATCCTCATTTTATTTTTTACAGATAGAGATATTAAATTCCAGAGGGCTTAAATGATTCTTCTTTTAAAGATGTAGAAGTTGAATTCACATCTTTGAGATCCTAGTCTAATATTCTTTCCACTATACCATCTAATATATTAAATTCAAGATTTGTGAAGGGCATCTGTTGCATATGTGATTATGACCTACTAATTTTTGACAAGGGTGCCAAATACATTAACTGAGGGAAAAATAGTCTATTCAACAAATGGTACTGAGAAAACTGGATATCCACTTGCAAAAGAATAGTTAGACCCTGTGGCAGTTTGAGGTTATTTATGAATTCCAAAAAGAGAGATTATGTTTGCAAACTGGTCTGTTCTTCTGGACATGATACTCTTTGATTATATTATATTTAGCTGAGATACCTTTGATTAAGTAATGTTAAGATTAGGGCTTTGATTTGACTATGTCATTAGGGTGACTCAGTTTGAGTCCTCACCCCCTTTGTGGGCTATATAAAATGGACACTCAATCAAGGAGACACACAGAAGCAGATATGTGAGAAAAGAGGAAGGGAACACCATAGACACAGAAGAGGATCCTGCAGCCCCAGGAAGAGAGATGAGCCAATCAGCTGATAGTTTACAGCTGACCTTCTGAAGAGACCAGAGTGGCTGAGCCCAGAAAGAAATGAGCCCTCCAACCTACAACTGAGATTGAAAGGAGCTGGGACCATGGAGCCTTAAGAGAGAGAGGAAGGCTGAACCCTTGCCAACATCGCCTGCCATCTTGCTTCAACACATGGCAACAGGCTTTGGGTGAGGAAGTACCTTTTATGGGACCTTGAGTTGGACTCTTTAGAGCCTTGTAACAGTGAGCTTTTATCCCAAATAAATACCCTTTATAGAAGCCAACAGATTTCTGGTACTTTGCATTAGCACCCCTTTGGCTGACTAATACAGACCCATAACTCATACCATATACAAAAATGAATTCTAAATTGATCAAGGACCTAAATGTAAGAGCTAAAACCATAATATACCTAGAAGAAAATGTCAGGAGGATCCTTCATAATCTTGAATGTGATAGTGATTTCTTAGGTATGAAACATAAATATAAGCAGCAAAAGAAAAATAGATAAGATGGACACCATCAAAATTTAAAAATTTGTGTTTCCAAGGATATCCTCCAGAAAGTGAAAAGATAATTTACAGAATGGGAGAAAATAATTGCTAGCATATGGAATTGTTCTCTTAACCATATCTGATAATGGTTAAATGTTCAGAATATATAAAGAACTACTACAGTTCAACAACAAAAAGACAAATAACCCAATTAAAATGGGTAAAGGACTTAAATAGGCATTTCTCCGAAGACGATATACAAATGGCCAATAAGCACATGAAAACTGCTTAGCGTAACATCATTGGTCATTAGGGAAATGCAAGTTAAAACTATAGTGAGATATCACTTTATATCCACTAGGTTGGCTATTATTAAAATTTTTTAAAACCAGAAAAGAATCTGTGTTGGTAAAGATATGAAGAAATATGAACCCTTACACATTTCTGGTGGCACTGTAAAATGGGGCAGCCACTTTCGAAATCAGTTTGTCACTTCCTCAGAAAGTTGAAAATAGACTTATCATATGACCTGACAAGACCACTTCTTCATATATAACCCAAATAATTGAAACAGGTGCTTGACAATAGCCAAAAAGTAGAAGCAAACCAAATTTCCATTAACAAAGAATGGACATTTATATATATATAATGGAACATTATTCAGCTGTTAAAAGGGCAAAAGTTCTGATGCATGCTACAATATGCATTCTACAATATGGATGAACCTTAAAAACAGCATGTTTAGCGAAATAAGCCAGGCACAAAAGGGCAAATATTGTATGATCTCACTTATATGAAAAACCTGGAAGAAGCAAAGTTCATAGAGTCAGACAGTAGATTATAGATTACCAGGGGCAGGGAGGAAGGGAAGGTGGGGGAGTTATTGTTTCATGGGTGTAGAGTTTCTGTTTGAGGTGATGAAAAAGTTGGGGTAATGGATATTGGTGGATATTGGTGATGGTAGCACAATATTGTGAATGTAATTAATACAACTGAATTGTACACTTGAATGTGGTTAAAATGGGAATTTTGAGTTGTATATATGTTACCACAATAAGAAGTTTAAAAAGAATTCTCCTTTTTCAAATTACAGATTTGTGTGAAGCCGGAATTTCTTCATAGTCTTCACCGAAATGTAAATAACAACATTTGAATATGTATGCAGATTTAAAAATCTAGATATTAGACTAAATATTTAGGAGATTTGCAAAAATATAAAACAGTGCCACTTGTCATTAAATATTTTTTTTTGTTTTAGAAATATTGCTGCTTTTAATTTAAAATGTTATATATGTCATCACTTATAATTGTTATTACCAACTAATTAATAAATGCTTTCATGATTTCTCCATTTTGATTTCTAATATGGTAAATATCAATAGATTTAACTCACATAAACAAAAGTTCTTTGGGGTCCTTAATAATTTTAAGTGTATAAAGGGATCCTAAGACCCTAACTTATAATATGACAAGGATGGATTTGATAAATTATCTGATTCTATGTTGCATGTAGGTCTGTTACACTCGAGTTGTATTAATTAGGATTATGATAATGTTGGTAATTGAGTACCTTGAAGTTATGCTGGATAGAGCAACTATTTTGTCACATTATACAAGTAAATCATCCATTATGATAATATGAGCTAAACATTGTTTCGGTATTGGTTTTAATATTTTAATATTTTTCTCTAAACTATTATTCTTTTTGTTGTTTCCATAATGGGATATTTCATGTCATTGCAAATAATTCAAAACTATAATTTTAATGACTCCATAATATACCATCATAGAGTTTTTAATTTATTTAATTATTCCTATAGTTATGGAAATTGAGTTTCTTTCTAGTTGAATCAAAACTTTTAGGTAAACTTAATGCATTAAAAATGCCAAACATTTTACATTCCTATTAATAGTCATAAGATCTTTTGTTATGTAAATTGGAACCAAAATGTATGTCTTTTTTGATAAGGAAACAGAATCGCAGCAAAGTCCAGGTAGAGCACACAATAAGAAGATATAGTCAACTAATACTTAAATCTGGAAGAAACAATTCCAGATGCACAGTGTAGCATATGGAATTGTTCTCTTTTGCTTTTGAGTGTGCTTCCTGGTCATTACTGAAGGTGGACATCACAGATGTGTCTTGGTTCACTACTTTGATGCACTATTTCCTTCTTTTGCCACTTTTCATCTAGTTTGTTACTATTCCCAAGCTTTTTTCCTACCTTTTGGAATTAGAGACAAAAAAATTTAAATATTAACATTGAGCAATTGTCTGAAAATCGATATATTGTCTG
The DNA here is from genome assembly GCA_026826555.1 of Tolypeutes matacus. Taxonomy (NCBI): domain Eukaryota; kingdom Metazoa; phylum Chordata; class Mammalia; order Cingulata; family Chlamyphoridae; genus Tolypeutes; species Tolypeutes matacus. Next base: position 12,809,772 of record JAKSZT010053928.1, read on the forward strand.
ATCTATAATTTCCCACTACTTTTCAGTAGCAAACAGTTTTCTTTTACATTTCCAGATCCAAAATTTTTAAGAGATTTGAAATATCCATTAAAAACCATCTTATTGAGCCCACCCTAAGACATCTCATTAGCAAAACTATGAGATGTGGTCTGAGGGCCTCACTATGAATAACAAAAACACTAAGAGCACTAAGGAAATTCCCAGAGATTAGAGATTATCTCCCATGAGTCTGGATAAAAGCTGAACCTCTCTTTGGGCAAAACCAAATTCTTTGCTACACAATCCTTCAAATACAGTAGAGTTATAGGTTTACTGTTATCTAAGAAAGAGAATCATTATACTCCAAAAGATCCAAAAATTTATCTCTGGTCAGGGTAACATTGCAGTGTTAAAACAATTTTAATTATCATTTTACCTTAAACCCTAGTACTTATAAACCTCTAGCAATAACCTTGGTACATTATCTCCTTCTCATAAGATAATCTACATATCAGTTTTTAAAAATAGCTGTCATTTTCAAGGTCATTTGAAATGACCTTGAAAAAATTTCCTTCTGTTCCTAAATTTGGTAGTGGTAATTGACAGTTTCTACCTTCTTTCTTCATAACAACTCTGTAGAGATGCCCCATCCCAGGCTGCTTCCTGGCTCAGGGGAAACTGATCTTGCCCTTGCCAGTGATTAGTTCAGCAGTGGACTGATGACCTAATACTAAGTACTGAAATTGGAGGGATGTCTGCTCCAGGGCTTCTGGAAAACTTATTTTGCCCCCAAGAAAAGCCACAAGAAAAGATGGTCTTTGTTCTTCCTCTGAACGTTGCCTGTCCAGCAACATCTTGCTCAGTCAGCACTGAGGATGGCAGAGCAGAGATATGAAAAGAACATGGATTCTTGGTGAAATTATTGAGCCACCAAACGAACTAATAGGGAAACCTATCCTTCTTCCTCTGGACTGCCTTCATTTGAGCCGTTTTGAAGCCAAAAGCATCCTAGTCAATAAACAGTTGACTGGTTTGCATGTAAAATGTGATGATATATAGTGCTGTCTGAAATTATTTAAAATTATAGTCTACCTATCATTCTCTATTATATTTATGATTATCTTATATATTGATTACTGGAACTAATATACAAATGAAAGGAAACATGGAACCAATAACATTCATTTAGCTATTGTCGTAATATTCACAGGGGCACCCATTCCCATCCCCAGCCCTAAGCAGCTGCTATTTACTTTCTGTGCCTATAGATTTGCCTTTTCTGGATGTTTCATATGAATGGAAGCATGTGATATGTCATCTTTTGTGTCTGGCTTCTTTTACTTAATGTAATCTTTCTGAGACTCAACCATCTTTTAACACCTATAGTACTTCATTCCTTTCATCGCCACATAGTATTCCATTATATGGATATATCCTTTTTTGTTTATCCATTTATAATTCATTTGGATTGTCGCCACATTTTGGCTATTATGAATAATGCTGCTTTCAATCAGTGATGTGTGTGTGTGTGGTAACATCTGATGGTGTTCTCAGATTGAGTAGTCACTTAGTGACTTCATAGCCCAGACAAGGGCCCAGTGACCATCTAGCCATGGTCCTCCCAACAGACATTGCAAGCTCCTGCACTGGCACCCACAGTAATGCCCCACTCCTTCAGAACACCCACTAATCAACCATGTTTCACCTGTGTCCTGGAACGTTATTCCTGCTTTCCTGACAACTGTGGACAAGCTCTGGCCTGGGCAACCGGGTGAACTACTCTGCTGTACAGAGGGCTGAACCACACCTTCCCGGTGAGGTCCCAAGGTCCTTTTAGCTTTGGGAAGGGCAACTGTCCCATGTTTGTACTACTTTTGGATACTCTACCTCAGCCATAGGGTACCCAGAGTTTTCTTTACATCTGTACAGTTACTATCTTATCATAATTTAATAATTATTTATATTAAATGTTGTGTAAATTAATATGTTATTTCTGTCTCCTGATTGGAACTTAGAATGATACCAGTTGTTAAGTTTCTTTTGCCCAGTTAATATTATTGATTTTCAAGTTTCTCAGTTTACAGTGGAAAAAGCTTAATTACATATTGCTATCTATGAAAAATAATTGAATAAGACTGTTTTATATCATCTTCACACTTGTCTTCATGGAAGATGGCTTTTTCGCTAGCAAATATTGAACATAGTCTAGAATTACCTACACAAAGGAAAATTAGAGCATTCATTGAGCAAATGAAGTGTTGTTGATCCCATTTCCAATACAAATGCTTGTTTTAATATTGAGTTATCCTCACGACAGATTTTGTAGGGATTGATTGTTTTTCAGTAAGGCATACTACTAAGAAGACTGAAGACAGCATCTTGAAACTAAGTGAGGTAGATGTAAAGTTTTTCATATGGTCATCTATACGATGATTATTTAAAGTAAAAGGTTTCAATGAAACATAACTATATACATATAAGTTTTAAGATATGAAGTTTTTAGTTCACAAAGTCATTGGTTAATTGTGACTGTGTTTTTATTTCTGTTGCCAGGGCAAACATTACACAGTGTGGGTCATTATCTCTTCCTTACTCTTATCCAGTTTCCTCATCCGGAAAATGGAGATAACTTCTTTTGTTTTCTGCATTGAATAACAGCCAAGGCTTAAGAATGAAAACATTCCTTTTTGACTAATATCTAGTTCATTTCATCATTTTTCTTGGAAAGTTATGGCAAAACTGTACGTGTCTCTGTTTTCTTCTCAATTCTTTTCTCTACCATCCATATATACCACCAATCAAACTAACTAACTAAACTGAGTTTTATTTTGGAACAGTCACTCATTCTTTCAGATAGTAGATATTTATAAGCACAGTGCCAGGCACTATGCCACAAAAAGAGAGTTATTTCTGGCAAATATGATATAGCAAAAGGGACCTAAGGCTGGAGTTGGACAAATCAGTACTCATATCCCAGCTCTAGACTCTTGAATACAGTATCACTTTGATTAAGGTATTTTTCCCCTGTGTTTTTAGTTCTCATTGTAAAATAGTGATAATGATATATTTTGGGGTTTTTATGGTAAAGTCTAAAGTTCATGTTTGTCAAGTGTATAACACAATGCTTGGCAGCAAGTAGATACTTTTAAACACTATTAACATTGTATTTGGGTATTTTTCTAATAACAAAAAAATCACATTACTTTTACATACTGTACATGTTCTCAGCCTGGAAAATTTCTTGGAAAATTTGCTATTACCTACCTGAGGAGTTTCTCTTACAAAATGTCCACTTTTCTTTCTATCTTGAAAGAATCGATCTTATCCATTTCTGTGCCTCCTCTGTGTCTCAGAAAACTTGGGGTTTCACTTATACAACATTATAATAAATTGACATTCAAGTATGTCTCTGTTAATAGACTGTCTGCTCCTCAAGAACAGAAGCCGTATTCTTCACATGTATATACCAAACCTGAAATTGGGCTTGTAACCTAGTAGGCAACTCAATAATTATTTATTCTTAAGTAGAAATGAACCATGCCTTAAGGTATAAAAGTCTTGTACACAAAATAGACAGCATCAAAATTACTGAAAATTTATTTGTTAAATAGTATTTTCTCTATAACTATATTGTATTTGAATAACATGTTGTTCAAAAACATATTTATTGGAAATTTCTACATTAGTTAAATTATTCTGAATGAGCTCAGAGAACAAATCTTTTTCTTTAATGGAATGGCTTCTCAATGCAATACATCTTTCCTTATGAACAATCAGTGTTTACATATTTTTCCATACTGTGGTGGGTTGAGTTATGTACCCCAATTTAGATAGTTTCTTGGTCTTAATCTGCATTCTTGTGGGTGTGAACCCATTTTAAATAGGATTTCTTGAAGATGTTATTTTAATTAAGGTGTGACCCAGATGAATGAAGTTGGGTCTTAATTTGGATTACTGGAGTCCTCTATACTCAGAAGAAATTTGGAGAGAGAGAAAAGGAGAGAAGCCATGCGGAGGAGCTAGGAGTCTGGAGCCCAAAGTCAACAGAACCTGGGAGGGAAAGGAAAAGACTTCACCTTGTGATGGGAAAGGAAGGAATCCAAGGATTGCCAGCCAGTCAGTGCTGCTGACCCAGGAGGAAGCAAGCCTTCCAGCCTCCGAAACAGTGACACAACAAATTTCCACTATTTAAACAAGCCCATTTTGTGATAGTTGTTATAACAGCCTGAAAAACTAATACAATAACTATCATATTAAAATATTCAAACTTCATCTTTAAATTACCAAAGAAACACACAATTATAACACAACTCTCTTTCTTAAAAGAAAGTGAAGTTCTTTCTTTTTTAAAATCCATCAATTCAGTTAAATGCATTTAGCATTTAGCATTTTTATACTTTTAAAAACTCAGATTTTTAAATCTATGTCATTGTTTTAAATCTCGGGAAATATCTTCTTCACCAATCTTATTTTGGACATTAATATAGTACTTTTTGTTATTATTTCATTGGATATGCCAAAATATAACTTTTAAAATGTCAATAACAAACTGTAGAAATAGAAAAATATTTCGTTGGCAAATAGTTTTCATATTCAAACATAAATATTTACTCATTACCTCTTGTATTTATAGGTCAGGAAAGTAAAATAATATTTATCTTTCATATAGCTTTAATTAGTAAAGCCCTTAGCTTTAATTAGTAATTAGTAAAAACCTTCATATTGCTAACTCAAAGAATATAGCTCTCTACTTCAATATTAATCTCACTACACATACATATTTTTTGTTATGAATTGTTATACATGAAATTGAGGGGGAAAAAAACATAACCACCCCTAGTGAAATCTGCTTTTAAAATAAAAGCATTGAGGGGGCAGTTGCGGCTGAAATGGTTGGGCGTCCATCTCCCATATGGAAGGACCTGGGTTCAATCCCCGGGACCTCCTGGTAAAATAAAGAAAAATATAGAAGGCACGTGGGCTGCCAGGCTCTGTGTGCAGGCACATTATCAGGCACCGCAAGTGGGTGAGCCCCCAGGCCCCATGCACGTGTGTGCTGCCAGATCCCACGCGTGGGTGTGCCAGACCCTGCTGAGCCATGCAGCAAAATGATGATGTAATAGGAGAGTGACACAATGGAGAGCCAAGATGAGACATGCGGATAAACCAGAAACTGAGTTGGCACAAATGGCAGAATGCCTTTCTGCCACATCAGAGGTTCCCAGGATCGAATCCTGGTGAAGACAGGAGGAGAAGGATGAGAAAAGAGGGCAGGAAACAGACACAGAGAATTGCCCAGTGAATGGACACAAAAACAGCAAAAATCGGGGGTGGGGGGTAGGGTTTTTTTTTAATGGATAAAAGTAAATAAATAAATAAATCTTTAAATAAAAAAGTAAATAAATAAAAGCATTGAACTGTGAAACGTTAGACCCAGATTTCAATCTCAAACTTCCTAGAAATTATCTGATGGTAGCTAATCACTCCATTATATGTGATATTTAACTTTGTTGAAACTCAGTTTTCCCTCTATTAGGTAGGCAGTTAAAAAAAATAATTTAAGAAGTTGCTTTGTACAAAGTGTCTTTACATTGTATTCTTGTCAGGGAATAGTTATTTTCAGGGAATAAAAATGTATTCAAGCTAGTATAAATAAAATAACTTACTTATTATAAGAATGAAATTGGAAATCTCATAGGCCAAAACGTAGCTAAGCCATATAGAGATTGGAACTGGAGCTGAGGTCAGGAACCAAATCAAAATATCTCACTATCATGAAGTGGGTGTAGCTCAATGATTGAGCATCTACCTCACATGTCCTGGATTCAATACCCAGAACCTCCTAAAAATATATATACATTTATATATATACTTATATATATGACTCTCTCAATGTTTGCATCATTTCTCTCTCTCTCTCTCTCCCCCTATACACACACACACGCGCGTATATCTCACTCTCTCAATGTTTGCATGGTTACTCTTATTTCTGCTTATATTTGCTTTACTCTTTTGGCTGGTGTCTTGTTTGCTCATGGCTGGACATAGGTACCCTAGCGTCAATTCTGGATCACTCAGTTCATGTTCCCACAGCATTCTAACTCACTCTGTCTCACCCCAATTTAAGCATTCCCTGGAAAGAGAAACTTATTATATCATTTAAGTGTATGGATTGTTTCCCTGTGATCAGCGTCCTCATATACCCTCCTAAGGTATTGCCGTAGGAAAGGATGGGAGAGCCACAGGGTACGCACATGGTTGTCTAGGTTCATCTTTCAGCACAAGTTATACATGGGAGACAGTTTCAAAAAAGGAGTGAGGGCTGGCTAGGCACTTACAGTGATTGCTATAATAATTATTCACATTTTGTAGATGATGGACTTGAAGCTGAGGGTGGTTGAGAAATTGTTTTAACATCATAATTTATTAAGGATTAGTACCAACATTTGAACACAGATATTATCATTCCAAGTCCAGCAAATGGTTGTCCACATCATAAATGATCCCTTCTAACATTTAAGTTAATTGAAATCATGGATGTATCTCTAACTAACAAACTAAGACCTACAGGGACTGATCAGGTCCCTTAGGTACCAAAGCTTTTTTGTTTGTTTGTTTGTAAAGGATACTTTACCTAGCCCATTCCTCTAAATCAGTGTTTCTCAAGACTTGGCCCATTTATCACAGGCAAGTCCTACATCCTAATCATCTGGATGGATGGTTAAAATACAGATTCTGGGCCCAAATTCAGATCTCTGAAACAAAATCTTGATGTGGGACCTTGAACTATCAGTTTTCAGAAAGCTCCCCAGATGATTCTTATGAATGCAATGGTTTATATCCTCAGAGTTGTCTCTATTAGATAAGCAAAAGGTAATGTATGGTATTATTTTAGCTCTCCACAAAAATGCCTTTACTTAATTAAAATTTAATGCTATATTTTTGGATTTCATAGAATGGGGAAATTATCTGAATGAAGCTCTAAAAATTCTTATTGAAGCTCTATGTTTGATTCCCCTTAGTTTGGTGAGAGCATGCATGTTAAAATTAGATGGAAGAGAAGCACAGTAACCTTGCCCTTCTTAGGTGGCCTTTGTAGATGACCTATCCCCTGAGCAGATGGCCCAGGGTAAGTCATGCATTATGAATTTATTTAATCATTCATTCATTCAAAAAATACCTACCAAGCACATTGCAGCACGCATGTGTTGGTTCTCCAATATATCTGAGAATGATTGTGCTTATATTTCTAAGGGAGTTGGGGAAGAATCATAAGACACAGAGATTTGGTTCATTTAATTATTGTTGGATATTTGCACTATTTGCTTTTTTCCCCTCCATTGCTGAAGTTGTTTTCTATAGGAAAAAACAAACTGAGCAGCAATGAAAGGAACTTGACTTGCCTCTGCAGCCAGCAAGATTTATCAGTTTCTGAAAATGCTCAGAATGCTGAGTAATGGCTGCAAGTTAAACAGGCCAGTCAGCCCCTTTTCTGCAGCTCAATTAATGTCTTCTATAGTGTGTTTTGTCCCAACCGTTTTTAAAACCCTGTTTCTAACCTCAAAATGAACTTTAAAAATAAAACATACTATGAATTTACCAATATTTTCTTTATTCAAATCAATAGCATCAAATGCCCTTTTCTAAGGACCCCTGTCTTTGTTATAAGATGGTAGAAATATTGAAAATGGTTATATCTCTAGTTTCTAAAAAATGCTAAACAATTTCCTGAAAGAAATACCTTTCCTTGCATCCAGTGACTAAAGGAATTGATGTTACATTAGTTACATTGAATTTTCCATTAAAAAAAAAAAAGAAAAAGAAAATCTCGTTTTCATCTGAGCTGAGAACAAGCAGTGCTGCTCGATAAAGAAATGTTTTTATTTCCACCCTCCCCACAACATCTCCAAACTGCAGTAGTACATTGCTGCAAAGCTATACATTTTATAACTTTCCCCGTCAGCTGTTTAGCTCTCCTAAAAATTCATTTTTAGAGAGGGGGCAAAAAATAAAAATACAATGCCGATTATTTTATTATATCCTGCCATCTGTTTCATGGAGATTGTGGTACTATGAAATGATAGGAATTGAAATAGAATGTAATTGTAGTATGAATTAATTTTGCCAAGTTGTATTATTTTTAGAAACAAATCTTTGAGAAATAAAATTTAAACTGTATTACTTGATACACAGGAATAAATAGCAATGTAAATAAAATATATCTAATGAAAATATTAGATATTAGATATTAGATATTAGATATGGACTTCTGGAATATGTTTTAGGGATTTTGCTTTAAAATATGAGTGGGGTTTTTTTGGTGAAAGTTTGAGGTTTAAAATTACATAGTAGATTTGGTATAATAACATAACACCAAATCCCAAATAACAGGCATTTCTGTGATAAAGGTCAGCTTAATCATGAAATGCAGTTATAAAATCAGTCTTCGGGAATTATTATTTCAAAATAATTTTTATTAATAATTATACATTTTTCAGTGCAAAGTTTCAAAACATGGTTGACTTCTCTCTGCTACTTTACATTCCTGTGGTTTGCCTCATAGCTTCTAAAAAGGTTTCCTAAAATCAAAGTTTTGAACCGTTCTGACATCCTTAGATTTTTGTAAGGTATCACAAATCTAATTTCTTCTAACCTAAACTAAAGCTCTACTTGTAAAATCTTTTGAAGAAACCCTTTATAGTGTCTAAAATTAAACAAAGAATCCCTTCCTAAAACATGCAACCCCCAATTTAAAAATCTGGAATAAAAAAAAAATACGTAGTAGAACTAATAGGCTCTTTCTGTCTCATTAAATTAGACAGAAAATTCAAGGGCTTATTAAGTTCCTATCACTCTGTTGTATGCTGTGTTAGTTAGTTTTTTTTTTTTTTTTAATCCATCTTGTGCCCATTGAGTTTTAAAGATTATATAGATGATAAGCTATGGTGATGAGGAAAAGTTTTTTGGCCTGTACTCTGTTTAATAAAAGCAAAATTTTGCCAAATTCCCATTCATTCTTTTAATTTTGCTAGAAATGCGTAGATTGCATCACCTCTAAGATTGAAGAGGAAATGCAATTACTTTAACTCACAAAAGTTTGTAGGTTTGTGATTCATATAAATGTTTAAGAACACTTTTGTCTTTGAGATTTTGGCTGTTCATTTAACTTCTCTTTCTTTCCTTGCTGAGTTTGCATGTGTGGGGCCTACTGAGCCAGGAGAGAAGCAATAGAATAAACAAAAAAGATAATTGATGTGGAAAGAGGCACCCAAACCTTTAAAAATAATTTCACATCAATACTCTAACCAATGATAAATGAAACCTTAATAGCGTATGTAGGGAAACAAATATTATCTATGCCAAAAGCTGTGTTTTTAGAACCTTCTATTTGAAATTTCCCTTAAAAATGGAAGACAGTGTTATTTAAAAAATCACTGTTATTTATGAATATTGAAGTATTAATGAAATTAGTTAATTTGATTTATCCTGCAATTTTATTTTTCCTTTCCATCATATAAGCCCTTAAAAAATAACAGTGCTTTAGTGACTTTAACACAGTATTGCAACTAGTCAGTTAGTAGATTAAGAGTCAGACATCCTCAATAAATATTCTTAAATAGCTCTTCCCAGCCATCTACCTATCCATCTATCTTTTAAACAAACATTTAGTGCTTTTGTTGAGCCAAGAACTTTGCTATTTTGAAATAGAACTAGAAAATCACAACTGCTTACTTGACTTCAGATGGTTGGTTGAGTTTTACAGGTTCATTGTACCTTCTAGGAGGCAGAAAGGCAGATTTAAATGCTAAAAGAACTTGCAGATTGGATCTGAGAGTAACTTTATTAATTATACATTAAAGCTCCTGGAAAACAGTATTATCAGCAAGGTTGTTTGTATGGGAAGTAAATGTTTTATATCCATATATGATTCCATTCATTTGTCAGACACAGAGACACAGAAGCCAAAGGTAGGGTTTTGGTCTGTTCCACGGTATCAGACTGAGTTTGTATAATCATAGTCATTCACCTTGATAATGTGTGCATAGAAAATCATCTTCACTATCTGGAAGGACAACTTAAAATCCTCTTAGCAGGTGTTTGACTTACAGTCACAGATGTACAAACACATGCCTCACACTCATTTGCCCCTCTTATGAATGAGATTCTTTTTCTATAATAAATGCAAAATTATTTTATTTATTTGTATTGATTCAAGTAACCATAATTACTTACTCACTAAAGAAAATAATTTTCTTTGAGAATTAAAGTAAAAAGTGAGTTCTTTCACTAGGTTATTGTGATCATTCTACCATTTGTAAGAATCTGCTTGTCACCAATTTTAACAATTATTACCACCCGCTATTGAAAAAAATAGCTCACCATGAGCTAAGCATTGTCTTCAAGAAAAATTCTAGAGCAGTGAGTTTTCTCTGGCCCTACTCTAACCTTGCACCCTCATTCCATCTTTTTCTATAGCGTCTTCCTGGTACTTGGTAATTCTGCCAGAAAATCCCCATTAAAAGTACTTAATCCACAAGTATCCTTTCACAGAAACTAATAACAATTTTCCACCTGAATTCCACACTCTACCTTATCCCACCAAAAAAAAGAGAACACATATGCCCTCAGTCTAATGGGTTGCTTCAGATACTGTGAAGTGAGTTCAACATTGAAAAAAAAGCAGTATCCTGAAATTAATTTACTTTGATGTATGAACAGCTCATATACTTCTCAAAGAAAGGAATTCCCTTTCAAAAGGGAATGCTTGTTAACTGAACTGAAAATGTTACTTAATTGAATTTCCGACGATGTGAAGAGAAATATTTTTTAGCAAAGAAGACTTTCTTCAGATTTGGTGTTGTCTGATTTAGCAATTTAAAAAACAGGATGCTCCGTTAAGTTTGACTTTCAGATAAGTAAAGAAAAAAATTTTTTCTTTCTTTTTTTTTTTTTTTGTTTTTTTTGAGGTACCAGGGCTTGAACCTTGGACCGTATATGTGGGAAGCCAGCGCTCAACCACTGAGCCACACCCGCTCCCCAGATAAGTAAAGAAAAAATTTTGTATATAAGTATCTTTTGTTTCTCAGAAATTCAAGTTTAACTGGGTATTAGGTATTTTATCTGGCAACTCTATTCAGAATGCACAAAAAATCGTGCTAGTTACTAGTATTCTTCGTTGCATGATGCCAACCCTGGCCCTCTCTACCTCTCATGTGCCAGCCCAGCCCCAGGTGATGAGTTCGTCCTTGGACACCATTGTGCTTGTCCCACCCAGCAGCTGTCATAGCAAATCCAAGCACTATTCTAGGCCAACCCAGTAACATTTTAAAAACGAAAACGATAAGGCCCTTTCTAGCCCAGGGGACCTTGAAACCTTATTGGCTGACTAGAAAGTGAGAAATAGTTGGGAATTTGAGGAGAAAGAAGAATAATTTAAGGGACGCTTTAGTTGAATAGAATAATAATATTAAATTTATTTACAACTTCAGCTGCTACCTCCTATTGAAGAAAACAAGAAGGAAATTTTTCTCAGCACTTAAAAATGTTAGAGGGGGAGTCGCGTGAGGCGGCCGAGCAGCCCCTCGCTCCGCGCCGCCCGCGGCTCTCCCCGTCCGCGGCCCAGGCCTTCCCGGCACACGCCTGCTGGTCGGGGGCCGAAGCGAACGCGGATTTGTGTGTGCGCTAAAGAAGTAAACAGGTCATGGCACGTTTAACAAAAAGACGACAGGCGGATACAAAAGCTATCCAGCATCTTTGGGCAGCTATTGAGATTATACGGAACCAGAAGCAAATTGCCAACATTGACCGTATTACAAAGTATATGTCTCGAGTCCACGGTATGCATCCAAAAGAGACCACCCGTCAGCTGAGCTTAGCTGTGAAAGATGGTCTTATTGTTGAAACTCTTACAGTGGGCTGCAAAGGTTCTAAAGCTGGTATTGAACAGGAAGGATATTGGTTGCCAGGAGATGAGATTATTTGTGCTTTTCCATATGCCTTCTTCCTCTTCAAGTTGAAGTTTCTTTGTTCAGTTTAATTCAACAAGCAGTTAATGAGATTATGTGTTCACCAAAATATTAGGCCTACAGTATGCAGCCTTTCTCCAGGACAGCAACCCCAAACAAGGACTGGGAAACAGAAAATCATGACTGGTAATGTTTTGAATGCCATTTGCCTGGAGAGGTGTTGATATGTGACCTGTGTTTTCGTGTGTATCATTCCAAGTGTTTGTCTGATGAGTTCAGGCTTAGAGACAGCAGTAGTCACTGGCAGTGCCCAGTTTGCAGGAGCATTAAGAAGAAAAATACAAACAAGCAGGAGATGAGCACATACCTGAGATTCATTGTCTCCCGCATGAAGGAGCGGGCCATAGATCTTAATAAAAAGGGGAAAGACAATAAGCATCCGATGTACAGGAGGCTGGTACATTCAGCTGTTGATGTTCGCACCATTCAAGAGAAAGTGAATGAAGGGAAATATCGGAGTTATGAAGAGTTCAAAGCTGATGCTCAATTACTTCTCCACAACACAGTGATTTTTTATGGAGCAGACAGTGAACAAGCTGACATAGCGAGGATGCTATATAAAGACACATGTCATGAGCTGGATGAACTACAGCTTTGCAAGAATTGCTTCTATTTGTCAAATGCTCGTCCTGACAATTGGTTCTGCTATCCTTGTATACCTAATCATGAGCTGGTTTGGGCTAAAATGAAAGGTTTTGGGTTTTGGCCAGCCAAAGTCATGCAGAAAGAGGACAATCAAGTTGACGTTCGCTTCTTTGGTCACCACCACCAGAGAGCCTGGATTCCTTCTGAAAATATCCAGGATATCACAGTCAACATTCATCGGTTGCATGTTAAGCGCAGTATGGGTTGGAAAAAGGCCTGTGACGAGCTGGAACTGCATCAACGTTTCCTTCGTGAAGGAAGATTTTGGAAGTTTAAGAATGAGGACCGAGGTGAGGAAGAAGCAGAGTCCAGTATCTCCTCTACCAGTAATGAGCAGCTGAAGGTTACTCAGGAACCAAGAGCAAAGAAAGGACGACGTAATCAAAGTGTGGAACCCAAAAAAGAAGAACCAGAGCCTGAAACTGAAGCAGTAAGTTCTAGCCAGGAAATTCCTACAATGCCTCAGCCAATAGAAAAAGTTTCAGTTTCAACTCAGACCAAGAAGTTAAGTGCCTCTTCTCCAAGAATGCTGCACCGAAGCACCCAGACCAGTAATGATGGAGTGTGTCAAAGCATGTGCCATGACAAATACACCAAAATTTTCAATGACTTTAAAGACCGAATGAAGTCCGATCACAAGCGAGAAACCGAAAGAGTTGTACGAGAAGCTCTAGAAAAGCTACGTTCTGAAATGGAAGAAGAAAAAAGACAAGCTGTAAATAAAGCTGTAGCTAATATGCAGGGTGAGATGGACAGAAAATGTAAGCAAGTAAAGGAAAAGTGTAAAGAAGAATTTGTAGAAGAAATTAAGAAGCTAGCAACACAGCACAAACAACTAATTTCTCAGACCAAGAAGAAGCAGTGGGTAAATATCAGTATTTTTTTTATCATCTGATATCTGAAAATGTATCATAGATATGGTGAAAATCTACTCAGAAAGGTGTATGTACCATATGCAAAAATTATTACTGAAATAAAAATCAAAGGTAAAATTCTCAACTTTAAGTTTTAAAATTTTATTAGAAATCTGTAATCTCTCAACCTCAGATCCCATATTACTGAAAGATTATTTTGTTAAAATGAGATTATGATACTGTACTATATAATTTATTTAGTAAAATTAACTTAAACAAAAAAAAATGTTAGAAAACATATTGAGAAGGAAGAGTAGAAATGAGTGCAAAAAAAAGCAGAAGTAGAATTTTTGTATTAACTATCTTTTTCTAGTTTTTCTTCACTGACACCTGGTAAAGAGGCATTGGTACGAGAATGGACAGATGGAAAGGATGGAGGACATACATTGAACTTTGTTCTCTTGCCTCACAAGTTTGACACATTCAGTTTGATATACCAATAATATTGTTAGATTAGATGAGTATTAAAATACTCTAGATTAGAGAAAAATTACTGTGGCTTCACAATTTTGTGATTATTATAATAATTGGGTAACCATCATAGCACCAGATTTGTACCAGATTTGCTGATAATAGTTCAGGGCAGCAGTGCAGTTCACTGCTTTTACATTCTCATACACATACATGCTGACTTGGTGAGCTGAGAGAGATGTCCAGTTTTCAATATCAATGCTGCAGTGTTCTACCTTCATTTCCCTCTACTTGAACTAAAAAAAGATGAATCAGTTGAAAATCAGAAACACCTAAATTTTTGAGTCAAGGTGCAAGTAAATGGTCAAAAGCCTAAGGTTTATTTTGTAGAATAGCTTATAAAAGGAATTTACTTATATTTTAGGATATCCAATGTTATTCTTTTCCATTTGCCAATTTCATATTCTTTGCTTTGTCCAGTGCTTTGTACATGGTATTCATTCAATAAATACTTGAGGAAATGAATAAACTGGATTGCACACACCATGTGTCAAACACCCAGACAGGGACAGACCTGGGTAAGGCTCTACTGTGACAGGCATGCTGGGCATCTGGTAGTGTGCACTTTGTACAAATCTGGTGATAATCATCAGCCGACTTGCACTTGATCTAGATAAAGCTGTAACAATATCTGGAGGGTCTCTTTAATCCAGCCCATTGTACAACAAAAGGTATATACTTAGAATGACTGAATTCACATTGTAGGCTGAAATATAAACCAGCTAACTTAAGTGTATTTTTTATAATAAATTGAGTATACTTTTGTCATAAATATAAATAACATGTACAGAAAATTTAATATACAGTGAGTTGTTGAATCAGGAAATTCTCTGCCTTTCATTTTTCAAGATCTATTTTCTGTAACTTCTTTGAGTTTGCTTTGTACAAAATGGCTCTCTTTTGAACAAAAGCCTCTAGTAACAATTGTAGATAAAATTGTTCTCTGCCTATAATTGTTCAACATTCAGATTTTATACATAGAGAGTCTTTATCAACTCAATTTTCATAGCCCTGATAATTCTAATCTCAGTTTCTCATAACTCTTTAAGGAGATTTTCTTTGTCTTCAGGTCATTCTGATAAGGAAAAGTGTCAAACACCAGGTACTCATTCCCCAGGCTAGTGAATTTATGTGCCAGCTTCTTCCCCCTGGCCCTCCTCAGCTGTCTCTTGTTCTTTCCCTATAGTTCTATTCTGCCTAGGGTTACCTGACTCCTTTTCAGTTCCATATCCTCCATGCCTTCAGTGGTTTTGCTTTGTGATGAAGTGGTTTCATACTATTTCCTTTGAGCAAGAAGAATAATTTCAACTTGAGTTTATGCAAAAGAGGCATCCCCCCCCGCCACCCTAAGCAGAATTCCTCATTCAGAAAACTTGTGTAACACCATTTAAGCCCTGTTCTGGCTACAGGAATTCTCTTGAACCATTTCATACCCTCATTTGTTCAAGCGACACTCCTAAGAGTGAAGGGTGAAAGAAAACAGCTACGAATCCTTAAAAACATTAATGCCTAGAAAATCAATAAAGTTTCTACCAAAGGGGTGTAATATATTTCTCCCAAGAACAGAGTCTAATCTATGACATGCCATGAGTACCAAAAAGATTTGTATACTAATTGGAAATACTGAGCTATTTCACTAAACAGTTAACAAAGAGAGAGTGTAACTATTTTTTCCCTCTAATATCTTCTGTTAAAATGCTAGAAATCCTTTTTGCTAGAATTTCCTTTGAAGGAAATTGTACTAAGTAAGCCTGACTGTTTTTTCTCTCATTATTGTCCCACAGCAATAAAAGGACAAATGCTGACTTTGGCACTATTTCCCCCAGCTGCTACTTATAGCCACATAACTCCCACCTTTACTAGCACAATTGGCGAAAATGACCTGCATTGCCTGAGAGAGAACAGCAAGAATAATGGCATTCACTCTGTCTCTGTCTTTGTGAGGTTTATATTAAATTACTTTTAGACCGTGGTTTTCAAATAAAATTGAATAGACTCCTGACATTTTCACAAAGGAGAGGGAGAGAAGGAGAGAGATGAGAAGCAAGAATGAGATGGGGGCTGAGGAAAAGGAAAAAAATGGAGAACCAAGAAGAGTTTGGAGGGAAAAGAAGAGCAATGAGAGAGGGACGAGCGATTAAATGAGTAGGGCTGGCCACCATTCTTTCACCTCTCCATGTAAATCTGCTATGGCTTTCACCTTGCTCAAAACCCACCACACACAACCTGGGTTTAGTCAGTGCCTCCCCAATTTCCAGCTAAACAAGTTCTGGGAGACCTCAGACCTTTAGGCTTCTTTTAGGCATTTAGTGACTATTACCTCTTATTTGGTATCTCAAAATCTGCAACCACATACTCAGTCATGAGCAATTATATTTCTATTTTCCATATCCTCTCAAATCTCTTTGGTCAGAACACTCACCACTAAAATAAGAATATTTACATTTTAACATAGACGACCTCTTTACTAAAGAATCTTGATTTAATAATTTGTTTAGGATCATTATTTTTTTTATTATTTTTTAAAAGATAATTAGATTACATAAATGTTACAGAGACTATAGAGGGGATTCTCATGTGCCCTGCTCCCCACACCTCCCACATTAGCTCCAACTTTCATTGGTGTGGTACATTCATTGCAATTGATAGACACATTTTGAAGCATTGCCACTAAGCATGGATTATAGCTTAATTGTAGTTTATACTCTCTCCCACTCAATTCTGTAGGTTATGGCAAGATATATATTGACCTGGATCTGTCGTTGTAATGTCATTCAGAATGATTCCCAAGTCCTGAAAATGCCCCTGTATTATACTGTTTTTCCCTCTCTCTACCCTCAGAACTCCAGTGGCCACTTCCTCCACATCAAGATATTTCTTTCATTGCTAGAATCACAATAAGTCTATAGTAGATTACTAGTAAGTCTACTTTAGTCTATAGTTCATTCCCTAATCCTGAGTAATCTGGGATGGTAATGCCCACTCCAACTTTAATTGAGGGGGGCTTCTATCCCATATGGCCAAAGGATGGGACTCTCTTGCGTGCAATTGTAAACACTCTTGGTTCCTTGGTGTGTTGGTTATCTATCATCTCCTCATTGTTAGTTATCCTGGGTGAGTCAAATGAACTGGACAGTAGGTGTTGCAACTCTGTTGAGATTCAGGGCCCAGCTGACACATGGACAGTCCAAAGATTCAAGTCTCTTGGACATACAACTACCAACTTTAGTACTAATTATAAGTTCAAATAGAAGGACAGAAGAGCCATGTGTAGGGAAACCACAACTGAGTCCAACTCTGTCATACTGGGGAGCATAATTTCCAAAGTAGGGTCCACTGGCAAGGGAACAAACTCCTGAGCTATCTACCCTGACTATAGTGTTTGGATGTTTCCAGAGCCCTCAGGAGTCTTGCTATTTGGGGTAGTATCTACTTTGGCTGTCAATGAGATCCTCCTGAGACATGCATAAGTGTTACCTCTGGAATGACCTCCAGACTCACTTTGAAGTCTCTTAGCCATGTGAACTCATTTGTTTTTAGCTTTTCCCCCTTTTGGTCAAGATATTTTATTTTATTTTATTTTTTTCCAGATACATTGCTTGTTGGTACTTAGTAGCAATCCCTCGGTGCCAGGGAGGCTCATCCCTGGGAGTCATGTACCATGCTGGAGGGAAGTTATTTCCTTTATATACTAAGTTTGGCTAAGAGAGAGGCCACATTTGATCAACAAGGAAGCTCCCAGTAGGTAACTCTTAGGTACCCTATAACACTAGGCTAAGTTTTAATTTCAAGAGCAAAGGCTCATAAGCATAGTCATCAATATCAAGGGCCCATCAATGGACCATACTGCTTCACTAGTCATTGCCCCTGTACTTGGGGAATTGCTACTGTTCCATTAAAGAATGTGACAGAGCTCCCCAGGATGGGAATTTGATATTCTTTTGGTTATTGTGTGAATCTCCACCCACTGTGGCAATGCCGCATGAATTTGTGAACATGTTTATATGCCATCTATGTATGCCCAGGTGAACTTCCTCCCATGTATCCATCATCACTGACATCCCACACCAATGGTCCTCCCCTGCCACAGTTGTAACCCTTCTGTGATCTGAAACTTCTTCAAAAATGAAGCCAATAAAATAGCCAAATACAATTAATAAGAAAACGAAATAATAATGATAGTTTTAAACATAAGAAATAAAATAGAGACAAAATTTTAAAAGCCTAAAAATAAAATAAAATAATTGGGATATTAAAAAATAACGAAAAATATTAAAAAAAAATTTTTTTTTTACATTTTGCCTTTCATCACTGTAAGATCTGTTGTCCTGTATGTATAGTGACAATTTCTTCCATTTAATCCCCCAGTTTCTTACTTTTTTTCATTGTGTCTTCAAAGAAGTTTTAGGTCACAGTAAAGTCACATACAGAATACAGGGGACTCTCATTTATCTAACATCCTCCCCTTTTCCCCCTTTCTGTATTAATAACCTTTTTTATTTGTAGATTATACACTTGTTACAACTGATGTACAAATATTAAAACAAAGCTACTAACCTTGGTCATGGTTTACATTATGATTTCCATTTTGGACCACACACTTTTATAAATTTTTGATGAAATTTAACATGGCCTGTATCCATCATTCTTGATGCAAACTGATAACAGCTGTTCAAAGGAATCCCTGAAGTTATTATGAGTATGATTGTCAGGAAGAGATCCTGCATTTCACAAGTTTTACATTATAGACTATCCACAGTCCTTTTTTTACTGTGTTCTCTATAAGGAAAAGGCCACCCAATGATAATTGTGATTCTTCATTGAAGAACTACAGGCAAAGCCTAAAAACTATAGTAGGTCTGGATCTCAGTCCAAAAATTGTATGTAAGAATATTATGCTTCTTTACTTTGGTTTAATCAATTTAGTTGTCACTTTGTCACTGATTATTGTATTACACAACATATTAGTTGGTTTTTCTGTGTTAAAAAAAAAATCTCAGTGATTTATAAACAATAGTCACTGCTACTGTTTGGCTCTGTTCCATGCATTTTTTTTCACACCAGGACCCAGACTGAAACAACAAACACTATTTGACACATGCCATTCTAAAGGCAGAGGAAAAAGAACAAGAGATTCAGTGGAACCAAAATAATGCTTTTAAACTTCTGTTTGAAGATTATGCATTTTGTCTCATATTCCATTGGCCAAAGCAAGTCACATAGTCAAACTGACAATATACAAGGAAGTACCTTCCAGAGTGCTACTTGCTTGGAGGCCCTACAAGTCACATGGCAACTGGTAGAGATGTATAGCTGGGAATCTACCATAACTGAACATTACTGAAATGCCCATCTCACCCTCTTGTGTTCATAAGAACTGCTACTTCAGTGTAGGACTCAGTGTGCAGGAATTATTGGCAAAACTGTGACCCTCCATGTCTAGTAGCTGGTCTCTCAACTGTCCTTTCTAAGATTTTGTCACCTGGCTAGAATACTATCATCCTCTTCCTCATGTAGAGACTCTCCTTATTCACTTGTACAAATCTCTCCCTTCTCTCCCCTGCTCTAGGACTTCTAACATCATATCTGCAATGCATTTAAGATATTACAAAGAGAAAAAAAAGCTTTGATTTCAAGTAACTTCTGTTTACTGCTTTACGAAAATTCCTGAGGTAATAAAGATCTCACAAATTGCTTGAAATGATAGAGAAAGGAAAAACTATAAGCGGAGCATACAAAATTTATATCTCAATAAACTATCTCACCATATAATTAATTTTCTAATGGCTAAGGCTTACCATCCCAGTCCAAGATATATATATTTTAGCACTTTTATATTGTCAAAGCATCTTTCTATTTAGGAATTCATTAAGCATAAAACATTCCTTATACTGTTTAGTGTTTGAGTGATTTCCAGAGTTAAAGTAAAGAATTTATGGTATAATCAAATGCAGAGTCTGGAAATAGCAATTGTCTAGAAGATCAGACTGAATAAATTGTTTGTCAAATAAAATTTACCAAAGGGCAAAGAAATGCAGGGCTAAAGATAGACTAATATCTATTCGAGCTATATTTGAGTAAGAAAGTTCTCTGTGGAACAAAGCACAATCCTGTGGGCTACCACAGAATATGTTTGGTCAAGCAGGCTTTGGGAGCTGATTTGATGAAAGTATGTAAAACAATTTTTATTCATCAAATGCCACCCCAAACCTATTGCCATACTGGATTTATATTCAAAATTAACCCAATTGATGAGATTGCAATATAAGAGCGTGTGATTTTCTAAACACTTTATTCAATAGCTATACAAAGTAAGGCAAAAGATGCCCAATAATTGCACAATTTTGTTAATTAAGATAGTATTCTATGTTCATATTTCTTAAGTCCAAACATGCCTATAATGCAATGTTTTGCTTTGCTCTTTGTATTAACTTTATATTAGTATCCAAAGTAAATATAGATGATCTATTTGGCAAAGCAATAAATGACGCACTCAATTTGAACAAAATAATTTTTTGGTATTAGGTCAACAAAATCACTAGTGGATTGAGTGAGTTTTGTTCTTTTTAGTTTATTATTATTATGGTGTCCTGAAAATGCCCTTGAAATACCCAAATGCAGATATGGACATATTTTATCTATGTGACCTTATTTTAAGTGTAATCTGCATATGGCATGAAAATTTCAGGGATAGATAATAAAAAAGTTTTTAAAAATATCTTGTACATGGATGACCTTATAATTCCAAAAATAGGTTTTATTGAAAACCAAATGAAGTAAATAATTTTATTCTAGACATACCAAACCAAATTGTTTCTAGAAAATAAATGTATAAAACAATAATTATTAGGCTTGGGAAATTTTATGTAAAAAGCAATTTCTTTTGTGGGTGTTAAAAAAGAGTTACGTGAGATCACAACTGTAAGAATGACACTTTCCTCAGTGATTTTTATTATTATTGGCAGTAACATTCATTTATAAAATGAGTGGCAGGAACACCACAAAATGAACTGAAACATTTTCTCTCGGATTGCCTTGCCCAGATGGTATATGTACCCAGAATAGTAATGGGACTGTACAAGGAGCTGGCAATCATTTTGGCAGGAATCTATTTGTTTTTTTCTTAACCTGAACATCAAACCAGTTTAGGGACAGAATTGAAGATATATGATTTTTTCCTACTTCAAATCGTATATTGGAAGGTGGTCAAGATACATAAACGTACAATTTCATTGAGTGAATAATAGCTTAATAACACAGCTATTTGTATTATGTTTGTATACGGTTTGTTTAAGTTTAAAACCATATAGGTATTTTAAAAATATTTCATAACTATTAAACTGGAATGTCCTAATTTGGGAGTTAGGAGAGATATAAAAGTTTTTATTCCAATTCTACTATAACTAGCTGAGTAACCCTGGAAAATTGCATATTTATTTTGGAAGTAGGAAGCACATAAATTCTAAACAAAGAAATGTCAACTTTTCTTTAATTCAGTTTGCTTTTCTATTAAATAGAGAGATTATTAGACAATCTCTAACTTTCCTTTCAAGTTTGCCCATTTCTTGATTTTATGGTTTACTTATCTTGATTGGATTCTCTTAAAATAATTAACTTAACATTTCAGAAGTTGAAGTTAGAGGTTGAGGCAAACTAAGGCTTCTCTGTTTGAGAGCATGTCTTATAGGCTCTACCGACCTGTTCCTCACCAACATCAACATGCTACTACATTAAGGTGTTTTCCACATTGTAGCTAAAGTTGTAAAATGCACATCAAAACTTTAAAGTCTTTTATACTAATTTGATTTTAAAAACAAGGGGAAGAGAGTATATTTTGAAAAAGTCTGTTTCATGCCCATGTATGTCTGACCAGTTTCTCATTCTCTGTGTGGTATTCATTTGCTGCTTTGTGTTGCTGTGTCCCTCTCACAGCACCCTTGCTCAGCCCACCCCACATCCACAGCTCTGTCTATCCACAGCACAGTGGAAAGAATATAAACTTGGGAGCAGGATATCTGGATGTGATTCCCTAGATCTGCCACTAATCCACTTGTAACTTTGGGCAAGTTGGCACCCATTTTTCTTTCTTTATCTAAGGAAGGAATTGGCCTTTTAAAATAAGGTCCTTTCTACATATAACAATCTTTTTAGGAGAAGCCCCCTATTTTTTAATTAAATATAGTCTTTTTTTACCAATACATATTATAATATTTGAGAAGAATTTTATTTTCTTAGCCTTTATTTTTAAAACAGATAATACTTTTATTTCTCATACATTTAAAACAACTAAATTAAGCTGTTTTAACATTATTGATTTTCTGTGTCAGTGGCCTGTAATAGAAAAAAAGTCACATTCTCTGAAATAAAACATAAAAACTTATTTATATTTGAATAGTGATTAATGTGTAAAAGGCCAAATTTCTTCAAATACAAAGTGTCTTTAAGATTGCCTTCATGCGTAAGACTTTTGTGTGGAATGCCATAGTGAAAATGAAATTGTTTACTCTGAGCTCATATAGATTTTTCTTTTTGATTGGAAAAATTGAGATGCTCAGAGAAGTCTGAACTATGAGACCACCTGAAATAAAGTTACTTTAGATGAAGCTCTAGCCGCACATTAAAGGTAACCAAAACCATATGGTTTACGGGTTCTAGCCACCTCACTGTGAAGATATTTTGGCTGCAATAAATGCTTACTGTCAAGACCAATATGTAATACATGTGTAATCTATGGGAAAGAGAATGTATAAAATGTCCAGAAGCAAAAACCACATCTAGTAGTAGAACGTCTATCAAAATAAGTAATTAAGAAAGTCTCAGAAATAATACAGAATATTATCATTATATATGTTCTGAGCTTATAAAGCACCCTCCCCAAGAAATTGTAGTACTACTAAAACAGCATTCTAATGCTATGGACTTATTCTCCTTCCCCTTTTTTTCCTGTTAGTTGAATAGCACCATCATAATAGAATAGATCATTTCTTTTTGTTTATTATTTGTACTTTTTAATAAATTTCCCCCTCATTCTATTTTTGTCCTGAATTAATATTGGTCATATTACTGGTATTTATTATTTCTTTCTATTCACAAATTCTCCTTTATTTTCTTACAACCATTTTTATTTTCATATTTTTGTATTAGAGAAGTTGTGGGTTTATAGAACAATAATGCATAAAATACAGGATTCCTATACACCACCCCACCACCAATGTCTTGCATTGGTGTGGAACATTTGTTACAAGTGATTATAGAACATTTTTATAATTTTACTATTAATTAAAGTCCATGGTTTAATTTAGGATTCATTGTTTGTGTAATGTATTTCCATTAATTTTTTTCTAATTTTTACTGTTACCATACAACCTTTTTTTTTTTTCTTTTATAACCATCTCTTGCATTTCATTTTCTTTGGGATTCTTTCTTATCCCTTGTAGGTTTCTTATCTAATTGGCTTCTACTTTTTTTGTTTGTGTTTTGTTTTTCATTTTAAAATGTTATGAAGTATATTATTCATACATGAGCATACATAAAATAATAAGTGTATACTAAAAATTGTGAACTTACAAAACAAACATGTATAATATCATACAGGGCTCCCTTACATCACCCCATCACCAATACCTTGCATTGTTGTGAAACATTTGTAACAAATTATGAAAGAATATCTTCAAAGTGTTGCTACTAACTATAGTCCATATCTTATACTTGGTTTATTTTCCCCACAACTCACCCTATTATTGTTTTGTTCATAAACCATACAGTTTATCTAAAGTGTACAATCAATGGCATTTGGTATAATCACAGTTGTGCATTTATCACTTCAATCAATATAAGAGCATATTCATTACTCCAAAAAAAGAACAAAACAAACCACCATCATACTCATATGTTAGCACTGTTAATTATAAATCCTATTATGTGCTTTCACCATCTCTATTCATTTCCACACAACTGTTTACCAATTCTGCATAGTTAAACCTCAGCTTTACATTCTCATGTTCCATTCTCTGGTGACTTTTATTCTAGCTATTAACTCCGTGAGTTTGCGTATTTAGTTCATAATAGCAAAATCATACAATATTTGTCCTTTTGTGCCTGGTTTGTTTCATTCAACATAATGTCCTCCAGGTTCATTCATGTTGTCATATTCTTCACAAATTCATTTCTTCTTACATCTGAATAATATTCCATCAATTGTATATACCAGTTTGTTTATTCATTCATCAGTTGACCTAGGTTGTTTCTATCCTTTGGCAATTTGAATAATGCTGATATGAACTTCAGTGTGCAGATGGCTCTTCATGTAGCTGCTCTCAGATCTTCTGGGTATATTCCTAGTAGGGGTTTTGCCAGGTCACATGGCAGATCTATAACTAACTTCCTTAGGAACTGCCAAACAGACTTCCGCAGTGGCTGTACCATTCTCCATTCCTACCAACAGTGAATAAATGTTCCTTTCTCTCCACATCCTCTCCAACACTTGTAGTTTTCTGTTTGCTTAACAGTGGCCATTCTAGTAGGTATGAAATGATATCTCATTGTAGCTTTGATTTATATTTCCCTAATAGCCAGTGGTGTTTAACAGTTTTTCATGTTTTTTTTTTTTTTTTTTTTTGCCATCTATATTTCTTCTGTAGAAAACTGTCTTTTCAGGTTTTTTTCCCCATTTTTTTAAATTGGGCCATTTATCTTTTTATTGTTGAGTTATAGGATCTCGTTATGTATCATGGATATTAGACTCTTGTCAGTTGTGTGATTTCCAAATATTTTCTCCAATTGAGTGGGCTGCCTTATCACCCTCTTCACAAAGTCCTTTGAGTTGCAAAAGTGTTTAATTTTGAGAAGGTCCCACTTATCTATTTTTTTTTGTTTGTTCCTCGTGCTTTGGATGTAAGATTTAAGAGACCCCACATCCTACAGGTTTTGTAAATGTTTCCCTACATTGTTGTATTAGTCAGCCAAAGGGGTGCTAATGTGAAATACCAAAAATGGGTTGGTCTTTATAAAGGGTACTTATTTGGGGTAGAAGTCCACAGGTACCAGGCCACAAAGCGTTAAGTTTCTTCTTTCACCACAGTCCATTGCCACGTGTTAGAGCAAGACAGACAGCGTTTGCCAGGGTTCAGGCTTCTGGGGTTCCTCTCTTCCCGGGGCTGCGTTTCTCTGCGGGCTTAGCTCCTGTTTCCTCCACAAGGTCAGCTGTAGACGATCAGGCGAACAGCTTGCTTCTCTTCGCCTGGTGCCTTCTTTCCAACATCAAAGCTGCTTCTCAAAAGACTGCCTCAACTTTCCTTTGCCTTGCCTTTTATATTCAATTCCCCACCCACCAAGGGGTGGGGCTCAACGCCCTAATCCTAATCTAATCATGCCCAGATTAACAGATCAGTTTACAAGCATGATTCAATTATATTTTTGGAAGTCATAATTACATCAAACTGCCACAATTGTCTTCTAGGATTTTTTATGGTCCAGGTTTTTACATTTATGTCTTTGATCCATTTGGATTTGATTCTTGTATAGGGAGTGATATAGGGGCCCTCTTTCATTGTTTTGGTTATGGATATCCAGTACTCCTAGCACCATTTGTTGAAGAGACTGTTCTGTCCCAGAAAAGGACTTGGTAGGCTTATCAAAAATCTACAGATGAGGGTCTATTTCTGAAATCTCAATTCGATTCCATTGGCCAATGTGTCTATCTTTATGCCAATACCATGCTGTTTTGACCACTGTAGCTTTATAATACACATCAAGGTCAAGAAGCAGAGTCCTCCAGCTTAGCTCTTCTTTTTTAGGATATTTTTGGCTATTCAGGATCCCTTTCCCTTCCAAATAAATTTGGTAATTGACTTTTCTATTTCTGTATAGTAGGCTTTTGGAATGTTTATTGGTATTGCATTGAATCCATAAATCAGTTTGGATAGAATTGACGTCTTCACCAGGTTTAGTCTTCCAGTTCATGAACACAGATGTCCTTCCATTTGTTGAGGTCTTCTTTGATTTCTTTTAGCCCTGCTTTGTAGTTTTCTGAATATAGATCCTTTACATTCCTGGTTAAATTAATTCCTAAATATTAGAGTCTTTTTGTTGCTATCATAAATGGAAGTTTTTTCTTGATTTCCTCCTTAGCTTGTTCATTACAAGTGTACAAAAACACAACTCATTTTCACATGTTGACCTTGTATCCTAACACTTTCCTGAAATCATTTATTAGCTCTAATAGCTTTGTCATAGATATTTCAGAATTATCTAACTATAGGATCATGTCATCTGTGAATAGTGAGAGTTTTACTTCCTCTTTTCCAATTTGGATGTCTTTAATTTCTTCTTCTTCCTTAATTGCTCACGCTGGAACTTCTAGCACAATGTTGAATAACAATGGTGACAGTGGGCATCCTTGTCTTGTTCCTGATCTTAGAGAGAAAGTTTCCAACCTCTCCCCATTGAGTATGTTTTCTGTGGGATTTTTACATATGCCCTTTATTATGTTGAGGAACTTTCTTTCTATACATATCTTTTGAAGTAATTTTATCAAGAAGGATGCTGGATTTTGTAAAATGCCTTTTCTGTATCAATTGAAATGATCATGTGGTTTTTTTCCTTCAATTTGTTAATGTGGTACATTACGTTAATTGATTTTCTATGTTGAACCACCCTTGCATAATAGGAATAAAAACCACTTGATCATGGTGTATAATTCTTTTAATATGCTAATTCTCTAATATTATGATTCTTTGAATATGGTTTCGATTTGCAAGTATTTTGTTGTGAATTTTTGCATCTATGTTCATTAGAGAGACTGGTCTGTAATTTTCTTTTCTTGTAGTATCTTTATCTAGCTTTCGTATTTGGGTGATGTTGGCTTCAAAAAATGTCTTGGGTAATTTCCTTGCTTTTTCAATTTTTTTGGAAGAGTTTAAACAAGATTTGTATTAATTCTTCTCAAAATATTTGGTATAATTCATCTGTGAAGCCATCTGGTCCTGAACATTTCTTTGCTGGAAGATTTTTGATGACTGATTCAATCTCTTTACCTGTGATTGGTTTGTTAAGTTCCTGTATATATTTTTTAATTTTTAATATAATTTTTATTTTTATTTTATGAAAATAAAAGTATCTTTTATAAAAAGATACTTAGGTTACATAAATGTTACACAAAAAATATAGGGATTCCCATATGCCCCACTTCCCACACGTCCCACACCCTCCCACATAAACATCCTTCATTAGGGTGACACATTCATTGCAATGGAAAAACGCATCCTGGGCCTTTGCCACTGAGTATGGACCATAGTTCACATTGTAGTCTACACTGTCTCCCACACAGTTCTGCATGTTATGTGACGATATAAAATGGCCTATAGCTATAGTAGCAATGTCATTAAGATGATACCCAAGTCCCAAAAAAGCCCCCATATTACAACTGTTTTTCTCTCTCCCTGCCCCCAGAGCCTCCAGTGGTCACTGCCTCCACATCAATGTTGTAATTCCTTCCATTGTTAGAATCTCAGTGTCTATAGTAGAATACCAGTGAGTCCACTCTAGTCCATAGTTCATTCCCCAATCCTGAGGATTCTGGGATGGTGATGTCCACTCCACTTCTAATTGAGAGGAGGCTTCGATCCCATACAGCTGATGGATGGGACTCTCTTGCTTGCAGTTGTCCCATCTCTCGTTTGCTTGGTATGGTGGTTGTCAATCCTTACCTCCTTGTTAGTTGTCCTGGGTGAGTCCAATGAACTGCAGAGTAGGTGTTGCAACTCTGCTGAGGTTCCGGGCCCAGCTGGCACCTGGACAGCCCAAAGACTCAGTCTCTTGGACATATGCCTAAAAACTCCAACACCAAGTATAGGTTTAAATAGAAGGGACAGATGAGCCATGTGTAGGGAAGCCATAATTGAGTCCAACTCTATCACTCTCAGGAGCACAAACTCCAAAATAGGGCCCACTGGCAAGGCACCAAACTCCAGGGCTATCTGCCCTGACCATAGGACCTGGGAGTCTCCAGAGCCCTCAGGAACCCCACTATTTTTATCCATTTTGAGAGTCTATGAGATCCTGCTGAGATGTGCATAAGCATTACCTCTGAGATGACCTCCTGACTCACTTTGAAGTCTCTTAGCCATATAAACCCATTTGTCTTTATCTCCCACTCCCCCTTTTTTTGAGGTCTTTTTCCAGGTGCATTGCTAGTTGGTGCTTGGTAGTAATCCCTTGGTGCCAGGGAGGCTCATCCCTGAGAGTCATGTCCCACACTGAGGGGAGGGTAATGCATTTATATGCTGAGTTTGGCTTCGATAGAAGCCATATTTGAGCAACAAGGAGGCTCTAAGTAAGCAATTCTTAGGCACCCCTCAACACTTGGCTAAGTTTCAATTTTAAGAGCAAAGGATCATAAGTATAGTCATCAATACCAAGGGCCCATCAGTGGATCATCCTCCTTTGCCATTCATTGCCCCTGCACTTGGGGGACTGTTGCTGCTCCATTAGAGAATGTGGCAGCCTGTATTTTTGGTAGAGTCGATGTAGGTTGTTTGTGCATTTCTAGGAATTTATCTATTTCACCTAGGTTGTCTAATTTGTCAGCATACAGCTTCTCATAATATCCTCTTATGATCCTTTTTAATTCTGTGGTCAGTCATAATGTCCCCTCTTTCATTCCAGATTTTATTTACTTCCATATTCTCTCTTTTTTTCTTTGTTAGTCTGTCTAAGGGTTCGTCAATTTTATTGATTTTCTCAAAGAACCAAGTCTGGTTTTGTTGATTTTCTCTATTTTTTTTTCAATTTCTTTTATTTCTGCCCTAATCTTTGTTATTTCTTTCTTTCTGCTTGCTTTAAGATTGGTTTCTGTTCTTTTTCCATTTTCTCCAGGTGTTCAGTTAGGTCTTTGATTTTAGTTCTTTCTTCTTTTTCAACATAGGCATTTAGGTCTATAAATTTCCCTCTCAACCCTGCCTTTGCTGTATAAATTTTGGTAAGCTGTGTTCTTGTTTTCATTTGTCTCAATATATCTACTAATTTATTTTACTACTTCTTCTTTGACCCAGTGATTGTTTAGGAATGTGGTGTTTAGCCTTGATGTGTTTATAAAATTTCCCCTTTTCCATGTATTATTGATTTTCAGCTTTATTCCATTAAAATCATAGAAGGTACATTGTGTAATTTCAACCTTCTTAAATTTATTGTTAACTTTTATTTGTGGTCCAACATGTGGTCTATCCTGTAGAAGATCCATGAGCACTTGAGAAGAATGTATAACCCACTGATTTGGGGTGCAATATTCTATATATGTCTGTCAGGTCCAGTTCATTTATCATATTGCTCAAGTTCTGTTTCCCTGTTGATCTTCTGTTTAGTTGTTCTATCTATTGATGTGAGTAGTATGTTGAGGTCTCCAACTATTACTGTAGAGACATCTGTTTCTCCTTTCAGTTTTGCCAGAGTTGCCTCATGTATTTTGAAGCACCCTGGTTAGCTGCATAGATATTTATGACTGTTACTCCTTCCTGGTAGATTGTCCCTTTTTAAAACATATAATGACTTTTTGCATCTCATCATTTTTTTTGCACTTAAAGTCTGTTTTGTCTGACACCAGTTTATCTACCCCTGCTCTCTTTTGGTTACTGTTTGTGTGAAATATCTTTTTCCAACCTTTCACGTCCAGTCTATTTGCATCTTTGGGTCTTAAGTGAGTCTTCTGCAGACAGCATATGGATGGCTCATGTTTTCTTATCCATTCCATCAGTCTATGTCTTTTGATTTGGGAAGTTTAATCCACTAATATTTAATGTTATTACTGTAAAAGCATTACTTACTTCAACCATTTTATCCTTTGGCTTTCATATGTCATATCTTATTTTTATCTGTCTTTTTACCCTTTTGGTTACTGTTTCTGGTAGTCTTCACTTCTACACTCTCCTCCAAGCCTCTCTCTCTTGTCTTTCTTTATTGGCTGGAGAACTCCCTTTAGTGTTTTTGCAGAGCTGGAGTCTTCTTCATGAACTCTCCTAGTTTCTGTTTAGCTGTGAATATTTACAACTCACTGTTATATTTGAAGTACAATTTTGCTGGATAAAAAATTCTGGCTGACACCTTTTCTCTTTTAGTACTTTAATTATATGATACAACTTCCTTCTCTCTTCCATAGTTTCTGAAGAGAAATCTGCACTAAGTCTTACTGGACATCCTTTGTATGTGATGTTTTGCTTTTCCCGTGAAGCTTTCAGAATTTTCTCTTTATCTTTGGCATTTGACATTTTGAATAGTATTTGTATTTACCCTAATTGGAGTATGCTGTGCTTCCTGGACATGTGTATTCAAATCTTTCACGAGAGTTGGGAAATTTGGAGCCATTGTTTACTCAAATACTCTTTATGTCCCTTTTCCTTTCTTTTCTCCTTCTGGAACTCACATGACATGTATGTTCATGTGCTTCATGCTGTCATTAACTTCCTGAGTTCCTGCTCAATTTTTTCCATTCTTTTCTCTCTCTTTTCTTCTCTTTTTTCAATTTGAGTTGTTCTGTATTCTACATCACTAATTCTTTCTTCCATGATTTCAAATTTTCTGTCTTATGTCTCTGTTGTATTTTTAATCTTATTTATTGTGTCTTTCATTCCCATAAGCTCTATTATTTTTCTATCAAGGTTTCAAATCTTCTTTGTGCTCACCCTATCTTCTTAATGTCTTTTATTTCTTTAGCCATGTTGTCCTTCAATTCCATTGTTTGATTTAAGAAATTTCTATGAATATCATTGATTAGTTAAACAAAGTCCTGCGTCTTGTCTGGAGCTTTGATTTGTTCCTTTGCCTGAGGCCATATCTTCCTTTTTCTTACTATGACTTGTAATTTTTTGCTGAAGTCTATGCATCTGATTATGGTTCTGAGTTTACTCTGATGGTCAGTGTCTCTCTCTTGCTTAGGGATTTACTGTTATGTAGTTGTGTGTTATCACTGTTCTTTGATTTTCGTTCAACTTGTTCTAAATATTCAGGATTGCCCCTGTTTCACTGTTCAAACTAGGGCTAAATACCCAGTAATGGGGTGTAGGCTGGTTTTCAAGGATATTGGAGAGGGGGCAGTAAAGGCACCAGATTGCCTCTTTTACTTATTTTTTATATTTTTCCCTTCTACACATGCACTTTCCAGGTCTGCCGGCAGATGGCACACTTCTGTAGACCTCTCAGCTCAGGCCCCACATGCTAGGGGAGAATGCATTCACTGTAACCCTATCCACTCTGGTAGTGCAGAAGCAATGTCCTCTGGGTAGGCCAAGCATCACTAACAAACTTGCTCAGAAGCTACTCTCCTGCCATGGCTGGCCACATACCCCCTACCTCTGAGTCCTCAGCAACCAGCCCAGGACAGCAGAGAGGGTGTTTGAGAGAGCAAATTATGTTTAACTCCCTGCTAGCTCTCAGGTCAATGTTGTGACTCCACTCAGCCTGGAAGTGTGCTATGCCTCCAAAGCAGCAGATCAAGTTCGCTGGCCAGAATCTGAATTTGCCAAAGACTGTGTCCCTCCCACTCCCCTTTCTTGAGGAAGAGGACCCCTGCAAAAATTGTCCATAACCACCGGCCAGTGTCTGGAGGACCAAGTGCTTATTGCTCCAAAGGTGGGGTGATGGGTGCCAGCAGCTGCTGCTGCAGTTTTACCCATGGGATTTTTTTCCAGCCAGCTGAGACTCCTTTCCTTCATTCATCTCTCATCTGGGCGGTGTCTAGCCTTGCCCTGGTGTCCTAAGCCCTAGAATAGTTTTCCAGACAGTTTCTGCCTGTCCTCTAGTTATTTTTTGTTTGTTTGTTTGTTTGTTTGTTTGGCGAGAGAAGTGAGTCTTCTGCCTCTCTAATCCTCCATCTTCCAGGAAGTTGGCTCCAACTTTTAATTTGTTTTGCTACTTTCCTAAAGAATCATTCTTCTTCCGTTTTTGTACTGCCTGCTTCACTATCTATTCCCAACATTTTTTTATTCTTTCAGATTTGTTGTCAGTAAAATTAACTTCCTGTTACCTTTTAGTCCTAGCTATTGTTACTAAGTTTTCTTTTTTATTTTGTTGAGCAACATATTCAGATTCATCCAGAATATAAATTTGTCTTTTTGAAGTCTTTTCTGATAAAGAATGTTATGTTGTCTTATTTCCTTTGAAAGAAGCAAGGTCTCCTCTGCATACCCAATGCTGACTCTCATGCAAAGAGAAAGCTAAGAGACAAAACCACAGATTCTGTGTGATTCCCACCTACCCCACACTCATCTAATAAGGAGTAGTCCCATAAATTAGGGTCTTTAAAATTATTCAGTGATAAATTTTTAGGCAAAAAGGTGAAGTCCCCTATCCAATTTAAGTGGAAAGCTATTGATTTGTTTCTGTATTTGTTAGCAGAATATGTACAGATTCCAAATGTAATTTAAATTTTTTCAATATTTTTTCTGACAAAATACTGATCTTTAATTATATTTCACAGTTTTTAAAGCTAGTTCAGAAGGAACCTTATAGGATTAATTCTAAGTAATACTATTTTTTATTATTAGAATTAATGTAGTATAAAGAATTTTAGATGGCATTTAAATATAAGATATACTTAGACATTATTATTGAAATAAAGATATACTTAGAGATTAAGAAGCACTTTCTATAATCTCAATATGATGTCATAATGATATGGATTGTATTGCTCATATATAAATGTATTCTGAACTAGTTTATAATAATATATAATGCACTGGAAATGATCATATTTGTCAGTATAAAATGCATGTCTTCCATTATTCTGGTTGTTTACTTCTCCAGTTTCACTGACTGCCAGTGACCAGGGAAATTTTCCTGGAGGGCTTTTCTCAAGTGAAATATTTCTGGGACAATAGGATATCTTTTAGCAATTGTTTCTGCTCCACCTACACAAGTTTATGGGCAATGAGCTCCATAATAGAATTCTTTTTGAAGCTAAGTGTTTGGCCACTACAGTAATGAGTACTTTAAATATATTTGTATATACAAAATCTAAATAAAATGTATATAAATTAAAGAAAGTATTAAAACAGTATAATGAAAAAGGATAAAACCATGGGCAAAGACCTACCAGATAAATGCAAACAAGATGAAAGTAGGAGTCATTATAATATATTAGTCAAAGTTGTCATTAAAGAAAGAAATTAATGTGAAATAAAGAAGGGCTATTTAAGACAGTAAAGGGTTTTATTCACTCCAAAGATCTGATAATAATCAATATCTACATACCTTATAACATAGCATGAGAATTAATAGAACAAAGAATACAGCAATCACAAGAATAAATAGAAACATATTGATAATAGAAAACAATTCACATTGTTTATTAGAGAAGTTGTGAGCTTACAAAACAATCATGAATAATGTACAGAATTCTGATACATCACCCCTCCACCAAAATTTTACATTGTTGTAGAACATTTGTTACAGATTATGAAAGAACATGATCAGACTATTACCCTTAACTATGGTCCATAGTGTATACTTGGTATATTTTTTCCATATACCACTTATTATTAACACTATGTATTAGAACTGTACTTTTGTTATAGTTCATGAGAGAACATTCTCATATTTGTACTGTTAACCACAGTCCATCTTCCACCACATGGTTCACTGTGTTATACAGTCCCATGCTTTGTACATTCCATCCAAAGTGTACAGCCTTGTAATGGGTCTATTGATTTTTTGTGTTAATTTTGAAACTGAGCAACTTAATTTTCTTACTGCCTGAAGGAATTTTACAGATATTTCTGTCCAGTTTTCTAGGTATTTATCTAGCTTTGGTATTTGGGTGATGTTGGCCTCAAAAAATGTATTAGGTGATTATAATTTTAAAATGTGTTGGTGCTAATGTGCTAATAATTTTAATTTTACTTCTTGTTTCTGTTATATGACATCATCATTTCTCATATCTAAGTAGATTTGTTTGTACCTCCATAAAATTTTTAAATAATAGTGTTAATTTTTTTACTTTAGTGAAAAAGCACCTAGTATTACTTTATTAAATATGTTCATGGTTTTGGGATCCATATGAATTTATATGTTTATTTATGCTTTTAATATATTATGAAGGTGGCATTGTATATTGGTGGGAAAAAGTAATTGGTGTTGAAACAACTGAGTAGCCATAAAATTTTAAAAAACTGATCTCTATCTCTTTCCTTATAGAAAACAAATTCCAAGTAGATTAAAGATTAAAATTTGTAAAATTAAACCATAAAAATGCTAGAAAAAAATATGGGAGATGGGAGAGAGATGTATTTCTCCCCTTAGGGGCATGGAAGCTTTCTTAAACAAGGCACAAAATCCAGAAGCAAAGAAGAGTCAAAAAACACATAAAAACTTTAAAATAATGGGAAGCGGCTGTGGCTCAATCAGTAGGGCTCCCGTTTACCATATGGGAGGCCCCGGGTTCGGTTCCCGGGGCCTCCTGGTGAAGGCAAGCCCGCCCACACGGCGTGGTTAGCTGACCCAGCGAGCGCGAGCAGCAAGCGGGGGGATAAATGAATAAATAAATAAAATCTTTAAAAAAAAAAAAAAAAAAAAACAAATTTAAAAAAAAAAAAAAAATCTATAGCAAAAAAAAAAAAACACCATAAAATGAAAAAAAATATGATAAATTGAAAAAAAGAGACAACACATAGCAGAATCACATAGTTAATAACATATAAAAAGTTGTGCAAATTATAAAGAAAAAGAAAATGAAAAAGTGGACAGTTCTTTAAATGAGCAATCACAGTAAATGAAATGAAATGTTGAATGCAAATTGAAGTAATAATATGACATCATTTTTTTCCTATTAGATGGAAAGGTTGAAAATGCCATAATATATTTTGTTGGTAAGGATGTTGATAAACAGGCACTGTTATATATTGCTGTCAGAAGAATAAATTGGTTACCCTCCCTAGAGGATAATTTTGTAGTATCTATCAAAATTTGACACTGCCAAGTCTACCTTTAGAAATTAGATATGTCCACTTATATGTGAAATTATGCATGCAAAATATATTAATTTTAGCTTTGTGATTAATAGCAAAGATTAGAAATAACCTGAATACCCATGACCTGGGAATTGGTTCAATAAATTATGGGTCATACAAAAAATGGAAAATCAGATAATTGTTAAAAAGAATTATTCAGGGGGAGGGGCAAGATGGTGGCTGAGTAAGGAGCTCCAGGAATCAGCTCATCCTACAGGACAAGTAATAATCACCCAGAGCTATCTAAAACACCTGTTTGGGGCGCCCAGGAGACCAGAAGAGCATCCTGCAACATCCTTGAAAAAATGGAAGGAGACTTCCCATCTGCAGTGAAGTTGCCTGAGTAAAGCACTCCAGACCATGGAGTCCAGTGCTTATCCTCCACTGGTGGCAGAAGCCTCCTTGAGAGCTATTCTGTGGCTCGTGTTGGAAGCTCCATTTCCCAGAAATGGGGGAGGAAGAGAGGGTTGGCCAGCAACTTCAGCTACTGATTAGTGAATTCAGCTGGCTAAAGTATAATCCGAAGAACAACTGGAGTTTGAGCCTGTCCAAGTCAGAGGGAGGCTAGTAGCCACCATTTTGGCTCCTCCCATGGCAAGAGAGGAAGCAGGGCTGATTGAAAATCACAGTGACTCTAGGGACCAGCTTCTTTCCACTCAGATTGGACTGCAACCCTAGCCTGGGTATCAGCCCCATCTGTGGCAGGGGGAAGCTGGCAGAACTTGCACCAGGCTCTCCAGGTAACTGCAGGTGCTTTCAGCCGGCACGGACTGAATAGTCAGACACCTGGGGCTCCATCCCTGCACCTAATAGGATAGGAGCAGAGCTGTGTTTCCTTGGCCTCTCTGGGCAACTGCAGGCACATTTGGTCGGCAAAACTGGTTTGGTGAGCACCTTTGAGTCCATCGCCACCCCTCCATCCCCAAAGGATAGGAGGGGGCTTGTGTTTCTTCCGCCTTTCTGGGCTGCTGCAGGTATTTCCAGCCTGCACAGACTGAATACTCGGCCACCTGTAGTTCCATCCCTGCATCCCAATAGGATAAGAAGGGAGCTGTTTGCTCTGCTTCTCTGGGCAACTGCAGGTGCTTTTGGCCCACATGAACTGATTTGTTGAGCATCTTAGATTCCATCTCCACCACTGCCCTCCCCTCCCATAGGATAGGAGGGGGCTGGTGTTTCCTCAGTCTATCTGGGCAAATGCACAAACTCAACTATTGGGCACTTGTGGCACCACCCCCAACCCTGATAGGGCAAGAAGGGGACAGTGTTTCCCTAGCCTCTTTGGGTAATTGCAGATGCATTGGTCCACAGAGACTGAAAAATCAGACACCTGTAGCTCCAAATCCTGCCCCCAAGTAGGATAAAAGTGGAGCTGTGTTTTCTCAGCCTTTCCGTGCAACAGCAGGCATGGATTGAACTGTTTGGCACCTATGGATCCAACCCACCCCCCAAAAGTATAGGAATCTCTTTCCTCAGACACCTTGGATAATGGCAGGCACTTTTGGCCCACACAGACTAGACTTTTGGGTGCCTGTGGATCCACCCCCATCCCCTAATAGGATAAAAGGGGGCTGGTGTTTCCTCAGCCTCTCTGGGCAAAGGCAGACATTTTTGGCCTACACACTGATGTGGGCACCTGTAGTTCCATCCCCACCCTCTAAAAGGCAGAAGGACAGTACTCCCACAGCCTCTCAGGGCAAATGCCAGTGCATTTGACCCACATGGATTATATTGTTGGGCACTCCAGAGGGTCTATCCCCTCCCCTGGCAGGGAAAGAGGTGGGTCGGTGCTACAACAGCTTACCTGGACAACCATGGTCATTTTGGACATGCACAGCATAATTTATGCCTACACTTGCAGCTCCATCCCTGCCCCAGGCAGGGGAGGAAGGGGCATGAAACTTCAACAGTCTCTCTGGGCAACTGCAGACCATCCTGTCCTGCACAACTTGGATTATTACACATAGCTGAGGCTCTGTCCCTACCCCTGGCAGATGAGAAAGGTGGAAAAGTTTCATCGGTCTCTGGGGCAACCCAGGCAGTTTCAGCCTCCACAGCTTAAAGTACCAACTACATCACTCGCTCCTACTACACAACAAGCAAGGGAGAAAAGGCAAGAAACACTAAACTAAAGAGAAAAACTGCACCCAGAATAACTATATCTAATAAGCCAGATGCCAAGACACTAACAAAAATTACAACCCATAACAAGAAACAGAAAGATATGGCCCAGTTGGAAGAACACGATAAGCTTCCAGGTGACATAAAGGGGTTGAGATGGATAATCATAGATGTTCAAACAATTTCCTTAATAAATTCAATGAGATGGCTCAAGAGATTAAGAATTTTGGGGAGACACTGGGTGAGCACAGAGAGGAATTTGAAAGCATAAATAGAGGAATATCAGTTCTTATGGGAATGAAAGACACAATAAACACAATAAAAAATACACTGGAGGGGAAAGTGGATATGGCTCAAGCAGCTGGGCTCCAGCCTACCAAAAAGGAGGTCCCGGGTTCGATTTCTGGTGTCTCCTGGAGAAGATGAGCAAGAGAGTGAGCTGATGCAATGGGCTGGCATGGCAAGCTGATGCAACAAGATGATGCAACAAGATGACTCAGTGAGATGATGCAAAGAAGAGACACAGCGAGGAAAAACAATGTGTGACACAACAAACAGGGAGTGGAGGTAGTTTAAGATATTAGGCACCTCCTTCCTACATGGGAGGCCATGAGTTTGGTTCCCACGCCCTCCTAAAAAGAAGATGAGCAGTCAGTGAGCACAAACAATGGAGAGTGGGAGAGAAATAAATAAATAAAAATAAATAAATCTTTTTTAAAAAATACACTGGAGGCTTTTTGCAGCAGATTTGAGGAGGCAGAAGAGAAGATCAGTAAGCTTGAGAACATGGCCTCTGAGAGTGAACAAACAGAAGACTGAATGGAGAAAGAAAAGAATGGAGGAAATTGAACAGGGTCTCAGGGAACATGACTGCAAGAGATGTGCAAACATGTGTTTCATGGGTGTCCCAGAAGGAGAAGAGAAGGGGAAAAAGGCAGAAGAAATTGTTGAATAAATAATGGTAGAAAATTTTCCAATCCTATTGAGTGACATAGATATCCATGTCCAAGAAACACAACATACATCTAAGCAAATAAGTCTGAATAGACCAACTCCAAGATAAATACTAATCAGATTGTCAAATGCCAAAGACAAAGAGAATTCTGAGAGTAGCAAGAGAAAAGTGATGCATAGCATATAAGGGATACCCAATAAGATTAAGTGCCAATTTCCCATTAGAAACAATAGAAGCAAGAAGGCAATGGTATGATATATTTAACATACTGCAAGAGAAAAACTGCCAACCAAGAGTCTTATATGCAGCAAAATTGCCTTTCAAAAATGAGGGTGAGTTTAGAATGTTCACAAATAAACAAAACTGAGGGAATTTGTAACCAAGAGACTGGAATTGCAGGAAATACTAAAGGGAGTGGTACAGCCTGAAAAGAGAAGATGGGAGTGATAGGAGTGAGAGGCTTGCAAGAAAGTCTAGAAATGAAGATTATATCAATAGAAGTAACTAAAAGTGTAAAAAGAGTAGTGAAAATAAAATATAACAGATAAATCTTAAGGGTCAAAATCGGTGAAATAAGAACTACCTTTATAGTAATAACATTAAATGTTAATGGATTAAACATCCAATCTGCCAAGAAACAGATTGGCAGAAAGGAAGATATATGAGCCATCTATATGCTGTCTACAAGAGACTCACCATAGACTTATGGATACCAATAGATTGAAAGTTAAAGGCTGGAAAAAAATATTCTACATATGCAGTAACAACAACAACAACAAAAAGCTGGAGTATCTATACTTATATAGGATGAAATAGACTTTAAAAGCAAAATTTTTATCAGAGACAAAAAAGGTCATTATAAATTAATAAAAGGAGCAATTCATGAGGAAGAAATTACAATCATATATGTATATGTACCTAGCAAGGATGCCCCAATATACATAAGGCAAACATTGGCAAAACTGAAGGGAGGAATAGATATCTTTACAATAATAGTTGGAGACTTCAATAGACCACTCTCAACACTGGATAGAACGTCTGGGCAGAGGATCAATAAAAAACAGAGAGCTTGAATAGTATAATAAATGGATTAAACCTAATAGACATATACAGAACACTGCACCCCAAAACAGCAGGATATACATTCTTCTCAAGTACTCATGGATCTTTCTCCAGGATAGACCATATGTTGGATCACAAAACAGGTCTCAATAAATTCAATAAGATTGAAATTATACAAAGCGTTTTCTCTGATCATAATGGAATAAAATTGGAAATCAACAAGAGGTGGAAAAAGGGAAAATTCACAAATATATGGAGATTAAACAACACACTTTAAAATAATTAGTGGGTCAGGGAAGAAATTGTGAAAGAAATCAATAAATATCTCAAGACAAATTAAAGCAAGACACAAAATATCAGAACCTATGGGATTCAGTGAAGGCAGTGCTGAGAGGTACATTTATAGCCCACAATGCTTACATTTAAAAAGAAGAGCTAAAATCAATGACCTAACTACACAGCTGGAGGAACTAGAAAAATATCAGCCAACTATTCCCAAAGCAAGTAGAAGGAATGAAATAATAAAGATCAGAGCAGAAAAAAAATGAAATTGAGAAAAAAAAAAAACAATAGAGAGAAATAACAAAACCAAAAGATGGTTCTTCAAGAAGATTAACAAAATTGACAAACTTTTAACTAGACTGACAAAGGAAAAAAGAAAGAAGATGCAAATAAATGAAATAAAATATGAAAATGGAGATGTTACTACTGACCTCACAGAAATAAAAGAGATCATAAAAGGACACTATGAACAACTGTACACTAACAAACTAGACAATGCAGATGAACTGTAACAATTCCTAGGAATGTATGAAAACCTATACTGGCCCTAGAAGAAATAGAAGACCTCAACAAACCAATCACAAATAAAGAGATTGAAACAGTCATCAAACAAATCTTGAAAATGAAAACCCAGGAACAGATGGCTTCACAGGAGAGTTCTACTAAGCATTCAAAGACGATTTAATACCAATCTTACTCAAGTTTTTAAAAAAATTTGAACAAGAAAGGATACTACTAAACTCATTCTATGATGCCAATATCACCCTAATACCAAAGCCAGGTAAAGATATTATGAAAAAAGAAAACTAGAGACTCATTTCCCTAATGAATACAGACACAAAAATCCTGAACAAAATACCTGCTAATTGAATCAAACAACACATTAAAAGAATTATTCACCAAGATCAGGAGGGTTTTATACCAGGCATGCAAGGATGGTTCAACACAAGAAAATCAATCAGTGGAATACACCAACTCAGTAAATCAAAGGAGAAAAATCACATACTCCTATTGATTGACACAGAAAAAGCATTTGACAAAATACAGCATCCTTTGTTGATGAAAATACTACAAAAGATAGGATTTGAAGGAAATTTCTCAACATGATAAAGGCCATATATGAAAAACCCAAAGCTAACATTTTACTCAATGGTGAAAGAATAAAAGCTTTCCCGTTGAGATCAGGTACCCAACAAGGATGCCCACTGTCACCAGTGTTGTTCAATATAGTACTAGAAGTTCTAGCTAGAGCAGCCAGGCAAGATAAAGAAATAAAAGGCATCCAAACGGAAAGGAAGAAGTAAAACTTTTGCTATTGGCAGATGATATGATCCTATACCTAGAAAGTCCCAAAACATCTACAACAAAGCTACCAGAGCTAATAAATGATATCAGTAGAGCGTCAGGATACAAGATCAATATGCAAAAATCAGTGTTGTTTCTCTACATTGGTAATGCGCAATATGAGGAGGAAGTCAGGGGAAAAAATCCATTTATAATAGTGACTAAAAGAGTCACACATTTAGGAATAAACTTAACCAAGGATGAAAAGCAATTGTATTCAGAAAACTACAATGCATTGTTAAAAGAAATTGAAAAAGACACAAATAATTGG
The DNA here is from genome assembly GCA_026826555.1 of Tolypeutes matacus. Lineage (NCBI taxonomy): Eukaryota > Metazoa > Chordata > Mammalia > Cingulata > Chlamyphoridae > Tolypeutes > Tolypeutes matacus. The sequence continues at coordinate 12,850,835 of JAKSZT010053928.1, forward strand.
AAGAATATTTCATGCTCATGGATTGGAAGACTAAATATCATTAATATGTCAGTTCTACCCAAAACATTATACAGATTAAATGCAATTCTGATTAAAAATTCCTCCAGCATTTTTGAAACACGTGGAAAACCAAATTATTTATTTGGAAGGGTAAGGGGCCCCGAATAGCCAGAAACATCTTAAAGGAAAAAGAGAAGTTGGAGGACTTTCACTTCCAGGCTTTAAATCATATTACCTATCTACAGTGGTCAAAAACAGCATATTACTGCTATAAAGATAGACATTTAAACCAATGGAACTGAATTGATGTCTCAGAATCAGACCCTCACATCTATGGTCAAGTGATTTATGACAAGCCTATCAAACCCACACAACTGGTTAAGCACAGTCTATTTAACAAATGGTATCAGGAGAACTAGATATCATGGCCAAAAGAAAGGAAGAGGACTCCTTTCTCAAACCTATATAAAAATTAACTGAAAATGGATCAAAGACCTAAATATTAAAGCTAGAACCATAAATCTCCCAGAAGAAAATGTAGGAAAACATCTTCAAGGTTTAGTGGTAGTTGGTACATTCTTAAATCTTACACCAAAATAATGAGCAATGAAAGAACACAAGGGTAAATGGGACCTCCTCAAACTTAAACACCTTTGTGATTCAGTGGACTTCTACAAGAAGGTGAAAAGGCAGCCCACTCAATGGGAGAAAATATTTAGAAATCACATATTCGATAAGGGTTTGATCTCCATTCTTTATAAAAAGATCATACAACTCAACAATAAAAGAACAAGCAGTCCAATTAAAAAATGGGCAAAAAACGTAAATACACATTTCTCCAAAGAGGAAATACAAATGGCCAAAAAGCAAATGAAAAAAATGTTCAATATCACTCGCTATTAGGGAAATCCAAATCAAAACGACAATGATATATCATTACACACCACATAGAATGGCCATTATTTTAAAAAAACAGAAAGCAACAAATGCTGGAGAGGATGTGGAGAAACAGGAACACTCCTTCACAGTTAGTGGGAATGTAAAATGATGCAGTCTCTAGAAGACAGTTTGGCAGTTTCTCAAGAATTTAAATATAGAACTGCCATATGATCCAGCAATTCCTCTACTAAGAATATATCCAGAACTGAAAACTGTGACACAGACATCTGCACACCGATGTTCATAGCTGCATTATTCACAATGGTCAAAAGATGGAAACAACACAAGTGTCCATCAACCAATGAATGGATATGGTATATACATATGATGGAGTACTATGCTGCACTAAGAAGAAATTAAATTGGGACATATATGGTAACATGGATGAATCTTGAAGACATTATGCTAAGTAAAATAAGCCAGACATAAGTACAAATATTGCAGTGGTTTCACTAATATGAACTAAATATAAATAATAAACACATGAAGTTAAAGTCTAGAGTATAGATTATTAGGAGATAAGAGGAGGTCTGTGAAGGAGTACTGATTCTTAATGTATGTAGAACTTTTAATTAACCTGACTGTAAAAGTTTAGAAATGGATAGAGTTAATGGTAACACATTATAGTGAGTAGAACTAACACAACTGGTTTATAAATGGGATTGTGGCTGAAAAAGGTAGTCTAGGGATATAAATGTCAGTTGAAAGAAAGCTAGAGAATAATCTAGGGACTGAATAAGACAGTGAACCCACAGGTGAATGAGAATTGTGGTTAATAGTACAAATGAAAGAAGATCCTTCTGTTAACTGGAATGGATGTATGTCATATTGCAGGGTGGTGGGAATGTGGAGAAGCATGGGAAAAACACAACTAATGTAACCTGTGTACTATAGTTAACAGCAATACTGTAATATTCTTTCTTCAATTCCAAAGATGTACTGTGTTAATTAGGGAAATATGGAAAAAATATGCCAAATTCATGCTATGGACCATAGTTAGTGGTAATAATCTGATCATATTATCTCATAATATGTAACAAATGTCCCTCAGTGCTGTGGTGTGTTAGTGAAGGGTTGTTGTATGGGGATTCTGTACATGTGCATGATTGTTTTGTAAGTTCACAACTTCTGTTTTTTTTTAATATAAAAAAATATATTAAAAAAAAAGAATGAGTCAATCTGTAACAACCAATATGATATGAATGTTGACATATATTTTAAATGAAAAAAGCAGGTGTGGAACAATTTCTATAATAAGATATTTTTTGCATATGTGTTTTAAGTAGAATATTGCAAATTCAGGCATATGTTAATATATACCTATTACATCCCTAGAAAAATACATGGAGACAGCTTATGGTGGATGCTGCTGTGAGGGTGAATTGAGTGCTGTGGAACAAGGTAGAATGGAGAGTTTACACTGTATTTTCTTTTAAATTTTAAAAATTTGTATATTTACATATATTTTCCATAAAAAAACTAATTAGTTAAAAATAAAAACCATATCTAAGTCAGAATACTTCCCTTATAAGAGAGTGTACCAGATTTGTTACCCTGGAACTTTATTCCCATGCAAGTAAATGACCAGTTTACTTATAGGGGAATTAGAATTTTGAGGCAGAACATTCATTCCCTTTCTATTGATTTACAGGCAGCCTATTCTTCCAAGCCCTAAGCTAATTGCTGCTAGATTCTTAGAACCTCTGAAAAGCTCATTAGTTCACCTAATACACTGAGTATGCAAATGTAGGCTATAATCCTCCCCTTCTTTCTGGTTAGCCATTCTAAAAAATATGATCATAAAACTCACAGCAATGGGCATTTCCCTCAGTGAAATTTGAGGCCCCTACAGGATTCTTCACATAGTAGCTAAGCCTGCAGTTTTATTGCAGTTCACATGCAATGAAACTGTAATTAACTATATAATAGCTTGCTGGCCTTAATGTATTAATGCAATGTCCAAATAAAACTCATGGCCAAGAGGTAGTTTAAGTTTTGGGAAATTTTTGAAACAGTAATATCTGAGAAATTTTACATCATATTAAATATGCTTTAAAACAATACATTAGGGATTTGGCCTCTGGAATCAGATCAGGTCTGACAGCTATGTGGAGTTGAGAGTTTTGCCTCAGTTTCTCATAATATGCTTATTACTATAGGACTATATGATAAGCAAGAACATCATTAATGCTTTCATGAAGAAAATCACTCCAGCTCTTATTGAGCTTATGACACCCTGTTTCCTTTCTGATCATTTTTCTTGAAACAGGAGAATCCTTCTATCTCTTGCACCTACGCCTTTCTCTGCCCACCTCCCCGCCCCCATCTACCTATTTCTTTCCAGCCTAGTCACCTAAATGGCATTGGTTCAACCTAGGACCATGTCTTTTTTTATGTGCTCAAGGAAGCAGACTTTAGCATGATCAGTGAGCAGATCACAGTTCTGGTCATCTGAAATCTCAGAATAGATGAAGCACTTATCTGTACAGCTGTGACTATTTGGTTGATTTTAAGACTGGCTGCACTAAACTCTTCTGACCAAGTGGACCAGGACACATTTGTTGGGTCAAAAGGCTTGGATTTATATCCTTGCCACTTCATCCTTGTTGACTGAGCTAACTTCTGCCTCTGCGGGTATACCATCCTCCTCTTTTGGCTGAGTCACAGAGCGAACAGTGCTTTGATGGCTTAGTGGTAATTAGTCTAATATACTTTCATTAAGGCTAAATATGTGAACCACTTTCTTTTCTCATAGCAAAATTCCTGTATCAGTAAATCACAAGAATTGATAAACATGAGATACTTAATAATACCTGACATAGGAAACACATTTGCTAAAAATTTATATTTAGAATTATATTTCAATTAAAGATGAACACAAAAATTTAAATTCTATATCACATTGCACAGCAAGAGTTTATAGATATCAATATCTGCCTTCTCTAACCTTTGCCTAAAATATTTATATCTTTTTTTCCCAGCACATTCATATGCAGAGTAAATAGTAATTAAAATGTGCAGGATGACAAGATGGAGCAAACAGTGCTTGTACCACCAGGACCTGACAGCTTCAACTTCTTCACCAGAGAATCTCTTGCAGCTATTGAAAGGCGCATTGCAGAAGAAAAGGCTAAGAATCCCAAACCAGACAAGAATGGTGATGAAAATGGTCCAAAGCCAAATAGTGACTTGGAAGCTGGAAAGAATCTTCCATTTATTTATGGAGACATTCCTCCAGGGATGGTGTCAGAGCCGTTGGAGGACCTGGATCCATACTATATCAATAAAAAAGTGAGTGTTTTTTAATCAGGCATATTTTGCTGCTAATTGCCTACTGCATACCTTGGGCCGTTATATCACCAACACAAGCTGAATTAGTGCAGTCTTAAGTATCCTTCTGTTTAAGAAAGGACACACATTTGCATATGTAATTTTATGCATATACATGAGAAATTGACTATACTGTGAGATGGAACTGCACTGAATGCACCATGACAGATACCTTAGAAACAAATACAAATTTTAAGTGACTAATTTAATAATTTTAAAAACTCTCCCTAGAAGTTAGATTTGCTATACAATTTTATGTGCTTTCTGCACTTGGAAATCCTGAAATCATCACAAGTTATAAAGACTTCAGGAAATGTTAGTATTAATTTCTCATGGAACAAAATTTGATGCCGCAAGGGCTTTCAATTTCTATATCATGTTACAAATAATAAATCAAATATTTTGCTGAATAAACTTGAAAGACAGCATCCCTCTACGAACTACAATTTAAAAATTTATTAATATTTTGGTAGAAATGTATTAAAACTGAGAAAAATTTTAACAAAAATGTAGGAATTTAAAGAATCCATAATTGATATTTGAATGAATGCATTTTACTGTATCATGCTTGAAAAAAATATCTTGTATTAAACACCCAACCTTTCATTATAATGACCATGATTCCACCAAACAAAGAAAAGCATGCAAAAATATAAAATTAATGGATGGTTATTTTATCGATTTTAGATTAAATTGATGACTTTAGTTAATTTGCAGCCTCTTTTTTTTTTTTTTTTGCCTTTTTCACTTGACACAGAATACATTTGTGAACTCTGAACGGAAAGGTAGGGCACAAATTATTTTTTTCAGTCGGGCATGTACCTTAAAATACCTCAAAATCTTTTAGGGATTGTTTTTGTTACTGTCCCATTTCTGTAAGAACTTAGTCCTTGTCAAATGGATAAGTTTGGTAATTTTTAAATGATGCATTTGAGTCCATTTTGTAAATCACTTCTCATTGCTGCCATTTCAGAGGTATAAATTTCACAAAAGGATGACTAGCACTGTGTTAGAATTTTTTTTAACTTTTCAGGATATAGCCAGTTTAATTGTACACTACTTTCCCTTTTAATTACTAGTTTGTCCATTTTACAGTAAAGGAAGTGATAAAGAATCCTTTTCCATAGATTTCATCTTTGTTTATTTAACTTTGCTTAACATTACACTGACAAATCTTAGGTAAGAAATTATCTATATCATAACTGACTTTTTAAGTGATGAGAAAAGTTATTTAATGTACTTTATCATCAAGTTGGTTCTTTGGAAATTAATATGATATAAAATCTGAAAAGCCAGAACCCATATTAATGTAAGCAAACTCTGAAGGTTTTATTTTTGTAAGGAAAGTAAAAATATAGATAATCAAATTATTCAAACCTTTTAACCTGTTTTACTTTTACTTTACCTATTTAAAATTACTCTGTTATTGAAGCGAAGACTCTGATGTATTCCAAGCAATAATTCGTTCTCTGTAGAGTGTGTTACTTTTCAACCACCAGACATGGAGGCTGCTCTAATGATGAGTTACTGGGCTCCCTCCACACCAGGGCTTTTGCTGCCCAGAAATCCAACCCCCACCTCTCTTGTAGTAACCACCATCCACAAATTATTAAAGCCATTCCACAGTCTACCTTCTCATCAAACAGGGATCAGCCTCCAGGGTCATATGCCGTGTCCTTATGTGTAAAACAATAAATGAACATTTTGAGCATGTTGACATGGGCAGTGATTCTTCATCTGAAAACCAGAGTATCCAATCATTTTCTTTCCTTTAAATTAAAGAGCTTTCAGCCCTATAAAAATTGTTGTCTTGAGGGGATTTCCCCAACCCAAACAGTCCATAACTGGTTTATGAGTGATATGTAACAAAGGATATAAGGCAGATGGAAAACAAAAATTACATAAACCCTTTCAGAATATTTAAAAGAAAGATCTTAAAACTGAGGGTGACAGACCAACCCTGATGGCATGACTAGCCAGCCAGATTCTTGTGCTGAGGTAACCCTTATAAACTTTGTTAGGTTCACATCCAAATTTGCCTTTAACATCTTCTATCCTTATCTTAAAATGTACACTGTGTGAGGAAGCACAAACATTTTTGGCATTTTGGAACAAATCACAGTGTACAAGTAGAACAATCTGATGTGAGAAGTATTGTTATTAGAAGGAGATTTTCCAAAGATAAGACATATCCATTTCATTCACATTGAGCTAACATTAGGCTTCAAATGTAAGTCATTCACCAGCAGTACAAATGAAACTTTTTACAGGACTGAAATCCTTTAACAACTACCATCATATGCTTAGAACACATGATCGAGCTATGTGTTTGCAGTTTTCTTCTTTTGTATGTTTATGTTTTAAAACTTTCCATAAATTTTATGTACATTGTTTTCTTTTCTTAATTTTTTTATAATTGGAATATTTCATTATTGGGCAATAATAGCCTTAAATTCTGAATTAATTTGCTCTGATTAAAGTTGGAACACTTAGCAATATCTCAACCTATTAAAAATATGAGTATTTCTTTGGATTTTTCACAAGTAATTTTATTTTAGTGACTTGGGTGTCTGGGATTGGCAGGGTGATTTTCATGAAAATTATGCAGAAGACAGACAGTGCTCCCAGTAGAGCTTAAGGGTCCAGAATGGTGTAACTGTTGCTAGTGAAAATGACTCTTAAAATGAGATTCCCCACAATGCTGATATGGGGACAAAGAGTTGGGAAATACATAACTTTGTTGCCTGAGTGAGTTGAAATAGGCAAACATCAGTTAGGCCAGTGACTTCCCTAAGTTTTAACTCAAGTACAGTAATGAATGTATCATTTTTATCAATATACACAAAGTCTCCACTTTCTTTTTCAATAATAGTTTTTGAAAAGTAAGACAACTATAAAAATGGTTGCAGAATGCATTCTTTTTATTATGTTTTAAGATAAAGTACAGTGGTATACATGAAAGGAATTAATTTGAATAGAAATGACGCAAAACCACTGCTCTTTTAAAAGATAGTGTCAGAGAGCTAATGGAAACGTGACTGTTGAGGGTGTATTATCAGATGGTATATGTCCACAGATTTGTATCCTCTTTGACCCAATTTAAAATATGCATGTTATATAATGTTCAAAAGTTAAACTCAAATTGTTAAAGTAGTTTAAGCCATGTTAAGTGATATTGCAGTAGCAATGAAAAAAATGTTAGCAACCTTCTCATGAACATTCCTGGCACTTGGAAGTGCTGGTTGCTTTCCAGAATCTCAAAAGTTTTAAACCTCAGAATTCCAAGGTAAGAACTAAGGAATAAAGTAATAATGCTGTCAGAATACAGTCACAGAAATTTCCACACCATGTTAGCACTGGTCCAGTGTTTTTCAGAACATGATTCCTTTGTTTTGTTTATTTACTTTAGTTGCATAGCAAGGCACATTCTAGCCTGTGAACACACCTTTTTTTTTATATGGGACTTTTTCACAGTTTCCTTTGATAGCTTGGGTTGATTTTTGCACATTTGGCTATACATTCAAATTTTTCACCCACTCTTTATTACAACAAATTTTCCCTCCCCATGTTCTTCCTAAAATTACAGATGACTCATTAGTACCATGGAAGGAAATAACCTTTTGCAATGTGACAATTTACTGGAAATAGAATGAGGTATTTCAGATCTGTAATGTATGTTTGTTAATTATGGAATGTAGAAATGTGTCCATTTTTAAAATGTATTTTTTGCTTGATTGTTTCATACGGAGTTTTTCTTGCAAAAGTAATTTAATAAAAAATAGAAAAGTAGACGATAGGTAAAAGCTTATGATTCCATAAATTGTCATATGGACAGTCTCCAATTTACAATTTTCCTCCCATATCATTGACTCCTTAAGAACTACCTATCACCCCAGGCTCTCCCTTCCAGCCAAGAAATTGTAGTTGACTTCCAAACCTTTCTTTTCCCCACCTGTACAGATTGATATTTATTCCTTTTACCCACTCTTTCTTCTTCATTTTCTGGTCTCTGTCTCAGAAATGGTCCCAAGATGATGATGTTGATAATAATGGATAGCATTTATTGAGTACCTCATTTAATAGTTGGTTCAATTGAAAGTGACCAAAATCCAACAGAAACTAGTTTTTGCAGAAAAAAATTAAATGTGTGCAGTAATTCTGATTTCAATATTGACAGATTCAATGCCTAAAACAAGGTCATCAGGACATAGCCCCTTTCCATTTTTTGACTCTGCTTTCTCTATGCTGGCTTCATCCTCATCCTGGTTCTTCCCACAAGATGGCAGAGATAGCCACCAGTAGCACCAAGTTAACCTCCTGTAACCGAGTAACCCCCAAGAGAAAGAACTTGCTTCTTTTTCAAAAATTTTAGCAAAAACCCCAGAATTGGTTCTCCTTAGGTCACAGGCCTCCTCTGAACTCATCTCTCTGGCCAGATCAGTGTTGCATCATAGTCCTTGTAGCTCTGCCTAAGCCACATGGGCAGAGAATGAGGGAAAGGTTTTCTCCAAAAGGAAGAGATTGGGCCTGTTAGAGAAGAAGGGATGTTAGGCAGTTGAAAAAAAAAAAACAACAGCTGTCCACTATTGTACTATTTATCAGGATATTTACAGTTCCTATTTAATTCACATGTCCTTCCAAATTATTTCTTATCTTTATTTAAAAGTAATGAAAGTCAGGTTAAGTAATTTGCCTGAGATCAAAAAGCTATTAAGGAACAGAGAGTAGATTTAAACCCGAATCTGTCAGGTTCTGTTGTCTATGGACCATTAGAAAAGAGAAGGCACTGGTAGAATTTAAATAAGCCTATATCTTCTGTTCCTGTCCCTTTGTTCATGCCATTTTATAAGCCATAATTCTGGTCTCCTTGGCTGGATATATTTCCCAAACCCTGACATATCACTCCAATCTACTAATTGTCTTCTGTTCAATCGGAGCATTCCCTGCCTCTGTAAAAACTAAAACATAGAGACCTGGGGGAGCAAATGTTGTTCAAGTGGTTGAGCTCTTACCTCCCACATAGAAGGTCCTGGGTTCAGTTCCCAGTGCCTCTAGAAAAAAACAAAAAACAAACAACAAGCAAAACAAATGAAAAAGCCAACTCAGGGAAACTGATGTGGCTTAGTGGTTGAGTGCCAGCTTCCCACATACGAGATCCCAGGTTCAATCCCCAGTCCCCAGTACCTCAAACAAAACAAAACAAAACAAAACAAAAACTTAGACTCTAGAATAATTATAAAATTACTTACACCACTAGATTCTAACAGTTTTTTAGAATCTGGAAAATTAAATTGTGCACTGAATTTTTCCATACCAAATAAAAATTTCCATATTGAGTTCCATGGAAAATATTCTTTGCCCTTTCACTAAGCTCTACCTTCATTAATTTATTCTACAATGATCGCTTGAGCATCTATTCTCTCTCAGGTAGTGTATTAGATATTGGGTGAATAAAACAACAGGGTGCCTGCACTTATATAACTCATAGTCTACTGCAGAAAACAGATATAAATTATTACAAAAATGAATTTATGATTACAAATTATCCTAAGTACTATGAATGAAAAAGTACCACACACACAGAAAAAAGAATAAAATCTGGAAACTTTTATGTTGAGATATCATGGAAAACCACTATAAGGAAATGAAATGGCATTTAAATTGGAGTTTGCAGGGTAAACTAGGAGGAGAGAAAAACGTCTTCCAGGGGAAGAGAGCAGCATATGAGAAGACATGTAATATGACTGGGCTGTAATAAGTAAGAGGCAGAGAATAGATGAGATTGAGGAGGTAGGCCTGGAGAGACATAAGGGGCATATTTTAGTACATTTTAAGCAGTTTGAAGTTTATTTTAAGAGCAAAATGAGGCCTCAGAAGGCTTTATGTAGAGGACTGACATGGTCCGCTTACGTTTTTAAAAGATCACTTGGGTTTCTCTATGGGAGAGCAAATTGAACTAACTGGGACGAGAAACAAAATTGGGAGTCTTTGTAGAGGCTTGATCTAGAATTTTGACAGCAGATATAGAGAAAAATGGATGGATTTGGTATCTGTTTTGGAGGTGTGATATTTAGGTGTCAAACAAGAACAGCCTGGTGGTATCATTTTCTGAGATATGAAATTTGGGAGGAAAGATATTGAATAAAACAATGCCATTGCGAAAATCTGCACTGCTTTGAGAAACAGGAGTGTTCATTTGTACACATATTTGAGAACTGGCCACACAGAGACACATTTTAAAACGTCTAACACTTATATTTATATCATATCTTAGAATTCACTAAGGGTCTTCCCACATTTTATTTCATTTCATCCTCCAAACAACCCTGAGGTTGATATTATTAAAACCCTCTCCATTCAGAGGACAAATTGAGATGGAATAATTTGTTCAAAATTCTCAGACAGCAAGTTTGCAATAAATCTGGGCCTCAAATTAGACCTTTCTAATCAATGAAATATCAACTAAGCATATAACAGTGTCCCAGATCTGTGGTATATGATGATAACACGGGGCTGAAAAATATTTGACTCTCAGATTTTGTAATTTCACCTGTGGGTATACTTTCTTCACTCTGTCTGAGGTATTGGTAGAGGCATCCATAACCCTGGCTGATGAGATCCAAGCTAGGTTCCTTATGGGATTATCCACTGGCCCTGTTACACCCAGTTATAGCCTAAGAGTAAGCAATTTACAAAGACTCTTCTCTGAGTACACAGTAGTGGCCCCCAAGCATCACTTTCTAATTCTTCTCCTTTGTATGAGCTTAAAACAGAGATTAAAAAACTGACCTTAAGGCATCTAGCCCATAAAAGATGACATGTTTTATTGGATTCACACAGCATTATTTAAATTTCTGAGTGAGTTTTCAGCATTTATGGATCAGAGTACATACACACATACATATATACATACACAAACCTTGTAGATTTAAGACTTCTCTTGAAATACCAAATCTGGTTCACATGCTAAAAACTGGCAGTTAACACGTGGCAGTCTGACCCCTTTGGGCATTTGCACATCTGTAATAAGAAGTCTGTATATTAAACCTCAGAAGTTTCCCACAGGCAGGGGAGGTTCACAGGGTATTCTCTAGGTTGTTCATCCATAGTGTAAGAGGGAAATAGAATGAGACTATGAAAGAAGAAAAGTTTTAAAATTACTTTAGAGTTAGGCGGAGAACTCATGAGAAAGCTTTCCATCCCCCAATGAGCCAGAATAAGGAGACAAATCTTGGTCTAAATCCACTGGCTCTATCTAACAAATGAGTAAGGAAGTAGGTGAGACCATTTAGAGAACCCTAAGAAAAAAATGGAATTAGATGACATGGAATTGGCCCAGAATGAGAAAGGTCCCCAGAGGTGTATACTAATAGGAATCTCTTGACCTCTGATGCAATTCTTCACACTCAAACCTTTAAAGCATCACTCCTCTTGCCACATAGCTCTCATTCTGCCCCTCCCTGCCAGAACCTCTTTCCAAGCCAGCAGCTCCGAGCTGGAACAAGGTTGAGCCCAATTCTGGGCAGAAGTCAGGGCCGGGGAATCTCCCCAGTCCCATGACTAGGGCCACAGCAAGAGAAAATAGGTGTCCCTGACAGCTCAACTTAGAACTCTGTCGCCATTTCCACAGTGATACTTAGAACTTAGTTACATAAGCTTTTACTTAACAGTGTTTCTATGTAACTACCTTTTTGGTTTGTCTTAAAACAAGAAAATATTTTCAGCTGGCAATGGTTGCTAAAGAGAGCATGACCTAGTAGAACAATAAATGGTTTAAGTCTAGGTCTGTGCTGCCCAATACGTGGCCACTGAGTACTTGTAATGTGGCAAATCCATATTTCAAGGACTTAGACTTAGTATGAAAAAAGAGATAAAGTATCTCAATAATTTTTAATATTGCTTTTATTATGAAATGATAGCATTTTGGATAAATTGGGTTAATGAAATAATTACTAAAATTAATCTCACCTGTTTCTTTTTACTTTTTAACATAGGTATTAGACAATTTAAAATCACACACGTGGCTCAGATTTGTAGCTCACATTATATTTCTATTGGACAACTCTGGTGTGGGTAAACCTTCACTAACCCTTCTAGATTTTCTTCTATTAGTAAAGGTAGTTGAACATTCACTAGTTTGTAAGCTTCTTAGGGTTATGATGTACATATCTTTGTTTTCTCTGTAGAATATAGCATGGAGCTTTAAAATATTGTACTAAACAGTTAATAGAAAGTAACCAGGTCCATGTTACTTTCCATGTGTCTGCAATGCTCATGCATATTAACAATTTATATAGTTGCTCAATAAATGTAACTTGATATTGGTGACTATGTATGAAGAGATAAGTGACAAGCTAGACCAATACCTGATATATAATGAATTACATTGCTGTAACCGTATCTGTAAAGTGATATTTCATATATAGAATATAGTATCTAATTTGGTCATAATGCCTTGTTTAACGTGCAAAAAAATTACACGTTGAAATGATTTCATGGATTTCTTACATTTCTAATCCTTTGTCAAATTGTAGTTAAGGCATTTGATTTTGGCACTGTAACAAATGAACTCAGGGACAGATTTTAAGAATAGTTATAGATATAGCTAAACTCTACTAAAAGACAGATTTTTTTTTTCTTTACATTATTATTTGGAATGAAAATTAAAAATGGGAGTTACAGCAAAAGGTTTTTTTTGTTACAAGTCGAGGCATGTCAAAGTGCAATTACAGTATTCCTCATTAAAAGACAAACTCTTAGTGCTGATAGTTGGAGCCAGTCATGCTAAATTCCATATCAGCCTTTAGCTATAAAAAGAATATTTTAAGGATGCTAAGATACTTTACTATAATAAGCCATTGAATACATTCTCTTTTAAAAATCAGAAATGACACCCATTTTAACAGTTCATATGCTTAAAGATATATATTTGTTTATACACTTTAGGTGCAGTAGCATCTTAGCTAATCCTTAAATTCTTCCCTTTTTGAGCCCTTTCTTATCTGAAAAATGGGGAAGGAGTGTATACATGTTTGAAAACCCTGGAACTACTTCACTGTTTTTTGTAAGTAAATAGTGTTGCTTTCTGATTCTCCTTTCTCTTCAATACCTTTGTTTCATTATTTGAAGACACATGTACCTATGAGTGCCTGGGACAATTGCCTGTTTATTAGTTATTAACACTTGTAAATTGAATGTTTGGCTTCTTGTAAGCAATATAAAAAGGATGGATACAAATAGATGAGGAGATAGACATGATATCCATTGCAAACTAGTAAGTTTGAAGTTCCAAATGTAACTTATTCACTGACAAAAATTGTAGCATATCTAAGATTCTACACAATGGATTGCTCTTTGACTAGATACTTCTGCTTTATTGGAAAACTGTTTAAAATAAATTCATAAATACTTTAAAGGAACATCTATGAAATTCATAGATATGCCTATATGTTTCAATCCAAGAAAAGCAGAGCCCTTACACACACAAAAATGTCCATTAGGGTCACCTAATATTGGCCTTATGGTCAGGTTCCTGGGTAGCTCTAGCAAGGATGCTTTGTCTTTCTGTATATCTTGTGAAAAATTAAAGAACAAACATTGTTTTACAGTAAGACCTCATTAATCCATTTATAACTTCAAATTGTAAGCATTTACACATTGTACACATAAATTTCATAAATATGTTCTCAAAAAATCTACAAATCTGTAGAATTTTCTAAATGAATATAGAGAATACACCCTAAAATCCATAAAATTTTCAATCTAAGACTTGAACAATTGAGAATTATGTCCATTTGCCTTTAATTTTTGGGTCAAAATATTCATTCTTTTATGAAAGGACTTTTAGGTTTAGGATTACTTATCAGCATCAGGGGCATGCAGTGGTTTTCATTAAATTTACCAGCCCTTTGCACTCCATTTTTGGTTCTCTTTCTGTTCATTGTCTGAGTCTTAACCCTATTCTTTTTATTGCTCAAGGCAAAATTTTCCTTCTCTCCCCCATCCTTACTTTTGGCCTCCCCAGCCACACCTTTTACTTAACCCACCTCTCTGTCATCTTTTCTATTTTCATCTTCCTTTATTACCTGCTCAAGGTTTGGGCTGGAGCCAGAGCAAAAGGTGGTCTCTTCTCGGTATGGTCCAGCCTCCAAAGGATGAACCTTGTTATTTTCTTTGTCCACTCAGCTGCAAACAGTACCATCTTGACCATCCTCACCCTCAAACCTATGGTTTAAGCTATCTGTGTAACTTCTTCCTCTTTATCATTTTTTAAATTGTTAGTGTCAGTTTTTAAATTAGCTGTAATATTTTAAAATAACACATTTTTACTGGCTTTTCTGCCCCTAGGTCCAATAATTCTACCAGATTTTACTAGGCACATTTTTGAGGAAAGGAAGGAGTATGCTGTGAGTTTGATAGGTGGGGCATTGTCAGTGCTGAGCTGCAGCCCTTTTGGCCTCTCTGTGCCCTTGGATGTTCATACTCCCTAGGGTAAAAGCATTTGCACTGCACAAGTCTGTTCACATTTTATGATGATCTCACAATGTCCTTCAGGGACAGAAGCGCTTAATGAATCAGAGAAAAAGGGGTCTAAACTCTATAGACATAGGTAGTTTTTCCCCTAGTAAGCACAAGCAACACCCCTCCCACACACAAATGGACTTGGTGGCAACATTCTTTGTATTCTGGACTCACAGTCCTTCAAAAGGTGAAAAAGGAAATGTAGAGTCAAAGGTGAGATTTAGAGCAGTGCTTCTCAAACTCTCTGTGGTGAAGCTGAGGTCCCTAGTGTTCTATAAATGACAATAAAAATTAATTTCTAGAAAACTGAAATGAAAAACAAAGACACAAAATACAATCCCCCTTTGTGTTATTAGATTCAACAGACATAAAATGAGTATATCAAGTTGCCATGCAGTTTTTAAGCACTGACTCTCCATATCTGTACTTATCTTGTCACAGACCAGTAGCAGCTTAAAGAGACCAGATCTGATTGGGGGACCACATTTTCTCAGCTCTGCTTTTAGGTCAGTTCTACACATATCAAATAGAAAATGCTATTTCCAAAAAGCAACTCAGCAAATGCTTTCAGGTCATTACTTTACTTGAATTTAGAAAATTCTGAAGGTGGAGTTAAAAAAGAAATGAGAAATCTTTTAATGACCTGAAAACTCAATGTGGAGAATAAATCCTTATCAAAGGTTCTTAGTAGAAAATAAGTATAAAGTTGATACTTGCTATGTCCTAATGTAATCTAGGAGACATGCATCCTAAGGCTTAAAAAAGCAGATCTTTTGAAAAATGAGTGAATTTAAATAAAATAAGTTTGAAATCTTCCTTCCTCAAATATGTTATCGACAGAGAAAAAAGTTCTCTCCCACCCCTGGCTCTGTCTGAAGATGAGTAAACACCTTAGGAAACACTGAGTCAAAGAGCCCCTGACACATAATTGTATTTTGCTTCTTAATTTTTCGTCTGCACACTGCCAGTTGTCCTTAAGTAAATCTGATTTCTGGAATGTAATTCCATTCAAATGTATGGATTCAGGGGCTTTGAAAAGGGTTTTCCTCCGTGCTAAAAAAGAATGACATGAGATAGGCAGCCGATTGGGATTACAATTCAGTGTGTCGGCTAACTCAAAAATACCAGTATAGAATTTAGCACTCCTGGTCAAGAGATACTCTCCATAGAGCTTGGCCTCCAGAAATCAATTATTGGATCATACCCATCTAATCCCAGAGTGGGTTTGATGGTGGCTGTTATTATTTTCTATTACAAATAGAGTGATAAAGTTTATTTTATAAGCATAGATGGTATTAGAATGTCTGTTTCAAAAATAATATTTCTATTAAATGATCATTTTCAAGATTTTAGATTGGGAAAGGCAAAATCACTATGAAAAGAATGCAGTAACTTAAGATTTTTAGAATGCAAAGAAATACACACTTTTAAGCCTTTCATTTAACTCAGACATTTAAAATATTTAGAAAATAAATAAATTCTCTTGGCCAAAATATTTTATATACAATAAAATTACAGGTAAGTACAGGTAAAATGTAAGTGATATCGCTGGATTTCTTCTCTAGTTAAGAAGGGATCCAATGACAGTTTATCTTCATGGTGCACGTCAAAAGTTCCAATTGTGATAATTTCTCATGCAACATTGGAGTAATGCGTTATGATAAATACAGAAAGTAGACAATAGAGTTTAAATGGTTTATACTTTTATACTTCTATGTTGTGTTCCTATCTTACAGACTTTTATAGTTTTGAATAAAGGGAAGGCCATCTTCCGGTTCAGTGCCACCTCTGCCCTGTACATTTTAACTCCCTTCAATCCTCTTAGGAAAATAGCTATTAAGATTTTGGTACATTCATATCCTTTTTCAAGTGATTAATATTAGCTCTTTGTAATAATCTATAAGTGCTTTTAACTATAAAATTAGGTTTGGAAATGTCCATATTCCATAGCTTTTATCGCTCTACTTTTATATCTTCTTTTGTCACATAAACCTTATTCGTAAAGTTAATTATCATAGATGTCACTGAAATTTATGAAGTCTTTAACATTATATATATATTTATGTGTGTGTATGTATTACCTTTAAAAAATTACTTACATGATTTGAATCCTATAGATCTAGGCCATATTTTTCTCTATCTTCTTAGTACAGAGATGATGATTGCGTAGAATTTTACAGTGAATGATGTAATAACAAAAAATACTTCTAGAGCCAAGTTTAGACACATCTATGATATGAAACATTTTAATTTACCATAGAATAAACCTTAAAGCATATTTCTGGAGAAAGTCAGGAGACTGGATAACACTTAGCTAATTCTTGAACTTTCCTAATGAAGTCTGTGAATATTGGAATATTGGCTGAATTTCAAATTTAAGTCATTGAATTATGAATGTGCCATGCAAAACTTACTGCTTAGTAAAGACACTGGAAGTTAATGAAAGAAGTTGAGATTATATGTTAAAATGGTCTTTAGGGATTTGGCATTGTGATTCCCAATGGTGTTAAAAAGAACTCTACAACTAAATTCATCTGTTTGTATTCATTGGCAAAAACAATTTTCTTCATTTCTGATTGTGTCTCGTCTGATGGTTTTTACAATAATAAATATTAAAATGGCATTATAATTATCACAAACACATACTACTTGATTTTATTAATAAAAAGCAATTCTAAAATTTAAAGGGCCATTTTATTTTTAAGCTGATAGCAAGAAGTTCCTTAATGGTATAAATATGCTGTTATTAAAATTAAAAGACTTGATACGTCTTTTAGACTGAAAGAAACTGAAAGTCTTATGTTCAAGGTTTTTACGCTTATGGAAGTTTCCTTATCCTAGTTTGTATTCTTAGTGCCATCATGTGGTCATTTGATGAAAATTATTTTACTTATGGAAGATTTTTGTTCTGGCAGTAAACTGTAGTCGAAAGAATATTGAATCTGAAAGCAGAAAACCTATGTTCTAGTCCTCAGTCAATATGCCTAATTCTTCTAGAGCTTAGACCTTATTTCTTTATTGTTGTTTTTTAAGGATAGTGAAGCGACTACTTGCTTTTAAGTCCCCTTTCAGCCCTATAATCCTGTTATATTTTCTTGATTCATTTTAGCTACATGTAGATATATTTACCAGCATACAGGCACTGCTCCAGTCACTTCACACGTATTAACTCACTTAATCTTCGCCTCAAAATGGTAAGGTCTGTATATTATTAGCTCTAGTGTGTAAGAGTAAATTGAGACTCAGAGAAGTTAAGTGTCACAGAATGCTTGAATTACTTGCCCAAGATCACTTTGCTATGTTGAAATCTAATTACATGCACACAATTTTAAATACTGGTCTTTAAGAATATTCACTTTTAATCTTAACCAATGCTGCTGCACATGTATAAACCCAGTCAAAAGAGTAATCCAACACTTAGCATCATGCGTCACTTTGACTACAAATTATTTTCATTCACTAAACTAAATTACATAGTACCTTTTTAAGAAATTACAATATTAGAGGTATGTGCCCTTCCTCGTTTACTATTTTACTTACTCTTTAAATTACCTGAATTAGTTCAAGACAATGCATTTTGCTCAAAAACTCTGCAATTCTGGGTTGCCTACTCTTCCCACTAACATTGTCTGGGAGATTAATATATTGATTTAATAATAATAGAAAAAGCAGCACCTCATTCCAATATAATGCTTTTCTATACATTATCTCATTTTTCAAATGCAGAAGCTGAAATTTAAAGAGATTATATTATTTCCCCACAGTTTATAGATCCTTGAGTCCTGGCTGAACTGAAGTTTGGCTCTTTTGAATGTTAGTTCTATATAATATACTTGATTTGGATTTTCTTTGGTGTGTTCCTTAACAATAACCTACATTATTCAGCATGCTAATTATGTGCACTATTTTGACGAACTGTGTGTTTATGACAATGAGTAACCCTCCTGACTGGACAAAGAATGTAGAGTAAGTTCAACTTATTTTACATGACTAAATGTGAGAACAATACATATATAATCATTGTTTGGGATTTTGAAACTATGTCTGAATGCAGCTACTAAATAGAACTGAAAAGCATTTTTATCACAGCCATTTCTAGACACAATTACACAGCAGAAAGATAACCGTCGTTGGCCTTTGCTGTTAGTTCTACTCTCTCTCCTTCACCTGTAAGTGGTAGTCACCAGGAGTCCATCATAACCTATTGTTTAGGATCTGCCAACATGATGAAAGCAATAGCAGAACGAGCCATTATGGTGACCTTAGATCCAGTTAAATTTCAGATGAATTCAGTGAGTTAAGAATTACAAAGGACAGATCACAAATGTCATAAGTCATTGCTAAGCCTCATAAAGTTTTAATTTCCACCAGGCACGTCCATTTCATGCCCATGATATATCAGTTTCAACATCCTCACCAAAGAATTGGCTGAAAAAATGCAAAATTCAGGGATTTTAGAACTTGAAACATCATTAGACACTAAGGGCTGAACTAACTGTAGTAAAAGTTAGGGTAACGTTTTCAGAAGTGGAAGCATTGCTGACTACATTGATGGTGCTTCCATTTTGAGTATACCATTGAGGGCAGAGAGGCTGGTTTTGTGGTAAACACTGCAGCAGATGTGCCTCTTTTTCAATCGCCTCTCTGCTCACATTGCCTATGTTCCTCCATGGCTGCTGGCCCTTAAAACAACCGCCACAGAGGAATTCCCTAGAACTCTTTCCTTCCTGGAAACTTCCAACTGGAGCTAATCAAGAAACAGCAAAGATCCTTAAGGAAATAATAAAATTAATATACAAAGAATTCCTAAAATATTGGAGTTAACATGTTAGGAGCCACAGGTCTTTACTCTCTAGCTTATGTGATTTTACGGTGCCCTCTTGGAAACATCCATTTATCTGAATTTTTTAAAACGTTTTATCACCCCTGAATTATCTACCTTTGATTTTAATGATGTACTTTTTCCAAATAAGTTAACCTGTTACATAACAGAGGGAAAACATAAAACTTGCTGATTTGTCAGTGTTCTCTCATTCTTAAAATATCGTTAAAATTGAGTTTGTTTTTTGTGTTTTGTTTTGTTTTGTTTGCCTCCTAAAAGAAAATCATTTTATGCTTCTGCAATATTATTGATTGGCTATTCCATCGTTGCATGATGGACAATTCTCAAAAGGCTCTATTCATTCACATCAATAGCAAGATATTTCAGACAGGGGCTAGATAGATTATGTACAGCATGCTTTTCTCACACTGTTCTTTGGACACTTTAAAACAACTTGTGTGTGAGGAGGTTGGATTTAAATTTAGGACTATGTCTTATTTATATGAAATTAAAATCAGTCTTCTTAAATTCCTTTCTTAGTATTCATCTATTCCATTGACAGAGTGATATGAAATAAAAATATTACTTTATCAATTCTTTGGATACTTATCTCTAGGTACACCTTCACAGGAATATATACTTTTGAATCACTTATAAAAATCATTGCAAGGGGCTTCTGTTTAGAAGATTTTAGTTTCCTTCGGGACCCATGGAACTGGCTCGATTTCACTGTCATTACATTTGCGTAAGTGCCTTTTAAAAAACTTACTTGAAAAATAACATAGTTTGTGTTTTCTATGAGTACTCATGTTTTTTAATAATGGGCTTGCTTTGACTGTAGAATATTTTGGTGTGGTGTATACACATAAACTCTGGATTTGAATTTAGCATAACAGAGATCAAAGTGGCATTTCACTTTAGCATAAAGGCTTGTGTAGTAGTGGAAATGATTCATGCTAACTACAATTTGCACAAGTAAGAAGCATCTATTTACAAATATCATACATGCCACTTTTCCAACACACAAACACACATACCCTAATTTGAAAGTGCAGGTGTATTCATAATATATTTGTGAAAATAGCTTTTTAAAATTATAGCCAAAACAATTCTACTAATCCCACAAATTTGCATTGACCTCTCCAGCTATTCACTCTCCCTAGCTTCTTTTATTACCTGGATGAAATAAGAAGGCATAACCATTTACTAACATCAATATATTCTGACAAATCAAATTAATAGAAAAAAGGAAGGTGCAACAGAATATATTATATTATATTATATTTATTATATTATATTTATTATATTATATTATATTATATTATATTATATTATATTATATTATA
>JAKSZT010053928.1:12871802-12902383 GCA_026826555.1 Tolypeutes matacus
TATTATATTATATTATATTATATTATATTATATTATATTATATTATATTATATTATATTATATTTTCATCGGCTAATTGATTTTTAAGACTTAAAAACATACACGTCCTCTTCGTCTCTTTCTATTTCCTCTCCCAAACTCTACTTTCTTCCTATCTCCTTTCCCTTTACAGCTTTCCTCACCCTCAACATAATCAGCCTTACGCTTATCTCCTATTCAGTCCAGATACACTCAGTAATATGCACAATTTCTGCACCCCCACCCTTTTCTTCTAGTGGTAAACATCCTCAAGGAAGAAGAGACCCAGAAAAGTAATGGGAGGCCATTTAGGAGTACAGAGATTAGAAGAAAATAGGCCAACCCCACTTGCCCTCATCCTTCTTGCGGGAGCTGACTTTCTTTTCCTCCGACAGGTGTAACATGGTAGATAGGAGGAGAAGGGGTGCTGATATACTCAGGGTTCCAAATACTTCCTGTCTTGCCTTAATTCCATATTTGATCAGGATGAGCCACTTCACCAAACTCTTTGGTCATACCCACAAAGAAGGGATATATATTGGACTTATTTTTCTTAATAAGAAACCAGCAGTAATGGCAGAGGCAGCACTGGGCCCCCTTAAAAAAAACTGTTCTTCATTTGTCTAACTTTTACTTAAAATTTAAGCTAGGAAAAAATTATAAAGTATAGAAAGGCAATAAAGTAACCTGTTTTTTATGCTTAATTCTGTGTTGGGTGATGCCATGCATATTTTTCCTTTTTGAAACCCCGAAGCCTTAGTCAAGATTTTTTTCTATTTACTTAATTCTCCCAAATTGCATGTGACATTGATTATTTGCTTTCCAAAGTGGCAACAGGAAAGCATATTTTGTGAAGTTTATATTTAGCCAGTTTATAAACAGCCCAAACAAATAATATAAATTCTGCTTAAATCTTGAATAACTCTGGTTTAATTCTACAGGTATGTAACAGAATTTATAAACCTAGGCAATTTTTCAGCTCTTTGCACTTTCAAAGTCTTGAGAGCTTTGAAAACTATTTCTGTAATTCCAGGTAAGAAGTGATTAGAGTAAAGCATAAGGCTTCTTGTACCTACAACTCTTTCTCTGTATCCTGTTATTGTGTTTGTGTGTGGACTACCCTATTACAGATATGTGACAGAGTTTGTGGACCTGGGCAATGTCTCAGCGTTGAGAACATTCAGAGTTCTCCGAGCATTGAAAACAATTTCAGTCATTCCAGGTGAGAGCTAGGTTAAACACCGAGGCTGACCCATCAAATCTTAGCAGCATCAGCTGCTTTGTTTGACATTCAGTATTACAGAAAATTGGGAATCATAAGACAGGATGTTTCCCAGAAAATTATTCTTATTGTTTGGACATAAGTTTTTATGATTTTACATTTTCCATCAGCCTTGGAGTTTAACAACTTCTTGCATGAGACTGTAAAATACAGTCTTTGTGATTTTCATTTAAAGATGATGTGTTGTTTTTTTTCTCCATGTCAATTGTATCAAGTACTTGTTCCCTGTCAGATATACAAATATATAACTTCTTACTGATTATAGTCATTGATTACTGTGTATATACAGTGGAAATATTAATATTGCTAACAAATGACAAAGGAATAAGATAAAAAAGAATAGCATGTGTTCATGGAAGATCTATTATTCTAAAGTACAATTATACTCCAATCCACCTCCAGTTTTATAGAAAAACCTTCTGTACTTTTAAATAAGAATTCTAAAATATTTCTTCAGCTACTTCATTAGAAAACTGACAACTGATCCTGTTGAAAGAGTGAGGGAAGTTTCATTAACAGAAAGTATAAACACATGACCTTTTCATAATATAGGCTTCATGAAGACCATGAACTTCCCGGTATCGTCTCTCAACTTAATGGGATGTGGCTCTTCATTTCATTGTTCAACAGTTGGTTACATGCCAGGAGTTCGTCTCCATAAGCTCGCAGGCTTCCATGAAGTGCTGCTCTTCCACTAGCATTGCAGTCATTTTTGGACTTATGCATGGAATCTATATTTTCAAGAAAATTGCATGATACATTTATTATTTCATTACATTTAAAATTGTCAAACCACCAATAACCTTTTAGTAATAGCTTTCTTTCTTCTAGGCCTGAAGACCATCGTGGGGGCCCTGATCCAGTCGGTGAAGAAGCTCTCTGACGTCATGATCCTGACTGTGTTCTGCCTGAGCGTGTTTGCGCTAATTGGGCTGCAGCTCTTCATGGGCAACCTGAGAAATAAATGCGTACAATGGCCTCCCACCAATGCATCCCTGGAGGAACATAGCATAGAGAGGAATATATCTGTGAATTACAATGGCACACTGGTAAACGAAACTGTTGATGAGTTTGACTGGAAATCATATATTCAAGATTCAAGTAAGAATTACTGTTATGTGTATGGATTCTTGGGAAAAATAATAGTGAATGACACATAGCCCCTAGCCTTATGTTGCCTATAGTTTAGTGGGTTACTTTTATTGTTATTTTATGGAAATCAAATAATATCTAAAGATAACATTATTCTAAAATTTGAAATTAGTTACCACATCAACAAGAAGGAAATTATAATCGATTAAGCATTAGAAGAAAATAATAGTAAATGTATAAATCAGACAAGTTATAGGAATAATTTTATCTTTATTTCAAGAGTTTAAACAAAATAGTCAAATATTTAAGTATTCTGTTCTAGAAGGATGGAAAAATAATTAACCTAATAGCCTTTCTCTTTTGAATCTGACAGTAAAAGTAAGTTGAATTTTCTTTTTTATCTTTAATTTTCATATCTGCTAGGAGCAATATTTCAAAGCAGAAAGAGAACATGATTAGGAGGAAAGGAAATGTCCTTTTTAAAAAAAGATATTAAATATATAAAACTTAGATTATGGATGTGCTTGAAAATAGCCATGTCTTTATTATTTTGAGGTTATGGGTGATACTTAGGAAATAGAAAAAGACAAAAGAAAACTCGACAGAGTAGCTATGTGGAAAAGAAGGATTAGTCATAAAAGGCTATTAGAAAAAAAAAAAGGCTATTGATGATTTGATCATTTTAAATGTAATGATAACATACTAAAAAAAGGTATAGTTAGTGTCTCTATATAGTTAAAATCTGGGAAATACCTTGGATTGGTACAGATTAAATCTTCTGTGATATTCAGTGATATGCTAACAAATAATTTTCAGTTTTAAATGTCTAGATTAAGAAAAATGTTGTGGTTAAGAAAAATATGTGTCAGAACAATAAATGATATGTCCCTTGTTATCTTCATATGATGCTAATAAGTTCACTGCTATCACCAACTCCCTGAAATCTTTTTTTTTAATCTAAGATCTAGGAACCCTTAAGAATGTCATTTTGGGTTTATTCTCTCTAGTGAAATTTTTTAGACTCAAATTTTCTTATATTCAAATAAAATAGATCAAGAATATCTGAAGTCATTTTCAGCACTAAAAATCTATAATTTTTATCATTTTCCAAAATATTATTCTGTTTGTTGAAAAAGACTATTTTACACTAAAAGCAAATATAAATAAACTTATTTATTTTTGAGATAATAGAAACTAAATTCATTAAAATTAAAGATAAGCATTAAGGTTGAAATATTATATTTTCTTTAGATTAAGGCTTTGGAATGATTCAATTTAATGGACTAAATTTCACTTATAAATATCTGATATTGAAAATTCATCCAGGTACCATCATATTCCCTTCACTTTGTTTAATTTTAATTAAAAGTTAAGAAACCCTAGCTTAATTTTCCTGCCTCTTTCCAAAGGAGTAAAATCATTTGGGAATTAAAATGGCATTTTAACCTATGTGATTCTATATCCCATGTAGAACAATGCATGGGATATATCCCATTGAAAACTTTGCAAGCATCTAAAAACTATTTCTTCTCCAAAATACAACAATGATTATTTTATTCTGTCTGTTTTTCTTTTTGTCATCTATTCACTTATTCATTCAATAGACTTTATTGAAAGCCTACCAGCTCCCAAACACTGATAATACAGATATAACTAATTATTAAGATCCTTTCCTCAGAAAGTTAAGTAAAGAGTCCTCAGAAAGTTAAGTATAGAAATACGTATGACCTGGCAATCCCACTTTTAAGTATATACCCAAAAGAATTGAAAACAGGGACTTGAACAGATATTTACACACCAATGTTCACAGTGGCATTATTCACAATTGCTAAAAGATAGAAACAACTAAATGTCCATAAAGAGATGAATGGATAAATAAAATGTGTTATATACATCAATGGAATATTACTCAGATATAAAAGAGAATGAAGTTCTGATCTATGCAACAACATGGATGAACCTTGAAGACATCATATTGAGTGAAATAAGCCAGACACAAAAGGACAGATACTGTCTGATCTGACTGATATGAAATAATTAGAATAAGAAAACTCATAGAGTCCAAAATTAGAATACAGTTTACAAGAGCTGGGGCAGGGGTAGGAAGTAGGGTATAGAGTTTTCATTTGGGTTGATAGTAAAACTTTGGTAATGGATGTGGTGTTAATTACATTGTGAATTTAAATAACAACAAAGAATTATATATTTGAATGTGGTTAAAAAAGGAAATATTTTACTAGAATAAAAATTTTAAAGAAACAAACAAACATAAAACTGTACAACAAATCCTTATTGAAAATGATGGACTATAGTAAACAGTACAATTATAGCAATGTTCTTTCATGAATTGTAACAAACATGCCACATTAATGCAAGGTGTTAATTGTAGGGTAATACATGGGAACTCTATATTTTATGCAAAATTTTTCTGTAAACCTACAACTTGTCTACTAAGATTTTTTTAAAAAGATCTTAGGTCAAGGAGGAAAAATATTTGTAAACAAATAATTGCACTATAGAACAATAAGTGAAATAATAATGAAAGTATATAGTATGAGTGTGTGTATGTGCGAGTATATATATATATATGATGCTGATAGCACTGGTAATTCTTAATTCTGCCAATCTTTAGTGGGAAGGATATAGAAACTATCAAGGAAAAATTCACAGGCGTGACACTGCAACTGGATTTTGAAAGCCCAGGAGTTGGCCAGAGACAGGAAGTTTTGAGATACTGTAATGTTCACCTATAGTAGTTATTTTAGCTTTAGTATTTAAGATCATTTTTGTTTGATTTATTTAGTAGTTGATATTATATATGTGCCTTTTACTTGAAGCTGCTTATAATATTTTCTGGAAGTTGGTAGAATGTATATTATAATTAATTATTAAAAATTTATAATGTTAAAACATAATAGGAGAGAAAATCAGAAAAGGCATGACCCTTTTATTTTGAAATATGTGATGGTTTTGAGAAAGCAAAGAAATCCCTGTCATTATCTATTTTTATGAAATAAACTTTTTATTTTTCATTATGGTGATAGAAAAATATCTTTTAAAAATATTGTGTTAATACCTGTCATTATCTTTAATTTTATATTCATGAGGAAAACTATGTTTCACTATTAAAGATCTAATCCCCTTAATAAAGTTTTTCGTGTTTGGAAGGAAAGGGGGAAAATGCTTGAGTCTTTGAATGAATTATATAATATAATTAACATTACTTAACGAATCCTAAAAATAGAACCTGTTCCTGTTCTCATTTTAATGTTTTGCACAATGCAAATATTCCTCATATAACTTTATTTTTCTCAAATAGGATATTATTATTTCTTGGAAGGTGTTTCAGATGCACTACTATGTGGAAATAGTTCTGACGCAGGGTAAGGCAAAAGTGTGTGTTTGTGTATATACACATATTTGTGTATTTTTCTTTTGGTAGTAACTGACAAATACAGCCAACTAACTTTATTCACACCAATTTGTAACAATTAAGATTACTTATAAAGTGAGAAAATACTTAAATATTAGGTAACCTTTTATGCTTTTTAAAACAAGATGAAATACTTTTAGCTATAGTGCTATTTCCCTAGGATAAGTATATGTGAGCTACAAATCAAATCTGAACACTTCATAGTAGGAAGAATGAAAAATAGAGATATGCTAAAATGCCAATTAACCAAAAATAGTTTTGTAAAATATTATTAGAAATGCTATGTCATATTTTAATAATGACACCAAATGGCTATTAAAATTATAGTAAGTCAAAGTTGTGAAATATATCAGTTATTTATCTTGCTTGCATCCCTTGTAAAGCTAGTCTTCCTGGCTAGACAATGTTGTAAGTACAGCATGCTCCCAAGTAAAACGATAACAACCTCTTAATACTTCCTTTTGCCCCATTTACAGCCACTGTCCAGAAGGTTATGTATGTGTGAAAGCTGGTAGAAACCCCAATTATGGCTACACAAGCTTTGACACCTTCAGTTGGGCTTTTTTGTCCCTGTTTCGACTGATGACTCAAGACTTCTGGGAAAATCTTTACCAACTGGTGAGAACCTGAATAGGCACATAATACATTCTTGAATGTAAAAGTATACTAGAAAAGCATTTTAGTTATTAAATCCAAAGCAGAGCATAATATAGTGGAAAGAGCATAACTTGGAATCAAGAGATTTGAGTTTCTCTGTCCTATTGATAACACATTATGTTTGGTGATGTCAGGGACAGAGGTTGTCCCTCATTTCCCTTTAGCCCAAAATCTATCGCCTCCTCTGCCTAGACACACAAGGCACATCCTCCCATCAGCCCTACCCACCCCTTCAAGCATTATCGTTCAGGTGGAGTTGATGAAATGAAGAAGCAGCTGTAGAAAGGGAATTTTAGCCTCCCACTAGTCTGTCACAAAGGCTTTACTTTTAATGGAGCTGTCCATTGTGTTTTATGGATTTTTATGTTCTTGGTGAATCCAGGAATGTCCTCCTAGAGATGAGAGTGTGAACATATGAGTTAAGGAAGAAGGAAGAAGATTACTTAGGAAAAGAGACAAAGATACAGGAGGAGCTTTCAGCAACATAATTACAACTTAGATCAGAGTCCTGTAAGACATACAGTAAGTGGAAAGTTGAAGCCACTAGTTAGCAAAATAATTTTGAAAAAATAATTTAAATATTCTTGTTTCAGACATTACGTGCTGCTGGAAAAACATACATGATATTTTTTGTGCTGGTCATTTTCTTGGGCTCCTTCTACCTAATAAATTTGATCCTGGCTGTGGTTGCCATGGCCTATGAGGAACAGAATCAGGCCACCTTGGAAGAGGCAGAACAGAAAGAGGCCGAATTTCAGCAAATGCTCGAACAGCTAAAAAAGCAACAAGAGGCAGCTCAGGTAAATTCACCAAATCAAATATGCCCTGTCTCACTTTTTTTTTTTTTTTTTTTAACATTTCAGTTGTGACAGGAATACTGGGAAAAAAACTGAGAGACAGATAATTGTTTGATAGTATCTAAGAGATGTTGGTGGTATGGGGCATTAATGAGGATTTCTACATTTTGATCATCTATAGTTATTTTAGTTTAATTACTCTAAGATGTGTACAATATGGACCACAATGGAACTTTCTCATGTTATTTTACTCATCTTAAGATTCTCAGAATTAAAGGAAAAATGTGATTTGGGTCTTCTCAAATGAGAAACTTTTACTAATTGAGCATACAGGCAATAAGAGAAAAATTTATTGGTTATATAAAAAAGTGTTTGGCCAGCTCTTAGAAGATATTCTCTGTGTTTTTTGAAGAAAAATACATAGCAATTGAATGTAGTTGCCAAATTGCCTTTCTTTTATAAATAAGGAGATGATCATAATATAAGGTTCTCAGATACAGCAGTATTCAATAGGCATATGAAAGTCACCCATCTTATCAGGTAATATAATAAGGATGACTTGTTTTTATAGTGAGGTGTCAGGACTTGTAGTACAATAAATTATAAAAATGCCTTCTCTATCATTACCTTCTTCCCTTGCTCTTTCTGTTTAGCACATAAATTCACTTTTACTAAAAACAAAGTTACTTTGGGGATATTAATTTATTTACAAGATTTCCTGTATTGAGGGTACTCTGGAAACTATGGTAATAATCAAAAAGTGCCAACTTGGTACAACTACAAGCTGTGATAAAAAAGCACTGTTTTGACTTCTAGGAAGATGAAGGACTAGAAAAACACAAGACTCTGTTTTTTCCCAGAAAAATAGCTAGAAGACAGGCAGAAAGAGCCAGGGGAAAAAAATCGTCTAGAGTTTAGGACACCAGGGGAAGAATTGATACTGCCCAGAAGAGAGAGGGGCAAAGGAAAAGAATCACAATGGCAAAACTCCTCCCTCCCCAAAGCCCTTGGGAGCGGGTCTGCAACCCATTACTGAGTCCAGGGCCCAGATTTGAGCAACTAATAGGAACAATCCTAAAGACCCAGAACAGGTTGAACCAAGAATCAAAGAACAGCAGTAACACACAGCCTCCCGCCACTAAGTCCTCAGGAAAAAAGAGAAATTGAGAACCATCCTAATCAAATGAGAGAGAGAGGCTAGGAAGAGAGTATCGAAGACAAGAGTAGCAGAAAGGATAACCAAAAAAGTAAGACAGACGAAAATAAGATATGACAAATGAAAACCAAAGAATAAAATGGCGGAAGTAAATAGTGCATTTACAGTAATATCATTGAATGTAAATGGATTAAACTCCCCAGTCAAAAGATATAGGCTGACAGAATGGGTAAAAAAAACATGAGCCATCCATATGCTGCCTACCTGACTCAGGGATACAAACTGGCTGAAAGTGAAAGGTTGGAAAAAGATACTCCACGCAAACAGTAACCAAAAAAGAGCAGGGGTAGTTATACTAATATTGGACAAAACAGACGTTAAATGCAAAAAAGTTATAAGAGATATGGAAGGCCATTATATATTAATACAAGGGACAACCCACCAGGAAGAAGTAACAGTCATAAATATCTATGCACTGAACCCAGGTGCCCCAAAATACATGAGGCAAACTCTGGCAAAACTGAAGGGAGAAATAGACATCTCTACAATAATAGTTGGGTACTTCAACACACCACTCACATCATTAGATAGAATAACAGGACAAAAGATCGACAAGGAAACAGAAAACTTGAACAATATGATAAACGAGCTAGACCTAACAGGAATATACAGAACATTGCATCCAAATTCAGCAGGCTATACATTCTTCTCAAGTGCTCATGAAGCTTTCTCCAGGATAGACCACATGTTAGGTCACAAGGGAAGTCTCAATAAAAAATAAAAATATTAAAAGTAGACATGCACATTCTCAGATCATAATGGAATGAAACTGGAAATCAATAATAGGAAAGAAGTAAAATTGCAAATTGTGGAGGCAGAACAACACACTCCTAAATAATCAGTGGGTCAAAGAAGAAATTGTAAGTGAAATTACTAAATATATTGAGACAAATGAAAATGAGAACACAACTTATCAAAACTTATGGGATACAGTGACGGCAGTGCTGAGTGGGAAATTTATAGCTCTAAATGCCTATATTAGAAAAGAAGAAAGAGCTAAATCAAAGATCTAACTGAACAACTGGAGAAACTAGAAAAAGAATAGCAAACCAAAAGAAATAATAGAAAATTAGAGCTGAAGGAAAGAAATAATAAAGATTAGAGGAGAAATAAGTAGGACAAAAAAACTACAGAAGAATATACAAAACCAAAAGCTGGTTCTTTGAGAAGATCAATAAAATTGACAAACCCTTAGTTAGACTAACAAAGAAAAAAAGAGATAACACACACAAAAAAAAACTAAGGAATGAAAGGGGGAGGTTACAAATGACCCCAAAGAAACACAAAAGAGCATAGGTGGATATTATGAGAATCTGTATGCCAACAAACTAGACAACCTAGATGCAATGGACAAATTCCTAAAAATGCACTAACCTACACTGATACCACAATAAATACAACAAATTGACAAACTAACCACATTTAAAGAGATTGAATCAGTCATCAAAAATCTCCTAACAAATAATATCCCAGGACCAGAAGGCTTTATAGGCTTTACAAGGCTTTTGAGAAGAATTAACACCATTTCTGTTTAAACTCTTCCAAAAAATTGAAGAGGCGGGAAAATTACCCAATACATTTTAGGAAGCCAGCATCACCCTAATACCAAAGCCAGATAAAGACAATACAAGAAAAGAAAATTACAGACCAATAAATAGATGCAAAAATTCTCAACAAAATACTTGCAAAGAGAATCCAACAACATATCAAAAGACTTATACACCACGACCAAGTGGGATTTATTTCTGGTATTCAGGACTGGTTCAACATAGAAAACCAATTAATATAATATACCACACTAACAAACTGAAGGCTAAAAAACACAAGATCAGTCCAACCTGCTCCCGTCCACACTCTACTCCCCTGAAATACTTGAACTGCCTAACCCAAAAGTATCACTGCACTGAGGTCAAGGAAAGGGAAAACAAGTGTAATTAATATAGGGGCATTTTGGGGACTTGGGAATTGTCCTGAATGACATTGCAACAACAGGTACATGCCATTATATATCTTGCCATCGCGTACAGAATTGTGTGGGAGACAGTGTAAACTACTATGTAAACTATAATTCATGCTTAGTGGCAATGCTCCAAAGTATGTTCATCAATTGCAATGAATGTACCACACTAATGAAGGATGTTGTTAATGGGGGTAAATGTAGGCGGTGTGGGGGGTAGGGCATATGGGAATCACTTATATTTTTATGTAACATTTATGTAATCTAAATATCTTTTTTAAAAAATTAAAAATTTTTAAAAAACACATGATCATCTCAATCAATGCAGACAAGGCATTCAACAAAATCCAGTATAATTTCTTGATAAAAAACACTTCAAAAGATAGGAGTAGAAAGAAAATTCTTTAATATGATAAAGGCCATATATGAAAAATCCACAGCCAACATCGTAGTCAATGGGGAAAAGTTGAAAGCATTCCTTCTAAGATTGGGAACAAAAGACAAGGATGGCCACTGTCACCATTGTTATTCAACATTGTGCTAGAATTTCTAGGTAGAGCAATTAGACAAGAAAAAAAATAATTAAAAAGTATCCAAATAGGAAAAGAGAAAGTAAAACTCTCACTATTCACATATGACATGATCTATATTTAGAAAATTCTGAAATGTCTACAACAAAGACACCTGAGCTAAAAAATGAGTTCAGGAAAGTGGCAGGATACAAGATCAAAACACAAAAATCAGTAATGTTTCTGTACACTAATATTGAACAATCTGAGGAGGAAATCAGGGAAAAATTCCATTTATAATAGCAAAGACTCAAATACCTAGGAATCAACTTAACCAAAGATGTATGGGACCTATACACAGAAAACTACAAAACAATAAAAGAAATCAATGAATACCTAAACAAATGGAAAGACATTCTATGTTCATGGACTCGAAGACTAAATATCATGAAGATGTCAATCTTATCCAAATTGATTTATAGATTCAATGCAATACCAATCAAAATTCCAACAGCCTACTTTACAGAAATAGAAAAGGTAATTACCAAATTCATTTGTAAGGAAACATGCACCCAAATAGCCAAAAGCATTCTAAACAGAAGAGTGATGTGGGAGGAAATTCACTGCTTGACCTCAAAACATATTACAAATCTAGTGGTCAAAATGGCATGGAATTGGCATAAAGATAGACACATTGATCAATGGAATAGAATTGAGAGTCCAGAAATAAACCATCACCTCTACAGCCAACTGGGTTTTGAGAAACCTACCAAAGCCATGTTAATAGGACAGAACAGTCTCTTTGATAAATGGTGCTAGGAAAACTGGATATCCATAACCAAAAGAGTGAAAGAG
Source organism: Tolypeutes matacus (assembly GCA_026826555.1). NCBI lineage: Eukaryota > Metazoa > Chordata > Mammalia > Cingulata > Chlamyphoridae > Tolypeutes > Tolypeutes matacus. Next base: position 12,883,619 of record JAKSZT010053928.1, read on the forward strand.
AACCCCATTCTCACTTCCTACACAATAATCAACTCAAAGTGGATCAAAACCATAAATATAAAAACTACTAGAAGAAAATGTAAGGAAACATCTAAAAGATCTTGTGGTATGTGGTGATTTCTTGGACCTTACACCCAAATCACGAACCACAAAAGAAAAAATAGATAAATGGAACCTCCTCAAAATTAAACCCTTTTATACCTCACAGGACTTTGTCCAAAGGGTGAAAAGACTCAATGGGAGAAAATATATGGATATCAAATAAGGGTTTAATATCCATGGTATATAAAGAGATGCTACAATTCAACAGTAAAAAGACAAATGACCCGATTAAAAAATGGGCAAAAACACCTTAGGAGGTGGCGGGGCTCTTCTCTCCATATCGGACGGAGAGTCCCCTGATCCAAAAAAAAAAAAAAAAAAAAAAAAGGGCAAAAGACTTGAATAGACATTTGTCCAAAGAAGAAACACAGATGGCAAAAAAAACACATGAAAAAATGTGCAACATCACTAGTGATTAGGGAAATGCAAATCAAAGCTACATTGAGATATCATTTCACACCTATTAGAATGGCCACTATTAAAAAGACAAAGATCTACAAATGTTGGGGAACATGTAGAGAAATAGGAACACTTATTCACCATTGGTGGGAATATAGAATGATATAGCCACTGTGGAGGACTGTTTGGCAGTTCCTAAAGAAGTTGAATATAGACTTGCCACCTGACCCAGCAATATCACTACTGGGTATATACCCAGAAGAACAGAGAGCAGTAATACGAACAGACATCTGCACACCGATGTTCATAGCGGTGTTATTCATGATTGCCAAAAGATGGAAACCACCCAGATGTCATCAACCAACGAAGAGATAAACAACCTGTGGTGTATATGCATGATGGAATATTATGCAGCTTTAAGAAAAAATGAAGTCATAAAACATGACAAGATGGATGAACCTGGAGGACATTATTTTGAGCGAAGCAAGACAGACACAAAAGGACAAATACTGTATGCTTGTGCTACTATGAACTAAATATATTGTGTAATCTCATGGAGTTAATAAACTTCAATATGGGTCACCAGAAAATAGAATGAGGTTAGAGAATGGAAAGTTGAGGGTTAACTTGTGCAGAATTGGTAAAAACGATGTGTGTTAATCGTTTAAAATGAATAGAAAAGGTGAAAACACATTTGTAACTAACAGTACTATTATATGAGTACAATAGTGGTTTAAAGGGAAAGTCTAAGGTCATGTATATTACTAAAATGAAAGCTAAAATATGTAACATGGGACTGTATAGCATAGCAAGAATGCATATGAAATATGAATATGGGTAAAATTGCATATATGAGACCATTTTTCTTTGAAACTGAATCAGTATACGTTAATACTACAATATGCTAAAATCAGACAAAGAAAACATTATATTAAGTGAAAGAAACCAGACAGAAAGTACTACATATTGTATAATTCCATTTATATAAAATGTAAACATAAGTAAATTTATAACATTGAAATTAGATTAGTGGTTATGTAGGGGTAGGGAAGGCTAGAGGGATTGAAAGATGACTGCTAAGAGGTGTGGAGTTTTTCTTTTTGGAGCAATGAAATTGTTCTAAAATATTTTGAGGCGATGAATGAATAACATTGTGATTATTCTAAAAGTCATTGATTATGCACTTTGGATAGATCGTATGGTATGTTAATAAATCGCAACAAAACTGGCTTAAAAAATAAATAAGTAAATATTCAAGAATAGCCAGAAATAGCAGCTATATACAGCAGGGGAAGCATAAAGAGACTGAGAGGTGAAGATTTTCTTGTTCATTTTTTGTTTATTATTATTATTGAAATAATAAAAATGCTCTAATAATGATTGAAGTGATGAATGCACAACTATGTGATTATACCAAATACCATTGATTGTACACTTTGGATGAATGTATGCTTTATTAATATGTATCAATAAATTGATTTGTTATTAAAAAAAAAAAAAAAAAAAAAGCAGTTTTCATTCCATGCCCACATGCCCAGCAAGAAACAGTGCTGAATTGAAGATAGGTAGGAAAATGATGAAAGTCTCATCTTGCTTGGCAGAAAACTATTGACCCTCTAGCCTCCATTCTTCTAGATAGAGTATCGTGGAGGTGTGAAGAAGGAATTTTATCACTGTCCATAAATTTGATTGATAATATTTTGAAGGTATTGGACAAACCATTTTAAACAACTGGTTTGTATATGACCTCAACCAATCCATCAGCTTTCTTCAATGCTGCAGCTTTTTTCTCAGAGCCAATAAGACAATGCTAATTAAGCACCAATTTTTAGGGAGTGGACGTGGCTCAAGCAGTTGAACACCCACCTCCCACATGGGAGGTCCCAGATTTGGTTCCTGGTGCCTCCTGAAAAAGACAAAAACAAACAACATGCAAAACAAGCGATAAAACTAACTTCAGAAGCCAATGCGGCTCAGTTGTTGACTGCCAGCTTCCCACATATGAGGTCCCGGGTTCCCTCACCCCTAGTACCACAAAAAAAAAAAAAAAAAATTCCAGTTTTTAGTGTAAATCAAATCTCAAAAAGTTGATGCCCAGTTGGTCCTTTTGAATATGTGGTCCGTGAAGCATAATAACAGATATAATAAATGTTAACTCAGAGAAAACCAACGAGCTCTTAAAGCCTTCATTAAGTGGAAAGAGAAAAAAAAATTCCCCTTACACTTGCAGAGCTTCTTTTATATTAAATCAGCTTCAGTCAGCCAAATGTATTTTTAAATACCATGCAAATACTTGAGCCATTTTAAGGAAAGATAAAGTCTTCTCCATGTGATGCTAAAACTCTTTCTCTACAATGTAGCAGGCATCAGCAGTAACTGCCTCAGAGCTTTCCAGAGAACCCAGTGCAGCAGGCGGCCTCTCAGATAGCTCATCTGAAGCCTCCAAGTTGAGTTCCAAGAGTGCTAAGGAAAGAAGAAATCGGAGGAAAAAAAAAAAAACAGAAAGAGCAGTCTGGTGGGGAAGAGAAAGATGAGGATGAATTCCATAAATCGGAATCTGAAGACAGCATCAGGAGAAAAGGGTTTCGCTTCTCCATCGAAGGGAATCGACTGACATATGAAAAGAGGTACTCCTCCCCACACCAGGTATGGCATTGCTGAATTAAATGATGCATGATAAAAATTAGAAGGCTAAACAGAAGGGAAGAATTAAAGTAGACTTAGGAGTTTTCATCAACTTACTTGACTGTTATTTTTATTGTATTTAAAGCTATCCTTTATTCACATAGTTATGAGAATATTTTTCTCCATATATATGTAAGTCTACAGCTTGGTATAGCTGAAATAACATTGGTTTAAAAGTCAGGGCACCTAGATTCTGATCTTGATATTGTTCTGCTGGTATTGTCTGCAACTAATGGCATTTATTAATCTTTCTGTTCTTGGGCCTTCTTAATGAAAAAAATGTGAATTTTGGACTAGGTAATCAGTAATGTCTCTCTGGTTATTTTATAGTTTTATGGGTATTTCCCCCTAAATTCTTTATAAACCATTATGCATGCTTCTGAAAATATTAATCATAGTATACTTTATCAAAAAGCACTTAACTATGGATTTTGGAAGCCAGCTTCAAGATATAACAACATTGTGCCTTATGGATGAAACCGGAATAATAATTTAAAGTGATTCTAGTAAAATGGATTAAAACAAATTATGAAAAATGTTGGAATTTATCAAAAGGAAAGGTTAATGAAAACATGTGGCCATGTTAAGGACATGCTTCCAATGTTTAGCAAATGTTTACAATATCCATAGCAGTATACTAAGAATATTTCCTTTTGAATTTGTTTTGTGTCTTTAGGTTGTAATCTATATCCCTCTTCTTTAATCCTAAAGGCTAGAAATCTCATCTTCTAAAACTAAATTAATTTAATCTGAATTTACATAAAATAAGAATATCAATGAAAAGGCGTCATATTTTGTTATGAATGCTGAAATCTCCTTCATCTTGCAAAATGAAAGCACATTTCAAAGGGTCATACTAATATAATTCTATCTTTTGTTTGTTTGTTTGCTTGTTTCAAACTTTCAGTCTTTGTTAAGCATACGTGGCTCCCTATTTTCTCCAAGGCGAAATAGCAGAACAAGCCTTTTTAGCTTTAGAGGGCGAGCCAAGGATGTAGGATCTGAGAATGACTTTGCTGATGATGAGCATAGCACCTTTGAGGATAATGAGAGCCGGAGAGATTCCCTGTTTGTGCCCCGGCGCCATGGAGAGCGTCGCAACAGTAACCTAAGTCAGACCAGTAGGTCGTCCCGGATGCTGGCACTGTTTCCAGTGAATGGGAAGATGCACAGCACTGTGGATTGCAATGGTGTGGTTTCCTTGGTTGGTGGACCTTCAGTTCCTACATCGCCCGTCGGACAGCTTCTGCCAGAGGTGATAATAGATAAGCCAGCTACTGATGACAATGTAAGGAAGTTTTAAATAGTTTAGGCATGGCTGGCCCATTATTGCTGCACCAGCCAGTGTTTCTACAGAATGGAACCTTGAGAATGATTCCTGGTTGGTCAAACTGTGAATGCACCTGCATCTTGTAATACCTTTAACAGACTAACCAACTAAAACTTTAAACTTCAACATGAGCCTGCATAACACTTGAATGCATTTACTTATCGAAGTGCTATGGATAAATTAGACACAATAATAAGTTACTGCCTCCAGTTGGAGGATTTGCTATATGCCCATGCTGAATTTAGACAACAGAATATCCTCTAAGGCCCTGAAATAAAAGTAATAAATGATTCCTTTACTTAAGTGTGAAGGGTGTATAATAAATCTTTCCAACTGATTGTTCAGTATAGCTCTGCTTTAGTTTAGAAGAGTTTTGAGAACACTGTGCTTAATAGATAGCTTCATTGTTACATTAAAATTTTTAGTGCTCATATTTGTCTTACTAAAAAAATGCTGATATAGGTTTTCTCCAAACTAATCTAAATTAAAAGACACAAAAATTATTCCTACAGACAGAAAAAATAATTTTCTATATACAAGATATGTGATGTTTTCCTGAATGTGTGCACAGATGAGGAATTTCTAAATAGATTTTGCCTCTTTTTAAACTGTTCACTCACTTGGAAACACATCAGCATGTTGAGGCATGTCTAAGTCAGAAATAGATGACTTATTGCCTTGGTACCCTGGATGAAACTGTTGTCCATGCAGAGTGTGTGTGTGTGTGTGTGTGTATGTGTATGTGTGTGAGATTGAGTTTAACATACAGTTTTTATTGTCAGACCATCAATGTCTTGTGTCTGGAAAATGAGATGGCAGCTAAGTGTGTTGTAACCATTTGTATTTGTTTAAAAATAAATAACTACCATCTCAAAATCACATGCCTTAATCACTTATATGCCTTCAAGTTATTAGTTTCTTAGTATTAGATAAGAAATAATAATAACTACAAAGATGTCTCTCAGGAGATTTTATATCAAAATTATATCAGGTGTCATAAAATTATGAAATCCGAGGATTTAAAGGAAGCTCAGTTTTTGCTGTCTGGCTAAATGGCTAACAGTTTGGACATTCCAGGTTAATGATACAATAAGTCAGCAATATCTGCCATCACCAATAAATATGAAAGCGCATGCTGCATGTGTTTTATGAAATTCACTATGTCACCTTCTGGTTGATGGCTTATCATATTGCTCAAGGTAATCACTTAATGCATTAGCATTCTCTTTACAGGGAACAACAACAGAAACTGAAATGAGGAAGAGAAGGTCAAGTTCTTTCCATGTTTCCATGGACTTTCTAGAAGATCCTTCCCAAAGGCAAAGAGCAATGAGTATTGCCAGCATTTTAACAAATACCGTAGAAGGTTTGTAACAAATTCCATTTCCATTAATTTCAAAAAGCATGTTGTCACATTTGAAACACATATTTCTATTTACAAGTTGGAAAGTGAGTATTCTGAAGAGAAAGCAATAGGTCTTATTTAAGAGTTATTATTTGTTTTATCTACTCATACATATGAGTATGAGCAGAAGATTTAAAAACTTACTAAAACTCAATGATATTGGGACCCTAAATTATGTTTTGCTGACTGGATGTAACAACTCTTTGGAAATGCAGAATAAAGCATTTCTGTTAAGAGTTTCTAATCCCATTAGTTATGGGACCCTCTTTTCTGTCTGACTTAGCTTAGGACTTTAGCTGCAGCACTGCCCCTTCCTTCCTCATCACAATATTCTCAAGATTTCAGGAGGTGAGAAGTGTAGGTCATTTTCAAAAAATGAAAACAAACCTAAAAGATGGTTCTTGGTTCACAGCTATCTCTACCCCATCTCCTATGGGGTCATAAACAATATCTACACTACCCCAAACCGTGTTCCTATTAGACATTTAGAAGACCACTTACTTCACTTACAGCCAAGTGCTAAGCCATAGTAGCAATGCATAAGAGAAAAACTATTTTTGCTATCTCTCCCTTATGTGTATGTTTTATGAAATATCTTTGGCATATGACGAGTAATTCTATAGCTCTTTTATTAAGTACAAAATAAGGTTGAATCTGTAGCAAATAGATATATGTTGATTACTCTATTAGTTAGCCAGAAGGGGTGCTGATGCAAAGTTCCAGAAATCTGCTGGCTTTTATAAAGAGTATGTATTTGGGGTAGAAGCTTACAGTTACAAGGCCCTAAAGAGTCCAACTCTAGGCACCATAAGAGATACTTTCTCACCATTTGTCTGTGGCCACATGTTGAAGGAAGATGGCTGCCAATATTTGTGAGGGTTCAGCCTTCCTCTTCCTCTTAAGGCTCCATAGGCTCAGCTTCTTCCAATCTCAGCTATTGGCTGGAGGGCTCATTTCTTTCTGGGCTCACCTTCTCTGTTCTCTTCACAAAGTCAGCTGTAAACTATCAGGTGAATGGCTCATCTCTCCTTGCGAGGCCACAGAATCAAAGCTGACAAGTTCTATCCTCTTCCATGTCTATGGAGCTCTCTCTATTCCTCTGTGTTCTTCTGGGTATCTACTTTTGTGTGTCTCCTTGATTGTGTATCCATTTATATAGCCCACAAAGGGGGTGGGGACTCAAACTAAATCGCCCTAATCTTAACATAATTTAATCAAAGGCATCTCAGCTGAATCTAATACAACCAAAGGGTATCACACCCAGAGGAACAGACCAGTTAACAAACATAATCTCTCTTTTTGGAATTCATAAATAAGCTTAAACTGCTACAGTTAATGAAATGAAATCTAGTGGATCTGAAACAAATAAATATTTGTGTGTATAAAATATATCTTTTGGTGTTTATTTTTATTTTTTCAAATCTAGAACTTGAAGAATCCAGGCAGAAATGTCCACCCTGTTGGTATAAATTTTCCAACATATTCTTAATCTGGGACTGTTCTCCATATTGGTTAAAAGTGAAACATATCGTCAACCTGGTTGTGATGGACCCGTTTGTTGACCTGGCTATCACCATCTGTATTGTCTTAAATACTCTTTTCATGGCAATGGAACACTACCCAATGACAGAACATTTCAATAATGTGCTCACAGTAGGGAACTTGGTAAGCAAATTGGAAGGTAAATGTGTTCAGTCTTTTAATTTTCTCTTTTTGAAACTATTTATATTTAGTAGCTTATAGCAGTCTTTCAACCACCCTTCCAACCTTCTTTCCCCCAAAAGATGGATAATATATCTGGATAGCTGTCCCTACTCTTTTTCTTTTTATTAGAGAAGTTGTGAATTTACAGAACAACCATGCATAAAATACAAGATTCCCATTTACCACCCCACCACCAACACCTTGCATTGGTGTGGAACATTTGTTACAGTTGATGATAGCACATTTTTATAATTGTACTATTAATTGAAGTCCATGGTTTAACTTAGGGTTCACTTTTTGTGCAGTGTAGTTCCATGGATTTTTTTAAATGTTTTATTCTATTACCATTTATACAATCTAACATTTACCCTTTTAATAATACTCACATATATATTTCAGTACTGTTAATTGCATTCACAATGTTGTGCTACCATTACACCATCCATTACCAAAGCATTTCATTCATTCCAAATAGGAAGGCGGTACATTTTAAACTTTGACTTCCCCTTCCCTATCCCCTCCCCATCCCCTGATAATCTATATTATAGATTTTGACTCTATGAGTTTGCTTATTCTACTTGTTTCAAATAAGAAGAATTATATTTGTTCTTTTTAATCTGGCTTATTTCAATCAAAACAATGTCTTCAAGATTCATCCATGTTGTCACATGTATCAGGACTTCATTCCTTTTTGCATAATATTCCATTGTATGTTACCACATTTTATTTATCCATTTATCGGTTGATGGACATTGGGGTTGCTTCCACCTTTTGGCAATTGTGAATAAAGCTGCTATGAACATCAGTGTGCAAATATACTCAACTTTTCCCCAAAATAACAGCCCTTGAAGTCAAAGCAAAGGGGGAGCAGATGTAGCTCAAGTGGTTGAGTGCCTGCTTCCCATGTACGAGGTCTCAGATTTGATCCCTGGTACCTCCGAAAAACAAAATAAAAAACAACAACAACAAAAACAAAAAATGAAAAAAACAACTCTCATTAGGGAGTGGATGTAGCTCAGTGGTTGAGTGCATGCTTCCCATGAATGAGGTCTTGGGTTCAATCCCCTGTACTTCCTTAAAAAAAAAAGTCAAAGCAAAGACTAAGAAAGAGAACAATAGACAAAGGCCTTTTGTACTACTTGAAAAGTCTGTAGAAATACTTACAACTTTTTCAAGATGCAGAAATAGTTCATAGTCTAAGGACACACTTTTTGAAATGATATAACAGTTTCCCAAGTTTTACAAGGCTAAAATAAAATTGTGAATCTTTTTTACCTATTTAGTCATCATAATTGCAAGAAATAGTTTAAAAACTCAAAAAATTTTCCAGCTTTTCCACATCCAGGGGCTAGGTAGTATATATTGTATTATCCACCTACTCAATATCAAATCCATGAAATATTGAAAGCCTGCAGTATATTTTGTGTATTATATGATTAGCAAAGCCATTTTTAATGAAAGTTGCCACTTAGTTCTCTCCTTTTAGTGTTTCAAAAACATAAATTATTAAAATGTTTGTCACTTGACTCAATTTAGGAATATCAACTTTTTATTTATTGAAAGAAGTCTCTAAAGTAATGTTTGCATTTTCTATAAAATTTGTTTTAAGGTCTAGGGCTTTTGAGGGAGAAAAAGCAAATGTGTAATATATGTATTTTTAAAGCTCTACTATATAAACAATTGAAGTTCATTTATTTTTCATGTGTGTAGAAAATCATATAGCAGTTATGCATATATTATGAAATATACATTTTTATACATTTTTATCTATTTATCTATTAACCTGATTTGATAGAAATGAGAATATGCTTATAGATAAGTAAAATTGTGGGCAAAATTTTATCAGCAATTGTTCTATATAAAGTCTGGAGGAAAAGCCAGTTTGATATAATGGAAAGAACAGTGGTTAAAAGAAAAGATTTGCATTCAAATCCTAGTTTTGCCATTTTCTAGTTGTATGGTATCAAGCAAGTCATTTCACTCATTGGGAGAACTTAGTTTTCTAATCTGTAAGGTAATAATTATAATACTTGCCTTATCTACTTAATAGAGCTTCTATGAGGATAAAATGAAATAATGTGTATAAAAGCCATTCATCGACTATAAGTTACTATACAAATGTAAGTTAATAATAGAATCATTATGGAGGGAATTAACATACACATGCTCTAAGAGCAAATATTATGTCCTTCTACTTTACTGTTATCTGACTGAATTAGAGTAATTTTGTTTTGATCTTAGGTCTTCACTGGAATTTTTACAGCAGAAATGTTTCTGAAAATTATTGCAATGGATCCTTACTACTATTTCCAAGAAGGCTGGAATATCTTTGATGGCTTTATTGTGACGCTTAGCCTGGTAGAGCTTGGTCTCGCCAATGTGGAGGGGTTATCAGTTCTCCGTTCATTCAGATTGGTAAAAAACAAAACAACAACAACAACCTTTCTAACAATCAGAGTTCTTACATAGCACTGTCATAGTTTCTACTATATAACCATTAACACTTTAACTTTTCATGTAATGTTTCCTTTGTCAAAAACTGTACCTAATTGGGAAGAACTATTTTCACTTTTTAAGAGAAGTCTTAATTCCAAAGGCACAGTCATGTAGTTTAATATATCACTAGTTACTATTCTAATTATTGTTTCTACAGACTATTACAGATAATATTTCCAGACCTAAGAAAATATTTGTAATGGAAATGTATCATCTTTTAATAGTGATTTGAAATTATAAACAGCCCTTTGTGGCAGTGGGTAACAATTAGATACAAGATGTGCTTGCAGAAACTTTTCCTAATTCTACCTCTGGAAAATATGTGTCTTCATAAAATCAAAGAAACAAAGTCTTCAGGATTACTAAATATGCCCAGGATTTCACATATATGTCTTTGAAAGTCAGAGAAAGAATTATAGACTCATGGGAAATATTCCAAGTTTTTCATTGCAGGAGCATCTAGCTATATCAGTGCCCCAAAGAGCATCAATGAATAATAAATATGTTTCCACTTATATCAGGGTTCAATATGGTGTCACTTGGCATGCTACTGATAAATGGCTATCATTCATCAGAAATAGTTGTGATTCAGATGTTAATATTTTAGTGTCAGGCCTTATATGCCTTGAAACCACCTCCACAAAACTAAGGATAGGTGGATCCCAAAGAATCATTGAAAATTCACTCTCAGGAAAAATGATTTACATGGGTAAAATATGGAAGATCAAGATTTTTCCTAGGGGTCCAAAGAATTAGCCATGAGCCTTGAGAGGATGCAAGGGCAAGGTTGGCATTGTAAAAGATTCTATTTTAATCATTTTTTATAAAACCTCAAAGCATGTAGTACTTTTAAAGACCATAATAACTCATATTAATTCTTTATTTTCCAGCTCCGAGTTTTCAAATTGGCAAAATCTTGGCCAACATTAAATATGCTAATAAAGATCATCGGCAATTCCGTGGGGGCATTGGGAAATCTAACCCTGGTGTTAGCCATCATTGTCTTCATCTTTGCGGTGGTCGGCATGCAGCTATTTGGTAAAAACTATAAAGATTGTGTCTGCAAGATCGCCAGTGACTGTAAACTCCCACGGTGGCACATGCATGACTTCTTCCACTCTTTCCTGATCGTGTTCCGTGTGCTGTGTGGAGAGTGGATAGAGACCATGTGGGACTGTATGGAGGTCGCTGGCCAAGCCATGTGCCTTACTGTCTTCATGATGGTCATGGTCATTGGAAACCTGGTGGTATGCACGCATTTAAAATACATGTTTCAGAAATAGATCAAAAGCCTATGAGAATGGTGGTATTTTATAAAACAGAAATCATGATTATTCACTTAAAAAGTCTCTCACTTTTGTTATACATATAGTCTCACTTTGAAAGAACAGTGATACAGCAGTAACCCTACAATTTTTATACTCAACTGTTGTGGCAGTTTCACGTTTATGATCTCACGTTTATGAGATCATCACGTTTATTATATGATCTCAGAAAAGTATCATGTTGAAGAAAGAATTAGAAGGTAGAAGGATATTTAGGGAAAATTTTTATGAATTCAGAGCCAAGGGAGAAAGAATTCTGAAGAATTTTTTTGAGAAATCCCAATCTTACTTGCTGATATAGGACTAAGAAGTGGTGTCCTTAAGTGTTCATAATGATTTCACCATTTCCTTGCCCCTTCTAGGCATGTAGCATTCAGTCATTCTAGTCATATGGCAGAGGCATTAGCCACCTTGGGCTGGTCAATTCTCTGTTGGCTCTAAGTCAAAAAGAGGGTGACTCATGATGCCCGAGATTGCACTAATGGAGTAATTGATTAATTCCTCTCTCTTTTAAATTTAGAACATTACTCTTTCTGGTATGAAAGTATATTAGTATATTCCAAAAGGTATAGAATTAATGTTACAATCCCATAGAAATATTAGTGATTTTTAGAAACATTTCTCCTAATTAGTCAACAATTGGGTGTAAGAAATGGAATATGTTGGGAAGTGGCTGTGGCTCAATCAGTAGGGCTCCTGTCTACCATATGGGAGGCCCCGGGTTCGGTTCCCGGGGCCTCCTGGTGAAGGCAAGCCTGCCCGCACGGTGTGGTTAGCTGACCCAGTGAGCACAAGCAGCAAGGGGGGAATAAATGAATAAATAAATAAAATCTTTAAAAAAAAAAAAAAAAGAAATGGAATATGTTAAGAAGACAAATGTCAATGCCTGTGCTAATCCATTAATCCTTATTCAGAGTCATAATAGTAATTGTTCAAATAATATCCAATTTAATGTCCCTGCTTAACAAAATAAGAAACTATAGAAGACATTTAAATGGATTATTGCAAACATTAATGAGTTTTAAGGTTAGAATTGTTATACAGTACATATATAAATCTGTTTTCTTATCACCATACAATTTAAAACTTAGCTGAAACCTTAGGTCAGTTCATTGAGCTTCTTCATTTTTGAATTGGGAGGACTTGAGAACAACAGAAATCATGTATTTGGCCAAGGATGTATAGGTAAGCAGCAATTAAGTCAGCTCACAAATTCAGATGACCCAGCTTCTAATTACTATTTGCTATGGTGCCTCCTTCTCATCTAGTTGTTCAAACCTAGTGTTTTCTCCTCTTTTAGAGGAATAAGTGATATCAGTCTGCTCTTCTATATAATTGTGGCGAATTTATAATCATGTTTATATTGTTTTTAAAGGTCCTGAACCTCTTTCTGGCCTTGCTTCTGAGCTCATTTAGTGCAGACAACCTTGCAGCCACCGACGATGATAATGAAATGAACAATCTCCAAATTGCTGTGGATAGGATGCACAAGGGAATAGCTTATGTGAAAAGAAAAATATATGAATTTATTCAACAGTCCTTCGTTAGGAAACAAAAGATTTTAGATGAAATTAAACCACTTGACGATCTAAACAACAAGAAAGATAATTGTATGTCCAATCATACAACAGAAATTGGGAAAGATCTTGACTTTATCAAGGATGTAAATGGAACCACAAGTGGCATAGGAACCGGCAGCAGTGTTGAAAAATACATTATTGATGAAAGTGATTACATGTCATTCATAAACAATCCAAGTCTTACCGTTACTGTACCAATTGCTGTTGGAGAGTCTGACTTTGAAAATTTAAATACAGAAGACTTCAGTAGTGAATCAGATCTGGAAGAAAGCAAAGAGGTAGGATTTTATAGATATGGAGTATGAATAGTATTAATTGTATATCTGTTTATAAATTTTCCATACAGAATTTTTTATCATCACATAGAATTTTATTTCACTGAAGAACCAAAGATTTAAGCCCATGGAGAGGATTGATAAATTGAAAAATAAAATGGTATATGTGTGAGTTTTATCATCCTTAGTAATGAATATAAATTAAACAATGAGTGAATAAATAAATGAAGAACAAACATCATTTTATTTAATCATTATATAACCTAGAAAGGAATGTGTTATCACCCTAACTTTTCAGATAAGAAAACTAGCTTAGGGAACATATGGCCACATAACTAGTGAAGAATAGGGCTGAAATTTGAATTTAGAGCCCTTGTCTAAATTGTGCATCAGATAGCCTCTTTTAAATGGAAAAGACGTTAACAACAACAACAAAAAGAAGTAAGATGTTCTGGGCACAGACAGGACTCACTATACTTGCCTAAAAAAAAAATAATAATAACTCTATGTAGCTTCCCCAATTAAAATTACATTGACCTACCCAGAAATATAAAGCTAAAATCTAATGGATATATAAGGTAATTCAAAAGAAGTCCAGAACAAAGAACCTTCACTCCACTTTTAGTGTTTGGAAGTCTCAGAAAATAGAAAGCTGCTTTTAGAGGGCATCTACTATTTTTAAAAATCTAATACTACTGAAGATATTTTATTAGGGATACAATGTTATTACATTATCACTGCCTCCAAGGGTATGTATATTACATTTTGATAGCTTTTCAACGAAGATTTTCCAGGCATGAAACATTTTTTTGAATTATTAAATATACCTTTAAGAATGTCCCAAGCTTTTTAAATGATTCTCTGAGTAAGCTAGATATAGGAGCAGGGAAATAATGTTAGAGTTAGAAGCTGCTGTTTGGACCCCAGTCTCAGGGCTTATTAGGTAATTCGGGTTTGTGTACTAAGAGAAGGGGGAAGGAGTAGATACAGGCAGATAAGGGTAGACAGATCCTGGTCACACTTACCATCTCAATGGAAGGGATTTGGGAAATAATGATAGATTAGTTTTGTAAAATATTGTGCAATTTTTTTAGGTTTTTTAATTTGGATATTATCTTAGACCAAAACTGTGTTTTTAAAGGACTTTGGTTTTACCAAGGAACTAAATAGGCGCTGACTTTTTTTTAAATTACCTTAGTATTTATAAAATTGGTTCTGAACTTCTGTTACAATACTTTTGATAATATACTTTCTAATCTGGTTTTGTTTTGAATTTTAAGCCCTACATTTAATATTTGATGAAGACTAATAGCTACTACATGCTATTAGTAGCTAATTAAAAAGAAAACTTATTTTGTAACAAAGACTATCCATAAAACATAGTTTTTCTGCAAATTTTGACATGATTTATATTCATACTCCTTTTGTTTGTATTGATCTGGACTAATATATATATATATATATATATATTTTTTTTTTTTTTTTTTTTTTTTTTTTTTACCGGGAGGTCCTGGGGATCGAACCCAGGTCCCTCCATATGGAAGACAGACGCCTAACCACCCAAGCCACATCTGTCCCCAGCTCTGATCTCTTTTTAAAGTGAATATCACTGAACCACTGTAGAAAGTTCTATTCTATTACTCTATGACATTTTATATCTTTGAACATTGCATTAATTGAAATTTTAAATGTTAGGTTAATAGAAACTGAAAAGATAGTTTAATACAGTGTTTCTCAAATTGTGAGTCATGACTCATCAGGAGTTGCAGAACTAATTTATTGAACTGACATTTTAACAATTTTAATGAAACAAAACAGATTATGTCAGAGCACTTTGCATGCAGGTGGGGATAAGCACTGGTACTTGATGCTTTTGTTGCTTGTGCTGAACTTTAAGCCATTGTTTATCTAATTATCTAATCAGAGTGCACCCACTGGGTCCATGGTTGTAATGCGCAAAGTCCAGAAGTTCTTACGTTTGAGAAATACAGTTTCAGTTCTTTAAAGGCAGTGAAGGAAGGCTTCTCACTCCAGGCAGACCAGATTGCTTCCTTTTCTGGTTCCCAGACATATAAGGCCGAGAGCGCAATAATAAACAATGCATACCCTGGGCTCCTGCATCTTACAAAGCACCATAATATTTGATGATAATTACTTATATGCATGGATAACTTTCATTTTATGTTGTGACCCCTTTATACATGTTTGGTACAAAGTAGGAACTTGGCTCAAACTTCTCTAGCTCATTCAACTTTTCCTAATAGAACCATTTTGAAGGATTCTTATTAGCACATTGCTTTGATAAGAACATACTTGAAATAATAGTTTTATTTCCAATTATTTGGACCCCATTTTTCTCTTGATTCAATCTAATATTCATTTCTTTGTTTTTGTTGGAGTCTTTGTTTGCCAGAGCTGCTGTGATAACATACCACAAACCAACCATGGTTTGCACAAAGGAAATGTATTGTCTCAGAATTTTGGAGGCTAGAAATCCAACATGAATTATTGGTAGGACTTGCTTTCTCTGGGAGTGTGTAGCATTCCGTCAGTCCTCTGTCACATGGCAATCTCTCTTAGGTCTCCTCCTGAGGCTCTCTCCGACTTCTGGCATCTGACTTCTGGCTTCTTCTTACTTCTGTCTACAAATTTCCTTTGCTTATAAAGACTGCAGTTATATGGATTAAGGTCCACCCGGTTCAATTTGGCCTCATCTAAATAGGATCTTCAAAGATCCTATCCACAAATGAGTCCACACCTTAGCTAACAATAACACCTCAAAGGTCCTATTTACAAATGGGTCCACACCCGTAGGACTATAGATTAAGACTTGAACATGTCTTTTGTGAGAGACATGATTCAATCCCTAAAAGTTAGCTATATTACCTTGTCAATCTCTCATCTTTTTCACATGAATTGCTATAGAAATGCAACTATATCTGATCCAGCTGAAATTTTTAAACTAAATACTGAGCCTTCTATTCATCCCCATCACATTTCTATTTCTTTTCATTAGTTTTTGAATCCTGCTTTCTGGAAATATCCGTTTATATATCACCACATGCTCCAAATTTCCTGGCACTTCCACTTCACCCATTATTCCTTTTTGGTCAGAAATAAACTGATACATAATTGCCTCACCTCATTACTTCTTCAGTTTATGATATCCTATATTCATCAAAGCAAATATATGGATGCTCTGTTTTTAGAGGAATTAAACTGCTAGCAGATGTTCCAAAAGATGAAGTTTCTTTATTCTATATTAGGGACACAGCCTATTAAGTGTATTAAGACAATTTGTGATGTTGGTTCTTTCTCTGTGTTTTACCCTTTATTCTTTTTACTACCTATATTCATTTCAACAATCACTATGTGCAAGGCAGATGTTTCTATTGGAGGATATATATATATATAAAATCCATCTTAGAAAGATGATTCTCAATCTTTCATAGATATATTTGCATTTAAGAGAGATGACTCAATCTTTCCTTTCTAGTATATGGATTTCCATATTAGGACATACCTTCTTGACTCAAAATGTACCTCTCATGGCCTCTATTAGATCTGTTCCATTTGAATATATTAATATTTTCCATTCCTGAATTTCAATAATGAGCCTTATCTTCAATGAATCATTATAACAACCCTATATAATGTCTTAGGTTTAAATTACAAGTGCTTGTTGTTTAACCCACATTCTGAGCATTTGTTTTCAGACATGTGGGACCACTATTACAATGTTGTTGGTAGTAGATCATTCTCTGGAGCCAAAATGTTGGGTTATATAATTCTGTTTTACCACTTGCTAACTGTGTGACCTTACCTGATTATCCAAACCTTAATTTCCTTACCTCAAAAATAGGGCTAATATTATCTACTGCATAGTTTGGGGAATATTAACTGAGATAATAAATGGAAGTACTTAGCACCGTGCCTGATACACAGTAAGTATTCATTAAGTCTTCATTATTATTATTACTAGCAGCATTCCCAACACTCATTTTCTTGCAAGTTTTATTATAAGAGTTACTAGTAACATATACCACTGTTTACCCTTTTTGTTGTTATTTGCCTTTTGTCCTCTGTAATAAACTGTTTTACAAATTTATCTAGAGATAATGATAGGTTTTGTATTTTCTTTTTAATTTTTAAATTGTTTTAATTAAATTCTTAACGTGGTAAACTTCTCAAAACGCTTAAGAAAATTATTTTTCTGAAGGGCATTCCAATCAGGAAAGATATATATGCAAAAACCTAGGGACACGAAACTTGTGTTTGGAAACAATAAGTAGTTTGCTATTACTGGGCCATAAAGTCACAGGAGATGAGTCTAGAGATATAGGTAGGAGCAGATAGTCTTAGTTTCCAGGAAACCAGGAATGGATCTACATGAAGAGATACAGTATGATGGAAACTTACATTTGTTTTGTCTCATATTTGTGTTTAGGCAGCATATTTGCATCACTGCTCCTCAATCCAAGATACCTATGATGATTAATTTCATGTGTCAACTAGTCTAGGTAATGGTGTCCAGTTGTTTGATCAAGCAAGCACTGGTATGATTGTATTGTGAGGCTATTTCATAGGTAGATTTGTAGCTATAGTTAGTTGATTGCATTTACGGCTAATTGCATCTACAGTCAAGAAAGGAGATTGCCCTCAGCAATGAGGGGGGGTCTCTTCATCCAATCTGTTGAAGGTCTTAAAACCAGAACTGAGGATTTTAGAAGTCAGAATTCCTGCCTCTACTTTAGCCAGTCACCTTCTCCTGGGGAACTCAACTTAATAGAGTTTCCAACTTGTGACCTGTCCTACAGGATTAAAACTTACCAATTGCTGCAATAAATTTCTTAACATTTACAACAGGATACACACACATACATACACAAATATACAGATACATATCCTGTCCTTTCTGTTTCTCTGGAGTTCCCTGACTAATGCAACACCCTTAGGAGCTATCTTTTCTATACCTTTCTCTATTATTGGTTCATAATTGTAGGAAAAGCACAGCATGGGTCTCATTTAATAACCTCTATAGGTCCCAATAGGTATTAACTCTCAGAATGCATTAAAATAACCTAAGGAATTGCTTTTTAAACCTCAGAAAGTTTCTTAATTTATGGATTAGTAAGAATTATAGAGAAGCTAGAATGGTGGCTTGCACAGATTTTGGAGAGCTTTGAAAGCTTGGCAAAACTGCTGAGATTAAAACCATATATCCCCAATTTGAAAGTAAGTTTATTTGGTTAAGGATCCAGTTTTATATCATTTTTAATCCTCTGCAACATCTGCCACAATATTATGTACATAATAGGTGCTCAATAACTTTTTGGTTTTTTGTCAGTTTTTATGGATACTAGTCTAAGAGTCCATTTGCCCTAATTCCACCTTGGACAAATCACTAACTCTATATCTATATTATATATTATATATTATATATTATATATTATATATTATATAT
>JAKSZT010053928.1:12902393-12981839 GCA_026826555.1 Tolypeutes matacus
ATTATATATTATATATTATATATTATATATTATATATTATATATTATCCTAATTTATAAAATGAGAACATCTATCCTATGGTTCTTATAGAAATATTGTAAGGCTCTAACAGCTCTTTGGAAATTACAAATGCTTAAAAACATAAGATGATGCTAGCAAAATTACTATTCTAATTCTGTTTTAATAAATACTTTTTAGCTTAATTGAGTTATTAAAATTATATTTCTTGGTAATAAAAAATTTCTAAAGTAATTAGGGGGAAAAAAGTATACTTTTTGCAATGAGTGAGCCCCAAAATAGTGAGTAAAACTGTCATTGGGTCCATGTAACTCAAGTCATCTTAATAACAGCTATCATTTGTTAAGTGCTAGCCAAGGACAAAGCCTTGTTTGTAGAGCTTTGCATGTGTTATCTCATTCAGTCTTCACACCACGAGATCGATATTATTATTCCTCTATGAGGAAATTGAGCAAGAAGAGTTTAAGAACCTTGCCAAAGCCATGCAAATAGTAAGTGGTTGTTGATCCTGGGCTAGAATCCAGGCAGCCTGCTATATAGTCTATGCTCTTAACCACTACACTAATTCTCTTTAACAGTGTCTGAACATGTGCTTTCTTTGGCATTTGAAAGGCACAGTACTATTGTTGTTGTTTTTTAATAATTAAGTACGGATGTAGACTATAGAGCTGCCAGTGTTAACTACCTATCGCAGGGTCTTCTTTCTCCTGCCCTGAGATGCATGAAAGGTCAATCTGCTCCACATCCCACACTGACCTGTGGATGCAGGTCATTTCGTAATACCACAATCAAGTGTCTAATTATAGAGTACTTATTTGCCCAGACTATGGTGACTCAGAGTTGCATTTGAGGAACACCCTCTTCCTAGTTTAGTGCTAATTGAAAGAGCTTTCCCTTTTATTGTGAGGCACTTCTATGTTTGCATAATTAGCTTGTAAAATCTTTGAGAGCAGGGAAAGTACTATGTCTCAATCACCTTAAGTCATTTGGGCACATCAAAAGTTTTTGAAAGAATGAATAAATGAGAGATGAACAATTACTTCTAGAGTTCCAAGTTTCCTCCCAAATATGTCACCAGTGTTGAGGAAAATATTTACTTGGTGCTTTGCTGATATTTTGCCATTTAATACTTTTATCCTTACTATATATGGATTAAGGAACACATGACATTTTTCAACCTAGGCATATACTGCTGAACATCAGTAAACCAAATTTGTGCTATCACAGAAAACTCTACAGTGAATGCCTTATGTGGACAATGCCCAGCTTAATGAATATGCATGAAGGCAGGGATTATGTCAGTTTCATTTACAACAATACACCAGCATTCAGCACAGTGCCTAGCATATAGTAAGTACCCAGTAAATACATGTTAAAGAACTAAGAATAGGAAGGCTCTGGTTAATATTGAATCAAAATGGTTACATATGAAGACTTGTAAATATTGAAACTCATATTTTCCCCACAGTAAATCATCAGATAACACATCTGGGAGAGTCTACTGGGACATAAATGTGTATCCCTCCCGGTCTTCTTTCAGCCCTTTCCCTTTCACATAGCCTCAGGATCATTGATCCATCAAATATTGCTTCTATCTTGTATTACAGTCTCTCTTAATTTCTAACCCTGTATCACAAGCTTGCATACATGGTCAAGATTCTGCCATCCTAAAATAAAATAAAATAAAATTTTACTATATTGCTCCCTTGACCTCATCTCGCCCTCAAGTTTTTTTTTCCTAATTCTTTTCTTGAATTCATTGCCTATCTTCTTTAAAAGAGAGGCTATACTCAGTCTCCCATTTTCTACTGCTCAGTCTCACACCTCTGTCTTTCTCTTTTTCTCTTTCTCTTAAAAATCACCATGTTCTCTTAATTGCCAAGTTCAGCGGCTCTATTCCAATTTTTCATCGGGGATATTTCCTAATTCTTGAAGCTCTGTCATCTCTGGCTTCCAACAATCCATGTTACTTTCCTCCCAACCATCTGATCTCCCTCTCACATAGCTTATGAGAAGCTCGAGCTCATGAAGTTCCCTCATCTAAATCACTGCCAAAACCAGTGTATGCTGTTGACTAAGTCGAATCTCCCATCTTCAGTCCTATCCCTCATCCCATTATTTCACCCGTGTTCATAGAATTACCATTTAAAAACATGTTTCCATGGTGAAAAAATGGCAAAGTCTTTATGATAATAGTGAGCAACTTGGTAGTCTTGACTAGACCAAGTTCACCAGACTAATCTCCCACAACCTACAACTCGCCTCAATTCTCTCCCAATTCTTTGAAGTTTATATTTTCTGACTTCATCATTCCCTTGTCAGGAATTTCCTTCTCCCCTGCCACAGTCCCAGCAAAACAAACAAGATAAATATAAAAAAAAACTGAACTACTGCCAATACCACCATCCATTACCAAAACTTTTTCTTCACACAAACAGAACCCTCTGTATGTTACTACAATAACTTTTTTTAAAAAGTGAATTTCTCATTATCATTCAAGAACTAGTCTATTTATTTACTCAACAAAAACATATTGGGTGCTCACTGTCCCAAGCAACTCTTTTTTTTTTTTTTTCTGTCATTTTCTATTTATTTCAAAGTATTTTCACAATTTTGATTTTAAGCAACTTACTCTATTAAGCTTTATCTGTACCTTATGTAATTAATAGTTTTTTCCTTTGTCCGCTTTCCTACATTTCCAGTCATTTTCTCAATCTAGGATGAGAAACAACTTGGAAATTCCAAATACCCCCAAAAGCATAGATTTCTGGAGGAACATTTTTCACAATTGGCATTTATAGTCACAAGCAAATTTTTTCATTTGTTTTACTGAAAGAGTGGTGGTAGTGTTTCTACCCTTAGGGGAAAAAGTCCAGTAAACTGAAATTGCAACAAAGCAGAATTACACACTGCATAGTATGAAATGTATGTGCTGTATTTCTCTGTTTGTGTATGTCTGTTCTACTAATCTTGTGGGCAACTTGAGAACAAGAACTGTGGTATTCATTCTTGTATTTCTAGTCACTAGTGGAGTTCCTAACACAGATGAAGTATTTGATCAGTGTTAATTGGTATCATGTAAACTCATCACACTTTTCATGAACACCTACATTTTTATCATCTGTATCTTCTGAAGGTATTGTATAGCATAAACCAAGCAAGACTGGTCCTAGGTCAAGTTGAGTAAGCAGCTTCCTCTTGGATGCAGCTTTTCCTGTCAGGAAAAGGTGGGGAGGGGGAAAGCATCAGAATTTTCATATTGCTTTCTGAAAACTGTTCTGAGAACACTTTGCAGAATCCCATCTGGGCATAGACAGGGTTTGTCTCTACCAGCTCCTGCCTATTTCCTTGTCTTTTACTATATTCATTCAGGGCCATGCTCTTTATAAGATGGCAGCTAATGAATCTGAAGACTCAATCCTCAATAATGAACATAATGAGATATATTTCTTGGTTTATGCTTTCTGATCTCTATAAAAGGTGCAGCTAGTCAGTGGAGACCCAAACTCCCTCTCGGTTACATCAAATTGATTAGCAGGTACTGCCAGGTCTTCCTGTCCTTGTCCACCTCTTTGTACCATTGTTGCCTCCATCCAATGTCAGACCTCCATCTCTCAGTTTTATTGCTATGGCCTCCAGACGGGTGTCCCACTATAATATTGTCCTCTCTAATCCAGTTCCCACACAATGATAGGTACTCTTGCTAAAAGGCAAATCTGGTCATAGTTCTCTCTTCTTTCTAGCCTTTCAGGAGCTCAACATTGCTATCAGAATGAAGTCTTTATGATTTAATATGGCCTATGATGCCCTGTACAAAGTAGCCCCAACTCACCTCTCTAGCCTCATGTTTAATGGTGTTCCTCATCTCCTTCCCATCCAACTAAACCCATCTTCTTTTGTTTCCTGAACCCCCTCTGCTTTATCAAGTCCTGGTCTTTATAACAGTTCCCTCTGTCTGGAATGCTCTTCCCTGACCCAGCCTTACCTGGTTCACCATCAACCAACTTATCCTGCCAGTCACAAATTTCACTTTCTTCACGACTGCCCTACCTAGACTGAGTTAGATGGTAATCCTCTATGCTCTCAAGCCACCTTTTACTAACCCTATCATAATGTGTTGTAATTGTTTAGTTATATATATGTTCATCTGATTGTGAACTCAGGAGAGGAGGTACGATGTCTCTTATAGTCACTATTTTTCAAGTCCTAGTTTTGATACATGGCTCACACTGATATTTTTGGTTGTTGAAAAGATCAAATATCAGCAATTAAATATATTACAAAATATACAATACTGTTATGAAAATGGTTGCCATTTATCAAGTAAGTGCCAGGCCAAGCATTTTCCATGTGCTATCATTCGATCCATAAAGCAACCATGTGCAGTAAGGACCATTTGTAGGCCCATTCTACAAATTAGAAACCTAAACTTTAGGAGATCAAGAAACTTGACTAAAGTCTACAAAACCAATAACTGTGAGCCAAACCCAAGTTTTTCTGGCTCTCAAGACAGTACTCTTAATGCTTTCATTATACAAGTATCCTACGCAGTTGGCACTTATTAAATATTTGTTAAATATATGAATGAAAGTTATCATTTAATCTTAAAAAATTGTCAAAAGAACACTAGAAAGACTATAATCAATTCAGCAAAACGAATTTAGCAACAGAAAATATTCATTTGATTTATAATTTTGGTTTCTAGCTTGGGGATTATAAATACAATTTGGCAGAATTTTTTCCTTTCTAACTTATTTGCATTACAATAATTTTCTATTGGACCAATATGTGATAAAATGTTACATTTCTTTTTTCCCTTTCTACTTGATCACTGATACAAAAGTTCATGTTTGACCTACTTTAAAGCAGAATTCAGAGTATGTAAAAGCTGTATTCCTCTGCCTTCATCCTCCCCTGATCAAGTGTTGCCCTTCTAACACATTGCTTGATGAAGAAATCATCTGGGATATAGGAATGACTTGGGAATTAATAAGTTCATACTTGACTTTTCTAGATGTTCTGTGGAAATGCTAAATCTCAGTACTTCTGTTGCTGTTAGAAGTATTGTAAAGTATTGCTGCATTGTGAGAGTCTTTAATAGAGATTATTTTAGAGATTAATGTACTTGGTATATATTAAAAATATTTATTAATGCACACTGAAATATTAATATTAATATTTTTGAGGTTCAGAGCATCTCATTTATGTGTGATTTAATATATATATATTGTATACACAATAATAAAATGCCCAGCTTTTAAAAAAGTGCATGCTCAGCTTTAAAAATAAGTGCTTGGGGGATCAGCTGTGGCTAAAGCAGTTGAGTGCCTGCCTCCCGCATGGGAGGTCCCGGGTTCAATTCCTGGTGGCTCCTGAAAAAAACAAAAACAAACAGCAAGCAAAACAAATGGGAAAAAAAAGAAAAAAAAAAAAAAAAAACCAGCTCAGGGGACCCAGTGTGGCTCAGTGTTTGAGCTTACCACATGCAAGGTCCTGGGTTCATTCCCCAGTGCCTGGTGCCTCAAAAAAAAAAAAAAAGTGCTTGGGGTAATATTTTCTATTCATTACATTTATATAGGCATATTCTCTATCCTTTTGACACTTAAATTCCATAGATTTATTTTTCATATTTTATCACTTATTATAAGTGTAACATCTATATTTTTATTTGTACTTATTTTATCACTTATTATAAATTGAACTTCTCCCAAAGCCTAACAATAAGCTCCCTATAACAAACCAGTATAAAATAAAAACATAAAAATCCTAAGATCAAGTCAGAGAGCAAAAAACCCTTTAATCATTTACTCTTAAAGAAATATTGTGAAGTATTTTGTTAGCCTTGCTTTGTTTTGCTTTAATGTCAAGGTCAAAATCATTTGCTATAGCAGAGAACATTTTATAAAAGCAAGATGTGTTGCATAAATCCCCTTAGGAGGAAAATTCTCTTACCATTAAGGTTTGTAGTTATTAAGTGGTTATTGAATGCCTTGGTGTACAAGGCAGAGCAGCTGCCTTAGATAACAATGTGCTCCCTGCATTTGGCTGTCTCACATATTAAATCAGCCTGCCACAAATACATGGACAATATAATTCTGTATAGAAATTATCTATTGAGGATCACGGGTGAAAATATACATATTTGCAAATGAACTAGAACATCTGGAAATTAGTAAAGGTTGATTAATAGCTTAATAAACACTAAAATGATTTTTTT
Source organism: Tolypeutes matacus (assembly GCA_026826555.1). Taxonomy (NCBI): domain Eukaryota; kingdom Metazoa; phylum Chordata; class Mammalia; order Cingulata; family Chlamyphoridae; genus Tolypeutes; species Tolypeutes matacus. Next base: position 12,908,629 of record JAKSZT010053928.1, read on the forward strand.
TAAAATCCATTTGATATCAATAATCTATTGATCTCAAAAACAGTGAGAACCAAATGATTTATTATGTAAATGATGAATGTCAAATTAAAATTAAATTTCAGTTTAAGAACAAGAAAGGAAAACTTAATTGGCCTTATTGGTTTTCAACTCAACAAAAATACTTCTCTGAGAATGTTTTGGTTTTGCTTTAGTATTTTATCTGAATTCATATCTCAGGTGCTAAAGTAGATAATGGACTATTCCCATACATAAAAAGTTCTTCTTCTTTTTTTGAGTAATGGTGTTATTATCTCAATTAGATAAAGATCTAAGCCCTTCCTCTTTGATGTCAATAGTGAGAAATCTATTTTAACAAAAATATTCTGTGTATGAGGGTTTTGAAATAACTCTTTCAGCCTTGATGAAACATACATAAAAAATCATGTGATAACATTGAAAATTTGAATAATATAATTAACAAAAGTAAATATATTTGAATATATATTATCTCAAACATTATATTATGTAGAGAATTCTTATTTTCAAGTGCCCATGGCATGTTTATATAAATTGACCAAAGACTCAAAGACTGGATCACAAAGTAAAAATCAATAAATTTAAAATAGTAGTCATTGTATAGGGTATTTATCTGATCACAATGCAGTAAAACTAGAAATTAATAAGATGATAGAAGAAATTCCAACCACCTGAAAATTTTAAAACTTCCTCTTAAGCAAATATTAGGTTAAGGAGCTAATAAAATATACAAATAGCTGTTTAGAAAATAAAAAAACATTTTATGTCAAAATTTATGGGACAAAGCAGTTCTTGAATGTCTTAATATTTTCCAAGGATGATAAAGGATGATGAATGAATCACTTAAGAAATTAAAAAATAAATTAAAGGGAATATAGCTAAAGACAAATTAGTGTGTTAGCAAATTAGCAGATTACATTAGTATAGCAGACAATGCTTTGAAAAAAATAAAGCACATGAACTTTGCTCTGGTAGGCAGGAGTCAAGATGCCACCTAATGACCCTTGTATTATCCCCACTCCTTTGACTATTGATGGAACCTGTGAATATGATGAGCTATTGCTCATGTTAAATGGTATATAATTTATATGGCAAAAGAGAGATTATCCTACATGGACCTGACCTAATCAGATGAGCCCTTTAAAGCAGAGTTTTCACTAACTGGTTCTATGAGAGGAAGTCAGAGAGATGTACTCTGGCCATCCTGGAAGAACGCAAATATCGCTGACGTATACTCCCTGTAGGTGCCACTTGGAAACTGTGAGATAATAAGTTGTATTGTTGTTTTGTTTTTGTTTTTTGTTTTGAGTTACCAAGACCAGGGGTTGAACCTGGGACCTCGTATGTGGGAGGCTGGCGCTCAACTGAGCTACTCCGGCCCCCCAAATTGTGCTGTTTTAAGCTGCCAAGCTTGTAGTAAGTGATTACACAGCCACAGAATCGATACATTTGGCAAATATAATGAATAAGAAAACTTAAATGATTTCATATGTATAAAGAACAGTTATAATTTAATAAGAACACTAACAATCCAGAGGAAAAATAGGCAAAAAACAGGGACAATTTATACAAGAAAAAACTTGTGGACTATAAAACTTAAGAATTATTACCTTTAATTTTAATCAAATAAATTAATATTACAATAATTATAATGTACTTTTTACTGTTCAAATTGGTCAGTAAAAAAAAAAGATCTATATACAAATAATGAATAATTGGAAGAGGAAATCAAGAAAAAAAATTCTGTTTACTATAGCAACTAAAAGAATCAAATGTCTAGTAATAAATCTAACCAAGGACTTGTACACAGAAAACTACAAAACATTGCTAAAATAAATCAAAGAAGACCTAAGTAAATGGAAGAACATTCCATGTTCATAGATTAGAAGACTAATATTGTAAAAATGTTAATTCTATTCAAAGCGATTTATAGATTTAATTTCACCAACTTTCTATAAGAGATGGAAAAACCAATCATCAAATTTATATGGAAGAGTAAGGGACCCCAAATAGCCAAAGCCATCTTGAAAAAGAAGAATGAAGTTGGAGGACTCACACTTGCCAATCTTAAAATATTACAAAGCCACAGTAATAAAAAACAGCATGGTACTGGCAGAAGGACAGACATATAAATGAATGGAACCAAATTAAGAGCTCACATTTACAGCCAGTTGATTTTTTGACAAGGTAGGAAAGACCTCTCAACTGGTAAAGAAGAGAGTCTTCTACAAATGGTCCTGGGAAAACTGTATCTCCATTTGCAAAAAGAAAGAAGGAGCACCCATAACCTCACACCTTATATAAAAATTAACTCAAAATGGATTAAAGACCTAAATAAAAGAGCTAGAACTATTAAACTCCTAGAAGAAAATATAGAGAAGCAGCTGGATGATCTTGTGTCTAAGTTTCTTAGACTTTCTAGGTAAAACCACAAGCAACAACAACAAAAAGATAAATGGGACCTCAACAAAATTAAAAACTTTTGCACCTCAAAGGATTTTATCGTGAAAGTAAAATGACAACCTACACAATGGAAGAAAATATTTGGAAACCCCATATCCAGTAAAGGTTTAATATCCAGAATATGGAAAGAAATCCTTCAACTTGACAACAAAAAGACAAACAACCTGATTTTAAAAATGGGCAAATTACTTGAATAGATATCTTGCCAAAGGAGATATACAAATAGCCAAAAAGCACATGAAAAGATGCTCAATATCATTAGCTATCAGGGAAAGGTAAATCAAAACCACAATGAGATACCATTTCACACCCACTAGAATGGCTACTATTTTTTGAAAAAGAGAAAATTAAAAGTGTTGAATAGAATGTGGAAAAATAAGAACACTCATTCTTTGCTGGTTGCATTGTAAACTGGTGCCACTGCTGTGGAAGACAGTTGGGGGTTCCTCAGAAGGTTAACTATAGAAATACCATATGACCAGGCAATCCCACTGCAAGTATATACTCAAAAGAATTGAAAGCAGGGACTCGAACAGATACTTGCACACCGATGTTTATAGTGGCACTATTCACAATTGCCAAAAGGTAGAAGCAACCTGAGTGTCCATCAACACATGAATGCATAAACAAATTGTGGAATATACATACAATGGAATATTATTCAGCCATTAAAAGGAACAAAATTCTGATACATGTGTCAACATGCATGAACTTTGAAGACATGAAGTTGAGTGAAATAAGCCAGACATGAAAGGACAAATAAATTAAGAACTCAGTGATATGTAATAATTAGCATAAGCAAACTCATAGAGTCAGGAACTAGAATATCGGTTGCCAGGGGATGGGGGTGGGGACAGGGAATAGGAAGTTAAGGCTTAAAATGTAACAAGTTCCTGTTTACAATGACGGAAATGTTTTTGGTAATGAATGGTGGTGATGAAGCACAACATTGTGAACATAATTAACGGCACTGAAATATACATCTGAATGTGGTTAAAAAGGGAAATGTTAGAATGTATATATGTTACTAGAATAAAAAGTTTTTTTAAAACTCCATGAACTGCACTACACAGTAAGCCCTAAATAAAACCATGGACTATAGTTAATAGTACAATTATAAAAATGTACTTTCATCAATGCTAACAAATGTACCACCCTAATGCAAAATGTTAATAGCAAAGTGGTATATGGGAATCCTGTATTGTCTGCATAATTTTTTGTGAAAGAATGTGAAAAGAAAAAATGTACAATTAACGCTTCACGCTGATGAAGGGGTATCATAGGATAGATACTTAACACGAATCTTGGAATGTAGTATCTTCCAATAAACGTTAACTGAGTGATCAAATGAGTATTGCACAGAGAGATAATAGCATGACTAAATGAAAAGTATCCATATTTCTAAGCTGGACAGGATCTATTAGTTTTGCTTCTCCTGTTCTTGGCCAGAGATGATGATGGGATTTTTCTAGCCACACACCCAGGACCTGTTACTTATCTTTTGCAGGCTCCACAGCCAAAACCTCCCTGAGCTCTCAATGCCATTTCTCTTCCCGAGTGCAGGTCTGTCCCCACATTGCCTTGTCATCATCCCTAATATCATATCTCTTTCGGCTCTAAGACTTTCCAAATGAGTCATTCCAGATCACAAAAGATTACAGAATTGTAGGACATTGAAGCTAGGACATTGTAAATCATCCCTCTAATTTATGTGTAAGAAATTGTGACTCAGAGAAAGAATTATTTGGGCAAAGCCACACAAAAAGTGAGAGGAAGAATCAGGACTGCATTTCTTTCTACTATTATTGTTAATGGATTCTTTCCACTATACTTGCCTGGCCCAGGAAACGGGTGCAAATATAAGGCTAGGGAATTTCAGGCGACGAGTCTGAAAAAGTATACAGATGCCACAGAGATAATAAGGATCCTCTGTAGATTTTATTTTTTAATATATTTTTTATTTTTTTAAGATACTTAGATTACATAAATGTTACATGAAAAATAAAGGGGATTCCCAGATGCCCCACTCCCTAACCTCCCAGATTTTCCCACATTAAGAACATCCTTCATTAACGTGGTACATTTGTTACAACAGATGAACACAATTTGGAGCATTGCCACTAAGCATGGGTTCTAGTTTAAATTGTAGTTTACACTCTTTCCTACACAATTTTGTAGGTTATGGCAAAATACATAATGGCCTGTATCTGTCATTGCAATGTCAGTTAAGACAATTCCCAAATCCTGAAAATGCCCCCATATTACATCTGTTTTTCCCTCTCCCTGCCCTCAGAACCTCCAGTGGCCACTGCCTCCACATCAATGATATAAGTTCTTACATTGCTAGAATCACAATCAGTCTGTAGTAGAATACCAGTAAGTTTACTTTGGCCCATAGTTCATTCTCCAATCCTGAGGATTCTGGGATGGTGATGCCCACTCCACCTCTAACTGAGAGGGTCTTCAGTCCCATAGGGCAGATGGATGGGACTCTCTTGCTTGCAGTTGTAGACTCTCTTGGTTCCTTGGGATGGTCGTTGTCCATCATCATCATCTCCTTGTTAGTTGTCCTGGGTGAGTCCAATGAACTGGACAGTAGGTGTTGCAACTCCGTTGAGATTCATGACCCAGCTGGTACATGGACAATCCAAAGATTTAAGTCTCTTGGATGCACACCTATCAACTCTAGTACTAATTGTAGGCTCAAATAGAAGGGTCAGAAGAGCCATGCATGCGTAGGGAAACCACAACTGAGTCCAACTCTGTCACACCAGGGAGCATAAATTCCAAAGTAGAGCCCACTGGCAAAGCACCAAATTCCTCAGTTATGTGCCCTGACTATAGTGTCTGGATGTCTCCAGAGCCCTCAGGAGCCCTGCTATTTGAGGTAGTATTTACTTTGGCAGTCAGTGAGATCCTGCTGAGATGTGCATAAGCATAACTTCCCGACTCACCTTGAAGTCTCTTAGGCATATACACTTATTTGTCTTTACCTTTTCCCCCTTTTGGTCAAGCTCTTTCTCCAGTTGCATTGCTATTTGGTGCATGGTAGGAATCCCTTAGTGCCAGGAGGCTCATCCCTGGGAGTCATGTCCTATGCTGTGGGGAAAGTAATGCATTTATATGCCGAGTTCAGCTTAGAGAGAGGCCACATTTGAGCAACAAGCAGGCTCTCAGGAGGTAATTCTTAGGCACCCTATAATACTAGGCTAAATTTCAGTTTCAAAGGTAAAGTTCATAAGTATAGTCATCAATATCAAGGGCCCATCAATTCACCATACTCCTTCACTATTTATTGCCCCTGCACTTGGGGGATTCTTGCTGTTCCATTAGAAAGTGTGGCAGAGCTCCCCAGGATGGAAATTCTATATTCTTTCAGTTATTGTGTGAATCTCCACCCACCGTGACAATGCCCCATAAACACTTGAAACCAAATACAATTAATAGGAAAATGAAATAATAATGAGAGTTTTAAAAATAGGAAGTAAAATACAAAAAAAAATTTTAATAAAAAAATTGGAATAATAAAAAATAATGAAAAAATATTTTTAAAAAATTTTTAACATTATGTCTTTCATACTGTAAGATCTGTTATCTTGTATGTATAGTAACATTTTCTTCCTTTTTTTTTTTTTTGCCCCATTGACTTACTTTTTTCATTTTGTCTTCAAAGAAGTTTTAGGTTACAGAAAAGTCACATGCAGAATATAGGGGATTTCCATATACCCAGCATCCTCCCCCTTTTCCCCTATTAATAATATTTTATATGTGGTTTGTACATTTGTTACAATTGATGTACAAATATTGAAACATAGCTACTAACCATCATCAATGGTTGACATTATGGTTTACATTTTGGACCATATACATTTATAAATTTTGATGAAATTTAACATGGCTTGTATCCATCATTGCAAGATCATGTAGAACACTTCCATAGCCTCCAAAGTACCCCATGTTCCATGTATTCTATTCCTACCACTCCCTCCTCTCTGGGCCTATGGCAACCACCAGGCTTCACTCCTTGAAGAACGAGATTCATAGTTACTTTTAACAACATTGAGGGCTTGACATACTGGCCTGTCCTCCTCTATTAGGCATTGCCTATGCTCTCAAGAGACTCCCACCCCTCTATTTGAGAACATAGCAGGACTCCCCAGGATGGGAGTCCAACATCTTCCCTCTCATTATGTGGGTCTCCACCCACTGATGCAACATACTCTGACAAGATGAACACTCACACACTCCCTAGAAGCCTCCCAGGTGCACCCTGTCAAATGCCCCCCACATGCAGGACCCTAAACCAGTAACCTTCCCCTGCCATATTGCCAAAAGAACACTCCCAATGTTGTAGTTTCAACCACATACCTGCAAATCCCCAGTGTTCACCTGCTCCCTCCCCCAAAACCTCCCCTAAGTGCCCATGGACTGTACAACCCACACTCCTCACCCTAGCCCCCTGACTAACTAGCACCATGCAACCCAATAATATATCATTGCACCACTGTCATGCCCCTCCACTGTACATCTACACACTTCCACCTTATCATGGATTTTGCCCATATGGACAGTGGCTCACAACCTTTTTCTCCCATTCTACCTCCTGTAGTCCTATCTTCCAAACTCTAGCTTTGTGAGTTTGCTCAAGTTGCTTAATTCATGTCAGTGAGGTCATGTAATATTTGTCTTTCAGTTCCTGGCTTGCTTCACTCAACATAAGGTTTTCAAGATTCATCTATGTTATCCTGTGTGTTAATACAAGATCCTGTAGATGCTTCCCTACATTACCTTCCAAGATTTTTATGGTCTTTCTTACCACTGAGTAATATTTCATTGTATGTATATACCACAATTTGTTTATCCACTCATCTGCTGATGAACATTTGGGTTGTTTCCAACTTTTGGCAATAGCAAATAATGCTGCTATGAACATGGGTGTGCATTTATCTATTCATGTCCTTGCTTTCAATTCTTCTGGGTATATACCCAGCAGTGGAATTGCTAGATCATGTGGCAGTTCCATAGTTAGCTTCCTGAGGAACTGCCAAACTGTCTTCCACAATGGCTGCACCATTCTGCATTCCCACCAGCAGTGGATGAGAGTTCCCATTCCTCCACATCCTCTCCAACACTTGTAGACCTGTTTTTTTAATAGCCGCCAGTCTAATGGGTGTAAGATGATATCTCATTGTAGCTTTGATGTACATTTCCTTAATAGCTAGTGATGTTGAGTATTTTTTCATGTGCTTTTTAGCCATTTGTCTTTCTTCTTTGGAGAAATGTCTATTTAAATCACTTGCTCATTTTTTAAATGGGTTGTTTGTCTTTTTATTTTCAAGGTGTAGGATTTCTTTATATATGCTGGATATTAGGCCCCTATCAGATATATGGTTACCAAATATTTTCTCCCATTGAGTAGGCTGCCTTTTCACTTTCTTGACAAACTCCTTTGAGGTGCAAAAGTTTTTAATTTTGAGGAGGTCTGATTTATCTATTTTTCTTTCATTGCTTGTGCTTTGGGTATAAAGTTCATGAAAACATTTCCTAATACAAGATCCTGTATGCTTCCCTACATTATCTTCCAAGATTTTTATGGTCTTGGCTCTTATATTTAGATCTTTGGTCCATCTTGAGTTAATTTTTGTATAGGGTGTGAGATGGTGTTCCGCTCTCATTCTTTTGGATATGGATATCCAGTTTTCCAAGCTCCATTTCTTGAAGAGGCCATTCTCTCCCAGTTAAATAGGATTGATGGCCTTGTTGAATACCAGTTAACTGTATATTGTAGGATTTATTTCAGAACCTCATTTTGGTTCCATTGGTCAGTATGTCTATCCTTGTGACAATACCATGCAGTTTTGGCCACTATAGCTTTGTAGAATGTTTTAAAGTCAAGTGGTGTATTAATCAGACAAAGGGGCACTGATGCAAAATACCAATAATTGGTTGGTCTTTATAAAGGGTATTTATTTGGGGTAGAAGCTTACAGTTAGCAGGCCATAAGGCATAAGTTTCTTCTTTCACCAATGTCCGTTGCCATGTGTTGGAGAAAGACAGCTGCCAACATTTGCCAGGGTTCAGGCTTCTTGGGTTCTTCTGTTTCCTGGGGCTCTGTTTCTCTCCAGGCTCACCTCCTGTGTTTCCTACACAAGGTCAGCTGTAGACTATGAGGTTTTCTAGGCTTTTTCTCTCCCCACAAGGCCAAATGTGAACTGTCAAGTGAACGGCTCGTCTCTTCCCAGGGCCTTCTTTCCTTCCTCATCAGAACTCCAACATCAAAACTCCAACTCAAAAACTCCAACTCTGTCCTTTGCCATGTCTTTTATCTTTGAGACCCCACCCACCAAGGGACAGGGCTCAACGCCCTACTGGCATGGCCCATTCAACTCCTTAATCATAACTTAATCATGCCCAGATGAACAGACCAGTTTACAAGTATAATCCAATATCTGTTTTTGGAATTCATAATTATATCAAACTGCCAAACTGCTACAGATGGTATGATTCCTCTGATTTCATTTTTCTTTTTCAATATGTCTGGCTATTGGGGGCCTCTTCCCCTTCGAAATAAATTTCATAGTTAGCTTTTCAATTCGGTAAAATGTTCTGTGATAGTTTTTATTGGGATTGCGTTAAATCTGTAAATCAGTTTGAGTAAGATAGACATCTTAATGATGTTTAGTCTTCCTATCCATTAACAGGGAATATTTTTCCATTTATTTAGTTCTTCTTTGATTTCCTTTAACAGTGTTGTATAGTTTTCTGCATACAAGTTGTTTACATCTTTAGTTAAATTTATTCCTAGGTATTTGATTCTTTTAGTTGCTGTTGTGAATGGGATTTTTTTTCTTGATTTCCTCTTCAGATTGCTCATTATTGGTGTATAGAAATGCTACTGATTTTTGCAAATTAATCTTATAACCTGCCACTTTAGTGAACTCATTTATATGCTCTGGAAGTTTTGGTGTAGATTTTTCAGGGCTTTCAAGGTATAGAATCTGCAAATAGTGAAATTTTGACCTCTTCCTTTCCAATTTGGATGCCTTTTATGTCTTTTTCTAGCCTAAATGCTCGAGCAAGTACTTCTAACACAATATTAAATAAGAGCGGTGAAAGTGGACATCCTTGTCTTGTTCCTGATTTTAGAGGGAAAGCTTTTAGGATTTTACCATTGAATATGATGTTAGCTATTAAAGTGTTTTTATCAGGAAAGGGTGCTGTATTTTGTCAAATGCTTATTCTGCATTTATAGAGATGATCAAATGATTTCTTTTTCATTCAATCTGTTTATGTGGTGTATTACATTGATTGATTTTCTTATGTTGAAACACCATTGCACACCAGGGATGAAACCCACTTGGTCATGGTTTATAATTTGTTTGATGTGTTGTTGATTATGATTAGCAAGTATTTTGTTGAGGATTTTAGCATCTAGGTTCATTAGAGAGCTTGGTCTATAGTTTTCCTTTCTTGTGGCATCTTTGTTTGGCTTTGGTATTAGGGTGATGTTGGCATCATAGAATGAGTTAGGCAATGTTCCCTCCACTTCTATGTTTTGGTAGAGTTTAAGCAGGATTGGTGTTAGTTCTTTCTGGAATATTTGGTAGAATTCACCTGTGAAGCCTTCTGGTCCTGGGCTTTTCTTAGTTGGGAGATTTTTGGTGACTAACTCAACCTCATTACTTGTGATTGGTCTATTGAGTTCATCAATTTCTTCTTTTGTCAATGTACGTTGTTTGTGTGTTTCTAGGAATTTGTCCATTTCCTCTAAATTATCCATCTTGTTGGCATTTAATTTTTCAAAATATCCTCTTATGATACTTTTTATTTCAGTGAGGTCAGTGGTGATATCTCCTTCCTTGTTTCTTATGTGTATTTGCATCTTCTCTCTTTTTTTCTTTGTTAGTCTAGCTAAGGGTTTGCCAATTTTACTATTCTTATCAAAGAACCAGCTTTTGGTTTTGTTTCTTTTTCCTAGTGCTTTCTTATTTTCAATTTCATTTAGCGCTGCTGTAATCTTTATTTCCTTCTTTCTGCTTCCTTTGGATTTAGTTTATTGTTTCTTTTTCTAATTCCCCCAGCTGTGCAGTTTGGTCTTTCATTTTAGCCTTTTCTTCTTTTTTAATATAGACATTTATGCCTATGAATTTCCCCCTCAGTACAGCTTTTGCTGCATTGCATAGGTTTTGATACATTGTGTTGTCATTTTCATCATTTCAAGGTTGATTACTGATTTCTTTTGCTATTTCCTCCTTGATCCACTGATTGTCTAAGAATATGTTCTTTAATTTCCATATCTTTGTGCCTAATCTGGTTCTCTGCCCCTTACTGATTTCCAGCTTCATTCCATTGTGGTCAGAGAAATTATTTTGCATAATGCCAATCTTTCTGAATTCATTGAGAGCTGTTCTGCGGCTTAGCATGTAGTCTATCCTGGAGAATGAGACATGTGCACTTGAGAAGAATGTATATTCTGCTGCATTAGGGTGTAATGTTCTGTATATGTCTATTAGATCCAAATCCTCTAATGTATTTTTCAACATCTTTGTTTCTTTTTTGATTCTCTGTCAAGATATTCTGTCTAATGGTGATAATGGTGTATTAAAGTCCCCCACTATAATAGTAGAGACACCTATTTCTCTACTTAGTTTTTCCAGTGTTTGCCTCATGTATTTTGAATTGCTCTGGTTAGATGAATAAATGTTTATGGTGTTCTTCCTTCTTGATAGATTATCCCTTTTATTAGTATATAGTGGCCTTCTTTGTCTCGTGCAATAGTTTTGCATTTAAAGTCTATTTTGTCCAATATAAGTACAGCTACTCCTGCCATTTTTGGTTATTGTTTGCATATAAAATTGTATTCCAAACATTCATTTTCAGCTTCCTTGAGTCCATGGGTGTAAGGTGAGTTTCTTGTAGACAGCATATAGACGGATCACATTTCCTTATCCATTCTGCCAATCTGTGTCTCTTGACTGGAGAGTTTAATTCGTTAATATTCATTGTTTTTACTGTCAAAGAATTACTTACATTAGTCATATTTTCTTTAGGATTATGCATGCCATTGTTGTTTTTATTTCTCTTTTTATCTTTTTAATTGTTCCTACACTCTTTTCTAACTCTCTCTCTCCTGTTTTTTCCTTTCTACCTGCAGAACTTCCTTTAGTATTTCTTGAAGGGCAGGTTTCTTACTGACAAACTCTCGTAATTTCTGTTTATATGTGAATATTTTGAACTCTCCCTCATTTTTGAATCCCAGCTTTGCTGGATAGAGAATTCTTGGCTGGAATATTTTTTTCTCTTAACTCCTTAACTATGTCATACCACTGCCTTCTTGCCTCATGGTTTCAGATCAGAAATCAGCACTTAATCTTACCAAACTTCCCTTGTATGTGATGGTTCTCTTTTTTCCTGCTGCTTTCAGTATTCTCTCTTTGTCTTGAGCATTGGACAATTTAACAAGTATATATCTTGGAGTAGGCCTATTAGGATTTATACTGTTTGGGGTGCACTTCCTGAAAATGTAAGTCCATGTCCCTCAAAAGGGTTGGGAAATTTTCAGCCATTTTTTTCTTCCAACACACCTTCTGTCCCCTTTCATTTCTCTTCTCCCTCTGGAATGCCTATAATGCATGTATTTGTGCATTTCGTGTTGTCATTCAAATCCCTAAATCCCTGCAGGATTTTTTCTATCTTTTTATCTATCTGTTCTACTATCTGTCTGATTTCAGCTGTACTGTCTTCCACATCACTGATTCTTTCCTCTGCCTGTGCAAATCCACTGGTATATGCTTCCAGTGTATTTTTAATTTCTTGCATTGTGCCATTCATCACGATCATATCCATAAAATTTTTTATATATGTTTACAATTTTTTCAGTGTGTTTTCCCAGTGTCTTCTTTTTAAATTAAAAAAAAAATTTTTTGAAGATATTTAGATTACACAAATGTTATACAAAGCATACAGGGGATTCCTATATGCCCTGCTCCCCACACTGCCTACATTTGCCCCCATTAACAACATCCCTCATTAGTGTGGTACATTCATTGCAGTGATGAACATATTTTGGAGCATTGCCACTAAGTATGGATTATAGTTTACATTGTAGTTTACATTCTCTCCCACACAATTTTATAGGTTATGGCAAGATGTAAAATGGCCTGTTTCTGTCATTTCAATGTCATTCAGGACAATTCCCAAGTTCTAAAAATGCCCCTATATGACACCTTTTTCCCTCTCTCTGACCTCATAACCTCCAGTGGCCACTGCTTCCACATCAATGATATAAGTTATTCCATTGTTAGAATTATAATACGTGTATAGTAGAATACCAGTAATTCCACCCTGGTTCATACTTCATTCCCCAATCCTGAGGATTCTGTGATGGTGATTCCCTCTCTACCTCTAATTGAGAGGGGTCTTCAATCCCATATGGCCAATGTATTGAACTCTCTTGCTTGCAGTATTAGACTTTCTCAGTTCCTTGGTATTGTGGCTGTCCATCATCACCTCCTTGTTAGTTGTCCTGGGTGAGTCCAATGAATTGGAAAGTAGGTGTTGCAATTCCATTGAAGTGCAGGGCCCAGTGTCTTCTTAATATCCTTAATCTCTACCTTCACTTCATTATGTTGTTTAATAATATTTGTTTGGATATCCTGGATTAGTTTTTCCATGTTCTACATCTCCTCCTGTTTTTTAGTTTGTTCATTGGGCTGGGCCATGTCTTCCTGTTTCTTAGTATGTGTTGTAATTTTTTGTTTGTGTTTAGGCATGTTTACCTTGATGGCTTTATTCAGTTGATTAGCTTCTCTTTCTATTCTATGGTTTTTTGTTGTTGTTGTTTTGTGTGTGGTAAGTTTTTACTTTGACAGTTCGTTCCTCTTATTTTATTTCCTTGCTGTTGTCTATGTTCCAGTTTTCCCTTCAGCTCTCTATCCCTTTGTCCAGTTCCCTCTAGATCAATGCCCTGAAGCCTCCTGCTCTGTGGGTTACCAAAACAATTCACGTGGGTAGGATTTTGCCCTTTCTCAGATGTTTTTTTGCAAGAGAGCTGGGAGGTGCCCACTTACAATGATGCCATCTTCCTGGAACGACCCTCTTAGATTTTAGTGGGAAGGTGATTTGTTTTAAAAGATTACACCAACTTCTGGTGGCAGATGAAATGAGGAAAGGCTCAACTGGAGACCAGAGCCTATTTAAAATTCCTTGCAATAATCAGTTGAGAAATACTGAGAGTGCCAGATGTGGCTTGGCTGTATAAAATAATTTATACCATCCATTTGTTCTATATATGAATTACTTTAAGGTATGGTAACAATTTTGCATATTTTCTGTAAATATGCAAAAAAAATAAACAACATGGATTATTGTTGCAATAATGTGTATATGTATAGAAGCATAGTGCTGTATTCAAAAGATCTTCAAGTTTGGAGGTTTTGAACCCCAGGTTATTGATTGTTTAGCTGTGTGGTTTTTTTGCCAGATCAATTATACTGTCCAGTCTAGACTTCTAATCTGAATATCCAGGTTCTCTAAAGTGACTTTCAATTCTATTCCATTCTAGTTTCTACTAAAAAAATGTAAGAATAATATGTAAAATATATTTGTTTGTGAGTGTACGTTTTTCTCATAGCACAGTCTTTACTTTTTGCCACTCATATAATCATGGTTGCTGGCTCTTAGCATAAAGAGGTTAGAACTACAGATTATATTTTTCTTGAGAAAATCTAGAAGGGAAAAAAAAGAGCATTTTCCTAAAATGGTAGTGGATTGAGAAATAAGAAAACAGAAGCTAGCACAGATATGTTCAAATATTTCTTGTGAAATTAGAAATAACATTAAGAAAGCAACTGTCTAAGCAATTTCTTCTAGAAAATTTAATTATTTGAATTCTTATTTTAATGGAAAGGGAGCAATAACACATCCTTAAAAAGATAGAAAAACTTAAAATTTGTGAATTTTTCCTGTTCATTAAATAGCATTTTGTGGGTATTGTGTATTTATTTTCAATTACTGCATAACACATGACCACACATTTTTTTTTATAACAACACCCACTTATTATCTCACAATTTTCATGGTCACATGTCCGGACATGGATTAGCTGGGTCCTCTGCTCAGGATCTCATTTGGCTGCAATCAAGGTGTCAGCTAAGCTGTATTTCTTTCTGCAGCTTGGGGTCCTCTTCCAGGTTCACATGGTTGTTGGCAGAATTCGATACTTATAGGATGAGACTCTCAGTCCCACTGTGCCTTGCCATGTGGCCTTCTCCTTGAGCTGTTCACATCATACCTGTTTTCCTGTTCAGTACCAGCAGAAGAAGCTCTTGTACCAGTCTCTTATATAATGCTGTCTCATATAATGTAATGTATAATAAGAGTGACATCCCATCACCTCTGCTCTATTCTATTGGATAGAGGGAAGTCACAGATCTTGCCCAAACTCAAGAGAAGGAGACTACAAGAGCATGACAAGGGTAAGAAATCATGGAGGCCCTCTTAGAATTCTGGCTACCACAGACTGCCTTGTAGAAAGAATTTTTTCAGACATAAAGAAGAAATATTGTGACATATTGTCAATTAAACCTCTAAAATAACTTAATTTTTATTCACAAAAATATTGCCTTTCCAATATTTTCCCACCATCCCCAGTTAGTAATGGTGTTGGTCACAAATTATAAACTTTATGGCTTTGTTTTTAAAAGCTCTGTGCATTAGCTTGAGGTCAGGTTGCTTTTATCTAAAATTCCCAACTCTCTGGAATTGTTTCCCACCTATCATCTTGTTTCCACACACACACAAAAAAAATGTTACTGAATTCCTGTGCTTCAAATATTACTGTCAGATGAAGCTTTTGTCTCCACCTTCTCTTTCCAACCACAACCCCTCAATTTATCTTCCTTGGAAGCCATATTTTAGTCAAGGCAAAATCCTTACTATTCTCTGGTCCTGCTCTTAGTGGTCAATTTTGCCCATCATTGTGGAAGAATAATAATTACTCTCTCATCTAAACCTGCTTCAACACTTTGGACAACTATTGCTTAAAAAAAAAAAAAAAAAAACTTTAGGGAAGTGGATGTGGCTCAAGCAGTTAGGCACCTGTCTACCACTTGGGGGGTCCCGGGTTTGGTTGCCGGTGCCTACTAAAGAAGATGATCAAGACAGCGAGCTGATGTGTTGGGCTGGCACAGTGAGATGACACAAGATGACACAAAAAGAGACACAACAAGCAGGCAGCAGATGTGCTTCAAGCAATTGGGTACCCCCTGGGTTCTGTTCCTGGTGCCTCCTAAAAAAAAAAATGAAGAAGACAAGCAGACACAAAGAGTAAAGAGCACATAACAAACAGATAACAGACAGTGAGCGCAAACAACAAGAGGGAGAAATAAATCTTTAAAAAAAATTTTTAATTAAAAAAGGCTTTATTTCATATTCAAAAAAGACAAAATAACAGAAAAAGGCAGCTCACAAAACAATGGCAGGGTGAGGAGAAATAAATAAACCTTTAAAAATAAAAATAAAAAAGCAGCTCAACAAGTTATGGAAGCATTATTCCTAAAAAGTT
Organism: Tolypeutes matacus; assembly: GCA_026826555.1. Taxonomy (NCBI): domain Eukaryota; kingdom Metazoa; phylum Chordata; class Mammalia; order Cingulata; family Chlamyphoridae; genus Tolypeutes; species Tolypeutes matacus. The sequence goes on from JAKSZT010053928.1 coordinate 12,924,671, forward strand.
CTGTCCAGGCACTTTTATCTCATCTAATTCCAACTACTTACTCAGTTGTTCCTCTAGTGTTCAGAAAGATACACAGATGAACACAAATTAGTTAAATGACATAGTCATGATCTCCTTATTAAAGAAAAAAATGAATAAGAGAAGAAAGTGCTTAATCATATTCATATCTCACAAAACCAAACCCCATATTCTTTTTTGACCTTTAGCATTAATATAGTACCAACTTTGCTTTTGCTTCAAAAACGTTACAGTGTTGTTGTTAACTATAGTCTATAAATTACATTAGTTATATTTTTCCTATGTAATACCATATTCATAATACCTTGTAGCAGAAAAACATTCCTGTACTTATATTAATTAACCACAGTCCTCATCTATGGCCAAAATCATTGTTATACATTCCCTATATTATCCTCCAGCTGTCCTCCAACTCACATTAATCTCCCTAGGCTACTCATATCAGCCACAATTAAATCCATAAATCTACAGTTTTGACTACATTCACTTTAATATGCTACCATCAAGTCCAACCATTACCACAGATTTACATTTGACCTTATTAAGCATTCTACATGCATCCAGCATCATCTACCCCTTATCATCCCACATTCCATCTCCCACCAACCTATACTTCATAGTCCAACTCCGTAAGTCTACTCATTGTATTTAATTCATATCAATGAGACTATACAATATAAGCAACTATTGCTTTTTATCATAACCTAACTCCATTCTAATTAACTCACCAAATTAGGTTTATTTTGCATTTTCTCTGTAAAACACACTGACTGATGCCCTTGGTGTGTTGAAATTGCTCAAGTCATTGGCTCCTCTCTAGGATTTGTGTGCATTTCTGCTTCCTCCGGGTGAAATTCACCAAACATTTATTGAATGTCTCCCTGATGCCAGGCATAGTAGTCCACCTTGGTCTGGAGTTCGGTGAGGCTAAAATGAGAGCAGCCATAATTATTTATAGCTCTCCAAAGGAGAATTAATAAGAGTAAAATGAAAGTCCATAGGAAAAGAGGATAGGACTGAGAGAAGAGAAATTTCAAAGATGGAATTAAATAAATTCAATTTTAAATTACTGTCAGTATTTGAAATAAATAAGAGTAAACAAGGAGATTTTGCGGCTGGGTATTGAAAGAATGATATTGCAAATAACTGGAATCAGGATCTTGGTTAAAAGAGCGGGTTTGTGGCAGGGAAAAAAAGAAAAGGACATTTCTTTCATTGAGAACATGTTGCATTTCAGGCACATCTCTACTTTCCTACAGTAGTTCAGACAGATCATAGAATATACTTATATTTCTTCAGAAGTGCTTGAAAATCATTTGTCTAGGTCTTAGAACTTTCTAAGAGCAGTTTTTCCATTTGAATACTAATGATGGTCATTCAATCATCAAATTTCTAAAATGTAGATTGACTCCCAACTGTAGGTGTTAAAAGGAAGATATAATTGGAATATACTCTGTAACTGTAACTGGTAACATCATTCAAAGTTAGGTTTTAAAACAAAAACGAATAATTTTGAAGAAAATTCTTAAGAGCAAAGTTGGATATATTGTCAGTAGCACTCTCACTGGAGAAAGTCTGACCCAGTAAAAACTGGAGTAAATTTGTATATAAAAAATATATAGTAATTTATTTCATCACCATCCAGTAAAGACGTGCCAGGGAAGGATATTCAGGAAGGCAATTTGTAAGCAGAAAATAAAATTAATTTTCTGTTATTTGATGTTCACATCTTTTTGCTTTAGGATTCAAAGTTGCTGACTGGAAAACTGAAATCTAGCTGATTAATTAAATCTAGTAACAGATACAATGTTTGATATGAAGCTTAATATTTATTTTTAGAAGTATGTGTCAAGAGCTGTGCTAAGCAAACACTGGATTTGTCTAAAATTTTTAAGACTTTGAAAGTAGTATTTGTAAAAATTTCTCTGAGTTAAATTAATACTGTACTAAAGGGTTTAACTATTGCTTGTCCTTAAGTTATTCTTATGACACTTGTTTTATAACAAGTATATAATTAGGTTGGCAGAATTATTTTAAACAAAAATTAAGCAGAAATTCTGTCCACAGCTACCAGAAGTTAGCTTATTGCAGCTGATGAAATGATTTCTGTGGGGATACTACTTGTATCACATACAATTCAATTATTGGTTTGTGGTGTCAACGGGTGGGTTTTTTCTGTTTTTTGTCTTTTGCTTTCCACTTCAAGGTTGAATTGTAGATGCTCTTGGTTTGTTAGGCTCATCTGAATATTTTCCTCTATGGATTATTTTCACTTTTAAAATGGTGAAAGAATTTTAAGTTGTGAACCTACTGTTTGTTTTGTTCATAAACAGTGTGGTTGTAAAGAGGTTTTTCCATTAATATTCTCTAATTAGGAGAAGTAACACTATTCACCAAGTTTCTGGATCAACAGCCCACTTGTGGTCCTTGTTTCCCTACAAAGTAGTCCTCAAGGAATAGCAAAGAAGCCATTTATTCACAAATAGTTAAGATATTTCAAATATAATCCAATTTACAATTCACAAAATCTTATTATGCTCTTAATATCCATGACATTCTCAGGAGTTGTTCATGTACAACAAGGGTGGTAGGAATAAGTTTACCTCAGCTAACATTTAGTAAATAGGGCTGAGTGTATGTGTCCAATATTATGTCCATGTTTATATTGTTAAATTTGCATTTTTGGTGTTGCTGTAGTCTTGTGTGATATACTCAGTACACAAAATCAGTTCAATAACTAAAAGTGATAAAATAGAATTTAAAAATATAAACCCTAAAACTCGGATTATCCTTGTGAATTAGACTCTAATGATAAGGGGGAAATGTGAGTCTGCATGTGCTGATAAAAAGTAATTCTGTAGAAGTGATGGTCTTACATAAGCAGCCTAAAAGAAATGTTGATAGAGGAAATAAGAAGGTGGATTTCTGAAAATTGAATCTTACTGAATTGTTGATCTCTTTGCCTTCTTCAGAGAATGCATTTCTATGAAAACTTATCAAAATGTAGTGTCTTAGTTTGCCAAAACTGCTCTGACAAATACCACACAATGGGTTGGCTTAACCAGTAGAATTTTGTCTCACAGATTTGGAGGCTAAAAGTCCGACATAATGGTATGGGCGGGCCTTGCAACCTCTATCTCCTTGTGTCTGCTCCTCTGATTATCGCTGGCTTGTGGCTTCTACTGACTGTGTCTGAATTTCCTTTGCTTAAAAGGCTGCAGTTACATGGACTAAGGCTCACCTTGATTCAATTTGGCCTCATCTAAATTGGCTCCTCAGACGCCCTATTCACAAACGAGTCCACACATTAACTAATAATAACACCTTCAGAGGTCCTGTTTACTAGTGGATTCAAACCCACACCATTACAGATTATGATTTGAACATGTCTTTTTTAGGGTACATGATTCAATCCCCAACAAGTAGCAGGAAGTCTTTTTGGTTCACGTAATTTTCAAATAAAGTAGTGACTAGTCAGATAAGTCTTTTTTTAGGACAAGTTAAAAAAATGATGATTTGCTGCATCAAATTAATAATTATTTTCACTTAAAAGATTAAAATCAATACTTCATGTGTTTCATTAAATTTAGCACTCATAATAAAATTAATATTATGTTTGGCAAGAAAGGAAAATTAGTTATTGGAAATACTTTATTAAATGGCATTGTTATTGCATGCTATAAGTAGCATAAATGAGGAGGAGCAATTATTAAGCATATGTTCATGCTAGGATCTATTTCACCTTACAGTTGGATAAAAGACTTGCATGCAAAGAATGAGTCCTTTATGTGTGGCTCATACATGGGGATGAATTGCTCAAAGAATTTTTCTGGTTATCACTGAAAACCCATACTATAGATGAAGACATTTTTCTTCTAATAAACTCATTTTGTGAACCTTGATGTAGACTAGAAAGGATATGTTGGAAACAGATCTAACAGATAACAATTATGTATGCAGCAAGGAAGATTTGCTATTGAAATTAACTTGTTACATCTACATGCTACTCCACACACACATTTATTCACAGAAAACAATATTCTTTCTGGTTCTTAATTAGTGTTGAGGAAAAGAGAGAAACTTGTTAAACTTCTCAAGTCCCAGCCACTGATTGTTAGGTAAAGATTGGGTATCTTGCACAAGGCTGCTTTTTCATAGTGAACGCGAGATGAAATGAGGATGATGAAATGTTGCTATATGGTTTTCATAAAATATGGAATGAATTACTTTCATGACACTGATAATGTCACTAAAGGTCATTTCTATTATTTTAAGTGACTTGTTGAAGGGCATAGCTCAGCCTAAGCCTACCACTTGAGGACCAGTTTCTGAATCTCTACCTTCAATGTTGAGGAGACACTACCAGAATTTCTTCAGAAGAGTAGATCATGATATGAATAATTTGATTGAGATTATGAATCAGTCCCAACATTTTGTGATTTCCTTCATTTGTCAGAGGAGGGGAAAGATTTTTATTCCTGGATATGTTTTTAATTGGATACAAATGCTGAGATATATTTTCAGAGCCAAATGCAACCAAAGAGAAGATTAAGAAACTATTTGCTACTGTGTCCCATGTGGAACATGCAACCTACTAGCTTTTGATGTAATATGCAGGCAAATTTAATACTTGTTAAAATGTTGAAATTATAATTCACTGAGAAATCTTTTATAATCTGAGACCATTTTCAATCTGAATACTCAGGACTATGACAGCACTGTCCTATCAGTACAAGAACTGATGACCTGTAATTGTGAGTTATGATTTTTCTATTTTGTAAGAAATCAAAAGTGAAGGAAGGAAGCAACTGGATATGGGTCCAGACCTATGAGCAAATTACAAGTAATTTGGTACACTTTTTCCTGAAATATCAATTTTCTCATCTATATGGCATTCTTAATAGTTTTAATATATTGTTTCACTTTTACTATTTAAAATATTGTGATAACAGGTTGAAAGTTTGGTTGGTATGTGCTTTTGGACACCTATTAGATGGTCATTGTAAGCCTAAATTTTTTTTTTCTTTTTTTTTTATTATGGGTAAAAATCAAAATTCTCACAATACATAAAAACATTTGCAAAATGATATATAAATATATATGCATATATGTGTATTTGCTTACAAAAATGTTATATATATATATATATATATACATATATTTTAAGAGGTGCTTAGATTACCCAAAATATTACACAGAACACCCTGGGATTCCCATGTTGCCCACCTCCCATACCTCCCACCACATCCCACACAAACATCTCTCACAGTGTGGCCCACCACCCTCAATGAACTTACACATCCTGGAGCCTTGCCACCAACCATAGACCACAGTTCACACTGTAGACCACACTCTCTTCCACTCAGTTCTGAGTGGTGTGTGCTGATTTAAAATGGCCTACATCCGTTGCCACAACAGTACTTAGGACAACCTCCAACTCCCAAAGAAGCCCCTGTATTTCAACTGCTCATCCCCTCCCTACCCCAAAAGTGTCAAGTGGCCACTGGCTCCACCTCATTGTTATAATTTCTTGCACTGCTAGAATCACCATATGTGAACAAGAGAATACCATAGTTCTTCCCCCAATCCTGAGGGGACTGGGATGGTGATGTCCACTCCAACTCCAAGAGAGAGAGGGCTTATATCCCACGGATATGGTGGGTGGGATGATCCTGCCTACAGATGCAGGCCCTCTCCATTCCCTGGGATGGCCATTGCCCATCGTTGTCTCCTCACCAGGTGACTTGGATGAGTCTATTGAGCTGTAGCGTAGGAGTTGCAGCTCCACCTAGATTTCATGCACACTTGGCACATAGGTAGGCGGGAGGCTCCAGTCTCTGGAAGTATACCTAAGAAACTCCAGCATCACATGTAGGTTTGAATAGAAGGGACTGGTGAACCATGTGCAGGGAGGACTTATTTGAGTCTAATTCTGTCACTCTCAGGAGCACAGATTACAAAATAGAACCCACTGATAAGGCATCAGTCTCTGGGGCTATCCCCCCTTATATAGGACCAGGGTGTCTCCGGAGCTCTCAGGAACCCCACTGAGTGGGGTGATAGGCACTTAGATGTTCTATGAGCTCCTACTGAGGTGTGCGTAAGAGTTACCTCTGGGATGACCTCCCGACTCTCTTTGAAGTCTCTTAGCCACTTGAACTCATTTGTCTTTACCATTTCCCCCTTTATTCAAGGTCTTTTTCCAGTTGTGTTGCCAGTTGGCACTTGGGAAAAGTTTTCAATTAGCAATACTCGCGCCTCGGATAAACCTCATTGGCTACGATACTGCCACTGCGCAAAGCTGCCAGTTGGCACTTGGTATTAATCCCTCGTTGCCAGGGAGGCTCATCCCCGGGAGTCATGTCCCACGTTGGGGGGAAGGTAATGCAATCATATGCTGAGTTTGGCTTAGAGAGAGGCCACATTTGAGCAACAAGGAGGCTCTCAGGTGGCAACCCTTAGGCACCCCACAACTGCAGGCTAAGTCTCATTTACAAGAGCAAAGACTCAGAAGGGTAGTCATCAATTAAAAAAAAAACACATCAGTGGGTCATCCTATTTTGACAGGCACTGTCCCTACACTCAGAGGACTATTGCTCTCCCTTGGAGACTGTGGCAGAGCTCTCCAGGCTAGGAATTTGTAAGCCTAAAATTTGAAAAGCATTATACCAGATTTGAAAGCCCAGTAAGGGCAAACACCACAGATGTTTTGTTCACCAATTGTCAGCACCTAGCACATAGTTTGTGTTCAATAAATATTAGTTGAATAAATTACTGAGTGAAATGAAATTACTCTCACCAAAACTTTAAAAGCCAGTTTGCTGGTTTTGGGGGGGTGGATATCAGGATTTTTTCTTATATTAGTGGGCAAGTTTATATTTTACATTATTTCTGCCATCTCTGTCTCTTGAGAACTCTGGGAAGAGAAATGTGTGCCCCATTAATATTGTCAAAATATAAGGGAAATTATTGTTTTTCTTAAACTGGATTTCCTCCCTTCAACTTTACAGGGCATGTTAATATAACTATTATCTGTCGAGGGAAACAACTCTTCTGTACATTATTTATTTATCTCAGCTTATAACACTTCAGGCTTGAAAATATTTGCCAGAAATTGAAGTTATTTATTTAATATGCCTAAGGTTACTTGTTTATTGGTATATTTTTTCACCTATTCCATTTCTCTAACAACTTCTTTCAAAAAGTACAATGAATATACAAGTATTAACACATTTAAAATAAAGACTTCTATACACCCTAATGAATATTAGTAATGTGAGTAAAAACAACAGCTAATATTTGTTCACAGGTAAGAAATTGTTAAAGAATTATATGAAGTCAAACATTAAAATGTAGAATAACTTTATGACATTTTCTTCTAGGGATTCTCTCTGTCTCTCCCTTCCCTTCTCCCTCTCCTTCCCTCTCTTGCTTTCCTAATTCATGGGACAGTGGTTTGCTTAGTGCATGTTGCTGATGGACATTTGTAGCTTTATAACATAACAATTTGATTTCAAACCTACATTGTGAATTATAGTGAAAAAGTTCAAATAGAAAATTATTTCCTCGTTTCCTCATTTGTTCAATTTCTTTTGCTCTAAATTCAAAATCTGTTTAACTCAAAGAAGAATCCAAAATAAGTTCCTGGTACTAAGCTTCTCTTACTAGGCCAATTATTAGTTATCCAAATGGAAGTGATTTGTTCTTTATTATGTCCTTATCATGTACAGAAACTTAATGAAAGCAGTAGCTCATCTGAAGGCAGCACTGTAGACATTGGTGCACCTGCAGAAGAACAGCCTGTAGTGGAACCTGAAGAAACCCTTGAACCTGAAGCCTGTTTCACTGAAGGTAATGAAAATGATCCTCATGTTGGTTTCCATTTGGAGAGTGCAATTTTTTTTTAATCTTGGTTACTCAGAAAGGATCACCCCAGAACAGAATGGAACTTTGCTGATCTATTTCATTTATCTCTAATATGTTAACAGACCAGAAGGATTTAAAACTAGTGTTTTGCTTTGGTTGTCTCTGCCATGTAAGGGCTCATGAACATGGAGAAGAATGTTATTTTAATGTAATCAAAACTAGTGACTAATTTTTAATATAAAATAATGATTTCACAATAAGTTGGCATCTTAAAAACTAGTCAAAATTCTCATACACAGAATTCTCCTTGAGAGTAGCTTTCTGACTACTAAAACTAAGTGAATGGCAAATAGTAGCCCCTGTTTTTTAAGAACATCATTTTCTAACGATTGTGGGGTGAAACAGGAAATATGCACTGCCCTTGATACCTGGTGCCTAAGAGGTGGCCAGTGGATCCAGGTAAATAAAGGCAATAGATATGAGAGAAACATTTTTTCCATGACTGGATTTTCTTGGAAGTTTGAGTTTTGGAGATATGAATATATTTATATGTTCTCTATTTTATGTTCTCTTCTTCAAAGGCATCTTCCTCATAGGCATCTTCCTCTATTTTCTATATAAATTATACACATCATTCAAAGTTTTTCTGCCTTCATCTGACCATGATGTAAAAGAGCTCATTATACCTCTAAATACCTATAATAAATATACCCATATGATTCACTTGATAGTTAATAACATATTGTGTTATAACTCTTTCTCTTTAGAACTGTTATACTTACCTTTACTGACTTCATTCTTTCGTCTCTCCTCCTCTCCTCTTCTATCCACTTCCCTCCCCACCCCTCTCCTCTCCTTCTTTCCCTTTCTTTTTCTTTCTCCCCTTTCTTCCACCATGCCTGCCTTTTTGTTTTTTTCACTTGAGGTGGGGTTGAGGGTGAGAAGGAGCCACCTTCCTGTGTTTATATATTTTCTTGAAACCTGAAAATAAGGTTCTGGGGGACAAGGTTTTTTTGTTTTGTTTTGTTTTGTTTTTTGGTATCCTCCTTACAAGGGTACTCACAAATACCTGTCAATTTAATTCTGATATCAGAATGAGGGTAAGCAGTATGAGGAAAGCATACTGACAAATAAAAATAGGGCCATGCAAATAACATTTTAGTGGGCTAAATTAATTTTGAAAATTATATAGGCTCTTCTAGAAGCACCACAAGGTAACCTATATAGTAACCAATCCAACATTGTTGGGAGGGATCTACATTATTACGCTTTCTTTTTCTATTATCTTTTAAATGGACATCTGTTTATTATCAATTCCATTTTGAAGCCCTTTTCTAGAGTGACTTCACCTGAGTGTAATAGGATGCTATAGAACAAGCCAAAGCTACTTTACATTTATTTGTACTTTACTGTTTCCAAAATTCTTTCTTGGCCAACAACACTTTGAAGCAGCAAAAGCGGATATTATTAGCCAGAGAATCATTTAAAGAGCTTGGATAATCTTCATCACTTCACACAGCTAATAAGTCGTGTTCTTACTACTGCAGGCTTAGAGAGTTATATCATAACCCAGGTAGAGAAAGCAATAGCAATGAAAAAATGAGTCAGGGACATACAAAGGATGTTATTGAGGCAGCAGAAGTTATTTTACCTATTCCTGTTTGACATTATACTTGCAGGCTGTGTACAAAGATTCAAATGTTGTCAAATCAGTGTGGAAGAAGGGAGAGGAAAACAGTGGTGGAACCTGAGAAGAACATGTTTCCGAATTGTTGAACATAACTGGTTTGAGACCTTCATTGTTTTCATGATTCTCCTCAGTAGTGGTGCTCTGGTGAGTGGATAGTAAGCAAAAGAACAATACTAATTTTTACAGTCTTCTAATACTGATGATTTATTCATCATTTCTGTTTTATTGTCTAGGTATACAACATATTTTTAATTACCCCACCTCATATCTTCCAGACTATAAAATTAATGTATAACTATATATTTCTGGATTTACTTTTAATATGCAAATGTATATTTTTAATAAGATATTTATTAATTTTTATCATTAAGTAGCCCAGAAAATTTGGTTCCCAGTTTAACCATATGGAATATTCATATTCCATAACCCAAGGATAAGGAATATTCAGTTACTCATATTTTAATAAGAAAATAAGCATGGCAGCTACATTGTAGTTAATGGAAATCCAGTAATTAGGAATATACATGCTCTGAATTCTATGAATTTTGTTTTCAAATGGTATTAGCACTATCTCTTTATGAAACGTTCAGTAAGTCCTTAGAGACCATTTCTCTTTATCTTTCAAATTGCGCTCACTACTCTCTTGCTACTCAGGAAATAATGAATGCTGGGCAGCATGCCTAAGCGATTCATTTAAGAGTTGGTTTCCTTTTATAAGAAGGTGTTCATTTCAGCAGAATCAATTTATATTTATATGAAAATCATTTACAAAAATATAAATTATAACATATAGATAGAATTTTATAAAAACACTGACACAAATGGAATACTTAAGCCATAAAATAAATAGCTTGCTAGCTAGATAGCATTTGTCTGATTGAAACACAATTACCAAGTTTCTTTAAATTAAGCTTGTGATTCTAACACAGGCCTATGTTTTCCTGCATATTTCTCTGATGAAATAAATTTTCTCCACAAGCCACTTTAGACAAGAATAGTCTTTCACCATTGAAATGAATGTATGCTTAAATGCAAACTAGAGAGAAGTTCATATTAGAAGAAAGCATATTGTGGTCTAATCAAGAAGTAATTTCATTTTATCATCACTGTCACATCATTTCTCTGAAAAATATTAACTATCAGCAAAACGAAGAAGCAAACATGAGGCAAATGATCCCATATATTTAATAGAATTGGACAATGTGATGATTAATCACAATTTCTGCTTTATGAAATATCAGCCTTCACTTTTTATTTCTTCAACCTCTCATCTGTAGCAAATAAATAAACAAAAACAGGAGGAAGCAAAAGAAATGAAACAAAAGGAATAACTTCAAGCTGGGGAGGTGGCATCAGGATATGATATTAAGAGCTATTTCTTTTTATTAATTTTTTAATTACCCCACCCCACCCCGAGATGGCTCCCTCGACTCTCTGCTCATTGTCTGCTCATTGTGTCTGCTTGTTGTCTGCTCGCTGTGTCCACTCATTGTGTCCACTTGTCTTCTTTGAGAGGCACCGGGAACCAAACCCATGACCTACCGTGTAGGAGGCAGGCACCCAATTGTTTGAGCCACATCCGCTCCCCAAGAGCTAGTTCTTGAACAAATCAAATTAATTTATTGGAATTATGCCTTCATTTCTTTCTTCTGGCTGTTATAGTAATGGAGAGTATAGCTAGCTTTCCACCCAATTGAACAAGTAAAAGTTTTTGAGAGGGAAAAAAGAACAGCAACGTCTATTGTTTCTCTGCTCTTTTATCTTTTATTCCAATGGAATGATATATATTTATATATATATATAGCTCAGGTACTGTAATTGTTTTTGAAAGCTAAAATGTATAACTTTTTCATTATAGGCATTTGAAGATATATATATTGATCAACGAAAGACAATTAAGACCATGTTGGAATATGCTGACAAGGTTTTCACTTACATTTTCATTCTGGAAATGCTTCTAAAATGGGTAGCATATGGCTATCAAACTTATTTCACCAATGCCTGGTGTTGGCTGGACTTCTTAATTGTTGATGTAGGTATTCTCCATATTTCTCTCTTCCACTGAAGGTTGTTTATCTTATTTCTATGCTAATCCTAAAGCAGAGAATCACAGACCACTATGTTGTTTTGACAGGCATGCTACTTAGACACTAAACTCATTCACTGAGAGTGTAGTTTTGGAAAGAAATTAGCTAATTTAGTACTGATTTAAAATAGAGTTGGGGATGAGATTTATGGTAGGTTAATCTAGGATAAAAAGTTTAACAAACAAACAAACAAAAACTCCACAGCCTTCATACAACAGAATTGTACACTTAACGTGGTTAAAATGGGAACTTTTGAGCTGTACATGTAACTACAAGAAAAAGTTTTTAAAAATCAGTTTGTAGGGAAAGTGGTGAAACGTGGGACTAAAAAGGCCTATTGGGATTTTGAAACCCAGCCCTACCACCTATTGAGTGTGTGTCATTAAGTTACTTGACACTTGACCCTTGGCTCTATAAAATGCTCATATTAAAACACAGTATTATAGGTACTCGATAAATAGTTATAAGGGTGTGGACTACTGTCATATTTTTAAAAATTCTCTTTAAGCTAATCAATGTTTTTAAAGAGTATATAATTCCTTTCCAGAAAGGAAGGTGTGCCAGAGGGTAGGGAAAGCCACCATTACTTCTTGCAGGAGCCTGGAGTTTCCCCAGAATCTAGCCTAGAATTGCACCAAGCCTGTATTAGATCCAAACAGTCTTTCATAGAATTTGTATACCCAGTGATTAAAATTCCATTTACCCTAAAACAAATTGCTGCCTTTGAGATTTATTATAGTTAAACAACGTGTTTTGTAGTATCAATCTGGCATACTTTCAGCTTTGGAAAAATATATATTGCAGAATTTATAGGTGACAATTTTATCTCAAAAGAAATAGTTATGCAGCAGGACTATGTCAGTTTCTCGTGGAAAATGTTTTTATAGTGAAGAGTCATGCAAACATTTTATCTCTTCATTCTGAACAAAGTCAAAGTCAAAGCTACTTGGGAAACTTGATGTTAGTCTGAAATGAGTGAATTGAGAAAAAAAAAGAATATTTTATTACATCATAAAAGAGAAAAGCCTCTATATTGAGATTTCAAGCATTAGAAATTATACTTCAATTCCTTGTGACTTTTACATTAGATTTTAAATCAAAATATAATTTAACCCTGTTGAAACTTCCTGAGCTCTTCTTTCCTCTATTATGTTTATTACATATCTGGGTTTTTTAGTGGAAGAAATTTAGTTTATTTATTATTAAAAGTTGGTTTTTAATAGCCACTTCTGAAACATTTTTAAAAAATTAATTCTAAAGGGAATGTTATAGTTTAATAATCTTTTCCTTTTCAATGTTCTTTTTAATTATTTCATGAGGATAAGTGTCAAACTTTATAAAAGACAAAAATAATTATAGCACAGCTCGAATATTGTAAAAAGTAGTTACATACAAGGCAACTTAAATATACTTAAAAATAGAAAATATTGCAAGAATGGTATAGAGTGTATGTGAAATTGTCCAATACTATCTACTTTCAAATGAAATAAATTGTAACCTTGCTTAGATATGAAGTTTTGATACATTTTTTTTTAGGAGAATGAGATAACTAAGTTTTATTTTCTTCCATCATATGTACTCCATACAAATGAAGTACTTTGATTCATTTATATGTGGTAAAAATTTATTGATTGGCCAATTAGGGCCAGATACTGTAGAGAAGCTGTAAATTAGTAAAAAATTTTGATGAAGTTCCATAATGGACTTCTTTTTAAGTTACATTATTTATATAAAGTAAACTTTACAAAGGTGAAAACAGAAGATCTTAGCAAGGCAAAGAAACAAATCACCTTCAAATCTGTTTAAGCACTTTAATTCCTGAGAGTATCAATTATCATTAGCTGGATATAATGATTTTGGATTGAAGTTTCTTGTTTTTTCAGGTACAATAGCAGTTTTTGTATTTTATAAACTGGCCATTGCCAAAGTGCTAAATTCAACAGTAATATTAAAATTCGGGCAAGATAACCAATGACAGTTTCTTTTGCCTGGATTCTTTCTCTTTTAATTAATTTTTTGGTTTAGTTTTTCTAACTAATTGCTCCACTAATAAATTAGCAAAATGATTAATAAATTGCATTATATTTAAGTTTTTTTACTGGTTTTTAGTTAATGTCTTAAAAATTACTTTCTGAAAAAAAATTACTTTCTGGCAGTAGATGTGGCTCAAGCGGTTGAGCACCTGCTTCCCACATAGGAGGTCAGGGGTTCAGTTCCCATGCCTCCTAAAATAAAAACAAACAACAAGCAAAACAAACTAAGGAACCAACTCAGGGGAGCCAATGTGTCTTCCCATGTACAAGGTCCTGTGTTCAATCCCCACCTTGGGTACCTAAAAAAAAAAAGAAAGAAAAAAATTACTTTCTTTGCTTCAAATTGAAGTTATTTTCTTAAAATTTTTAAAGGTTTCCTTAAAATGTCCTACATTTCATCCTTTGAGTAGTTTCATGCAAAAATTTTATTTGTTGTATTATATAGCAGCTACAAATTGAATGACAAAGATTCTATTTATTTATTTATTCATTTATTTAATTTTGGGTACAGGTTTCATTGGTCAGTTTAACAGCGAATGCCTTGGGCTACTCAGAACTTGGTGCCATCAAATCCCTCAGGACACTAAGAGCTCTGAGACCTCTCAGAGCCTTATCACGATTTGAAGGGATGAGGGTAAGAAAAATGAAGGAAGTTAAAGTCTTGCTAATAGCCAAAATTAAATTAAATTAAACATTAAAAAATGTAAATCCCATGCATGCAAAAGGAATGGCAGATCCTTGCAAAATTGCTACTTTATTCTTTTATCTGTTGCATATCTATTTCTAGGTGATATGCAAGAGAACTAAGTCCTCCCTTGAAATGATATAATATCATTTTTCCCCTGTGCTCATTAGAATGACAATTTCCTAATCCATTCTTGGGAGTTTCCTTACAAACCAGTATACAAAACAGCAGTGTGCTATTAAAGTACTGGGTTTAATAATATAATTAAAGTGAACTCTAAGTCATTTACTTCTCATTTTTTATGACTTAACTGTACTTAATGTGTTTTGTTGAAAATAATATAAATTGCACATATGCCTAAGTGTAAAGGAAAAAAAAAGCTGTCAAAATTTTTGTCTATATAATGCCAAAGTTTGGATTATTTCAATATATTCGAGAATTTTTAAAATGCCAAGATTTTCATTATTTGAAAATATTTAAGGGTAGATATAAAATGTTGGCTGAATTTTAAACTTTTTAAGTTATGTTTACTATAACCTCAATTGTATACCTATATTACTCTTCTTGACTTATATAAATACTAATAATAACTTAAAATTAAACAAAAATCCACATATTTGTTTCATGACAATGAAGTAAGACATTTATCACCTAAAGAATAGAAAATATAATTTTGGACTTATTGCCATCTGTGACACATAAATTAACCATAACCTGAACCTCATTTGTCAAAGTCACACAAAATTTTATATTCCTCCTTTTAAGGAATCATTAAACCATTGTCCATGATTCTTAACAGGTTAGAAATTTTATCATTATTGACGTGTGTTATTGTCCATGCCTTTTATATATGATACAAAATTTTTTTAATTCTTTTTAAAAAATCAAATTTTCTTTTATTGAAACAAAACTGCTGAATTAAGAGTGATTCCATGCCTAAGTTTTAGTTATGTTTATAGAAGCTGTATTGTAAACTTCCATTTTCACTATAGGTTATTTATAACCTTATGCTTCCTTCTAAATAATCTTTAATATAAATGTCACTTTTTAAGAACTTAAGACTTGTCTTCCATTTCCCTAACTTATATGAAAATGCTTTCCCCAGAAACAATTAAACATAATATAATATAAACAATCCTATTATATTTCTCACAGAGATTCTCACATTTTCACTAAAACATTATCGGAAATTCTCTCCAGGGTATGTTAAAATTAAGTTTATTTTTCAATAAAATCCCACTTTCTCTTATTTAAGACTGACTGTTTCAGTTCTAAAGACAGATATTAATTTTATAACTGAATCAAAGTAATACATTTTTAAAAAGCTTTTGAAATCGGAGCATTGCTAAATATTTGAAGCTTCTATAAACCTTTCAAATTTGACCTTTTAGGAGTTTATTAAATCCATGAATAAAATGGTTATATGTTGCCATATATAACACTTTGTTTCCATAACAAAATTATGTGTGCAACATTTGTGTTGACATTTAATTTTTACAGAATTAATCTTACCAATAATTATTCATGTTTTTTTATATTATAAAGAGAGATGAGTTTTCTGAAACTTAGAGTTTTAAAATTATAAACTCCTTATGGGTGCTGATAAATGGTAAAACTAATCATGAAAATTGCTCCTTGCTTCTTAAGGGCAGAACATAAACTACATTATTAACCTGACCTGTCACTTCAAAAACCTGTTTGGCATTGTAGAGACAGAAAAGCTTATTTTTTATTCTATGTTTTGTGTTTCTGGTGTTTGGATTTTTCGACTTTGTAAGAATATAATCATAGATGATGTTTTATGATAGTGAGGATGAGAAACTAATGATGATTATGATTGAGAAGTGAGATTTGAATATATTTAGAAACTCTCATTTAATTCTTTCCCTAGCAGCATAAAATTGCAATAGCTGTGTCAAAGCGTAAATCAGGCACTCATTTTATTTTTATTGTTGTCACTTTTTCAAAGCATGTGCTTTTATGCAGCATTACAGAGTAAAGCATGTTGTACAGTGCTTGATAAGAAATTAGAAAGTAACAAATAAATTATCATCACGTTGCACTTTGTGTTTGGCATGTTTTATGCACATTTCTGGCTGACAGCTTTTAAACATTTATTGTATTTCAAATTTCCAGTCCAAATTTTTCAACTTGTAAAAACTGAACTGAGTGAATTGATGTTGTAAATATCTAGAGTAAAATAAAAATTTGTACTTAAATTTGCATTTTTAATTTCCTCATCTAGGAAATCTTAAATACTTTCTTTTTCAAAATAATTCAAGTCTTCATTGATAGGGAAACAGAGAGAGAGCATTATATACAAAAAGTAACACCAAATGTTCTGTCATATTAGATTTCTAACTAATAACAAACTATATATTTCTATTTTATATAGGATAATCTTGCTCCAACTTGGATGGGGTGGAGCGCTGTTTCCTCCCCTCAACCCTTTATTATGGGTACTGTATTACCCCTTTTGCTACCTTTAAACCTTTCACTGTGACTTATGTGTAGTGGGGGAGGGAGGGCATGGGAAGGGTACTATTGCACCACAGTAGGGACAATTTAATATTTACATTCTAATTTCCCACTTTCAATTGTCTTAAATTAAAAAAAAAAAAAAATACCTTTATGAATTTACCCTCTGTGGATTTTAGCCCAGTGGTCAACTTCTCTATTAAGTGTCACTGGAAATAATTTAGATATGTATATATGTGTGTGTGTATATATATATATATATATTGAGTTACCCATTTCTGGGAAGATTATTTGATGTCATTCGTGATGGTGGGGAACCTTTGTGTAGGATGATTGTGTTAAAATTCTAACTCGGGAATTCAATGATACTGTTTGAGGCAATAAAACTTTTGCCTTTTAGTTTGTTGGTCTGGGTCCTGAAACTTGATGTCTCGGTACAAGCAGTTGATATTGCCTTGTTGATGTGTGTGCACAGCTACTAAGGTTCAATATTCCAGGTTTCATAAGGCTGGAATTGAATGCGTGATCATTTTAATTTTTTGTTAAGTGTACGTTTATAGGGTTTATTTCCAAACTGTAATGTCAAAAATACATTAAGAAAGAGTTGAATAAGCACAAGTAATTTGTGTTTTAAGATGGGAAAAATTAACATAAAAACATCCACTTTTTGAATTATACATAATAGAACACCCATCTAGAAATTAAAAAAAAAAAAAAAAAAAACAGCAGAGTAAGTCACTCCTAACTAACGTCCTATGATCTTAGCAGAGATAGTAACTGTATAAGTAGGAAATGAATCTGCATTTTGTTTATATCTGAAATTTAGGAATACTGGGCAAGAAGGAGAATTTTTTTGAGGGGGAGAAAAAGTTGTAAGTTTTGTTTAGATAATTGTTATATCATGTCTTTCAAAATAATTACATTAATTAAATCTTTCAACATAAATGTAGATTTTAGATTTAGAAAAGATGCTATTAGTCTGGGCTATACTCTTTTTTTTATTATTAATCACATAGTTTTTCTGTATTACTATTAGAGGAGCATTAGAATCCATGCATAGTATTGATTTGAAGTTTAAAGAGAACTCATTCAGACAAGTGGACATTGGTCCATTATTAAAATTCTTAACATTAATTTGCATATTTATTATCAGTCCCTTATTAAGGTGTTGATTTCATGATAACATGAAGATAACCAACCAGGGGCAGAAATAATTTCTTTAAGTTCTGTGAGCTTTTACAGCTTGTGCTAGATTAGTGACTTCCTATTTGATGACTTTTGAAAAACTTGATGAGAAGAAGAACTTCTGATTTTAACTCATTAGATAGTTCCTTCCCTTGATGCATCCTGAAATTTCAATCTGTTCCTTACAATTTTTTCAGGCCAATTCACTCTAGTGTCTTTGCCACATGGGAAACAATTACTGCAGTACCTTAGAGATCAAAAACAGTTAATATACCTCTTTCTCTGCTGAAGCAAGTAATAGCTTGGAGCTCTTGGGAAAAGACAATCCTTTCTATGATCCTTCATTGACTAATTTAATGAAATCTTAAATATGACTGCACTTTTGTGTAGTAAATTCCACAATACTATATTGAATGTTTTCCAAGATAAAGGTTTTTTTATTAGTAAAAATAATTTTTTCCTGGACAGAAGTTATGCCTTCATTGTAAGTGATGTTCTGAAATGCACTGCTGCAGAAGGCTTCTTTGAATGACAAATTCCATCGTTAGAGTCAATGTTAACATATAGCAAATCCCCAGTTCCATAGTAAACCTCTCCGACTTCCTGCCTAAAACAAAACTTTTTTCTCATGTTCAGCTCTTTAATTATCCTCATCCCATATTCAGAAATAACAATTAAAATGTGTTTTGCCTAATAAAGGCTAAGTTACTTATGGGTACTTCATTCATTCATTCATTCATTCATTCAACAATTTTTATATTCTTATATTCAATACACTTAGTTAAAAACCTTGGAAAATTCAGAAATATATTTTTTCTTCCTAACTTATTTTTAAAAACTTATAGGATTAGAGGAATACAAGTAACTCTAATATAGAGCAATGTGGGTACCAGATAAGTGGGGGCAACATGAGTTAGAGTGGAAGGTGCACTAGATTCCATTTCTATCTAGCCTTTCTAAACTTAACCTATTTTAGTCTCATTTTTCTCATTTATCATGTGAGAACACAATACTAAAAGATCTTCATGGTGCTGTACAGCCATAGAATTCCAATCCTTGAATTAAAGGAGGAAAGGCTCAGCTTTATTTAGGAGTCTAAATTAGGGTGTGAAGGTAGGCTCCCTGAAAGAAGTGCTATATGAACTAATGCCTTTGAAAAGAGAATATTTCAGAAAGAGATATATTGAGCAAGGAATTTCAAAAATAATGGCATCTCAATTCTATGGAACTGAATGTTCAGCACATGGTAATTATATTGCTTGTATTGACATGAAGTTAAATTTAGAAATGTAGATTGTAGAGTGATTTGACTATCAAGGTAAAGAAATATTTGATAATTGATGGGTGGCTCTTAGATAACTTTAAAGCAGAAAAATGGTACTCTCAAAGTGAGACTTGGGGAGGAGTCATTCATCTTACATGGATTTGAAGGAAGGAGTAGAATCAGGAGACTGATGGTAGTGCAAGAACGAAATAACAGGGACCACAACGGGGGTGGTGACCATGAGGATGGAAAAGAAAAATAGCCGTGAGAAAGCTTTGAAGAAAGAAGTGTGAGACCTAAGGTTTGATGCAAAAGGAAATTCAAGAAATAAATTCAAGTCACCACTGTTTTGCTCACATTCTAAATTGGGTTTTGTGAATAAACTACGAATTTTAATATACATCATCTGTTTATACACAGTAGAAGCATTTTTTGTAGTCTAGAATCTAGCCACAATGTTCTGAAAAAGAAAGAAATAGATAAGAACTTGACTTCAGCTTTCTCAATCTTGAATCCAAAGGAAATCTAGTTATATCCACACAGTAAAAATGAAATATAAGTGTTCATTTGATTTGATCAATGCGGGCAGCCAATTTGACAGGCTGTATAGATAGCACATCATCTGGTTTTGCCTGGGTAGCACAACACAATTTAGTTTTTTCATGCTCATTCCCCCATTTTGTCCTTAGTGATTTTATTATTTCTTTTGGCCCATTTCTCAAACTGTTTTGTACCCCAGAAGGCCTTAGAGTTCTTCATAGACTTAAACGTGGCTCAGAAGCATAAGGGATTGACTCATGTATTCATTTGAAAAATACACTGGCAGATAAAAATGGCAGGTATAATATAGAAGATAACTAGCTTACTTTGACTAAGACTGACAAGAATAATAGAGTTAAATCAGGTAGGCCTAAACTTAGCTATTAATGTTCAAGTCTGAAACTTCACATGTCTTTTATGAGCATTTTAGAGCCTGTTCCTTATCTTCACTCTACTCATACACAGCTCCAATGGGAACTGTGGAGGAAGAAGCAGGGACAACCATCCCTAGAGTGCTGCCAAATATGAAAAATCAGATTTTTAATTTGTGGTCCAAAAAAATAGAGATGGGGGAAAACATGCTTCTATAGAAAAAAGTAGGTAATAATTTAGCACAGAACTTAATGTGATCACCTCAGATTTGGGGACTATGCAAAGGATCCTTCCTTTTCTTATTTTCCCAAGAAACTGATTTCTATTATGTTTCATTTCAAATACACTTATTGAATTAAACTCAGTGAATGAAACAACTGACATGACTGGAGCTTGAAATAAACGATGTGATGATCTAATGAAATACATAATGCTAAACTGTCTTGCTTCTTATGCAAAGATTATTAGTCATAGCAATGCATGAATAATTAAGAACAGAATTTTATTAGGTATTTAATAATATTTTATATTTATTCATCTGAATTTTTTATTTATTTTTAAAGTATATTGGTCCAATCAACTTATGTCCAAATGTTTTAGTTTTTGTTCTTTATTGTGTTCTTTTTTAATGAGTTAATCTTCTGTATTAGGATTCCCTCTTTTTCTTATTTCTAATAAACAACACATATTCTGACTTGATCAGGCAGCAAGTTTTTCTGATAGTGACTTTCCTTTTAGTACTCCCCACTCCCCTATTGACCTTTTTTAAAATGTGTCTTTGTTATATTACCTAAATTTGTTTCCTTAAATACATTGCTAAAGTAATAATAAATTTCATTTTAAGATTACTCTTACCTCACTTTTAACTATTCAAGAATAAAGTCTTGATAGTAATTTAGAAAGACTAAAGGTTATTAGGGGGATGTCTTTTTTTTTTTTTTTTTTTGAACTGATAAGAATTCTGACTTTTCTTTTTTTCCATTTGTATATTAGGTGGTTGTGAATGCCCTTTTAGGAGCAATTCCATCCATCATGAATGTGCTTCTGGTTTGTCTTATATTCTGGCTAATTTTCAGCATCATGGGCGTAAATTTGTTTGCTGGCAAATTCTACCACTGTGTTAACACTACAACTGGTGACATATTTGACATCACCGAAGTGAATAATCATTCTGATTGCCTAGAACTAATAGAAAGAAATGAGACTGCTCGATGGAAAAATGTGAAAGTAAACTTTGATAATGTAGGATTTGGGTATCTCTCTTTGCTTCAAGTTGTAAGTTAACACTCTTTTCTCTGAAATTGTTTTTATTGTTTGGGATTAAAACGTATTGACAATACCTCTATCATTTAGCCACTAAGAAGAAAATTTGTAACATATTTCTCTTTTTGCTAATTGAGATTTATTAGTACGAGTTTATGAGCCCAGATGGGGGTAAACATCATTACATTTAAGCAGCACAGCTATAGTCAATAATGGCTGGGTATTTCAGTTCTTTTCAAAGATCTTGTTCTCTTTCTTCCAATATTGCTCTCTCTTTTCCCACATGAACACATTGATTAATAAATCAATCTTTGCTATTTTTTTAAATATTGCCATTGGAAAGCTTATTTCACTCATGATTACATATTCACACTTAACATATCTGATTTGATTGTAATTAATTGGTAGGAATTAACCATTGCTGAGCGATAACCTTTGGATAGAAGATTGGGGAAAGATATAAACGTTTTAGAATTAGATTCTCTTAATGACATGGAAATAAGCACCTGAACAGAGAAATGAAACTCAAGCAGCTATTATCATACCTCGAATGACCTTTCAGCACTATTATTTTAGTCTATTTTAATAGAAATATTAATGTTTTCACTATTGGGATGCTAAGACTGATTTACACAGTGAAAAATAGTGGGCAATATATGAAAATACAAAAGACAATGGCCCTTTAAACATTCTCATTTGATGCTGCTTTGAACTGTTCATCACAACAAAGCAGCAGATAAACACAGAGTCCAAATTGTTTAAAAAACATAGTGAAAACATCCTATACTTTGGACTGGAAACTCAGCTTTAAAAATAAAAAAGCTGGAGAATTTCTTTTCTTGTGGTTCAACAGTTTTTAGGGAAGAAACCCATTTCTGTTCACTAGGGTTATGATTTTGTTTAACCAGGAAACTATAAAAGCAAACAAACTTAAGCTGGTCAAAACGCTCCTGTAGCTCTTTTAGAGGTGTCGATACTATGAGTCCTGTATGAGTCCCTTCCACCTTCTGGTTGGAATTTTGTATTTATCTTCTGGACATTTCTGGCTTACTCTGGATGCTTGTACAATTAAAACAGGGCTTTTACAAAATCTGGCAGATATGATCTCTTTAAAAATTATAGTAGATGCATGATTATATTTCCTTGAGCATTTATCCTCACACTTCATTAATAACTACACTTGTAAATATCACTAAAGCATATTGCTTTTTCTGTAAAATTGAAAAAAGAAAAACTTAAAATTTCAAGAACCCCCTTAAAATACTAAGTGATTCTGAAAATATATGATGAAGATTCTACATGAAGCCATTATATAAATTCTGCTATTAAAACAAAGGCTATAATATTGCAGAGTCTTGTCTTTATACAGAATCACCTTTTAGTTGATTAGTAACTCATTGAAATGGTTCCTTGAATCACTCATCTCTGTTCCTGTACCAAGTGTTTAATGGACATGTTCTATCATGGAACTGAGCCATTGACACAGTCAACATTTCCCTCTTTGATGTACAAAACCTTCCATTTTCTAGCTTTAAAAAATTACTTTCTCTTCACTGCCATCATAGGCATCACATTTTGCTTTATTCTCATAACATTCACCACTTCACAAGTGTTAGTATTATAAAAACAAAGTCATGTTGGGATACAGTTGCTGAAAGCTTTGCTAGGCTCGCTCACTCACTAGCTAAGGAACAAACCTCTCAGGCCCACTTGGCTCAAAATTCATGTCCCAGGCAGGACAAATGACAAATTACTATAAGTTACTAGACTTGGGATCCTTTTTGAATTTATGGATTTCAAGTGTCTACTATACCTTTTTCTACTTGTCTTACCTCTATTAACTCCTACTCTCATCAAGAATTACAAAGAAGAAAGTGAAAATATAAGATTATAGCTGGATGTTGTGCTTCAGAATTCTAAAAGGATAGTTGCAACTCTGTATGATTTTTAGATTGGTACAATCAAAAGTGATCTTAAATTGTCAGTCAATTTGATTGTCTTTCATACAGATCTCAGCAGATGATCATCAGAGCTAAGCTGTAATCCCTCTGCTGCTACAGATATTGCCAAATATGTTGGCATTTGTAAAGCTTTCTAAAAGTATTCCACCAAATTTGAATAGTACTTCAATTTGATAATGAGTTGGTTATCAAATGGGAAGATTTATCAAATGATTATACTGTTCATTATGTGTCCTAGAAATGCAAAACCCTACTAAGATATTGTCTTGCTCCAAAATCCATGTAAAATCTGTTTTGAAATGTCTTTCAAAAATGTCATCTTTGGGGAAATCTTTAAGTGACAATATTTATAAAACATGAGATCTGAATTATTCTTACTCCAAAGTAAAACATTCATGTCCTTTTTAATAGGCTACATTTAAGGGATGGATGGATATAATGTATGCAGCTGTTGATTCCAGAAATGTAAGTACTCTTTATATTCTAAATCTTTTCTAATCTATAATAGGTGCCTAAATTAACCTAACAAATTTAAGCAGCCAAATGGAATGATTCTATGTTGATTAAAAAATAAGTAAAATTATAACAAATTAATATTCATGTGTGACAATTTGAAGTTATTTTGTGAATCCCAAAAAGAAAAAAGATTATGTCCTTGAACCAATCCATTGTTGTGGTGTAAGGCCCATTTGATTGGACTACCTCAGTGAGGCCTGATCCAGGTTAGGTCACTGCCCTCTTACTGGAGTTTAATATAAATGGTGGCACAGACAGAGAGACACAGAGAAAGGAAACTGCCATTTTTGACCCTGCCATGTGAGAGAGGTCTTGAGGATCACTAGCAGCCAAAGCTTAAGCTCAAAGCCCCCAAGAGGCTGTGCCCACAGAAAAGCTCAAGACTGAAGAGAAGAGCCATATCCCTGATGACCCACAGCTGAACTCAGGAAAAAAGCAGAGCAGCTAAGACTGAGAGAGGTGGCCTGGAAAGAGACAAGCCCTATGCCTGGTTGCCCACAGCTGAGCTCCAGGAGATGGTAGATTCTGGAGAGGAAGGCAGGGATCTTGGCAGAGCCGCCATCTTCTCCACATGGCAGGAGACCAGAATCACCTAGCTGACTTTGGTGAGAGAGCCTCTCTGATGGTGTTTTGATTTGGACATTTCACAGCCTCAGAACTGTACGTTTTTACCCTAAATAAAAATCTCCATTATAAAAGCCAACCCATTTCTGGTACTTTCCATTGGCAGCCTTGTGGTATACTAATACAGAAATTGGTACGGAGAGTGGGGTTTGTGCTACTTGCAAATACCAAAAATGTTAGAATGACTTTATAAACGGGTAGGTGTTATTTTTGGAGGAATTGTGAGATGCTTGATAGAAAAGACCTAAATTGCTTTGAAGAGACTTTTGGTAGGAATATGGACCCTAAAGTTACTTCCAATGAAGTCTTACACAGAAATCATTGCTGGAAAGAAAGTTATCCTTCTTTAAAGTGGCAGAGAGCTTGGCAAAACTGACTCCTGATGTTAGATAGAAGGCAGGATTTTGAAAATGATGAGCTTGGACATTTAGATGAGATTTCCAAATTAAATGTGGCCTGACTTCTCTTGTAGCATATAATAAAATGGGAAAGGAAAGAGATAAGCTGAGAACTGAACTTCTGGGGATAAAGAAATTAGAAATTGATGGTTGGGGAAATTCCAAGCTTCTAGAAAACAAGTCCCCAGAGGATAGTGCTCCATGTGAGTACTTAACTAAACATGGAACTACTCAGCCCTTTCTATTCAAGTCAGGATTGTAAATGCAGTTATACAGGAAGGACTTGTGGAAAGTCTTATTGTCTGATGGCTTGGACCCATGTGAACTGTATATAAAACTGACAAGCTTTTTGTGAGATCCCTATGAATGAAACCACTGTCAGCCTGGACTAAAAGTTACAGAAAAGAAGAGACTGAAGGAGAAACCACTTTAAGAGGAAAACCGTGGAATCCAAAGTCTAGACTTGGGACATCTTTTCGGACTAGAAGAGGGACCCCACCCATGTGTGCGGAAAGGGTGAGTTTGCCCTGACATTTGAAGAGGGTGGATCTTCCAGCCAGTTGTTCAGGGACAGTTGGGCAGTCCTAGGCTACAGAGAGGGTGGAACACATTCCCCAGTGGTTAGGGAGAGTTAAGTCACCACCCCACTGTTCTGAGGTGCTTGAGCCTATCCCCCATAGATTAAGGAGAGTTAGGTTACCACCCCACTGTTCTGAGGGGGGGCGGGTTATAATGCCAGAGATTAGGGAGAAAGTTGCTGCCACCTCACTGTACTAAGGGGGTTGAGACTATCCCCCAGAGATTGGGGAAAGTATAGCTGTCATACAAATATTCTTGGAGGGTGAGGTCTAGAGTTCAGCAACCACCCAGATGTTTGATGAGGGTGGAACTGAGAAGATGGCCATTGGGCAAGCTCTTGGAAGGGGTGGGCTCCCATGACACCCAAAGGAGAAGAAACCATTTTTCTACAGTTGGCTCTCAGACTGTAAAATCTAAAGAAATTGTTTGGAACGTGTGATGTCTGTTTTCCTTCCAATTTCTCCTTACAGTAACGCAAATGTTTAACCTGTGAATGTCCCTCCTTTGTATATTGGAAGCAGATAACTTGTTTTCTAAGTTCCACAGGTCTACAGCAACAGGGGAATGTTGCCCCAAGACAAACTACATACCTATAATTGATTTTTTTTTTTTTTTTTTAGTTAAGCCAGTCAAAAGAGTTTATTGAGAAATGAGAGAAAAGAAAAGAAGTACACACCCAGATGTGGATGCCGGATCCTCCAGGCAAAAAGGAACCTATAACTGATTTTTATGAGAGTTTTGTACTTAGCATTGCTACTGTAATGATTTAAGGTTTTTGAAATATTGTGGTGTAATGAAAGTATTTTGCATATGGAAAGAACATGTCTTTTTGGGATTCAGAGAGTGGAGTATGACATTTGAAATTATTTTATGAATCCTAAAAAGAAAAAGATTATGTTTTTGAACTAATCCATTCCTGTGGGTGTGGGACCTTTTTGATTGGACTATGCTAGTGAAGCATGATCCACGTTGGATCTCCACCCTCTTACTGGAGCTTTATATAAACGGAGACAGAGGGAGATGCACAGAGAAAGGAAGCTGCCCTTTTTGACACTGCCAGGTGAGAGAGGTCTCGAGGATCACTAGCAGCCAAAGCTTAAGCATGAAGCCCCCAAGAAGCTGCGCCCACAGAGAAGTTCAAGACTGAAGAGATGAGCCATATGCCTGATAATCCACAGCTGAACTCAGGAAGAAAGAAGAACAGCTAAGACTGAGAGAGGTGGCCTGGAAAGAGACAAGCCCTATGCCTGGGAGCTCTGAGAGATGGTAGATTCTGGAGGAGAAGGCAGGGACCTTGGCAGAATTTGGCTACCATTTTCTCCACATGGCAGGAGACCAGACTAACCAATAGCTGACTTTGGTGAGAAAGCCTCTCTAATGGTGTTTTGATTTGGACATTTCACTGCCTCAGAACTGTAAGCTTTTACCCTAAATAAAATCCCCATTATAAAAGCTAACCCATTTCTGGTACTTTGCATCAGCAGCCCTGTTGTAACCTAAGACATCATGTATAACTGTGGCTAGCAAAGGTCTTACTAAAATTAATGTAAACATGAATTAATTTGAAAGTTAACTAAAGTAATACATTTATATATTTAATAACTAATAAATATGCTTTTTTTCAATATTTTTCTATATTTTTCCTCTTGTACCTACAAATTATACAATAAGTAGTAATTTTGTTTTGCAGGAGAATATGTGACGAAATACATGATTCCAGTCAATAGTTGAAATGTATAGATATCCTCTATATTAGACAGTATGAGAAAGAGATATTGTCCAGGCAACCTTAGATTTCTGTAATATTCCCTTTCAAATCTATACTCACATAATTTTAGCATCCACATATTTACTGAAGCCTTGACCAATTCAGTTATCACTTTTGTGGCCAACAGGTTGATTGAAGTTTATATCAGCAAAGTAAAGAAATACCTTACTTGATTTGACCCAAATAGTTTTTTCTCAGCTTCAAGAAGTGACCTGAAATCCATGCTCATTCCAAATCTTCCTTTCAAAACTTTGTAAAGTTTAGAATTTTTTAATCAGCCTTCATATTTCCATTAACCTCCATCCCTACAATCTTTAAACTGCCCTGAGAGAGCTCAGTTTTACATTTCTTGAAATTCACCTTACATAAAAGTTGCTTAAGTTTATATTGAGTGCTTTCCTTATAACCTCCAGAGTTTTGTTATTTTGCTTTGTTATTTGTTTTCTTTGTGTATTTGGTTGTGTTTTTAACTCTTGTCTTTAGAAGAACATGAATATATTAGGGAACTGCCTATAGTGACTCCTTTATCCTTTTTCCTAAGTTAGAAGTAATAGTTTAATGCCTATTTATTATAAATAACAGTCTAGAGATGAAACTTTCAATTGAGAGTTTAAAATATGGAGTGTTAGTTATGTCTACTCAATTTTTAAAAATTCAATGAATGTTGTAATGTTAAGGGTCTGATGCTGTTTTATTTTGCTAAAGCTGCTGGAGCAAAATACCAGAAATGGGTTGGCGTTTATAAAGGGAATTTATTAAGGTAAAAACTTACAGTTCTGAGGCTGTAAAAATGTTCAAATCAAGACATCATGATACATGCCTTCTCACCAAAGGTTGGCTGCTATAAGATTTTGGACTCTTGTCACGTGGCAAGTCAAGATGGTGGCTCTCTGTCTGGATCTCTGATTTCTGCTGATTCCAGCCTCCAGCCTCTCTTTCTGCCTCTCTCTTAGGCTCCTGCAGTTTCTCTCGGCTTCTCTCTCACCCTCTCAGGGTTTCTCTGTCCTCTCTCACAAGGCAGGGTCAAAGTGGCAGCTCTCTTTCTCTGTGTTTCTGCTTCCAATTTTCAGTTTAGGTAAGACCCCAGCAAGAGGGTAGAGACCCAACCTGTGTCACGCCTCACTGATATAGACCAATCAGGGGCCCTAAATTGATGTAATCAAAGTGATCTAATCAAGGTCCTTTAACTGAATCTAATGTAATAAAAGGGCCCCACACCCACAGGAATGTATTAGTTTATGAACACGAGCTTTTCTGTGATTCACAAAACTTCAAACTGTCACAAATGCCAAATATCTAAATGAATAACTCAATTCTTATTTGCTAAATAAATTAATATGTGTACAAATATAGTCTATTCCTGTTTAATGAGGTAAAATTAGTTCAGTTAATAATTTTTAAATTGTTATTACTAAAATTCAGTACCTTAACAATTTTTAAAGTTTGGTACATTACTGTCTAACTAGCTGAATATTAATTTTATTTATAAACACAAAACTAGATTCTAGAATGTCATAATAACCGTATTCCTTATGGCTAATTTCAGAGATTCTTTAGAGGTAACTGAATCAAAGAAAAAAGAAAAAAATGAACTGCTGTAGTATTACCAGGAAAGAAAAAGTTCCAATGACATTTCCAACATAAAAATGTATTTAACATTTTACATATTATTCTCCTTTCGTAGGTGGAACTCCAGCCTAAGTATGAAGAAAGTCTGTACATGTATCTTTACTTTGTTATTTTCATAATCTTTGGGTCTTTCTTCACCTTGAACTTATTTATCGGTGTTATCATAGATAATTTCAACCAGCAAAAAAAGAAGATAAGTATTTCTATTATTTTCTCTCCTACTAAGATAGAGAAATTATTTTTGTGGTGTTTTCTGCACCAAATGAGAACTTTAATTCAGAAGCCAAATGGGGGTCTATACTAAAATCTATTTTCATCCCCTTCCTCCCCCTACCCCGGGAAGCCCATTGCCCACCTCTTACAGGGTTAAGAAAGCCAAGAATGACTACATTCCACACTGCCATCATAAGCTCACAAAACCTCTCTTCTTTTTTATCAGAGACCAAATTTTCTATCTTTGGAAGAGAAATAATTATAAAAGAACTTGGAAAGATCTCAAGAATGTGTCCCTTTCCCTAAGTCACGTTGTTTTTTATTCCTACAATACCCTCCTTAAAATTTATTTTCCAGCTAAAATCTTAAGAATTTTTATAAGAAATTAGAAACTAGATGTCAGCGTCTTCCAGTGTTTCTTTTTACACTTTTTGCTTTTTCCCACTTCTCTCTCCCTGATATTTAACGATAATCTATCCATTCCATTATTAAATTTGTCAGCTCTTTATTTTACTAATTATTATCATTTATATAGTTCATTTTATTGTCCTAATTAGATATGCACATTATTAAAAATATTGAAATTAAAGAAATAGCATCACTTGGGAGTAACCACTTTGCATTTTATATATTTCTGTCCAAACTTTTTTATGCATTTTCCTACTGTTGGGATTATTTTACATATAAATTATAAATTACATTTTTTACTTAACATAACAAATTTCCTATTTTGTTAAACGCCTTCATGTATTATCATAATTTACTTAATAATTCCCCAGTAGATTGATAATTTAGGTTGTTTCTAACATTTAATTATTTAAATAACTGCTTGATGGAAGTCTTTATGTCAAAAAAAAAAAAAAAAAAAAAAAAAAACTTTGAATCTTTATTTCATTAGAACAAACAACCAGAGATAAATCTATTGTTTCACCAAAGTAATATGCCAGTTCATACTTCCAATAGCTGTGTATGAATGTGCCAAGGTCATTGCCCCCCTCACTGGCATCAAACAATCTCTTTGTTTAATATTTCATGTTTGATAGTTTACATTGTATTTAATTTAAATTTTATGTCTTTTCTTACTAGTAGGTTTTAACGTGTTTTCAATTGCTTATTAACCATTTGTAATTATTCCCTTGTGAATTGTTCCTTCATCTTATTTGCTCAGTACATTTTCTTATCAATATAAAAGAACTTTTGCTGTAAGAGACTCTTTTAAAACAGGAAATTCCTGCCCCATAACCCTTTTATTATTAATAATAAAGCTATCAGGTTACTCCATTTCGCTTCTTAGATTTATCACATACCTGCCATATTTACAACCTCTGATTTATCCCCTAATACTTCTACCAACTTATCCAGTTTTCTTTCCAACTCTTTTCCTTCAATTCTTGGCAGAGAGAAAATAGCTTTTCATGACTATCCTCAATCCATCTTCCCATATACATACTATTAGCTCTTATTTTTTATTTTTAGAAATCAACTCTAATTTTAATTAAAATTAATTTTTCAAATTTAAGATGACAGGCATTATTATGCTAATTAATTGGATTTTGCATTTCCTCTTTTAAATGTGACTTTCCTATTATAAATTTTAACATTAAAAATATATGTGTAAAAGGACACAATTTTAACGAGTTTTGCTTTTTCTTTTTATACTTTGGAGGTCAAGACATCTTTATGACAGAAGAACAGAAGAAATACTATAATGCAATGAAAAAATTGGGATCTAAAAAGCCACAAAAGCCTATACCTCGACCAGGAGTAAGAAATACAAATAATATGGGGAAAAGCAAAGAAAAACAAATTTTGCTTGCATTTTTTTCATAGAAGAGATAGCAGCTAGCATTTCCAACAGCAAAGATTTCCTCCACTTTTAGATGTCATTTTAGTTGTCAAAATTATGTGCTTTGGTAATGGTAAAATGTTGTTTTTAAAAAAAAAAAAAAAAAAAGACTAAAAATAAAAAGAAGAAACAGAAAATGCATCCATGTCTTCAAGAGATTTAGAACTACACAACCAGAATCCAAAATAAATGACAGAAGAGCACATAGGCAATATGATGTACACAACAGAAAGTTAATCATATAACTCAAGAGTAGTTGCCTAGTAATTTTAGAGGAATGAAACTTTTGGATGGGGTTAAATAGCATGCTGCTGTGTAGTAGATTAAGTAGTTGCTGAAGTAATGCATAAAATAACACCTTACTTCCATTTTACTTTTATTAGAGACACTGAGTATTTTGGAGAAAGAAATCATTCCAGTAACTATTACTTGTATATATGGCTATAAAGTTAGAAATTACTAATGTTAGATAAATAAGGGTCAATGGCTAAATAATGAGTAGTAAGTCCTATGTTTCCTTGATAAAACAGATAAATTACTGTGAAAACAAAAGCATCATCCCAAAATGTAGTGATTTTTATGCTGATGAGCTGTGAGATAAAAATAATTCCTGGGGTACATCAGGGAACAAAATATCACCGGACATTTTAAAAAGCATTCAAATTGTATTAGCCAACAGTTGCCTTTTTGAGAATTATAAAAATATATACTTTCTCTGTTAAGCCTGCTGTCTTCTCACTGTAAGTAGAAATGAATCAACTCTATTATATAAGTACAAGATATGTAGAAAGAATATAAGATGGAAGATATATTCAGAGTTCCTTGTGGCCCAGGGAAATAAGCCAGGCAGGCGATAGCCTACAGTGACTGACAGTAGCACAACTGGGGACTAGAGCCAGAGATCAAAGACAAGGAACATGAATTACTTAATATCAAAGCATAAGTAATGCTGTTCTGATCTGATTATCCTTGTGTAAGCTCAGCATTCTGTGTCTGATGATGTCAGAAAGGGCTATTTGGTGGAAGAGCACTGGTACTGCCATATATGGGTTTTAAACACACAGTACAATAGGTGGGTTTGAAAATTCCAAGTTCCTTTTAAAATTCATATGGGAGCAAGACACATGATTGTTAATAGATACTATACTTTTAAAGGACTGCACAACTCAAATGATGATGGGAAATTCTGGTTAAATGAAATTAAACAGGTTCTTTATCTTCTCATAATCTTAACATGCTGATATGCACTGTGCACCTCTGATAGAAGTTTATAGCATTCAGCATTTCTCATTAGGAAATCATTTTGGAGAAGGGATTATTTCTCTGAAGAATACACATTGGCAACTAACAATTTATATAACTAAACTCAAAAAATTAATAAATTCTAAACATTTTTTTTAATTCAGGATCATTGGCTATTAAAGACTAAACTGCATAGTTAATAAATGCATAGAATTCTTATGTAGATTTAATGTAAGCGTTCTTAACCTTTTTTGTTCCATGGACCCCTTTGCCAGTCAGGTGAAATGAATACTATACTGTAATATATTTATTGTATACATTCATAAGTTAAGGAAATACTTGTTTCATTTAGAGGTCAGAGAAAATAAAGATAAGTTGATTTTTTTCAATTCAAGCTCACAGACCCCCTGAAATCTTTCCACAGTTCATGGATCCCTCGTTAAGAACCTCTGATCTAATGCATACAATAAAACTCCTCATTTGCTAAATCGTTTCTTTTTCTTTACAGAACAAATTTCAAGGAATGGTCTTTGACTTCGTAACTAGACAAGTTTTTGACATAAGCATCATGATTCTCATTTGTCTCAATATGGTCACAATGATGGTGGAAACAGATGACCAGAGTGAAGAAATGACTATTATTTTATCACGCATCAATTTGGTGTTCATTATCCTATTCACTGGAGAATGTGTACTAAAGCTTATTTCCCTCCGCTATTATTACTTTACCATAGGCTGGAATATTTTTGATTTTGTCGTTGTTATTCTTTCCATTGTAGGTAAGAAGTATTTAGTGTCTTAAATTCAGATCAATAAAGTAAAAGTTGAAACAATCAGGTTTAGATTAGAGGCCATCCCAGCACTGGAGATAACTACTGTAAATATTTTGGTATATTTCATCCAAGTGTGTTTACTTTTTTACAAAACGAGGCTCCTGGAAGATTTTTCTATCTTTTTCTATCCATTTTAGACACTAGTATATTATCTGTCAATATAGTAAAACCTCCTTCATTTAAACTAGAATTGTGCTATTAACTAACATAAAAATGTTTTGAACTTATTGAGAATGAAGAGCCTAAAAATAAATATAGACGACTGTTGAGTAAAGCACTGAAAATTTAGTCTGGTACTCAAAAGAGACATTGAATTAAAGATATATTGAGTCATCAGCATGTAGATAATAGTGGAAACTGCAGCAGGATAAGGGAAACATAGTGCGAAAAGAAAATAAAAACGTGGGCAAAATCTTAGCAAATGCAGATGGTAGACTCTTTAAAGGTATCAGAGAAAAAAAATTTTCTGAATTACCTTGGAGAGAGTTTATAGTAATGATTCACATGTGCATTGAGATGGCATGGGACATCATTTCATCAGCCATATACTTCAAGGCCTCAGAGCAATAACTCATCTCATTTTAATGGATAACTTTTTCATGGGTTGGTATTCTCCTTGTTTATCCATAGGTATGTTTCTGGCTGAGCTGATAGAAAAATATTTTGTGTCCCCTACTCTGTTCCGAGTCATCCGCCTTGCTAGGATTGGCAGAATACTGCGTCTGATCAAAGGGGCAAAGGGGATCCGCACACTGCTCTTTGCTTTGATGATGTCCCTTCCTGCATTGTTTAACATCGGCCTCCTGCTCTTCCTGGTCATGTTCATCTACGCCATCTTTGGAATGTCCAACTTTGCCTATGTTAAGAGGGAAGTTGGAATTGATGACATGTTCAACTTTGAAACCTTTGGCAACAGCATGATCTGCCTGTTCCAAATCACCACCTCCGCTGGCTGGGATGGATTGCTTGCACCTATTCTCAACAGTAAACCACCTGACTGTGACCCTAATAAATCTAACCCTGGAAGCTCAGTTAAGGGAGACTGTGGTAATCCATCTGTTGGGATATTCTTTTTTGTCAGTTACATCATCATATCATTTCTGGTTGTGGTGAACATGTACATTGCTGTCATACTGGAGAACTTCAGTGTTGCTACTGAAGAAAGTGCAGAGCCCTTGAGTGAGGATGACTTTGAGATGTTCTATGAGGTTTGGGAGAAGTTTGATCCAGATGCAACCCAGTTTATGGAATTTGAAAAACTATCTCAGTTTGCAGCTGCTCTTGAACCCCCTCTCAATTTGCCACAACCAAACAAACTCCAGCTCATTGCCATGGATTTGCCCATGGTAAGTGGTGACCGAATACACTGTCTTGACATCTTATTTGCTTTTACAAAGCGGGTTCTTGGAGAGAGTGGAGAGATGGATGCTCTCCGAATACAGATGGAAGAACGATTCATGGCTTCCAATCCCTCTAAGGTCTCCTATCAGCCAATTACCACTACTCTAAAACGAAAACAGGAGGAGGTATCTGCTGTTATTATTCAGCGGGCTTACAGGCGCCACCTTTTAAAGAGAACTGTAAAACAGGCTTCATTTACCTATAATAAAAATAAAATCAAAGGTGGAGCTAATCTTCTTGTAAAAGAAGACATGATAATTGACAGAATAAACGAAAACTCTATTACAGAAAAAACTGATCTGACCATGTCCACAGCAGCTTGTCCACCCTCCTACGATCGGGTAACAAAGCCAATCGTAGAAAAACATGAACAAGAAGGTAAAGATGAAAAAGCCAAAGGGAAATAAATGAAAACACATAAAAATAACTGGGTGAAAATTGTTTACAGCCTGTGGAGGTCATGTATCATTATCAAGAAGACTCTTTTAGGAAGTCAATGCCAAACTGGCTGTTTTTACACAAATCTACTTAAGGTCAGTGCCTACAATAAGACAGTGACCCCTTGTCAGCAAAATGTGACTCTGTGTAAAGGGGAGACGACCTTGGCAGGAGGTTACTGTTCTCACTACCAGCTGACACTGCTGAAGACAAGAGACAAAATGGCTACTCGGGCTGTAGGGACCAGTTTAAAGGGGTATAAACCTATAATTTGGAGATTGTTTAACATGAAACACTTTAGTGTAGTAATTGTATCCACTCTTTGCATTTCAACTGCCACATTTGTCACATTTTTACAAAATCTGTTCATGGATTCATCTTTTTTTTAATCCATATGTTGTTTATTACATGTGACTATTTTTCTAAACGGGGTTTCTGTTGGGAAATAGACTAAAGGACCACTTTATTGGGTATGCCACCTGGGGGTTATGACAACCACATGACCCTCTCATCTACACAAAGTCGTGGTTTGCATGGGGGCATGCTGCACTTAGAGATCATGCATGACAAAAAGTCACAAGGGAAACAATGAATCCTTAAATTCTATCCATGTTTCTAGGAGGGGGAATTGGGTAACAATTGGAGGTGCTTTGCTGATCTTGTTTTGTCAAATCCAGTCCCTCAACCAAGTAGATCATTTTGGGGTAAGTCATTAAATCTTAGCAGGTACAAACTTCATTCAAATGTCTGGAGTCATAAATGTTATATTTCTGTTTATTGTACTAAAAAAAACCCTGAATATGAACATTGCCCCCCAACACTGTATTGACTAAAAGAATCCTTTATAAATTTCTGCTTGATCCTGCACTTTGTTTAGCCATCTTCAGCTCTCAGCAAGGTTGACACTGTATATGTTAATGAAATGCTATTTATTATGTAAATAGTCATTTTACTCTGTGGTGCATGTTTGAGCAAACAAATAATGACGTAAGCACAGTATTTATTGCATCAAATATGTACCACAAGAAATGTAGAGTGCAAGCTTTACACAGGTAATAAAAATGTATTCTGTACCATTATAGATAGTTTGGATGCTATCAATGCATGTTTATATTACCATGCTGCTGTATCTGGTTTCTCCCAATGCTCAGAATCTCATTTATGAGAAACCACATGTCAGTGGTAAAGTCAAGGAAATTGTTCAACAGATCACATTCTTTTACATTATTAAGCAATAGTTTGCAGCACATTAACAGCTTTTTGGTTACTTTTAAATTTTAAGTAGATAACATATGGTGTATAGGCAGACTGTACAGACATGTTAAAAAAATAACACACACACACACGCTGCTTAACCTGTTAAAAATGTGTTTAGAATTTTATAAGCAAATATAAATACTGTAAAAAGTCATTTTACTTTATTTTTCAGCATTATGTACATAAATAAGAAGAGGAAATTATCTTCAGGTTGATATCACAATCACTTTTCTTACTTTCTGTCCATAGCACTTTTTCATGGAAGAAATTTGCTATATAAGAAATGCAGACAAACTGGATAGTTATAGATTTCTGCTTTTTTATTACATTTGCTAATTTTAGATTATTTCATAATTTTAACAGGCAAAATAGAGTCACACCTTACATCCAAATTATACTTTGCAATTGGAAAGGGGTATAAAGTTTTATTTACATTTCTGATAGTGCCTGCATCAACTGAGTTAAGATAGTTTTCATTTTTAATTTTTGCCCTTAATTTTTCTAACCTCTGTTCATGTTTTATTTCTTTGGAGTCATTCTACTCTAGATTCTTCTAAATATAATGTGTGTTTCACAGTTTTTTTCCACAAGAACAGAGGGTAGTGTACTTACATAATCAATTACATCAGGATATTTTGTGTTTCTTACAGAAGTAAACCATAGACTCCTCTTTTTTTTTCCTTAAAAATTATTTAGATAAACTGTATTCGTGAACTGCATGCTGAAAAAATGCTACTATTATCCTAAATTATTGCTAACCAACATTAAAAATGTGCAAAACTAATAAAGATTACATTTTTTTATTTTATTTTTTGCCTGATGTTTTTTTGTTTAAAATGTTTTATAAAAAGATGAAGATGAGTACAGATGGATATAAGTAAATGGGGAAAAGGAAAATTCTCTTCCTTATATTAGCATGTCATTTAACAAATGTAGAAGGAAATGGAGCTAGAAAATCACCATTTGGCAACCATTATAATGACAATTAATTCATGCAAGAATCGTCAAAGAATGCTAAATGGGTGTATTAGTCAGCCAAAGGGGTGCTGATGCAAAATAAGAGAAATTTGTTGGCTTTTATAAATGATATTTATGTAAGGTAGAAGCTTACAGTTACCAAGCCATAAAGCATAAATTACTTCCCTCACCAAAGTCTATTGCCACATGTTGGGACAAGATGGTTGCGAACATCTGCCAAGAGTTCAGGCTTCTTGGATGCCTCTCTTCCCAGTGCTCCATTTCTCTTCAGGCTCAGCTGCTGTGCTTTCTCCACAAGCCAGCTGTAGATTATTAGGTGACTGGCTCTGTCTCTCTCTCCAGGGCTTAATTATCTCTGATCTCAGCTGCTCTGCTCCTCTGTGTGCTTACTTCTCAGGATCCAGCTCAAAACTCCCTTGTGTCCTCCTTCTCCATGTCTTTACTTCCTCAGGCTCTGCATTAAAACTCTAACTCTTCTCTGCTGTGTAGTTTTATCTGTGGGTCCCCACCCACCAAAAGGGTGGGGACTCAAGTCCTACTGACGTGGCCCAGTCAAAGCCCTAATCATAATTTAATCATGCCCAGGTACAGACCAGTTTACAAATATAATCCAATATCTATTTCTGGAATTCATAAACAATGTCAAACTGTCACAATGGGTGAACATTTAATGATGAAAACCATACTTGTATTGTCTCAAAGTGTCTCTTCTGTATTAAAAAAAAATTTTAAAGTGAATTTACAGTAGAGATACCTAAAAGACACCACCTGCACCAAATAATCAAACTTAACATTATCAATTATGGAAACAACTGATATTGTGTGCCTCCTGACAAAAATACACTGAAAAAGACACATCATTTCTTGGTATCCTGTCAAACTTGGATAACCAAAATCTAACCATAAGGAAACTCAAATTGATTATAAAACAAATGGACTGAATTCTTCAAAACTGCCAATGACATGAAAAGCAAAGTTAGGCTAAGGAACTGTTTGAGATTGGAGATAAATGACAACTAAACACAATGTATTATTCTGGATTGGATCATGGCCTGGGAAAATAATAGTGACAAAAGATATTATTGGAAAATCAACTAAATTTGAATGTGGACTGTTGATTAGTTTTTAGTGTTATAATAGTGTTAATTTCTCTAATTTTCTTATGTCTAGTATGGCTATTACATAAGGTTTTATTTCCTGGCTTCTACAGCAAATACCCATGCAGTGGGTTGGATTAAGCAATGGGAATTTATTGGCTCACACTTTCGAGGCTAGAAGTCCAAAATCAAGGTGTCATTAAACCTCCCAGGTAACTGTGGCATTCTGGGGCTGGCTACTGGCAATCCTTGGTTTTTGGCTTTTCTATCACACGGCAATTTACATGGCAGCCACTCCTGGCTTTTCCCTTCTCTTCCAGGTTCCACTGACATTCAGCTTCTGGCTTGAATGTGACTTTTTTCCTCTCTCTCTGTGACCTGCTGTATAAGGCCTTCAATAAAGTATTAAGACCCATCCTGATTCAGCTGGGCCACACCTTAACTGAAGGTTAGCTAAAGTAACCTTATCAAATGGTTCTATTTACAAGGGTTTACGCCTACAAGAATGGATTTTTTGGGTACATAGCTTCAAGCCACCACACATAATCATGGGAAATGTCTTTGTTCTCAGAAAATGCACTCTACAATATGTAGCAGTGAAGAGAACAATTTCCACACCTCACAGCTGAATGGTTCAAGGAAAACGAATTTTATATGTTAAAATACATATTAGATATAGATACATAGATATATATATATGTTGTTAGGGTATGCAAGAGGGAAGGGGGAGAGAGAAGAAAGCAAGTAGACCAGATGGGAAAAAGGTAATAAGTAATGAGAATTCTTTGTTCTATGCTTGCAAATTTTTTGTAAGTTAAAATAATTTGCAAAGTTAAAAGTTACCAAAATATAAAGTAGAGAATGCTTAATTGAGGATAAAGGAAGAGAAAAAAAAAAGTGTTATTGTCATGGATGGATGCCTAGGCAAATAAATGATTGATAAAGATGAAAAAGAAATGACACAGCAATAAATTTGTAACAGTATTGAGAAGCTACAAATATTGGATACATGATGGAAACTTTTATCTGTTAAAAGAAAATTATCCCTTTTTAATTACATTCAGATCTATTTAGATTGTTCATATGGTAATGGAATAATTTTTTTTTTTAATCCATGTAACTACACTATACAGTGTATCCTAAGTTAAACTATGGACTATAGTTAATAATACAATTATAAAATTCTGCTATCATCAATTGTAACAAATGTTCCACACCAATGCGAGGTGTTAATAATAGAGTGGTATATGGGAATCATGTATTTTACTCATGATTGTCTGTCAACACACAACTTGTCTAATAAAGGAGAAAAGCAAATTATCACTTCCAATTGACCGAGATGATGGCATAAGATGTTCCAGGGTATCATTCCCCCACAAAATCTTTGAACAACTAGCAAAAACTGGTAGAGACATCTTCCTCAAAAAAACAGTTAAAGGGTTACAGTGATAGGGTGAGAGCCAAATAAAGAAAACATAGCTTTAAAAGTAGTAAAATTTCATGGCACCCTTGCTGGTCCCTCTCCTGCCCACTCCCCTCCCCAACATGAAGTGAAGTCAGCATGCACTCCCACTGTGGGTCCCTGTCCCTGTTCTGAAGGAAGCAGAGGAACCACTACACATGTACTGGGGTGTTTTGTGTTGGTGCCAATCTATTGAATTGCAACCTGAATAACAAAAGCAGGAAACTCCTCTTGGGCTCATCCTCCCAGAACTTGCCCTGCAAGCAAAAACAGCTTGCAGACAGCTAAAACAGTATAAGAAATAATTAACTTAAAGCACCTGGGGCAAAGGATTACTTGCTTTAAGTCATATGGAGCACAGGAGAAAGGGGAGAAAGTCTATCTTTTAGGGAGTAGAGGGACATTCAAATTCCTGAAAGGGAGGAATTCCTAAGGCCACAAGCAAGCACAAGCTCAAGAAAAGAAGGAACACAAAAGATATCTATACATCACATAGGCTTCAGGCTCATCTTCCTAGGAGGGCTAAACACTGAATGAGAGCACCAGCCAGTAGAGAGCTGGTTTGTTTGTTTGTTTGCATTGGTT
Source organism: Tolypeutes matacus (assembly GCA_026826555.1). Lineage (NCBI taxonomy): Eukaryota > Metazoa > Chordata > Mammalia > Cingulata > Chlamyphoridae > Tolypeutes > Tolypeutes matacus. The sequence continues at coordinate 12,964,979 of JAKSZT010053928.1, forward strand.
GGTTGGTTTTTGTTAGCTCCTGACACTCAAGGAAATCTCTATAGTATTACAGGCTGGATACAAATTTGAAGAACAGATAGTTCAGGGACTAAATCCCAGAGTTAACACACTAAAATATTAAAATGTACAGTGTGCAACAAAGGATTACAAGACAAAGAAACAGGGAATGATGGCCCCTCCAAAGGAACAAAATAAAAATCCAGAAGCCATTTATAACAACAACAAAAAGAATCAAATATCTAGGAATAAATTTAACCAAGAATGTAAAGGACCTATACATTGTAAGCTACAAAGCATTGCTAAAAGAAAGCACAGAAAACCTAAATAAATAGAAGGACAGTCCATGTTCATGGATTGAGAGACTAAATAGTGTTAAGACATCAATTCTACCAGTAGCAGTTTGAAATTATTTTATGAATCCCCAAAAGAGAAAGATTGTTTGTGAACCTATGGGTGTGAGACACTTTCAATTGGACTACATCAGTGAGGCATGAGCTAGCTTGGGTATTCATCCTCTTTCTAGGTCTGATAAAAATGGAGACACAGAAAAAGGGAGCTCTGCCGTATTTTATCCTGCCATATAAGAGAAAGGAGAGATACAAAGAGCTGAGGCCAAGGGAGAGATGAGCCATATGCCTGATAGCCCATCGCTGAACTCAGGAAGAAAGCAGAGCAGCCGATTTTGAGAGAGAAGACCCAGTAAGAGACAAGCCCTATCTCTGGTTGCCTAGAGCTATGTTCCAGGAGATAGTATGGCGTGAAGGGAAAGGCAAAGAGATCTAGGCTGAGATCTTCTGCCATCTTGCTTTACCACCTGGTAGTGGACCTTGGTGAGAAAGCACCACTTATGATCCTTGAGGTGGATTTTTCATGGCCTTAGAATTGTATGTTTTTACCACAAATAAATACCTATTGTAAAAGCCAATCCATTTCTGGAACTTTGCATCGGCAGCCCTTTGGCAAAAGAAAACACTACCCAAAGCAATTTACAGATTGAATGCAATCCCAATCAAATTTCCAGCAATCTTCTTTGTGGAAATGGAAAGCCAACAATCAAGTGTATGTGGAAGGATAAAAGGTCCCATGGTAGTCTGAGACTGTAAGTACCCCAGAAAATCATGTTCTTGAAAGTGGTCCACTTCTGAGGGTGTGAACCTATTCTAAGTGGGACTGTTTGATTAAATTACTTCAGGAAGGCGTGACCCAAGGTGGGTCTTAATCCTCTTGTTGGAGTCCTTTATAAATGGATAAATACAGAGAGAGGGGGCCACAGAGTCAGATGGAAATCCCCATAAGCTGAGAGAAAGCCCTGGAAGCCAGAAGCTGAAATCAATGGAGCACAGAAGCAGAGAGAAAGCCATGAAGCAGGAAGCTGTGGTAAACAGAGTCTGAATGAGGAGGGACAGCCCCAGCAAATGCCTCCATGTGCCTTTCCATGTGAGAGAGGATTCCAGGATTGCTGATAGCTGGTTTTTGGGGAGAAAAAGTATCAGCCTTGATTTGGACATTTTTCTCAGCCTCAAAACTGTAAGCTTTTAAACTAATAAATCCCTATTGTTAAAACCAATCCATTTCTGTTCTATTTCCTTGGGAGCCTTTAGCAAACTAAAACACATCCCAAATAGCTGAAACCATCTTGAGAAAGACAAAGGATGCTAGAGGGCTCACACTTCCTAATTTTAAAACTTATTACAAATATACAGTAATCAAAACAGCATGGTACTGGCACAAGGACAGACAGACAAATGGAATCAAATTGAGAGTTCAGAAATAAACCATGACATTTATGGCCAACTGATTTTTGACACAGTGCCAAGTTCACTCAATAGGTAAATAATAGGCTCTTCAAGAAATGGTGCTGGGAAAACTGGATATCGATATCCAGTGGAATTAAGGTAGACTGCTATCACATATTTTATACAAAAATCAATTCAAAATGGAGGAAAGCCCTAAATATAAGAACTAAAACTATAAAACCCCTAGAATAAACCTTAGAGAAGCATCTTCAGGACATTGTGTTAGGCAATGGTTTCTTAGATTTTATACCCAAAGCACAAGCAACAAAAGGAAAAATAGATAAATGGAACTTCATCAAAATTAAAATACTTTGTGCATTAGAGAACTTCATAATGAAAGTAAAAAGATAACCTACAGCATGGGAGAAAATATATGGAAATCACATAGCTGATAAGGGTGTAATATACAGAATATATAAAGAAACCCTACAACTCAACAACAAAAAGACAAACAAACTAATTTAAAAATGGACAAAAGACTAAGCAGACCTTTCTCCAAAGAAGATACACTAATTACCAAAATAAGCAAAATAAGCTCAGCATCATTAGCCATTAGGTAAATGCAAATCAAAACCATAATGAGAGAGAGACCACATTCGAATAACAAGGAAGTTTTCAAGAAGTAACTCTTAGGCATTAATTATAACTAGGCTAACTTTCAATTTTACAGAAATAAGGTTCCTAAATATAGGCATTAAGATTGAAGGCTTGACATATTGGCCTGTTTTCTTTTATTAGGCACTGTCCATATATTCCACGGATTTTGACCATTTTTTTTGAGAAAGTATCAGGAATCCCAAGGATGAGAGTTTAATATTTAGTTATCTATTGTGTGGGCCTCTTTCTTTCAAGAAAGTATACCTTTGACAACACAAATAATTCTTATCCCATAGAAGTCTGTTTTAGACGCATTTTTCCCCATATATCATCCCACTATCAACACCCAGTACTAGTGATGTACCTTTGTTATAGATCCTGAAAGAACATTCTAATAATTGTATTCTTAACCACAATCTTCAGCTACCCCAGAGATCACTGAGTTGCACTGTAGTCTGTTTTATCATCTAGATTACCTTCTAGCATCACGTACAGCCCAAACCTTCCCATTCCAACCTTATCCACACTCACACTTCAGTGCCATTAATTACACTCATATCGCTGCACCACCATCACCTCCATTCATTGCCAAACCACTACCATCAGCCTTATTATAAAATCTGCCCAGATTAAGCATCAGCTCACCAATCTCCACTCCCTTTCTATCTCCTGATAACCTATCTTCTTGATTCTACCTCTGTGATTCTGCTCTATATTCTTAGTTCAATATCAGTGGATCATGCAATATTTGTCTTTTAGTGACTGGCTTACTTCACTCAACATAAGGTCCTCAAAATTTATCCATGTTGTCACATGTGTCAGTACTTCATTCCTTCTAACAGCTGAATAATATTCCATCATATGTATATACCACATTTTGTTTATCCCCTCATCTGTTGATGGACACTTGGTTGCTTCCATCTATTGGTAATTGTAAATTACACTGTGATGAACATTGATGTATATATATCTGTTTGTGTTTCTACTTTCAACTCTTTTGGGTACATATATAGTAGTGGGATTGCCGGGTCATATGGAATGATTATTAATAAAGGTGATTCAACTGCAAAAAAAATTTTTTTAATGAGATACCATTCCATTTCCACTAGAATGGCTGCTATTCAGAAAAATGGAAAATAAGAAGGGTTGGAGAAGATGTGGAGAAATAGGAACACCTTTCATTGTTGATAAGAATGTAAAATGGTACAGCTACTGTGGAAAACAGTTTGGTAGTTCCTCATAAAATTATTTATAGAATTACCTTATGACCCATCAATCCCACTTTTAGATTTATACCCTAAAGAATTGAAAAGCAAGGACTCAAACAGATATTTGTACACATATATTCATAATAGCATTCTTCACAATGGCTAAAAGATGGAAGCAATCCAAGTATCCAACAACAGATGAATGGATAAACAAAATGTGGTATATAATACAATGGAATATTATTCAGCCATGAAAAGGAATGGTGTTCTGAGACATGTGACAAGATGAATGAATCTTGAAGACATCATGTTGAGTGGAATAAACCAGACACAAAAGGACAAATATCTTATAATATCAATGATATGAAATTATTAGAGTAAGCAAATTAAGAGTATAAACTAGAATACAGCTTACCAGGGGCCAGAGTGAAAATAAGGAATGGGGAGTTAATGCTAATCGGTACAGAGTTTCTCTTTGGGTTGATGGAAAAGTTTAGTAATGGATGGTGGGGATGGTAGCACAACATTGTGAATGTAATTAACAGCCCTGAATTATATATTTGAATATAGTTAAAGGGGGAAATTTTAGATTATATATATATATATATATGTTAGTTGAACAAAAAAATTTTAAAAATACATAGGATTATATGACACTGTGGTGGTTTGAAGCTGGATATGCCACAGAAAAACATGTTCTTAAATCCAATCCAATCCTATGGGACCCATTGTAAGTAGGACCTTCTGATAAGGGTCCACCACAGTCAGATTAGGTCTTAATCTTCTTACTGAAGTCTTTTATGAGAGAATGAAATTCCGACAAAGAGAGAAACACAGAAAAGCAAGAAAGCTGAAAGCAATGAAACCTGGAAGAGAACGGAGAGACTAGCAGACACCACCATGCGCCTTGCCACGTGGCAGAGTAGCCAAAGATTGCTGGCAGTTGGGGAAGAAAGCATCACCTTGATGATGCCTTGATTCATATATTTTCCCATATTCTCATCGTAAATGAATAAATTCCCCTTGCTTAAACCAAAGCATTTCATGGTATTTCTTTAAGCAGCCTGGGAAAGTAAAACAAATGTAAATAGTGAACCCTAATATAAACTATGGACTATGGTTAATAGTATAACAATATTATTTCATCAGTTTTTACAAAGGCACCACACTAATGCATATTGTTTCTTAAAGGGGCGGAGGGTAAGTGGGAATTTTGTATTTTCTGCAAGGTTTTCCTGTAAACCTTACATCTTCTCTAATGAAAAAAAAATTATTTTAAAAATCAAATTGTCACATCAATTTTTGACTGGATTTGCTGATAATTTCATCCCTCAGGGGCATAAGGATACCAGTATAAGAACTGTCAACCAACCCACTTCTGACCAATCAGGAAGAATTCATTGTTAAATTGAAAGTTATAGGAATAGCTAAAATTAGAAAAGAAAATTTAACTGTAGAAATAGCAACCCAACATTAGGACTCCAGAACAGAAACTGAGAAGGGAAACATTTGATGAATGTTGTAAGGTCTTCCCTGTTTATTTTAAATCACTACCCATCATTCCTTTAACATGCTCCAGATACTGCATTAAAAGAGAACTTCATCATTCTGTTCATTTTTGATGTTCACAGTCTGTGCTCTGCACCAATTACCATGACCTGTAGCTCTCTTCATTCCCTCCTCCATGTTCTTGATTTCTACATGTTGCCTTTCTTCCATGTCCATCTTTACAGTAACCTTTAGAAGTAATGTTGGACACTGCTTTCTCACTTTATCTCCACTTTGTCTTCACTTTTATCTTAATTCAGTTTCTCCCTCAGGCCGTAAACTGCAGCCTGCCTTAGGCTACCCTGCCTCCTGGTTTGACATGGACAGAACATTAGTATTATCTAATTTGTTTCCAAGTCCCATGTGGTAGTCACACCAACTATGCTTTGAATACAAGCTAGAAAAGTAGTTTTCAAACTCTTTCCTCATACTCCAACATAATTTTAAGTTGAAATATAAAGTTGTTCATCATAAGTATAAATAGTTGAAAAGAATGTTATTTACAGTATATTGTGTACATGTTTCAACTCTATTTTAATAAAAACCTTGGGACTACACATTTAACTCATTTAATTTATGGAAATGTCTTCATATACACTGACAAAGCCAACTCCCATTGGGAAACAAATCCACCAAATCAGACTTAAAATCTTACTTCATTTTCTGATTCAAATACATGTACAAATACATTTTTCATAATAATTATTTCACTGCTGAATTTTAATTTTAAGAATGATAAGTAGGTAGGTGGGTAGGGGTAGGTAGAAAGATAGGTAGATAGGTAGATAGATAGACAGATAGCTGAAAGATGAGAAAGACAGAGAGAGAAGAGGCTCAAGAAGACATGCCATGGGTTTATAGCCTGGATAAAATAAGATACAGATCATTTAATATTACCTACCTAACTTTTCTTTGCTTTACTGTTTCTGCACTCACCCTCTGGAGAATTGGGTTTGTAAATTTGGGGGTTTATATCCAAGGTAAGAGGTATGACTTTCCTTTGAAATTGAAAAAGAAAACAGGCAGTCTCAGGCAGATCACCAAGGATCTAAAAATTGGTTCCTTAAAAACCATCTAAATGAAGTAAAAACTGATAGAGCTAAAAGTAGATATAGACAAATTAATAATCAGCACAGATATAGAAGACCTAAACAACACTATCATCTATCTACCTTGACCTAGAACATTGCAACCAACAACAGCAGAATACACATTCTTTTCAACTTGCACTTGGAAGATTCATCAAAATAGACCAAATTGGAGCCATAAAATCAATCTTAACAATTTTAACACCTTTAAAGGTAAAAACCATATAAAGCATATTTTCTGGCCATACGTAAGTAAACTAGAAATCAATAACAAAAAAATTATATCTGGAAAATCCTCCAAATAGTTTGAAATAAAGCAACAAATTTCTAAATAACTCATGGGTCAAAAAGGAATTCTCAAGAGAAATTTTAAAATATTTTTGACAGAATTGAAATGAAAATACAATATGTCAAAGCATAGTGAGCTGCAGTCTAGGGGGGAATTTATAGCACCAGCTTATATTAGGGGAAAAAAAGATCTCTAGTCAGTAATCTAAGCTTCCAGGTAAGAAACTTTTTAAAAAGAGCAATGTATACACAAAACAAGAAGAATGAATAAAATAATAAAGGTAACGACAGATTTCATTGAAATTGAAAACAGAAAAACAGGAGGGAAAATCAAGGTACAAAGGTAATTAGGTACAAAGGTAATTTAGTGAAGAAAGGATACTCTTTTCAACAAATGATGTTAGAAATATTGGATGACAATTTAAAAAAAAATTTTTTTTGAACCTTGACCCAGATCTCATACCTTACACAAAAATTAATTAAAATGGACCATAAACATAAATATAAAACATAATACTGTAAAAATTTCTAGAAGAAAACATAAGAAAAAATCTTTGTGACATTGGATGAAACAAACATTTCTTATATATGACACAAAAACCATAATCAATAAAAGAAAAATTGATAAATTGGAATTCATAAAAAGATTTTTTTTCTGTCAAAGATATTGTTTTTAGAATGAAAATTGTTAGCCAAAGACCAGGAAAGAACATTACAAAGCACATTTCTGACCAGGACTTGTATCCAGAATATATCAAGAACTCTCAAAGCTTAATAAGAAAACAAATTTTAAATAGGTCTGAACAGACACTTTACCAAATAAGATATACAGAGAGTAAATAGGCACTTAAAAATATGTTCTGGCTTCCTCCGGGTGATCAGCGCCTGCGCAGATGGCAAGATCCGCATTTACAATTTCTTAAACGGGAATTGCCTGAAGGTGATGAAAGCCAATGGCAGAGGTGACCCTGTGCTGTCCCTGTTTATTCACGGCAACAGTAACGGAGCCACATCAAAGGAAAGCAAAGCCCAAATCACCCCGAAAAGACAGCAAGAAGAGAGCTCATCCTGTTTCTGAGGAACCAAATGACATGAATGTTGGACAAGAGACTTTGGAAGGAAAACCCTCGGCTCGAGATAAAATGAACGATGATGTGGGAAAAGTACAAAAATACAAAGAACTGGCAACCCCTGAAGAATTGCTTTCTCACCCAAAGAAATCCTGGCAAGTCCAGATGTCGCCTGACCAGTTCCTCCTGACTGTCAACGCCCTACAGCAAGCCCACAACTCAGGGGCATTTGCCTATCCCCACAGGCCCTATACCCAAGTCACTGATGCCTGGGGACCTTCAATATCCTATCCCAGGAAGGTCCTGAGTTTCAAAGGAAAATCGATCCAGCCCGCCATTGACCGGTTGAGGCTCAGCAACCCCCCAGTTGATGTGAAACAGACCAACATCCCTCTGGAAGTCCAGAAACTGCAGCCCAACTTGAAGAACTCTTTGCAAAGTCCCAGAGTCCAGTCCACCATACCCCAGCCCATGATTATCCGCTCTAGGGTTTCTGGCAGCCTGAAGGGTGAAGATGGCGGGGCCAGTTCAGTTGAAGGAGGAACACACAGTCTCGGCCAGTTAACCAGCATGCAGGTCATCAAACCCAACCGTATGCTTACTCCGAGAGTGGGCGCAAAGACCCTGTCTCCCAAGAAAGAACGGCCTCACTTCTACACGACATCGACACTCAATCCCTTTAGAATGAACGCTGGGTTCATGCTGTTGACTGTCAGTGAGGAGAAAGAGTACGCGGAGGCCAAGATGAAGGAATATCAGACCAGAGAGTCCACCGGAGATCCCGATCCTGAAAAAGCCAGCAAAGCAGCATGGCTCAGGAAGATCAAAGGCCTGCCTATAGATAATTTCATGAAGCAAGGGAAAACGGCGGCCCCTGAACTTGGACAAAATATATTTATCTGAACCAGCCTTGGGAAATTACAGTGTCTTACAATAAACAAAACCAAGTGGGTGTCAGTGTTTGGCCTTCTGAGTTTTGTTTTGGACTGCTCCTTGGCAATTAATATGGGAACTCCGATTTATCTTCCTAGGAGCCAAGGAATTGATAACATCAAAGTGAGGAAACAGAGGGAGTCTGGGAAAGATTGTGTCTGTACTTCCTGAAGCCCAATTTCGTGGATGGGGAGAGGGGGAGGTAATCATTGGAATTTAGATACCACTCATCACCATCTATCATTCTGTTCCAACAAAGGAAGTGACAGAATTATATCAGAATAATGCTTTATAGTTCCCCGGTATTTCTGGAACATTGATGAAGCTCAGCGAGTTCAGTTAATCTAACAGAAGAAGGACTCAGTGGAGTTAATATATTGTATTTGAGAAAGTTTTGTGGTTTTTTTGTTGTTGTTTTTTTTTCCCCCTTTTGGGGGCTAACTCCTATGGAAGAGAATTAAACATATTCGTCCTCTCTACAAAGAGGGTCACTAAAAATATATATATATATATGTTCTGCATCATTAATCCTTAGGGAAATGCAAATTAAAACCACAATGAGATACCTCACATTGAGTGTTAGATTATTAGAATTTGCTAAAATAAAAAAAAAGAAATTGACAACACCAAAAGCTGGTGGGAGTGAGGAGTAATTGCAACTATCCTCTGTTGCTGGTTCAGTTACAAAATGGTACAACCACTTTGGAAAATAATTTCCCATTTTCCATTTATTTATAAATTTAAGTAGACGTTTACCATATGAACTAGCAATTTCACACATGTGGACTTGCCCAAGAGAAATGAAAATTTGTGTTCTCACAAAAACCTACACATAAGTGTTCATAGCAGATTTATTCATAATCACCAAAATTTGGAGACAATCCAGATGTCCTTGACAGCAAATGGGTGAACAAATTGTAATACACCCATGCAATGGAATACTACTCACCAATAAAAAGAAACTATTGATTCACATAACAATATGGATAAATCTTAAAAGCCTTTAGCCAAGTGAAAGAAGGCAGATACTAAAGGCTGTATATTGTATAATTTTATTTATATGACATTTTAGAAAAGGTAAAACCATAAGGATGGAGAATATATCAGTGATTGCCTGGGGTTAGGATGGGTAAAGATTGACTAAAAAGCAAAAGAAAGATTTGAGGTGATCAAAATGTTCTATATCATGGCTTGTGGTAGATACATATCTCTGCGCATTGTCAAAACACGTAGAATAGTATACTATAAGGCATTAAATTTTAACGTATATAAATTAAAGAAAAATAAGTGGGTCTAGGTGGGGGATGAGATAAAGGGGAAGGAGATTGACCATACCAAGTGTTGGTGAGGATGTGGAGCAACTTGAATGCTTATCCATTGTCGGTGGGTATGTAAAATAGTTCAACGACTTTGAAAAACTGTTAGTTTCTTATAATGAAAAACATACTTTTAGTATAATTCTCAAGAATGGAAACAGTTCTACAGGAGAGTAGTAAATACTAGAGTGAAGGTATAGCATTGGCTTCAAAAGCCCAAGGGTCAAAAGATCCATCCGGACATGCTTTTTATACATTTATTAAGAAAACCCATATGAAGGCCGTCCAGCTCATAAGAGTCTTCCTCCTCCCCACACACAAATTCACACAGACATAGGGTTGGGCTACTGATAGGCTTGTTTATAGTATCTGACCCTGCTCATAGATGATTAAACTATGAACACAAGTGTTCATAGCAGATTTATTCATAATCACCAAAATTTGGAGACAATCCAGATGTCCTCAACAGCAAATGGGTGAACAAATTGTAATACACCCATGCAATGGAATATTACTCACCAATAAAAAGAATTAAACTCAGCTAATCAGATTCTCCTTCGTGGGAATTCAGGATTCTAAGGGCTTAAAGCAGAACAGTGAAAGAAATCACTTCGTAGAAAGAAAAAGAATTAATAGCTAACATCTATTGACTACTTAATGTCTAACATAGTTCTAATCACTTCACCTATATTAACTCAGTAATCCAACAACAATCCTATTAGAAAGTATATCAGTCAGGGTCTGATCAGGAGACAAAAATCTGAAAATGGAAGCTTTACTGTAAAGAATTAATAAGCTATGATAGGATAATAACGATAAAGATATAAGAGAACTCTAAAGAATACCCTAGGACTGAAAAGAGTACCCAAAGGACAAACTTCAGAGAGGTGGCCCTGCCCAAGGCTGGGATTCAGACCGATGATGTGATTGCAGTTCACTGGATGATGAGGTTGCTGGCTTGCCCAGGCAGAGCTGGTCCACAGCCTCTGGACAAGCAGAGTCCAGGCAAGCCAAGGATGGTGGGCAGGGAATCATGGCTGTGACCGGCAAGGAGGAAATGCCCCTCTACTGGGAAGCTGAAGCTGGAAAGCCAACTTCTGGGATGCCTGTGAAACTCACTGGAAATCCACCCTTCCTCCCACGCAGTATCCTCCCTTTCTTTCTTCCTTTCTTAGTATCTTTCTGGGGTTTATATTTTTCCATGCATTTCTACATACTTTGATACCTTGCTCCATGAGTTCTTCATTCTCTCTTATACCTTCATTCCCTCCCTCTTGATTGATCCTCTTTTTCTGTCTTTGCATTTTCAAAATTAGTTTTTCTAATCTTGAAAAATAACTCTGTTCAGTTCTGACACATCTCATTTCTTTTAAGACTGCCTTCTAAAATTAGGGCTCTATACTCACCACCTTCAACTCTTGCTTAAAATTAAATGGAATATAGTCCCCAGTGATATAAGAAAATTTAGCTGTGAATCATTTTGTTGATATAAGCACTTTTAGTTTTCAAAATGCTAGGGTTAGCAACTATCCTTCTCAATAACATTATGGGAAAATGGAAGAAAAATACATGTAATAGTGGACATAACAAAGAACATCACCCATGTGGAGCACAATTGTAGACACTCTGTTTCTGGCTGTCATATATTATATCTCCTCTGCTTATCATTTACTTAGCAGGGCAAAATGCTCACACAGCTATTCAATTGTTTACTGCAGCACTTTTTGTTTAATCTTCCAGGAATGTAATTATTTATGATGCTATGGAAACCAGAAGTTCTTAAAATAAATTTATAGGAAATTATATGTTTAAAAATAGATTTATTATTCAAAATTACATTAGTGAATGTTATATTGTTATAGAGAATTGAATTTGCTAAGCCATTAATAAACTCACCACCCCTGTATTAAACCTGCTCTGATTGTGTGTGTGTGTGTGTGTGTGTGTGAATTTTGTGAGAAAGCTTAAGATACTGGTTTTATCTTTTTCCATCAGGCAGTTTAAAACACATTGTGACTCTAACAGATTAAAATCTGAAACCAATGAGGAATCTTATTCTTCCAAAACACCTTTTCTCTCTCTCTTTAATGGTCTCAAAACTGGCTCCCACTCCTACCAGCCTACAGTTAACAAAATTCAATGATATTTATTCAGTTTAAACTACATATGGTAGATTTTTAGAGTTTGATTGTGATGATCATCATCATATCCTTTAAACTGCAACTTCCTTTGATTTCCATAAAACTAAACTATTCTCTTCCTACATCTCCAATTCCTTTCTGTTCTTTATTAATTTTCCATTTCCTTTTTAAATTTTTTTTCTTTTATTTTCTTTCCTCTTCCATTTCCTTTTGATTTATATAGCACCAGCCTTTTTGTTGATCTAGTGCTGCAATTTTAACTGTCTGCTAGTCTTTTATACTTGGATTTTCAGCTATTACCTTTAACATAATATGTTGAAAACTGATCTCACCATATCCCATCTCTCTCAATCTCCAATAAAACTAGCTAGAAGTCAACCCACTTTTCCAGTGTCTGTGATTGTTAAGGTCGTTCTCCTAGTTCAGAAAAAAAAGAAGTAAACACAAATTACAGACTCTACAGAGGAAGGAGAGATTATTTCCACATGAGGATCCATGGAAGGTTATAATGCATTAACCTCCGGTATAACCTAATTTGAAGAATGAGAGGAAGGGTATCCCAGATAGCATAAATATCATTGAATAGTGGTCAAAAGCATGGACTCTGGAGCCAGATTGCCTGAATTCAAATATAAGCTAGAATACTTACCAGCTGAGTGACTTTGAAAAGTCCCTTAACCTCTCTGTGCCTCAAATTTCTCATCTATAAAATGGGAATAATAATTTTTATGAGGATTAAATGAGTTAATACAAGGGAAACTTTTAGATTAATATTCCCAGGCATATAGTAAATACTATAAAAGTGTTTGTTGTAATGATGATGATCAAAGACACATACGAAAATGAGAAACAAGATGGCATGTTCAGGACATTTGCTATAGCTCACTATTACTAATGTGAACAGGAGCAGTGACAGTGACTGAGTGATAAGCAGGGGTCACATAATGAAGAGCCTTAAAATGATGTTGGGTGCTCTGGCTTTAACCTATGGTGATGAGGAACTATTAGGAGATTTATAAAAGAAATGAAATTAGGTATGGAGTGAGCAAATTTTAACTTTAAGATAAAGGAAATGGAAAGTGTGGGGTATAAGTTAAGAAACTACTGGGAAAATGCAGTCACATGGTGAGGAGACTTAAGTCTGCCTTCCTTGTTTCTATTTCTGCAAACTGAAACCAAGCCCATCCTTCAGGATTCAGACATATTCCTTCTTTCTTATTACTAGAAGAGGATTTTCTCTCCAATTAATTTTGTGCAATTTTGATATATATGGACAAACCAGCACACTTTTTAGGGTAAAAGAGGACACTATTAATAATTATGCATAAACCAGGACTCTTTCCCAGCTGTAGAGTTTGGTATTATTTATGAATTCCAGAAATAGATATTGGATTATGTTTGTGAACTGGTCTTTTCCTCTGGGCATATTAGATTATATTGGATTCAGAAGTTTCACTTTTATTTGATTAAATAATGATTAAGGCTTTGATTGGGCCACATCAATAGGACATTGAGTCCCCACCTCCTTGGTGGGTGGGGACTCACAGAGAAAATGACAAAGCACAAAAGTTAGTTGGAGTTTTAATACTGTAGCCCCAAGAATTTAATACACAGAGACGCAGATACATGAGGAAAGAGAAAAGGGTTCATTAGACGTGGCAGAGGCCCCGGAAAGAGAGACGAGCCGTTTGCCTGATAGTAAATAGCTGGCCTTTTGGAGAGAGTAGAGCAGCTGAGCCCAGAGAAAAACAAGCCCCATGAGAGCGACAAGACTTATCCCAGCCTACAACTGATATTGGAAGAAGCTGGGACCACAGGGCCAAGAGAGGAAGAGGAAGGCTGAACCTTTGCAAACGTTGGCAGCCATCTTGCTCCAACACGTGGCAACAGACTTTGGTGAGGGAAGTAACTTAACGCTTTATGGCCTGGTAACTGTAAGCTTCTACCCCAAATAAATACCCTTTATAAAAGCCAACAGATTTCTGATATTTTGTATCAGCACCTCTTTGGCTGACTAATACCCCTGGCAAACCAGGACATAAGGTTACTCTGTATATGGCACTTGCACAAAATTTAAACTGCCTCTATGCAGTGGATTACAATACAGGTTTCTTCCTCTCATTATCCTCATCCTTGTCTTATGCCATATGAATGCACATGCCACATATTGCCTAATAAACAGACACTGGACTTTAGATATTTTTGTATCCTTAGATATTTTTGTGCTTTGCAAAACAAAAAGTACTTGGTAGATATTTAGTAAAGGAGAGTATTAATTAATTTTTAGCATTTCTAGAGTAGGTCCTTTTTAAAGTTATATCACCTCACAGGCCTTATGCCCTTTATTATAATATCAAAGGGCTATTATTATATGCAAGATATATGAAGTAATAAAACATCACAAAGTTTACAAATGAAAATTCACCTTGGTACTTTATATTAATATTAGTCATATATAACAAATATTTAAATGGACATACATTACATGAGTAAGAGCAAGTTAATGAAGGAAATAGAGGACAGTGGGAAGATGGCTGAGTAGGAAGCTCCAGGATTCAGTCATTCCACCAGAACAACTATTTGACAGGCAGGAACTTTCTGAAGCAACTATTTTGAAACTCTGGAGTATAGAGGAACACTGAACAGCATCCAGGGAAGAGTGGAGGAAGAGACTGGTAAATTACTGTAAATTGTCCCCTCTTCTCAGTGGCTACTGACACCCACACCTCCCTCATGATGAGCCACTATGGAGTTCAGCCCCTGATTAGCTCACTGCTGGCAGAAAAGGACATAAAAATCCCCTTCCCCAAGATCAGGGGTGAGCACAGCAGATCACTGATCACTGCTTTTGATTTGTAACATCTGATTGCTTAGGGCTGGGCTCTGTGGGTAGCCATTGTTCCAGCTTGCACTGTACAAAGATGGCAGAGGAGACTTAAAGACTATACTTCCTCAGGGCTGCTGGGGACAGCTGAAGGGCTGCACTTGCTGGGCAGGTCAAGAAAGCATAACTCGGGAGTTGTGAAAGAAGCTTCTGGAGACCTTTCCTGGTCCCTCCCCAGGGCATTTTGGAGTCAGTCTGCACCTCCTTCATGGTACCTTGCCTTTCAGTTGGGAAAAACTGAACAGGGAAACTTCTCTCTGACATGTGTCCCCTCCCCCTCCTAATTTGCCCTCCAGGTGAAAGCAGCTTGAGATAATGAAAGGTAGTATAAGAACAATTAAGGCAGAAAGCCCGAGGCAGAGGATTACCTGCTTTAAAAATCTGGGAGAGGGAGAAGTTCTCTATCCTGAGAAATAGAGGGGACATTCAAACTCCTGTAAACAGGAGGATTGTGGGAAGATGGCCGAGTAGGGAGCTCCGGAATTCTGAAACAACTATTTTGAAACTCTGGAGGCCAGTAGAACACTATACAGCATCCAGGGAAGAAGAGGAGGAAGAGGCTGGTAAATTATGGTAAAGACTCATAAATTGTTCTCTCTTTGTGGCATTACTGATGCCCATCCCCGACTCAGGTGGATCCCCACCTCTGAGGGCAGCCATAGTTCCAACCAGCACCATATAAAGGCGGCTGAGGAGACTTAAAGACTTGACGCTTCCTCAGAGTGGCTGGGCAGGTCAAGAAAGTGCAGCTTTGGGGAGTCATGGAAGAAATTCCTGGCTCCCTTCCTGATCCCCCCCCAGGGAAGTTTGGAGCCCTTCTGCTCTCCCTTTGTGCACCTGGACTTAATCTAGTTGGGAAAGAATGACTAGGGAAACTACTCTCTAGTGTAGCCCACCCCCCCCACCCCCACCCCCACCCCCACAGAATTTGCCATCTGGAGAAAGCAGCTTGAGAAAATGAAAGGAATGTAAAAAACTATTGAGGCAGAGGGCCTGGGGCAAAGGATGAGCAACTTTAAAAACCCAAGTGGGAGAAGGTCTGTCTCCAGGGAACTAGAGTGGGTATTCATACTCCTGTCAACAGGGGAACTCCAAAGCCCAGGACAAGACATAGGCCTAGAAAAGATAGGGAGGACCCTGCACATGACATTCACCTTGGGAAGACCTTCCTAACAGGATGGCTGACACTCAGGAAATCTGTCTTATCACCAGCTGATTACAAAATTAAAAAACAGATGTTTCAGACCGTGGTGCCAACACCCCAAGGGAGAAGCTGAGGTCAACATTGAATATGGAATATATTTAAAGTGGATATAAAACCATTTCAGCAATGCAGACAATTTAGTGCAGAACTGTGAGTGATGGTGCCATTGATAAACCATGTCTCCTGATATCCTATACACAAACAGATTTCCATCTGAATCTGTACCAACTATTTTCGACAACTCCGCAGTCACAGCTATGATTGATGGAGAGCCATATACTTTCGGATTTTTTTTTTTGATACCTCAGGGCAACACCAGATTATGACAGCTGAGTTATCCACAAACAAATATATTTCTAGTCTGTTTTTAGTGGCCCTTATGTTCTCATTTGAAAATGTGAAAGAAAAGTGGGTAGCTGAGATAACTCATCACTGTCTGAAGACTCCTTTCTTGCTTACTGGGATCCAAACTGATCTCGGAGATGACCCCTCTACCATTGAGAAACTGGCCAAAACAAACAAAAGCCTGTCACCCCGGAGACTGCTGACAGGCTGGCCTGTGACCTGGAGGCTGTCAAAGATGTGGAGGGCTCTGCACTCACACAGAGGGGCCTAAAGAATGTATTTGATGAAGTAACATTGGCTTCCCTGGAACTTCGAGAACAAAGGAAGAGCCACTGTGATCTCTCCAGCGTGCTTGCTGTACACCTGGTGTTGGCATCATATTCTAAAAGCAATGTTTAAAAGGAGTAATCTCTCAAGAAGAGAGAACAATCATCAACATTTAT